>CM040427.1:144313271-145513271 GCA_022702705.1 Papilionanthe hookeriana x Papilionanthe teres
AGTTAAGAAGTGGTTTGAATTTATAAAAGGTGGGTCCCGATTCTAGTCCTCTAAGATAGTCGAAAGGAAAAGCCTAAGGTCTAGATCTACAAGCACGAAAAGAAGAAGAGAAGACCTCATCAAAAATGAGGTCAACAATTGACTAAACTAGCAGCAGATCAACACGAGGAAACAACCACCTTCGCAGACACATGCATTTCAAAGATACCGGTTCATCAGGAACCTGAAAATAGAGAATAAGCTCCAAGAACAACAGAAAGGGTAAGGGAAACTCTGAGAAGATCAGAGGCAGAGAGATCGCCTCGACGCCGTGTCGGCATATTTTTAGGTTTGTGTGTTGTATTTTTGAAAAGAGGTCGCCTACAGAAATTATCGGCGAATTTTTAATTTAATTTAAATAAATAATTTGAAAAGTAGTATTTGATTTTGAAAATAATTTTAAATTTGAAAATTTTAAGATATGAAATCAAGCCGATCTCACATCCCAAATAGTTTATATAAACGAGCACCGCACCACAAGCTGTATATACGTCCGAGAGAGTAGACACACTTGCTTGATGATGATGCTCGGTTAAATAAACTAGAAGATTTGTGACATCCGTTTAGTCTACGAACCAATTTCATAAGCCGACAAGTTCCCCTGCTTAATATAAAGGAATTAAGCAGGGTTTATATTACCTGGGTTCTTTAAAGTTCACTATAAGGGCAAGCCCCTATAGTTAATTACATCTTAAGTGATGGGAATCACTTAAAAAAACTCTCGATAATGATCAGTGGTTTTGCTCTCAAGAATTTCAAAGTTTAAGGTTTTCAAAGGATTGAATTTTGGAAATTCAAAAGATAATGGATCAAATTTCGAACAATTTATTTCAGGAGTTCAAAGGAAGAAAAGTAGGAGAAGTTGAGGATACAAGAAGAATCTTGGAAACTTCTCGAGCTATCACTATTGTTTGGCTTGATTTGGGGATTCATTTAATGTTTCATCTTGCCTATTTTAATTAATCAAGACTTATATTCGTATGACACAATCATACAAACAGCCTCGAAGATGTGAGGGTTTATGTCGTACCAAACAATCACCTCGGACTCCTAAGACAGGTTAGGGCTTAATTTATATGATATGATCATGCAAATGTCTAACGAAGAGTTGAGGATTTATGTTGCACTAGGCTTGGTTATTTAATTCTAAGAAAGTTTTGCTAAAGTAGACTCAATTTTTGCTGATGACGATGGCCGTGCTGCCCACCATGCTCCGAGCACCTTGTTGTTGCAGAGGTTTAGTTTTAGAAGTCATCAATCAGGAGATGAGAGAAGTGTTTTGATTTAGAGAAAATCTTAAAATCCAAGTGTTTTTAATATTTTAATTAAAACAAATCTTAAAGTTGTTTAAACAGAACCGATTAAGATCCCACAGTTCCGTCATCCCGGCACCGTTATTTTTATTGAATCCACTTAGTCCAGATGAATTTGCTAAACTCAACTGAATGAGTTCCACACTTTCATTTAGACTGTGGGAAATCCCGTTAGCAACACGTGGGTTACATCATCCGAGGTATTCCCGATCATTCAATGAGATATTTTAATTTTAGTTGTAATTACAGTTTTATTTTTGTTGATGATTAAGTTTTGAGTTATTTAAACATGCTAGGTTCGATCATTTTCATGCATTTGTAAATGCGGGAAAGTAAGACATTTAATAAATTGCTAAATGTAAATTGCAATAAACTTAAATGCATACACAGTAGGCACTCCCATCATTTTCACCTACACTTAAAACACATGTTAAGACATTTATATATTTGCAATAAATACCTAGGTAAAGCTAAGGAAGGTTCGGTTATCTACCAAAATCCTAATCCTATTGCTAATCAATTCCTATGACGTCTAGATTCTTATTTTTTATTATAGATCAAATGAAATTTAAAACATTATCTTATTTTTATATTAATGAAATTTTGAAAAAGTGTTGAATTGAAAACTGTTTGTTTTGGAAAGATCTCACTGTCGCGAAGTTTGATGTCATTCATTTTGAGTGCCTCAAAGTAGCTTCACGATTCTTCAACGTCCTGACTACGATAGGATATACCTCGCAAAGGCGCACTGATAAGTTCGTATGAGATTTTGGGAACAAAATAAAGTGTTAAGTATACATAAATGTTATAATGAATTAATAAATAAAATGATTATGCGAGTGGTGTGATACTTGGAAGATTTACCTGCAATCAACTTAATTCTTTTGTATCAATATATCTTACACTTAAACTTTCATATTTACATATACAGTACTAAAATCCTCAATATTATATCAAAATATCATGGCTCTTTTTTAATTTTTAAACGAAAGACATTTTTCTTTGTATAAGTTGATAATGCTTTGAAATACTTGTGTTTGTAAATGTAAAAATTCAAGTTTGAGATATATGCGTACATAAGAATTGTGTGTAATGTATGCAGATTACTCTAAATTTAAAATAATGATATATATATTTTAGATGACATGAGTGATATAGGTGATACAAATATAAAAGGTTAAATTTAAATGTTAGAAATATAAATGCATAAGAATCGGGTGTAGTCACATGCAAATATTAAAATTTAAGTGATGTGTATGAAATACGTAAGAATTGTATGTCTTGAAGTTTCCAACCTAAAATATATTTGTAACCTCATGCAATTAAATACGTTTATTAATCATCAGTCGAACAAATTATTTGAAACTATGTGTATTAATTTAATGTAGAAAATAAAGAGCTTGAATTTTATATTTAAACTCCATTACCTCAAAATTATTAGGTATTCGAATATATATAGTTATTTTATATTTACATATTTAACATTCAAACTTTCATATTCAGTTATACAAAACATATCAAAAATACTATATATTTTTTATATCTTTATAACATATAAAATATTAAGTACATAACCATGTGTTGTAGAGGATTTACATGCATACCCACCAATTCTAATGTGCTCATTTATCTAGCACATAAACTTCAATTTGTATTTATTTGTGAGAAAGTGTATTTTCTATTTTAAGAGTTTGAATAGGAATAAATTTTTTTTATATGATATGAAATATATGTGCTATAAATGTAAAAGGCAAAAATTTAGGTGTTAAATATGCAAAATACATAAACAATGAGTGGTATACATATAAAGTTTCTAAACATAATATATTCACATATTCTACATCCAAGCTTCAATTCATACAAATATTTCACATTACTTGTGTATATCATTAAGCGAGAATCAAATGAGTGTACTACAAAGCTCTCATTTCATGAAACAAGAATCACTTTTAGCAAATTATAAAGATTCCAACACACATGTAAGGGAAACCAAATCATTAAACTATAAAGTCCCCAAAAATTCTCAATCAAACAACTTCGAGGCTATATTTAATAACCACAAAGATAAGGCATCCAACAACAATGTTTTCATGCATTCAAAGATAACTGAATGGTAGAGAAATCAACTTTTAAAGCAGAGACAAAGATGAGGCATCGTGCCGTGATAACGTTTTGATTCGTACCAAGTGGAGAGCTCGTAGCAACTTTGGTAGCCTGATAAAGTAATTAGGATCTCAGCCCCTTCGTCTCCTCCAAATTCTATTGTTGCTATTGGAAGTCCACCATAGATTTGAGACGGTCTGGATTAGCCCCTCTCTCATTTGACTCCTTTCCTCCTCTTTCGTTTTATGCTTCGAGATGTGTTGTTGATGTAGCGGCGTGCCCAAAATTTACCGTCGTAGAGGTTGATGTTGTTTATTTCGTCAGCTCCAAAGTGATCCTTGCGATCCTCCAATATTTCCACCAAAATCGTGTTTACCTCGCAAAGGCACACCAAAAAGATGGTATGAGAATTTAGTTAAATACAAAAATGTGCATGACAATACATAAACAAAATAACAAAATAAACAAAAATTTTAGCAAACTATTTAAGCCATCAAGGACATAACCATAGGGATATACTCTATACAATTATTTCAAATCAAAGAGATCATCACCAAGCTTGCATGAGAGGCATCCAAAACTTTCATTTTTTTTTTCAAATAGAACACCAAAAATTTCAGCTCTTTACAAATGAAACACCCAAACTTGTTTAAAATACTCAAATCTCTCATAACATATCAACAGATTATCAATATTGCCTTAGGTATACGAGTAAGATGTCGTAAAGATAAAGAAACTAAAGATCAACATGTAAGCACATAGGAATTATATGATATGCAAGTATACCTTCCAAAACTGATATCAAGCCTATGAATATATGAGAATTGTTAATCTTTAGTCAACAGAATATATCAAGCATCCACCACCAAACACCAATACACAAGTATTCTGAACACTAGAGAGAAATTTCTAGATATTGAACCAAGCATCGCATATGTAAATATATTGAATGACATACATCTACTTTACCAAAAATTTGATATCATATATGTGAACACATAAGCATAATTAGCATGCATGAGTTAGGTGCATATACATACACAAAGAAGATGCCATAAATGTAAATTCCTAGTATATGTGTTAGATGTGAAACTTTGTAAAGTCAAACAAAACTTATGTAGAGATGGATATTAAGCATTAGCTAAACAATACATGTTTGGAAACCATAATCAATATCAGGTATACAAATATGACATGCATATAAAATCCGTTCTCATTTATTCTACCTTAAATTAGGATTCAACAACTCACCATGAGACAAAGGATTCAAAGGAATAAGTGCAACAAAAGAAAGAGAAGGAAAGCTGATGGTGTTGTCGGTCCTCATGCGGATCCAGGAAGGAATGGGCTTGTTCTGCCTCATCTTCTTTGCCAGCTTCTTGATCTTGAAGTTCTTGTGCGATGGCATTTTTTTTTTATGCTACCCGTGAAGAAGAAAGTGGCGGAGAAGAAGAAATCCGCAGAAGCTTCGGGAAAGAGGATCCTGAATTCGCACCAAGGAAGAATCCAGAAAAATCAGGAGAGAGAAAAGGAGCCGAACTCTCTGCCGTGAGGAGGAGAAAGTTCGGGTGTTTGCCAGCGACGACCGTCGGCCGACGACTTCGAGTGAGGAGGCAAATGTCGCGCGAATGGGAACTTCGCCTTGAGTTATTTTGTGAATCTGAGGGCTAGGTCGGCGACGAATCCAGCAACAAGGAAGGAGGCGGTGATTGAGCATTGACGTGGTTTTCTCTAGGGCACGCGAAGAGGAGAAATGGAAGAGAGGGTTGTAAGGCGCCTCTCGCGAAAATGGGAAGGTCGGCCCCTTCGTGAAATCAAGGGTTTTGTTTTGAGAGGGAGTGTTGGCACTGGAGAAATGGGTTTTCGGCCGAATAAACCTTAGGGTTTGTGTGTGAGGTGTTGTCGACTGTGAGGAGTGTCTAGGGTTTTTAAGAATGGGGGAGTGCGTGACTTTAAATAGGAGATTTTTCTTTTTTTTATTTTAATTTTAAATTGCATGCATCGATTTCCATGCAATTTGCTTTTGCACGGAACACTAGCAAAATGGGTATCCTTCCTAACTAAAATTGACGTTTCGGAAGCAACGACGCTGTATGTTTCGTCATCCGAGGTCGTTAGGACAACCTCGTCGACGGTTACGTCAAAAGTAGGTGGAATGGGATTTTTATAAAATTGGGTGAAATTGACAAAATTGGCCTATGGTGTAGTTGAACAAAATGAAATTGGGAATATTTGGGATTTTTTGAAATATTCTGGGAATTTTTGGAATTCTTAGATTTTTTGGTTAAAAATGGTATTTTGGGTATTTGGAGGTTATTTGGAGGGTATTGGGGTATTTTGGTGGGTTTAGGGTTCAGAATGTGTGTGAGAGTGTGATGTGTGCAGGTCAACCCTCACTAGATCGAGGCCACCGGGGTAGTTCAAGGGCGAAAGAGTCCATGGGAACTCATCCTTTAAACCTTGACATTTGATTTCAACCCTCTAGGTGATTAGGGGTCTACAATCAAGCTTGTTGGGTTTGCGGGGAGTCAAGAGGTGTTTGGACTTCTAAAGGGTGGGTTCCACTTCTATTCCTCTAAGATAGTCAAAGGAAAAGCCTAAGGCTAGATCCTAAGTACAAAAGAGAGAAGAGAAGACCTCATCAAAAATGAGGTCAACAAATGGACCCCCAATAGGTGTGGTGTGCTAACCAAGAACACCACGTGTATTGGCGTTGACCAAAAAGATCAACAAAACCAACACAGATGTCCAAGTGACAAACTTAGGATGAAGTAGAAGAATTTCTGCTAGGGAGTATCAGGTATGTTTCCAAGACCGGAGATTTCTGAACTCTCGCTGGGGAATGGAAAAGGTGAACTCCACATCACAAGATCTGGGGAATTCAATTTAGATTTCCTTTCATTTCATGTTCAAGTTTTGATGTGTAAGTTTAAATTTTGAGTTTTAATTTTGATTGAAGTTTGATTTAAAATCAATTTGAGGAAATTTGGATTTGAAATGAGAATTGAAACCTAGGTTCCAACCTCGGGATTGCAAGGAAAAGCTGGAATTTAGGTACCGGCCTCGGAATGAGAATCGAGTTTAAGTGTCGATTGAAAAGGATGAGAATCGGAATTTAGGTGCTGATCTCAAAAGTTTAAACGGAAGCTGGAATCGAAATTTAAGTATCAATCCTGGGAGATAATCAAAATTTAATTATCGATCTCGAAAGATGGGAGGCAGAATTTAGGTACTGTCCCCGAAAAAGAATTGGAATTTAGGTACCAGTCTCGAAAGTTGAGAATTTAAATTTAGGTATCAATTCAGATGAGAATCGAAATTTAGGTATCGATCTCGGAATGAGAACTGGAATTTAGGTACCGATCTTGGAAATTTTGAATTAAAATTTAGGTATCAATTCGGATGAGAATCGAAATTTAAGTATCGATCTCGGAATGAGAAGCTGGAATTTAGGTACCGAGTCTCGGAAATTTTGAATTGAAATTTAGGTATCAATTTGGATGAGAATCGAAATTTAGGTATCGATCTCGGAATGAGAGCTGGAATTTAGGTACCGGTCTCGAAAATTTTGAATTGAAATTTAGGTATCAATTCGGATGAGAATCGAAATTTAGGTATCGATCTAGGAATGAGAGCTGGAATTTAGGTACCGATCTAGGAAATTTTGAATTGAAATTTAGGTATCAATCTCAGAAAGAGAGTCGGAATTTACGTATCGATCTCGGAATGAGAACTGGAATTTAGGTACCAGTCTCGAAAATTTTGAATTGAAATTTAGGTATCAATTCGGATGAGAATTGAAATTTAGGTATCGATCTCGAAATGAGAACTGGAATTTAGGTACCAGTCTCGAAAATTTTGAATCTAAATTTAGGTATCAATTCGGATGAGAATCGAAATTTAGGTATTGATCTCGGAATGAGAACTGGAATTTAGGTACCAGTCTCAGAAATTTTGAATTGAAATTTAGGTATCAATTCAAAAGAGAATCGAAATTTAGCTATCGATCTCAGAAAGAGAGTCGAAATTTAGGTATCGACCTCGAAATGAGAACTGGAATTGAGGCACCAGTCTCGAAAGTTTGAAAGAGGACTAGAAGTTAGGCTCTAGCCTTGAAGAGAACTGGAAGTTAGGCTCCAGTCTCGAAGATTTATTTGTATGAAGAGGGACCCAGTCTCATGCCATCAGAACCAAATCGAACAAAGTTCGTGGCTCCGTGTCAATATAACTAGTCGATCCTCTAAGACACAGAAGAATGAGAATTGAAAGGAGCTGGTAAGTGTAACAAGCTGAAAAGACTTGACTTAGCAATAAGTCGAGGAAAATATTCAAATTTCAAAAGAGTTTCGAAACGATTTTGATTGAGAGAAGAAGCTGAAAGGTTCGAATAAGAGGATTCAGATCGGAATTCAATTTGATATTTAGATTCATTTTGTTTTAGTGATTCAATTTCATTTTTTGTTTAATTAGAGCTCATGTTAATTTGGAATTCGTTTTGACATTCAGATTTTTAAAAGATTTTTCGTTCATTTTATTTTCCATTTTCTTTTTCATTTTCTTTTCTCTTCTCTTTCCCTTTTTTTATGTTCATTTTGTTTTGATCTTCAAATTTTGTTTAGATTAGGATTTTGAAAAGATAAACCTCGTCAAGAAGGAAGGGTTTGAGGACACCCTCAGAGCTGATGAAGCTCAACTTGCTACCAGAGTCGGAAGAGGAATTCAAATTTTTTATTTGTTTTTTTTTTTACTTTTTGTTGATTTTATGTTTTGATTTTCTTTTGATTTAAATTTTTTTTTATTTGAATTTTGTTTTAATTTGATTTGAATTTCATTTTGATTTGTATAGACATTTTTTATTTTGTTTATTTTTGGTGAATTCATTATATTTTTGTTATTCATTTATTTGTTATTTCATTTAATGGGAAATTTATTGTTATTTATTTGTTGTGAAATTTTATTGTATTTTTTTATGTTTTATAACTTTTATTTTGTTGTATATATATATTTTTTATTTTAGGATTTGGACCCAGTTACAAGCAAGTGCAACATCTGTGCTTCGTAGAACGAGGGTGTCTTTGAAACATAACGATGCACAGTACTTCTTGAGGCATCGTCCACTGACTAAAGCCACGTTTAAAGAAAACAACCCACTCTTCAAGGTACTATCGAAATTATTTTTTTTTTTAAGTACCTACAAAGAGGTGTTATTTCTACAGACACCATAGCTGGAAATGTTGTAACTTTGTAGCTCTGTCGCAACGATCGTCTTTTCATTGACATTGATTTGTAAGGATTGTACAAGTTGTCTTTGAGAAGTCGTTCTGACGCTCTTCAAATTGATGTTGGGGTTGTATTTGCTGGGAACTGAACGATATGACTTCAGGGTTGAATTTCCATTAATTACTAATAACAGAGCCCTCTCTTCAATTCTTTCTTTCTGAGCCTAAGCAGATTCAAAATTTATGCTCATGTGATAGAAGTATTTTTTATTGTCCAAAGATATTTCTAAGCCAATTAATGACCGACCAAAAGACCTAAATCACTTGACTCACTTTAAAGCATAATATCAGAGGAAACTTTTTAAGGTAGCCTTTCAAGTTTTATCAATCGGGGGAGGTTTAAGACACCAATTTTTGATTATATGCTTGCCTCAAGCTTCTTCTCAGGGAGCATTCTTGTATTCTCTTTTTTCCCTTTTTTTTCTTAAGCTTTTCGCTCTTTTTTTATTGAGGATTACTGTATCTGGTGGAGCACATGTTAAAGATTTTGAATGTCTGAATTGGGACACCAATTTTTGATTGTGTGCTCACCTCAAGCTTCTCCCCAGGAACACTTTTTTTTTCTTTTTACTCCTTTTGTTTTCTGAGAATTACTGTATCTGGTAAGACATATTTCTATTAAAGATTTTGAATGTTGAAACTCCCCTAATTAATAAATGCGAAATGTTTCTTAACATGAATCCCGGGATATTAAAACTCATCCAAATACTGGACCAGTCACATGGCGAGAAAATTAAAAGACCCTTGATATCCCGGATCGATTACTCGTATTTCAAGCACACTGCTTCATTTCAAAATCCACTTAGGACTCAATCCGAATTCCTTAAAGCGAAGGACTCAGTTATTAGGACATTAATTTCATTCTTCCCTGAAGTCATATTCTTACTAAAATGTTGAAGTTTCATCGTGTATCACCCATTGATTGTCTTTCTGCTAAACTTCGAACGTCCTTGAGCATATTTTTTTTTGCTGTGGTGGGAGGGCTAGGTCCCACAACCCATCATCAAGTCGTCGTCTCTTTCAACTATTTTGTGGTGGGAGGGTCGGGACCCACTACCCATTATCCTTCTCGTATCCATTTATTTGTCAATCTATGGCATTTGAACTTGTTGGCAGCTTCGTCGCGGGACAGTCTTTCAGTGGATGTGTAGATTGTCTTTTGAAGAACATTCAGAAGTCAGTGATGCCCTCTGCCTTGTAATTTCAGTGGTAATACTCAAGTTAACGCACTTGTATTGTAAACTGGGTAGTCTTTAAAATTTATTCATGTGAATTTTTTTTATTTCAAAATTTTGCATTTTGTTTTATTATTGTATATTTGATGGGTTTTGAAAATTTTATTTTGAATTAAAATTTTAACTAAATTTTATTTTGTTTAGAGTTTATTGGAAGGTTGTTAGAGCGGAATTTCAGTTTGACATGTTTACGACAAGTCGAACCTAAAGAGGAATGAAGTATCGGACCCGATCCAGAGATTTAGAGGAGGTCGAATTCACATCGAAATTACATGAATAGATCGCTCCTATTCTAACACACCTATTGGGGGTCTACTTCGCCTCTTTGGGGAGGTAGGCGGATTCCGGAACCTCTCTGTTTAGAGATGTCTAAGCAGTGGTTCCATAATCCAAAAGGAGTTGACTACACACACTCAAGACAGAAATGAGCAAGGTATGCCAACGAAAGAATAGTAGTTTGGTCCACTAGGGGCATAGACTCACTACCGATTTATGAAAGCAAAACCATCTGATCAAAATGGAGAGAGGAACTAGTCCCCAGCGGAGTCGCCAGAAATTGTCGGCAAATTTTTAGGTTTGTGTGTTGTATTTTTGAAAAGAGGTCGCCTACAGAAATTATCGGCGAATTTTTAATTTAATTTAAATAAATAATTTGAAAAGTAGTATTTGATTTTGAAAATAATTTTAAATTTGAAAATTTTAAGATATGAAATCAAATCGATGTCACATCCGAATAGTTTATATAAACGAGCACCGCACCATAACTGTATATCTATCCCAGAGAGTAGACACACTGCTTGATGATGAGGCTCGGTTAAATAAACTAGAAGATTTGTGACATCTGTTTGGTCTACGAACTAATTTCATAAGCCGACAAGTTCCCCTACTTAATATAAAGGAATTAAGCAGGGTTTATATTACCTGGGTTCTTTAAAGTTCCCTATAAGGGCAAGCCCCTATAGTTAATTACATCTTAAGTGACGGGAATCACTTAAGAAAACTCTCGATAATGATTAGTGGTTTTGCTCTCGAGAATTTCGAAGTTTAAGGTTTTCGAAAGGATTGAATTTTGGAAATTCAAAAGAGAATGGATCAAATTTCGAACAATTTATTTCAGGAGTTCAAAGGAAGAAAAGTAGGAGAAGTTGAGGATACAAGAAGAATCTTGGCAACTTCTCAAACTATTCTATTATTTGGCTTCAATTTGGGGATTCATTTAATGTTTCATCTTGCCTATTTTAATTAATCAAGACTTATATTCGTATGACACAATCATACAAACAGCCTCGAAGATGTGAGGGTTTATGTCGCACCAAACGATCACCTCGGACTCCTAAGACCGGTTAGGGCTTAATTTACATGATATGATCATGCAAATGCCTAACGAAGAGTTGAGGATTTATGTTGCACTAGGCAAACTACCTCAAAGTCCTATGGCTTGGTTATTTAATTCTAAGAAAGTTTTGCTAAAGTAGACTCAATTTTTGCTGATGACGATGGTCGTGCTGCCCACCATGCTCCGAGCTCCTTGTTGTTGCAGAGGTTTAGTTTTAGAAGTCATCAATCAGGAGATGAGAGAAGTGTTTTGATTTAGAGAAAATCTTAAAATCCAAGTGTTTTTAATATTTTAATTAAAACAAATCTTAAAGTTGTTTAAATAGAACCGATTAAGATCTCACAGTTCCGTCATCCCGACACTGTTATTTTCATTGAATCCACTTAGTCCAGATGAATTTGCTAAACTCAACTGAATGAGTTCCACACTTTCATTTAGACTGTGGGAAATCCCGTTAGCAACACGTGGGTTACATCATCCGAGGTATTCCCGATTATTCAATGAGACATTTTAATTTTAGTTGTAATTACAGTTTTATTTTTGTTGATGATTAAGTTTTGAGTTATTTAAACATGCTAGGTTCTATCATTTTCATGCATTTGTAAATGCGGGAAAGTAAGACATTTAATAAATTGCTAAATGTAAATTGCAATAAACTTAAATGCATACCTGGTAGGCACTCCCATCATTTTCACCTACACTTAAAACACATGTTAAGACATTTATATATTTGCAATAAATACCTAGGTAAAGCTAAGGGAAGGTTCTCGTTATCTACCAAAATCCTAATCCTATTACTAATCAATTCCTATGACGTCTAGATTCTTATTTTTTATTATAGATCAAATGAAATTTAAAACATTATCTTATTTTTATATTAATGAAATTTTGAAAAAGTGTTGAATTGAAAAGTGTTTGTTTTGGAAAGATCTCACCGTCGCGAAGTTTGATGTCATTCATTTTAAGTGCCTCAAAGTAGCTTCATGATTCTTCAACGTCCTGACTACGATAGGATATACCTCGCAAAGGCGCACCGAGAAGTTCGTATGAGATTTTGGGAACAAAATAAAGTGTTAAGTATAAATAAATGTTATAATGAATTAATAAATAAAATGATTATGCGAGTGGTGTGATACTTGGAAGATTTACCTGCAATCAACTTAATTCTTTTGTATCAATATATCTTACATTTAAGCTTTCATATTTACATATACAGTACTAAAATCCTCAATATTATATCAAAATATCATGGCTCTTTTTCAATTTTTAAACGAAAGATATTTTTTCTTTGTATAAGTTGATAATACTGAAATACTGTGTTTGTAAATGTAAAAATTCAAGTTTGAGATATATGCGTACATAAGAATTGTGTGTAATGTATGTAGATTACTCTAAATTTAAAATAATGATATATATATTTTAGATGACATGAGTGATATAGGTGATCCAAATATAAAAGGTTAAATTTAAATGTTAGAAACATAAATGCATAAGAATCGGGTGTAGTCACATGCAAATATTAAAATTTAAGTGATGTGTATAAAATACGTAAGAATTGTATGTCGTGAAGTTTCCAACCTAAAATATGTTTGTAACCTCATGCAATTAAATACGTTTATTAATCATCAGTCGATCAAATTATTTGAAACTGTGTGTATTAATTTAATGTAGAAAATAAAGAGCTTGAATTTTATATTTAAACTCCATTACCTCAAAATTATTAGGTATTCGAATATATATAGTTATTTTATATTTACATATTTAACATTCAAACTTTCATATTCAGTTATACAAAACATATCAAAAATACTAAATATTTTTTATATCTTTATAACATATAAGATATTAAGTACATAATCATGTGCTGTAGAGGATTTACATGCATACCCACCAATTCTAATGTGCTCATTTATCTAGCACATAAACTTCAATTTGTATTTATTTGTGAGAAAGTGTATTTTCTATTTTAAGTGTTTGAACAGGAATAAATTTTTTTTATATGATATGAAATATATGTGTTATAAATGTAAAAGGCAAAAATTTAGGTGTTAAATATGCAAAATACATAAGCAATGAGTGGTATACATATAAAGTTTCTAAACATAATATATTCACATATTCTACATCCAAGCTTCAATTCATACGAATATTTCACATTACTTGTGTATATCATTAAGCGAGAATCAAATGAGTGTACTACAAAGCTCTCATTCCATGAAGCAAGAATCACTTTTAGCAAATTATAAAGATTCCAACACACATGTAAGGGAAACCAAATCATTAAACTATAAAGTCCCCAAAAATTCTAAATCAAACAACTTCGAGGCTATATTTAATAACCACAAAGATAAGGCATCCAACAACAAGGTTTTCATGCATTCAAAGATAACTGAATGGTAGAGAAATCAACTTTTAAAGCAGAGACAAAGATGAGGCATCGTGCCGTGATAACGTTTTGATTCATACCAAGTGGAGAGCTCGTAGCAACTTTGGTAGCCTGATAAAGTAATTAGGATCTCAGCCCCTTCGTCTCCTGCAAATTCTATTGTTTCTATTGGAAGTCCACCATAGATTTGAGACGGTCCGGATTAGCCCCTCTCTCATTTGACTCCTTTCCTCCTCTTTCGTTTTATGCTTCGAGATGCGTTGTTGATGTAGCGGCGTGCCCAAAATTTACCGTCGTAGAGGTTGATGTTGTTTATTTCGTCGGCTCCAAAGTGATCCTTTTGATCCTCCAATATTTCTACCACAATCGTGTTTACCTCGCAAAGGCACACCAAAAAGATGGTATGAGAATTTAGTTCAATACAAAAATGTACAAATATGTAAATGTGCATGACAATACATAAACAAAATAACAAAATAAACAAAAATTTTAGCAAACTATTTAAGCCATCAAGGACATAACCATAGGGATATACTCTATACAATTATTTCAAATCAAAGAGATCATCACCAAGCTTGCATGAGAGGCATCCAAAACTTTCATTTTTTTTTTTTTTTCAAATAGAACACCAAAAATTTCAGCTCTTTACAAATGAAACACCCAAACTTGTTTAAAATACTCAAATCTCTCATAACATATCAACAGATTATCAATATTGCCTTAGGTATACGAGTAAGATGTCGTAAAGATAAAGAAACTAAAGATCAACATGTAAGCACATAGGAATTATATGATGTGCAAGTATACCTTCCAAAACTGATATCAAGCCTATGAATATATGAGAATTGTTAATCTTTAGTCAACAGAATATATCAAGCATCCACCACCAAACACCAATACACAAGTATTCTGAACACTAGAGAGAAATTTCTAGATATTGAACCAAGCATCGCATATGTAAATATATTGAATGACATACATCTACTTTACCAAAAATTTGATATCATATATGTGAACACATAAGCATAATTAGCATGCATGAGTTAGGTGCATATACATACACAAAGAAGATGCCATAAATGTAAATTCCTAGTATATGTGTTAGATGTGAAACTTTGTAAAGTCAAACAAAACTTGTGTAGAGATGGATATTAAGCATTAGCTAAACAATACATGTTTGGAAACCATAATCAATATCAGGTATACAAATATGACATGTATATAAAATCCGTTCTCATTTATTCTACCTTAAATTAGGATTCAACAACTCACCATGAGACAAAGGATTCAAAGGAATAAGTGCAACAAAAGAAAGAGAAGGAAAGCTGATGGTGTTGTCGGTCCTCATGCGGATCCAGGAAGGAATGGGCTTGTTCTGCCTCATCTTCTTTGCCAGCTTCTTGATCTTGAAGTTCTTGTGCGATGGTATTTTTTTTTATGCTACCCGTGAAGAAGAAAGTGGCGGAGAAGAAGAAATCCGCAGAAGCTTCGGGAAAGAGGATCCCGAATTCGCACCAAGGAAGAATCCATAAAAATCAGGAGAGGGAAAAGGAGCCGAACTTGCTGCCGTGAGGAGGAGAAAGTCCGAGTGTTTGCTAGGGATGACCGTCGGCCGGCGACTTCGAGTGAGGAGGCAAATGTCGCGCGAATGGGAACTTCGCCTTGAGTTATTTTGTGAATCTGAGGGCTAGGTCGGCGACGAATCCAGCAACAAGGAAGGAGGAGGTGATTGAGCATTGACGGGGTTTTCTCTAGGGCACGCGAAGAGGAGAAATGGAAGAGAGGGCTGTAAGGACCCTCTCACGAAAATGGGAAGGCCGGCCCCTTCGTGAAGTCAAGGGTTTTTTTTTTAGAGGGAGTGTTGGCGCTGGAGAAATGGGTTTTCGGCCGAATGAACCTTAGGGTTTGTGTGTGAGGTGTTGTCGACTGTGAGGAGTGTCTAGGGTTTTTAAGAATGGGGGAGTGCGTGACTTTAAATAGGAGATTTTTCTTTTTTTTTATTTTAATTTTAAATTGCATACATCGATTTCCGTGCAATTTGCTTGTGCACGGAACACTAGCAAAATGGGTATCCTTCCTAGCTAAAATTGACGTTTCGGACGCAACGACGCGGTACGTTTCGTCATCCGAGGTCGTTAGGACAATCTCGTCGATGGTCACGTCAAAAGCAGGTGGAATGAGATTTTTATAAAATTGGGTGAAATTGACAAAATTGGCCTATGGTGTAGTTGAACAAAATGAAATTGGGAATATTTGGGATTTTTTGAAATATTCTGGGAATTTTTGGAATTCTTAGATTTTTTGGTTAAAAATGGTATTTTGGGTATTTGGAGGTTATTTGGAGGATATTGGGCTATTTTGGTGGGTTTAGGGTTCAGAATGTGTGTGAGAGTGTGATGTGTGCAGGTCAAACCTCACCAGACCAGGCCACCTGGGGTGGACTAAGGGCAAAGAGTCCCATAGGGAACTCATCCTTTAAACCTTGACATTTGATTTCAACCCTCTAGGTGATTAGGGGTCTGCAATCAAGCTTGTGGGGTTTGCAGGGAGTCAAGAGGTGTTTGGACTTCTAAAGGGTGGGTGTTGACCTCATTTTTGATGAGGTCTTCTCTTCTTCTTTTTAGTACTTAGGATCTAGCCTTAGGCTTTTCCTTTGACTATCTTAGAGGACTAGAATTGGGATCCACCATCTAGAATTTCAAACCACTTCTTAACTCCCTGCAAACTCCACAAACTTGACTGTAGACCCCTAATCACCAGAGGGTTGAAATCAAATGTGGAAGTTTAAAGGATGAGTTCCTATAGGACTCTTTGGCCTTAGGACTGCCCTGGGTGGCCTGGTCTGATGAAGGGGATGACTTACACACACACTACACTCATACACTACACTTTCACACACCTCCTAAAACCACACCCATACCTAACTTGACCTCCTGACTCATGTAGGGGATTCACATGGATGGTCCTTAACCCCTAAGCCCTTGGCTAAGAGGGTTAGGAACAACATAGTGAATGCCTCAAATGAGTCCCTTCATGGCTCATGTGGGCTTGATGTGGCTTCATGGCTCAACCAAAATGATTTTATTCCACTCAAATTTACCCAATCTTCAATTTTCCAAATTTTCAATTTTTGACCCAGGGACCCTACACCCGCCTAACCTACCCAAAGCCTCGAAATTACCCAAATTTTTCAAAATTTCCAAATCACCCAAAATTCCCCAAAATCAATCTCAAACATTTCCACATCACTCAAATTGATCATCCATACCCAAAAATACCAAAAATTCCAAAAATACCTCCCAATACCCTCCAAATACCCAAAATACCCCTCTTGACCCAAAAAATCCAAAAATTCAGAAAATTCCCAGAAAATTCCCAAAAATCCCAAATATTTCCAAATTCATTTTGTTCAACTACACCATGGGCCAATTTTGTCAATTTATCCTACTTTTGTCAAAACCCCCAATTTGACCCATTTTAACCCTAAGTGAACCCAATATCAAACCAAACCTACCCAATTGACCAAAATTCTGGTCCAATTCAATTCTAAACTTCAATTCAACATTCCAAACACCAATCTAGACCAAATCCAAGTCAAATTTGATTTACATTTGGATCCAATTTCACTTTTGGCCTTAAAGCCCAATTTGGACCCATGACCCAAACCTAACCCAAACTCACCCAATTCAACTCCAATTAACCCCAAATATTTTCTAAATCTTACTTAGCATCCCCACAAGAAAAACACTAACATGATTTGCCCAAAATTTAGACCCAAACCCCACTCAAATTCAACCCAAAGCTAAAAGGCCCAATTTTGACCTAAACCCAAACCTAACCCAAATGAGCCCAAACCCCAAAATCAAAGCCCAACCAAAGTCAAAACCTCTTTGAAACACTCCCATAAACATTTCTCAACATTAATTTTACATCAATTTCAAACCTAGCCTAACATTGGCCCAACTTGGCCCACTTTGACCTATATTGGCCCATTCACCAAAAGAGCCCAAATTCAACCCAATTCAAACCCAAATCACCCCCAATTTGCTTCAAGTCATTCATGACACATCCATGAGCTAAACCCAACAATTATTTGGCCCAAACTCCTACAAAATTCCCATCCATAAATCTATTTTTAAACCAAAAGCCCACTTACATGAAACCTTCCTAAAAGCCCAAATTTTATACTAAAACCCATATGACAATTCTTCTCATCATGCCCTTAATTAAAATCAATCCCTAAGTTTAAAAATTCATCATGAAGCCATTCCAAATTAAGCCCCATACACATTCCCATAAAAATACCAAAATTAAAAGACTAGGGTATTATTGGCCCTCGATGATGACCGACTGCATGAAAATCGCCAAGTGCTGTCACCAATGCCAAGTGCACGGAGTGGTTCTACACCAACCTCCAAATGTGCTACATCCGACAATTGCGTCGTGGCCATTTGAATGTTGGGGCACAGATATAGTGGGTCCGATAGAACCACCATCTTCGAAAGAACATCGCTTCATTCTTGCGGCTACAGATTACTTTTCCAAGTGGGTAGAGGCAGTTCCACTTAGAGAAGTGAAAGCACACCACGTGCTACAGTTTTCAAGAACCAAGTTGTCTACCGTTTCGGAGTGCCGCGCAGGATTATCTCGGATAATGGGTTAGCATTCAGAAGCACGCAAATCAACAATTTTGTCAGGAGACACAGAATCGACTGGCGATACTCAACAATTTACTACCCAAGAGCAAACGGCCTCGCTGAGGCTTTTAATAAAACTCTCGTTCAAATCTTAAAGAAAACTTTGGACGATAATAAGAGAAATTGGCACGAGAAGTTGTTAGAAGCCTTATGGGCCTACCGGACAACCTTCGAACTCCTACTCGAAGCTACACCTTACGCTCCGGTGTATGGGTCCGAGGCGAGTGTTACCTTTAGAGGTTCGACTTCCTTCACTCGGAATTGCGATTGCAAACAAGATCACGACAGAAGAGAATGCCAAATTACGGCTAGAAGAATTAGAAAGCCCGGAAGGGAAAAGACTTGCAGCCGCAATAGAATTTAGAACTATACAAAGCTAAGATGGTTCAAGCCCATGACAAACCGGGTCCGCCCAAGAACCTTCAAAGTTGGTGACTTAGTTCTCGTTCTCAAGAGACCTATTCTCGCACACCGCAAGATAGGAGGAAAATTCGAACCCACTCGGGAAGGGCCGTTTGTGGTTGAAGTAGTATACTCGGGAGATTCCTACCGCCTAGTGAATTGTCGTGGAGAACGACATATGCTTCCGATCAACGAATGATACTTGAAAAAGTATTACGCTACCTGATGTTTCGAAGGAATGAATTCTTCATCCCTAAGAAACACGGGCGAAGTAATTACTTATGATTGGGTCCGAACCCAAAAATAATAGAATGTGCTAAGATAAATAAAATCATGATAATAAAGTTTTCCTTGTTTTCTTTTCCAAATCAAGATCTTTTTCTTGATTTTTTCCCACTTCATTCCTGTTAAATTTTAAAATACAAAAAATATAATATAAAAAAAATGTATTTAATAAACATTTTCTTAATGTTCTTGTTCTTAGTACAGCCCCTGATCATTTTCCTTGTCTTTTCGCAGGGAAATGTCGAACGGGCGGTTAGTCCTGAACTTTAGAAATGGCGTAAGCCTTGCACTCGATGAAAAGAGGGTGAAAGATGGAGCGATAATCGAGATTGACTCGGATTTCGCACCGCAGGCCTACGAGTACGAGGAAAGTGTCCGGGTCCCGGCTGACGAGAGAAGAACCGCCCGGGCGACAGGTGATGAAAGTGGGTGGCCCAAGCCACCAATCCAAGAAGAAGAAAAGAAAAACAAACACTGAAGAAGATAAGAAAATGAAGTCCGTAGTCGCTACAGCAGAGGGGAGGCTTGTCAGCGCCGCGCCCATAGAGATTCAAGAAGTTCGAAGAGCTACTCTCACAACAACGCAACGAAGAAATAAGAATCGCCGTATCCGTAAGATGTTAACAAAACTAGCTGCGGACCAGCGCGACGAGACGAGCTGCTAGCACGCGTACGTACACTTCAAGGACACCGGTTCACCGAGAACCCGAAGAAAGGAGGCCAGCTCCTAGAATAACGGAAAGGACGAAGGAAATCTCACAAAGACCGGAAGAAAGAAGGCTACCACGCCACCAGATAGAACCACCGCAATGCATGACCTTGTTGCGAAGCAACCCCGGGGATGTCCCGACGGACATCATCCCCGAGGAGCCGAGGTATGCGGGAGAACGTGAAGGAATTGAACCGTATATCCCACAATATGTCACCAGGCCTCGCCATCTGCAGATTATTCCGAAATACGAGCTGGAGAGAATGCAGAATGTTGAAAAGAAAACCTTTGAATACTTCGAGAGAATTAGAGGCAAAAGGATCAATATACTAGAGGGCCTCGAGCTACATACAGACGTATTCTCGGCAGTATGAACAACAAGTAAATCGTGGATTGCATCCAGGATTTGAAAAGACCGGGCCGAGCGGGCCGCCTAAGGGAAAACACATACTCGTAACCCCGTAGATGGATGCCGTGGAAGGGAAGAATTACAATACAATGTGGATGTCGTTACAACTTTGCGGAGGACAGTAGGGAAACCCACCGGAATACTCCGTCATGGGCAAGTGGATCCGATGCCATTAGTCATCAAGAGAATGGTAAAGAGATTGATAAAATGGAGGGTATCGCCAAAGCAAATTGCATACCCAATAGATGCATTATTAACATCTACAAGCGGTGGTGACCGCATACCCCCACACATAGATCACCACGACTTTGTCGACCTTTCGCACGATCCGTTTCCCGAACGAGTGTAACATCATGTTCGGATCCGACCTCCGGATAGTAGGCTCAGTGTGAGTTCCGAGGGTCGTTGAAGATACCATTACCGGTAGGTTCCGTCATGATACCGAAGGGCAACGGAGCGTATATCGCTAAGCATTGCATACCGGGAGTACCGGTGAAGCGGATCTCGGCTACTTTCGAAGGATGGACGACAGGAAGACACCTTACCATTTCCAGACAGCACCCGGAGCTAGAGAGCCTCCAGCTTTACGAGTTGTGAGTTACATGGAAAATATCACACCTCCAATGTACATCCATACGACATCCTTGCCAAGGATGGCTTGGAAGGTGATGTTATTGACCATGTACCCCACTATTCGTACATGGATCTTTGACGGATGCTTCTTTGGATGGATCGACGAAGATCATACATAGTCCGTTTTGAGTTTACATGGATTGTATGAAATATATTCCAGATCAAGTTGTATGATGTATCTTCGACATGATTGGAATGAAAGTGACCATGTCACATTTTTTTTGGCCTTCACCTCTTTTGTGCAAATTGACTGGGAAACGCCATTAAAGTTAAATGAACTTCGAACAAAGAACAGAGAAGAAATAAAAAAAGAGAATGAAAGAAAAACTTTCCTTAAAAAAAAAAAAAAATCTAAAAATGTCGAACACCAAATCCACATGAACACCAAATAAACAACAAAAAACGGAATAGTTAAAGGACAAACAAAACAAACTTAAAGCTCAAATTGAATTCCAGTTTAAAACCGTCTTCTCAAACCCTCCAATCCTTCTTCAAATCAAGATCTATTCTAGACCTCCCTTGAAACCCCCTCTCGGGATGATTTCGTAATCACGAAGAATTTTCAATTTGATCCGGATGGCATGGGTTTGTACCCTTCGCCAAGTAATCAGACTTTGATTGATTCCCATGGGATATGAAATACTTTCATATCTCATTTCGATCTCCCGCTAAATCCAAATCTCCACAGTAAATTTCAATTCAAAATTTCCGAGACTGGTACCTAAATTCCACTTCTCACTCCGAGATCGATACCTAAATTTCGATTCTCATCCGAATTGATACCTAAATTTCAATTCAAAAATTTTCGAGACTGGTACCTAAATTCCAGTTCTCACTCCGAGATCGATACCTAAATTTCGATTCTCATCCGAATTGATACCTAAATTTCAATTCAAAAATTTTCGAGACTGGTACCTAAATTCCAGTTCTCACTCCGAGATCGATACCTAAATTTCGATTCTCATCCGAATTGATACCTAAATTTCAATTCAAAATTTCCGAGACTGGTACCTAAATTCCAGTTCTCACTCCGAGATCGATACCTAAATTTTGGTTCTCATCCGAATTGATACCTAAATTTCAATTCAAATTTTCCGATACTGGTACCTAAATTCCAGTTCTCACTCCAAGATCGATACCTAAATTTCGATTCTCATCCGAATTGATACCTAAATTTCAATTCAAAATTTTCGAGACTGGTACCTGAATTCCAATTCTCATTCCGAGATCGATACCTAAATTTCGATTCTTATCCGAATTGATACCTAAATTTCAATTCAAAAATTTCCGAGACTGGTACCTAAATTCCAGTTCTCACTCCAAGATCAATACCTAAATTTCGATTCTCATCCGAATTGATACCTAAATTTCAATTCAAAATTTCCGAGATCTGGTACCTAAATTCCAGCTTCTCATTCCGAGATCGATACCTAAATTTCGATTCTCATCCGAATTGATACCTAAATTTCAATTCAAAATTTCCGAGACCGGTACCTAAATTCCAGCTTCTCATTCCGAGATCGATACCTAAATTTTGATTCTCATCCGAATTGATACCTAAATTTCAATTCTCAACTTTCGAGACCGATACCTAAATTCAAGTTCTCTTTCGGGGACAGTACCTAAATTCTGCCTCCCATCTTTCGAGATCGATACTTAAATTTCTATTCTCTCCTAGGATTGATACTTAAAATTCAACTCCAGCTTCATTTAAAATTTCGAGATCAGTGCCTAAATTCTGATTCTCATCCTTTTCAATCGACACTTAAACTCCAATTCTCATTCCGAGGCTGGTACCTAAATTCCAGTTTTCTTTGCAATCCCGAGATTGGAACCTAGGTTTCAATTCTCGTTTCAAATCCAAGTTTCCTCAAATTGATTTTAAATCAGACTTCAATCTAAATTAAAACTCAAAATCTAAACTTACACATCAAAACTTGAACATGAAATGAAACGAAATCTAAATTAAATTCCCCCAGATCATGTGATTTGGGATTCACCTCCTTTTCCTTTCCCCAGCGAGAGTTCAGGAATCTCCGGCCTCGTAGATATACTTGACACTCCCCAGCGGAAACTCTTCTACTTCGTCCTAAGTTTGTCACTTGGACATCCGTGTTGGTTTTGTTGATCGCTTCGACCAACACCAATACACGCGGTGTGCTCCGTCGACTCACCACACCTATTGGGGTCCATTGGTCGACCTCATTTTCGATGAGGTCTTCTCTTCTTCTTTTTAGTACTTAGGATCTAGCCTTAGGCTTTTCCTTTGACTATCTTAGAGGACTAGAATCGGGATCCACCATCTAGAATTTCAAACCACTTCTTAACTCCCCGCAAACTCCAATAACTTGACCGTAGACCCCTAATCACCTGTGAGGGTTGAAATCAAATGTGGATGTTTAAAGGATGAGTTCCTATGGGACTCTTTGGCCTTAGGACCGCTCCTGGTGGCCCGGTCCAGTGAAGGGGCTGACTTACACACACACTACACTCATACACTACACTTTCACACACCTCCTAAAACCACACCCATACCTAACTTGACCTCCCGACTCATGTAGGTGATTCACATGGATGGTCCTTAACGCCTAAGCCCTCGGTAAGAGGGTTTGGAACAATATAGTGAATGCCTCAAATGAGTCCCTTCATGGCTCATGTGGGCTTGATGTGGCTTCATGGCTCAACCAAAATGATTTCATTCCACTCAAATTTACCCAATCTTCAATTTTCCAAATTTTCAATTTTTGACCCCCGGGACCCTACACCCGCCTAACCTACCCAAAGCCCTTGAAATTACCCAAATTTTTCAAAATTTCCAAATCACCCAAAATTCCCAAAAATCAATCCCAAACATTTCCTCATCACTCAAATCGATCATCCATACCCAAAAATACCAAAATTTCCAAAAATACCTCCCAATACCCTCCAAATACCCAAAATACCCCTCTTGACCGAAAAAATCCAAAAATTCAAAAAATTCCCAGAAAATTCCAGAATATCCCAAATATTCCCAATTTCATTTTGTTCAACTACACCATGGGCCAATTTTGTCAATTTAGCCAACTTTTGTCAAAACCCTCAATTTGACCCATTTTAACCCTAAGTGAACCCAATGTCAAACCAAACCTACCCAATTGACCCAAATTCTGGTCCAATTCAATTCTAAACTTCAATTAAACATTCCCAACACCAATATAGACCAAATCCAAGTCCAATTTGATTGACATTTGGATCTAATTTCACTTTTGGCCTTAAAGCCAAATTTGGACCCATGACCCAAACCTAACCCAAACTCACCCAATTTAACTCCAATTAACCCCAAATCTTTTCTAAATCTTCCTTAGCATCCCCACAAGCAAAACACTAACATGATTTGCCCAAAATTTAGACCCAAACCTCACTCAAATTCAACCCAAAGCTAAAAGGCCCAATTTTGACCTAAACCCAAACCTAACCCAAATGAGCCCAAACCCCAAAATCAAAGCCCAACCAAAGTCAAAACCTCTTTGAAACACTCCCATAAACATTTCTCAACATTAATTTTACATCAATTTCAACCCTAGCCCAACATTGGCCCAACTTGGCCCACTTTGACCTATATTGGCCCATTCACCAAAAGAGCCCAAATTCAACCCAATTCAAACCCAAATCACCCCCAATTTGCTTCAAGTCACTCATGACACATCCATGAGCTAAACCCAACAATTATTTGGCCCAAACTCCTACAAAATTCCCATCCATAAATCTATTTTTAAACCAAAAGCCCACTTACATGAAACCTTCCTAAAATCCCAAATTTTATACTAAAACCCATATGACAATTCTTCTCATCATGCCCTTAATTAAAATCAATCCCTAAGTTTGAAAATTCATCATGAAGCCATTCCAAATTAAGCCCCATACAAATTCCCATCAAAATACCAAAATCTTTCTTAAATCCATTTCCATGAAATTGACTTAACTTTTCCCAAGCCAAAGGTGAGCCATGAAGCCATGCATGAGCCACATGGGAGCCATGAGAGCCATGGAATCTACTTTCCACCTCACCATACCCAAGATGGCAAGAGGAGGAGGCCCTTTTCATATTCTCTTAAGAGTGATTAACCACTTCCATGACTCCACTAAACCATGCTTAAACTTAATTGTACTTGGATTGTGACTTGACCCCACTAATCAAGCTGATCCAAGTGACTTTCCCTTCAGCCCAAATTGACCTTGGAGGGTGAACCCAACCCAAAACCAAGGGTTGACCCATTTAGACCCAAAACTAGCCCTTTCCCATTCCATTTTGATTCAAACCCTTTACACATGGCATTTGCCAATTGCCTACACTAAAGCCCAGCCCTGACCCACCCGAACAAGATAGTGACCAATGCCCGGCCGGCCACCACTGTGTCGCCGGAAAACACCATGGTCGAGAGCTCACATGTGAGCCAACTTTGGAATTCTCCCTTGCTGAGCCGCCCTATCCCCGGTGGCCATTGTAGCCTGTTCTTCTCTTGCCAAGAAGCAGCTGATCCCAAGCCCTAACTCTCCCCGGAGGCCCTCCGACTCGAGCTCAATTTTGAGTTCAAACTTTAGCCCAAAAACCAGGACACTTCTTCACAGTGGATCAATCCTCGAATTGATTGGTCCTACACCTTCACCGGACCAAGAGAAGGTGTCCACCGCAAAAGCCCCATCCCCAAGCCACCAGCTTCTCCGGCCTCCAAGCTTTGTGATCGGCTGTGGTCAAAATCCTACCTAGGCAATTCACTGGACCGGAAGACTTCATCCGGAGCTTGCCGGGATCCAATCGAAGGTGAAACAACCCTCGGATCGAAGCCACACTTCTCGCGAGCAAAGGTATGGCCTCACTCTTCTTCCCGAGCTTCTGAACATTCTCCATTTTTATTGCGTAAATTTCATCCCACATAAACCGTATGGATGTGTTCGTCTTCTCGAGACGAATCCATAGAGCATAAGAACGTTAAATTTGGTCGAGTATCGAGTGAGATCTTAGGCCTAGAAGATGGACGGTTCTCGGGTTAGGAGGCTTGGGGACGATGAACGGATGTTGTTCATTCAATACACACGCGGACGGACGGCTCAGATGGCATCGAACCAGGAGATGGTACGTGAACCGCGGGACCCGGGCTGCTGACTCAAGCGGCGGCGTCGAATGAGAGCGCGCCGCGTGGCCGTTCGGAGATGCCGAGGATGACGCGGCGCCGACTCGGATAAATAGAAAATTAGGGTTTTTTTCTATTTATTTAATTCCCTGAACTTGGAAAATTCATAACTTTGTGTAGGAAAATCATAAAAATAAAATAAAAATACCCTCTTGCTCAGTGAACAAAGGAGAATAATGTGAAAAATAAATCATTTAATTTCATCAAGTATTTTATTTTTAATAATTTATTTACTGTTTGCATTCTTTTAATTCTCCATGCATATAGGAAATTCACCATGGCATGAGACCATAGGGCTTTTGAAGCCTCTGAATTTGGGAACATTCCCCGAATTTTCCAAAGTAGAGGCCATCCCTATGAGAAGTTATTGATTTTTCAAATTCATGTTACTGTTTTGAGTATTTTAATTCTAATAATTAGCATGTTGTGAAATAAATTCTAGAAAAATTTGGTGATGTCCCTTATGACCAGAGGACCCTAGGAAAAATAGGTTTTGAGTTAGTTCATTTAAAATAACCCTAATTGGCTTAAACACCCAAAATAGATCCCTAATTAATTAGAGCTAACCATACATCAAATTGACTTGAAATCAATTCTCCATTGACCTTTAGGATCATAGGAACCCACCAAAATTTGAAGTCAATTGGACTTGGTTAGCCCTACTAAATAGGTTGATTAATCCATTTAGTCAATTTGAACTTTAAAAATTCATAACTTTCAAAATACCTTTCAAAAATTCACCAAATTGGTTTTGGAGCCTCTCTGATATTAGGGGAATTTAAGAAAATTAAAATTTCAATTTTCTAAAAAAGTTGATTTTTAATATTATTTTAATATTTTTAATAATTAAAAAATAATAAAAATCACAAAAATAATAAAATTCACCAAAATGTCACATTTTGAATTTTAATTACTTAGGAACAAACCCCATATTTTTCTTAGGTATATTTAATGAGATATTAAATTTTAAAGCTCTAGGGTAATTTTAAAATTAAAAAAATGTATTTTCTTGCATTTTCACTAAAATAATTATAATAAATCATAGAAAAATCAGAAAATTACAAAAATTGATTCTCTGGTTTCCTTGATATCAGAGAGATTTTTGAGAAATATAAAGTTCATTTTTCAATCTTTATTTTATTTTTAAATTAATTAACACTCCAAAACTTAAAATAATTATAATAAAAATAATATAATTCAAAAAAAATCACCAAAATTGGTCCAAGTGGTCCTCCGGTCATTAGGAATGTCCCCTAATTTTCTTAAGGACGAAACTTTCCTTGGTCATGTTATTAAATTTTCCTTGGAAATCTCTATTTTCTACCAAAAATAATTATATAAATAAATTAAATACAGAAAAATCACATTTTCTCCTCTCATGTCTTTATTGGCAAATGAGTGAAGTCACATAAAAATTTCAAGTTCATTTAAGCTCAATGTAGTGAGTTATGAAATTATTAAGCTTAAAGGGCAAAGTGGTAATTAAAATTTTAACCCTTAATTAAAACTTTGGGTTTAATAAAATTAACAAGTAAAATATTTGATCTTAATCTGATTTGGATGATTGAAATTTAAATAATTAAAGGGTAGAAACCCATTAAACAATTTAAAATAATTGAAATAAACCTTAATTAAATAATTGATTAAATTTGGGAAGAATAATAAAATTGTAATTATTAAAATAGGGATATTGTTAGGAAGAGATTTATTCTTTAATTTAAAAATCTCTAAATTAATCATCTCATTAATATTTAATTCTTAATTAAAATGATAACTCAAATTTAAAATATTAAAAGACTTAATCATTAAACTAAAGTTAAATTATTAAACTCTTTTAAAATTTCAATTGAAGTTAAAAATAAAATTAAATTAAAAATTAAATTAAATTAAATAAATCAAATTGAATTAAATTAAATTAAATCAAATTAAATTAAATTAAAGATTAATTAAATTAAATTAAATTAAATTAAATTAAATCAAATTTAAATTAAATTAAATCAAACAAATTAAATTAAATTAAATTAAATTAAATTGAATAAAAATTAAAAGTAAAATTAAATTAAAGATTAAATTAAATTAAATTAAATAAACAAATTAAATTAAATTAAATGAATAAATTAAATTAAATTAAATTAATTAAATAAATTAAATTAAATTAAATTAGACTAAATTAAATTAAAACAAATTAAATTAAATTAAATTTAGTTAAATTAAAACATTTTAAATTAAATTAAATCAAATTAAATAAAAATTAAATCAAATTAAATTAAATTAAAGGAAATTAAATCAAATTAAACTAAATTAATTTAACATCAAATCAAACTAAATTGAATTAAATTAAATTAAATTAAAATTAAAATTAAATTAAATTAAATTAAAGTTAAATTAAAGCTGAATTAAATAACATCACCTAAAACAGAAAGAAATTAAATATAAAGCAACTTGAACACTATTCCAAATTTAAACCCATTAATTGAAATTAAACTAAATCACGAAACCATTTGAACACCAATTTACCCTCGAAAGCTTTAGTTGTCATAACTCCTAAACAGAATATTAAATGGAATGTTACTTCACTTGTAGGACATTCAAATATCCTAGTTCACTGAGTAAGATAACAACAAAACTGAACTAAACGTCGGACGATTAATTCACTTGTGTAATTGAATTCATTTAGACTTAAAACAATCCTAGAAATATTGAAAAGATGTTTAAGATTTGCCTTAAGCACTTCCTCGATATGATAGGATGTTCATAAGAACAATTGAACTTAATTGTTCTTTGATGAAGAAAATCGTCTTCAAACTAAAACACAAGGAACCTAGACGTCATAGGAGTTGACTAGCTATAGGATTAGGAATTTGGTAGAAAACCATAACCCTTCCCTTAGCTTTACCTAGGAACTTGCTTAAATGTTTTAATTGTGTTTTAAGTGCAGCTTGGGATGACGGGAAGACCTTCCAGGTACGCTTTTATTTTATTGCAATTTACATTATTGCAATTTCTTTAATCGCATCGCACTTACTTTTTCTTGCATGATAAACAACTTGTTGCATGAAAACCCACACCTTTAGGACAGTCCCTAAAACTGAAACCAAAACTAAATTAAAATTCATTGCAAGATAAAATTCACCGCCACAACATTCCAAAATATAAAACAACTCAAAATTTAATCACAAACAGAACACAAAACTACAATTACAACTAAATTAAAATGTCCTGTTGGATGATCGGGAATACCTCGGATGATGTAACCTACGTGTTGCTAACGGGATTTCCCACGGTCTAAATGAAAGTGTGGAACTCATTCAGTTGAGTTTAGCAAATTCATCTGGACTAAGTGAATCCGATAAAATAATGATGCCGGAAGGATGGAACCGTGGGATCTTAACCGGTGTCGTTATAATCAACTTTAAGATTTGTTTTTAATTAAAACACAAAAAGCACTTGAAAATTAAGATTTTCTCTAAACCAAAACACTTTTCTCATCCCCGATTTATGACTTCTAAAACTAAACCTCGCAACAACAAGGAGCTCGGATCATGGTGGGCGGCACGGCCATCCTCATCGCAAAACACTGAGTCTACTTCAGCAAAACTTTCCTAGAATTAAATAACGATGCAATAGGACTTCGAGGTAGTTTGCACTAGTGCGACATAAATCCTCGACTCTTCGTTAGGCATTTGCATTGCAAATTAAGCCCTAACAGGTCTTAGGATTCGAGGTAGTCGTCGATACGACATAAACCCTCACATCTTCGAAGCTATTTGTATGATTCTATCATATAAATATAAGCCCTAATTAATTAAAATTGACAAAATCAAAACATTAAATAGACATTAGGACTTTCCTAAATTCGAAGCCAAACAATAGGATAGTCGGGAAATTACCGAAGTTCACTTCGAATCCGTAATTTCTCCTACCTTTCTTCCTTTGAATTCTCAAAACAAAATGTTCCAAACTTGATCCATTCCCTATTGAAATTCCAAAATTCAATCCTCTAAAAACTTAAAATTTGAAATTCTTGAGAGCAGAATTATTGATTATTATCGAGAGTTTTCTTAGGTGATTCCCATCACTTAAGATGTAATTAACTATAGGGGCTTGCCCTTATAGGGAATTTTAAAAGAACCCGAGTAATATAAACCACGTTTAATGCTTTCATATTAAGCGGGGAAATTTGTCGGCTTATAAAATTGGTTCGCGGACCAAACGGATGTCACAAATCTTCTAGTTTATTTAATCGAGCCCCACCATTAAGCAGTGTGTCTATCCTTAGGGATAGGTACACGGTTTGTGGTGCGGTGTTCGTTTATATAAACTATTTGGGATGTGAGATCGGTTTGATTTCATATCTTAAAATCTTTAAATTTAAAATTATTTTCAAAAAATCAAATACTACTTTTCAAATTATTTATTTAAATTAGATTAAAAATTCACCGCACAATTTCTGTAGATGACCCCTTTTCAAAACACACAACCTAAAAATATGCCGACAACTTCTGGCGACTCCGCTGGGGATGATTCCTCTCTCCATTTTTAATCAGACAATTTTGCTTTCAAAAATCAGTAGTGTATCCATGTCCCTTGTGGATCAAACTACCCTTCTTTCCATTGGAATACTATGTTCATTTCTACCTTGAACAAGTATAGCCAACATTATCTCGGATTTAGGAGCCCTCTGTTTAGACACCCCTAAACAGAGAGGTTCCGAGATCCTTTTACCTCATTTCGAGGTGGGGTGGACCCCGATAGGTGTTAGTTTAGGAGTGATCCTTCGAGTCGAGAAGTCTTGCATAAGACTTTCTTTTCCTTTCAACTCTGAATCGGATTCCTTACCTTCTCTACACCTTTGAACATTCCGTTCTAAATAAACAAACCCTCGAATGAATGATTCTTTTAACAAATGATTCCTTCTTATAAATACATGAACAAGAATGTGTTCGGACTCTTTTCGATTCCTTTCTTTTCGTCCTGATGAGAAGAAGCATAACTTGGGACTAACAACTAGAATCTACCCTGCAGAAATGGAAGCCCCAAAGCTGATTTTCTCCTTCACCAATGGACTGGACTTCGCTGTTTATAAGGATGAGCTGCTCGACAATGGGATCATCCGGTTTGGACAAGGATTCGAGAACACAAATGTCAAGATCACTGACGTTTCCCTTTTCGCGCTGACAAACAAAGTATCCGGTCGAGAAGCCGCGATCGAGTTCGACCTTAGGTCGACTCGAGAGTTTCCTCCCCTGCAAAGATCCCGACTGAGAGAATACTGCCTTGTCCGCAGGAGGACCGTTCTTGCTACCCCCACTTGGTCTAGTTGTTTACTGCACCTACCCCGGCTTCTGCCATATTAAAGGGGAAGGAAATCCGGAACTATGGTGAACTCGTTACCGTGGAGGGTACGGACTTTCTGTGAGACCTTCGTTTTTGAAATCGGGTCCGGCTCGAGAATTCCATCACTAACACGGACCCAAAGAAGGAACAGAAGTAGGAAGATTGCCAGGAAGGCCAGAGCTGCCGAAGTTGCTTTCCTGGAGGAAATCCCAGAAATCCCTGAGTACACACCACTACCTGAATACATACCATTGCCTGAAGATACGCCCTTTTGGAAAGAAGCAGATTCCATCCCCTTTCCGCCGCAGCTGACGAGGAAAATGTCCTCAGGATTGTCTCTACATTACCTCGACCAGCATACTACGATGACAACAGAAAGAAAAGGGCTAGGATCACGCCATTTGCCCGACTACAGACTGTGATCGAGAAACTAGCAAAGAAAGAGAAATGCCCCGTATCGGAGATTCTAAGAAGGATAGGGCGGGTTCCAGTCAAATCCCGTCTTGGGCCCCGAGTAGAACCTGCCATCGTTACAGAAAAGCCAAATAAAAGGATGAAGGCTAGTCCGCCTGTCGTCGTTTCAGGATTACAGATTAGGGAGGATACCACCTTCCAGCATTTGGCTGACAGACCATCTGGTCCTAGACCTTCTGCTGCTAGAAGGATGGTATGGCGTCCCACTACTGGACAACTGAGATTGAAACAACAGCTACTGCAGTAAAGGGGACTCGCGAGAAGGGAACCCGGCAGCTATCACACGACAACTGTGAAGATGCACAGAAAAGACCGCTAGAGGACGCTATGGAAAAGTTGAGGACTGATATTCGACGACTAGCAAAAGAAAGAGAAGAGAAATTCGGAGACGATATTGATTCATCGAAATTCATGGACGATGAGTATGCAGAAATCAACATGGTCGAAACACGAGCTTCGTCAGCTTCACAAGGTGCTCCTGCTGACCACGAGAAGAGAGGAGCCGGAAGTGATGAGAAGACGAGCTTCAAGAGAAAGACGATATGATCGCCCGAATGGCGAAGAGGATGGAAGAGATGGCTATAGCCCTAGCCACTCTCCGGAGTCAAGTGCGACCCCAAAGAGAAACACCCCGGGAGGTCATTCACATTGCGGACGGAGGAAAGGAGATTACATCCGTCAACGGGGATGATCAGCTAAAGAAGGATACAACACAAAGTATGATTCCATAAAAAGATATCAAGAGCTTGGTGGAACAACAGGTGCGAGAAGCCTTAGCACAATCAAAGAGCGAGACATCCATTCGGACGGGTAGACCTTACCCGAAAGAATTCGACGCTGTCCAATACCCAAAAGGCTTCATACCACCTCTGTTCAAGACCTTTGATGGAATCGGGAACCCCCGACGGCATGTTGCACACTTTCGTGCCGGTTGTTGCAATGCCGGCGGGAGCGATGCATTACTCTTCGACGAGTTCGTCGGCGGCACAGTTAGGGATCGCCTTTGATTGGTATGCGAGAACTGCAAATGGTTCGGTGAAGACGTTCTCACTAACTAGAAAACCTCTTCATCGAGTGATTCGCCGGAGCTCGGCACCGCATCACTATAGGTGATTTAGTGGTAGAAAGCGAGCCGAGACGAAACTTTGGTGGATTACATACTTTGATGGAGGAACTTAAGCATGAAGTGTGAACCACAACTACAAGAACAACATGCGGTCGGCATCTTACTTAAAAGCATTCACGGCCCGATAGCACTTCTCCTCGAAGGATTCACTTATTAAGACTTTCGAGAAGTTGTTAAGCAAGGCGGGAGCTTGCAAGAGGAGGCGAAGCAATTAAGTTTCGCCGACAAGACGAGACAAGCAAAAGCACATGAAGACTTTTGAAAAGAAATCCGGGATCATTGCGGCGGTCGACAAAGGCGAGCAGCCGATACAAATATCATCCAAACGGCCGCGACAACCTCGACAGAATTATCAACAACCCCGACCCGGTTATCGGTCATCTCCACGGTATGAACAACCGCCTCGTCCGCAACGTACATTAAGGGAGCTTCGAGCGGGGAATATCCATTCAAGAATGAAGCGATGCTGAAAATGTTACGTAGTCGATGAAAACTCCAAATTTTCGATTGCCAAAGCCTAAGAGACCGAGAGGAAGTCAACAAGAAAAGTGATCCCAACTTTTGCCCTTATCACCGAGATGCTTGGACACAAGATAGAAGATTGCATTACCTTCAAAAGTTGGCTCGATGACAACCTTCAAAAGGAATATAACAATCCCGAAGGAGTACATGAAGGAACCCCGGAAAGGAGGTTCCGTCGATGTTGTCTCAGTCGGTCCCATCCTTCCGATAGATCCCTATACGGCCGACGATGGATGGACTACCGCTTGGACAAGGTCTTCGAAAAGATTTTAGACGGCATCCAAGCTGCTTCGGTGCGAGCTTCAATTCGGAGTTCGAAACACCTGCCAAGTTGGCACTATCACTTGCGATAGGAGAACCACCTCGACGAGGAGACGATTGAAGAGAAGAAGAAAATCGACGAAGAAGAGAGGACCGAGGCTCCTAAGGCTAGACTAGGGACTCGCTTATCCTAGGATAGTTGTTTCGATTCGGGGGAGAAATCCTCGAACCTCGACTACGTATGATTATCCGCTCACTTCGGTGGGATCATATAATGATAAGGGTGATGGCGTTGGCTACGTTTTGATTGTTTCTAACGATTACGTAACTAGCGACAATCCGGACATCGATTTCGATACCAACGACAATTCTCAAATCATACACAATCTCGACGATCAAAATGACAAAGAAGACATCCATCAAGGAGGCTACGAGAGTTCAACAAGCAACGAATCTATCTGCGAGTTTCTAGGAGCTCCAGTCACAATAGAGTTAGAGCCTTCAGTTTCTGAAGCTAATTCGGAAGAGCACGTCATTCCGATTCGGAAAGAAACACCGGCAAGCTTAACACTAGATTCAAAAGAAATTACGGAAGTCAACTTAAGAAGTGGAAGAGTTCTACCTCCGAGAATGGGTCCAAAGGACGAAAGGAAAGCGAGTGGTTGCTCAAGAAGGACCAACCCGGCGGAAGGAATACCCATTCGAGAAGAAGCCGAGACACATGAAAATAAAGTGGACTACAACGTGCTAGCCCATCTTAGGAAACTACCGACCAAGCGAGCATCTACGATGCTCTCATCTTATCAAAGGAGATGAGAGAAGCTCGATCGAGGTCTTACTTAATCCGGAAATTTGCTTAGCTCGAATGGCCGGAGATTCCTAGATGAGGTTTGCTCGTTAAAGGAACAACGAGGTGTTACCTTCACGGACAATGACCTACTACTTGGGACGACGAGATCACGACCGAGCCGTTGTACATTTCAGTTACAATTGGGAAATTTACGCTCTCTAGAGTATTGGTGGATCCAGGAGCATCAATCAATATAATGAGTCTTCGAACATTAGCATATTTGGAAATTGATGCTCGTGAGCTTGAGGCCGACAAAATGTTATTAAGAGGATTCAACCAGAAAGGAGAAAGAGCCCTCGGGTCAATAACACTACTAATGAAGATCGGTGACATAGCAAAGACAACCGCAAAATTTCACATAATTGATTCAGAAATGTCGTTCAACGCTCTACTGGGCCGACCATGGATACATGAAAACAGGATGGCACCATCATCTCTACATCAGTGCATCAAATACTATGATGGAGGGGAACAATGCATCAAAGGTGACTTACAACCATTCTCCGTACATGAAATTGGAATCCATGAAGATGCGGCTTATTATGCACCACCGAAGAAAACAATCTTCTCCGGAGATACCATAACAAATGAAGCAAGAAAGTTCGGGACAATGAAGAACTCGAAGTTCTAGTCCAACGATCACTCACCACTCCCTTCCGGCGAGATGGTGAAGGTTTCTCCACAACTCAGCATCCGAGGTCGAGGCCGGGGACGAGGCCGTGGTAGAGATGTTAGGACGGTTGGACGAGAGGAAACTAGCCATCAATGTTGATTGGGAAGATAGTTCGAAGAAGAAAAAGAAATCGAAGCAAGAAGCGACGAACAATAAGTCGGAAGAAGCCGCAATTCAAGATCTCCCTCGAAGATGAAAAGAATGAAGAATACAAATCAATGTACGAGAAGATTAACCACTACGTACATACTATGACCCTAACCCCGATCCATTCTAATAAGATCGAGGGTATGGTGGTCAAAGAGGTACGTAGCGGCGGTCTTCAAGCCAATCAAATTCTACCGTGATGCTTCTTCCTCCAAAACTGAAAATAATGTACAATTTGAAGATGTCACTTCATCAGAATTAATGGAATTACCTTTTGAGTGGTACTCTCCCTGTGTTCAAAGTTTAATTCAACGTGGTGTCTTACCTCGACAATGGACAAAAGGTCAATCACAACATTTTGAAAAATTATGGAATAACTCCGGTCGTCCACCCAATTCAAAGCATGGACTCGGATTTGGCACAGTAGGATCAGTTGACGATACTAAATTTTGCTTGGTTGTCACTTGCGAATCTAATGAAAAATGCATGGAAACTACGGACGAACTCGAAGATTTACTAAGTGGAGACGCTCCACCGAATTCGAAGAAGAGATTAAATCTACGATAGATGAGCTAATGGAAGTTAACTTAGGTACTAGCGAAGAGCCTAGACCTACCTTTGTTAGCTCCTTACTCGATAAAGAAGACTCCGAAGAAATAATCAAGTTATTAATGGAATTTAAAGACTGTTTTGCTTAGAACTACGATGAGATGCCGGGATTAGCTCCGGAGGTCGCGGTCCGTAAGCTAGGAGTGGATCCTACTTTTGTCCCGGTCGGACAAGGTCCCGGAAGAATGCGTCTAGAAATCGAACAACAAGTCATAGCCGAAGTTAAAAAGCTAATAGACGCCAAATTTGTCCATGAAGAACAATACCCGACTTGGTTGCTTGATGTGGTGCCGGTCGAAAGAAGAATGGTCGGATCGGAATTTGTGTGGACTTCGAGAGATTTAAACAAGGCATGTCCAAAGGATGAATTCCCTCTACCGATCCCGGAACTAATGATCGACATTGCTTCGACACATGAGATATTTTCATTCATGGATGGATCTTCGAGGATACAACCGGATAAAAATGGCTCCGAGAAGATGAAAAGCTTACGGCATTCGGAATGCCGATCGGAGTATATTGCTACACGGTGATGCCATTTGGACTGAAGAACGCGAAGCAACATACCGGAGAGCGATGACAAGAATTTTTGATGATCTCATCCACAATCAAGTCGAATGCTACGTGGACGATGTGGTCATCAAAAGCAAAGTAAAGGAGAACCACTCGTATGATTTGAGAATTATTTTCGAACGATTAAGACAATTTAACCTTAAGATGAATCCCTTAAAATGCACCTTCGGCGTCACCTCCGGGAAATTCTTAGGATTCGTTGTCCGACATCGTGGAATTGAAATCGACTCGGAAAAGATTAAAGCTATCTTGGAAATGCCGCCTCCCAAAACCTTAAAACAACTACGATCCTTTCAAGGAAGCTAGCATATCTTCGACGCTTTATCTCAAACTTGTCGAGTAGGTGTCGGCCTTTCTCGGCACTAATTAAAAAGGACGCCAAATTTATTTGGGAAGAGAAATGCCGAGAAGGCCTTCGAGGACATTAAACAATATTTAATGACACCTCCTGTCTTAGCGACCCCGGTCTCGGGTAGACCGCTGATACTATATACCGCGGCTTTAGACGACTCTCTCGGAGCCTCGTTAGCAGGGTCGATGATGAGGGTAAAGAAAATGCTCTTTACTATCTAAGCCGTCGTTTACTTCCGACGGAAATAAGGTATCCCGCAATTGAAAAGCATTGTTTGGCCACGATCTTCGCCGCTCAAAAGCTCGAGCACTACATGCTTTCTCATAAGGTTAACTCTGATTTCGAAGTTTAATCCATTGCAATACTTGATGACTCGTCCAACGCTTTCCGTGCAGTTGCCGGATGGTCGATGATATTATTACAATTCGATATAACTTTCGTGCCTCTTCGTGCCGTAAAGGGACAAGTCTTAGCAGACTTTCTCGCGGCACACCCTTCTGCCGGCGAATCTCCTCTCGATGATGACTTGCCGGATGAACAAATAATGAGCCTAGAAGACCACGATGATCGACGTTGGGAATTATATTTCGGCCGAGCATCTTCGGCACACAAAGACGAAGAATCGCAAGTGATAGTGCCGTAAGGCGGGAATCGGGCTAATCTTTATAACACCGGAGCGGGGGATGTTAAGACACTCCTACCACTTGACAGAACCGTGTACAAACAATGAAGTAGAATACGAAGCCCTCATAACGGGACTGGAATTAACTATTCAAATGGGGATAACAGACATCAACATCTACGGGGATTCATAAATTGATCATTCAACAGATCGCCGGACAGTACAGAATTTTAAAGCCAAGACTCTAGCAATATTTCCAGTATGTCATACAGTTGTTGGAACAAATTCCAAATGTGACGATCTACAAAATTCCTAGAAAAGAAAATGCTTTAGCAGATGCTTTAGCCCGTCTCGCAAAAGAATTTGCCTGTTTGCAAGATGAATCGGTGGAAGTGTCGGTTCACGGACGTCGGAGTCCTATCACGGCTCGACATAGACACAATACACAAATCGAAAAGAAAAAGAATCGGTTGCAACGAGTGACGGAAAACACGGAAGATTGGCGACGACCATTAGTAGACTACATGCAAACGAGGAAAACTACCGGACGATAGGTCGTTGGCCCATCAGATCAAGAAAAGAACTCTGTCTTATGCATTAATAAACAACACGTTATACAGAAGGTCTTTCAATCAAATGTGGCTAAGGTGCCTAAGCGGGTCCGAGGCCCGTGAAATCGTTAAAGAGATGCATTGAGGACTCTGTGGCGCTCACCAGTTGGGTCCGAAGATGAAAATGAAAATTAAAAGACTAGGGTATTATTGGTCCTCGATGATGACCGATCGCATGAAAATCGCCGAGAGCGTCACCAATGCCGAGTGCACGGAGTGGTTCTACACCAACCTCCAAATGTGCTACATCCGACAATTGCGTCGTGGCCATTTGAATGTTGGGGCACAGATATAGTGGGTCCGATAGAACCACCATCTTCGAAAGGACATCGCTTCATTCTTGCGGCTACAGAATACTTTTCCAAGTGGGTAGAGGCAGTTCCACTTAGAGAAGTGAAAGCACACCACGTGCTACAGTTTTCAAGAACCAAGTTGTCTACCTTTTCGGAGTGCCGCGCAGGATTATCTCGGATAATGGGTCAGCATTCAGAAGCACGCAAATTAACAATTTTGTCAGGAGACACAGAATCGACTGGCGATACTCAACAATTTACTACCCTAGAGCAAACGACCTCGCTGAGGCTTTTAATAAAACTCTCGTTCAAATCTTAAAGAAAACTTTGGACGATAATAAGAGAAATTGGCACGAGAAGTTGTTAGAAGCCTTATGGGACTACCGGACAACCTTCAGAACTCCTACTCAAGCTACACCTTACGCTGCGGTGTATGGGTCCGAGGCGATGTTACCTTTAGAGGTTCGGCTTCCTTCACTCGAATTGCGAGTTGCAAACAAGATCACGACAGAAGAGAATGCCAAATTACGGCTAGAAGAATTAGAAAGCACTGGAAGGGAAAAGACATGCGGCGCAATAGAATTTAGAACTATACAAAGCTAAGATGGTTCAAGCCCATGACAAGCCGAGTCCGCCGAGAACCTTGAAAGTTGGTGACTTAGTTCTCGTTCTCGAGAGACCTATTCTTGCACACCGCAAGATGAGGAGGAAAATTTGAACCCACTTGGGAAGGGCCGTTTGTGGTTGAAGTAGTATACTCGAGAGATTCCTACCAGCTAGTGAATTGTCGGGGAGAACGACATATGCTTCGATCGACGGACGATACTTGAAAAAGTATTACGCTGCTGATGTTTCGAAGGAATGAATTCTTCATCCCTAAGAAACACGGGCGAAGTAATTATTTATGATTGAGTCCGAACCCAAAAATAATAAAATGTGCTAAGATAAATAAAATCATGATAATAAAGTTTTCCTTGTTTTCTTTTCCAAATCAAGATCTTTTTCCCGATTTTTTCCCACTTTATTCTGTTAAATTTTAAAATACAAAAATATAATATAAAAAAAATGTCTTTAATAAACATTTTCTAATGTTCTTGTTCTTAGTACGGCCCTCGATCCTTTTCCTTGTCTTTTCGCAGGGAAATGTCGAACGGGCGGTTGGTCCCGAACTTTAGAAATGGCGTAAGCCTTGCACTCGATGAAAGAGGGTGAAAGATGGAGCGATAATCGAGATCGACTCGGATTTCGCACCGACGAGCCTACGATACGAGGAAAGTGTCCGGGTCCCGGTTGACGGAGAAGAACTGCTCGGGCGAGACGGTGATGAAAGTGGGTGGCCCAAGCCACCGATCCGAGCGAAGAAAAGAAAAACAAACACTGAAGAAGATAAGAAAATGAAGTCTATAGTCGCTACAGCAGAGGGCAAGCTTGTCAGCGCCGCGCCCACAGAGATTCAAGAAGTTAGAAGAGCTACTCTCACAGCAACGCAACGAAGAAATAAGAATCGCCGTATCCGTAAGATGTTAACAAAACTAGGCTGCGGACCGGCGCGACGAGACGGTGCTTACTGCCGCAGTACGTACACTTCAAGGACACCGGTTCACCGGGAACACGAAGAAAGGAGGCCGGCTCCTAGGATAACAGAAAGGACCGGGGAAATCTCACAAAGACCGGAAGAAAGAAGGCTACCACGCCACCGGATAGAACCACCGGTAATGCATGACCTTGTTGCGGAAGCAACCCGGGGGATGTCCCGACGGACATCATCCCCGAGGAGCCGAGGTATGCGGGGAGAACGTGAAGGAATTGAACCGTATATCCCACAATATGTCACCGGGCCTCACCATCTGCAGATTATTCGGAATACGAGCTGGAGAGAATGCGGAATGTTGAAAAGAAAACCTTTGAATACTTCGAGAGAATTAGAGGCGGAAGGATCGATATACTTAGAGGGCCTCGAGCTACATACATACGTATTCTCGGAGTATGAACAACGATAAATCGTGGATTGCATACGGGATTTGAAAAGAATGGGCCGAGCGGGCCGCCTGAGGAAAACACATACTCGGAACCCCGGAGATGGATGCCGGGGAAGGGAAGAATTACAATACGATGTGGATGCTTTTACAACTTTGCGGAGGACGGAAGGGAAACCCACGGGAATACTCCGTCATGGGCAAGTGGATGCGATGCCATTAGTCATCAAGAGAATGGTAAAGAGATTGATAACATGGAGGGTATCGCCAGACAAATTGCATACCCGATAGATGCATTATTAACATCTACGAGCGGGGTGACGAGCATACCCCCACACATAGATCACCACGACTTTATCGGACCTTTACGCACGATCTCTTTCCCGAACGAGTGTAACATCATGTTCGGATCCGACCTCCGGATAGCAGGCTCGGGTGAGTTCCGAGGGCCGGTGAAGATACCATTACCGGTAGGTTCCGTCATGAAGCGAAGGGCAACGGAGCGGATATCGCTAAGCATTGCATACCGGGAGTACCGATGAAGCGGATCTCGGTTACTTTCGGAAGGATGGACGACGAGGAAGACACCTTACCATTTCCGGCCGGACCCGGAGCTAGAGAGCCTCCGGCCTTACGAGCCGTGAGTTACATGGAAAATATCACACCTCCAATGTACATCCATACGACATCCTTGCCAAGGATGGCTTGGAAGGTGATGTTATTGACCATGTACCCCACTATTCAGACATGGATCTTTGACAGATGCTTCTTTGGATGGATCGGCGAAGATCATACATAGTCCGTTTTGAGTTTACATGGATTGTATGAATTATATTCCAGATCAAGTTGTATGATGTATCTTCGACATGATTGGAATGAAAGTGACCATGTCACATTTTTTTTGGCCTTCACCTATTTTGTGCAAATTGACTGGGAAACGCCATTAAAGTTAAATGAACTTCGAACAAAGAACAGAGAAGAAATAAAAGAAAAGAGAATGAAAGAAAAACTTTCCTTAAAAAAAAAAAAATCTTAAAATGTCGAACACCAAATCCACATGAACACCAAATGAACAACAAAAAACGGAATAGTTAAAGGACAAACAAAACAAACTTAAAGCTCAAATTGAATTCCAGTTTAAAACCGTCTTCTCAAACCCTCCAATCCTTCTTCAAATCAAGATCTATTCTAGACCTCCCTTGAAACCCCCTCTCGGGATGATTTCAGAATCACGAAGAATTTTCAATTTGATCCGGATGGCATGGGTTTGTACCCTTCGCCAAGTAATCAGACTTTGATTGATTCCCGTGGGATATGAAACACTTTCATATCTCATTTCGATCTCCCGCTAAATCCAAATCTCCACAGTAAATTTCAATTCAAAATTTCCGAGATCGGTACCTAAATTCCGAGTTCTCACTCCGAGATCGATACCTAAATTTTGATTCTCATCCAAATTGATACCTAAATTTCAATTCAAAAATTTTCGAGACTGGTACCTAAATTCCAGTTCTCACTCCGAGATCGATACCTAAATTTCGATTCTCATCCGAATTGATACCTAAATTTCAATTCAAAAATTTCCGAGGCCGGTACCTAAATTCCAGTTCTCACTCCGAGATCGATACCTAAATTTCGATTCTCATCCGAATTGATACCTAAATTTCAATTCAAAATTTCCGAGACTGGTACCTAAATTCCAGTTCTCACTCCGAGATCGATACCTAAATTTTGGTTCTCATCCAAATTGATACCTAAATTTCAATTCAAATTTTCCGAGACTGGTACCTAAATTCCAGTTCTCACTCCAAGATCGATACCTAAATTTCGATTCTCATCCGAATTGATACCTAAATTTCAATTCAAAATTTTCGAGACTGGTACCTGAATTCAAATTCTCATTCCGAGATCGATACCTAAATTTCGATTCTCATCCGAATTGATACCTAAATTTCAATTCAAAAATTTCCGAGACTGGTACCTAAATTCCAGTTCTCACTCCAAGATCAATACCTAAATTTCGATTCTCATCCGAATTGATACCTAAATTTCAATTCAAAATTTCCGAGACTGGTACCTAAATTCCAGTTCTCATTCCGAGATTGATACCTAAATTTCGATTCTCATCCGAATTGATACCTAAATTTCAATTCAAAATTTCCGAGACCGGTACCTAAATTCCGAGTTCTCATTCCGAGATCGATACCTAAATTTTGATTCTCATCCGAATTGATACCTAAATTTCAATTCTCGACTTTTGAGGCCGATACCTAAATTCAAGTTCTCTTTCGGGGACGATACCTAAATTCTGCCTCCCATCTTTCGAGATCGATACTTAAATTTTGATTCTCTCCTAGGATTGATACTTAAATTTCAACTCCAGCTTCATTTAAACTTTAGAGATCAGTGCCTAAATTCTGATTCTCATCCTTTTCAATCGACACTTAAACTCCAATTCTCATTCCGAGGCTGGTACCTAAATTCCAGTTTTCTTTGCAATCCCGAGATTGGAACCTAGGTTTCAATTCTCGTTTCGAATCCAAGTTTCCTCAAATTGATTTTAAATCGGACTTCAATCTAAATTAAAACTCAAAATCTAAACTTACACATCAAAACTTGAACATGAAATGAAACGAAATCTAAATTGAATTCCCCAGGATCATGTGATTTGGGATTCACCTCCTTTTCCTTTCCCCGGCGAGGGTTCGGGAATCTCCGGTCTCGGAGATATACTTGACACTCCCAGGCGAAACTCTTCACTTCGTCCTAAGTTTGTCACTTGGACATACGTGTTGGTTTTGCTGATCGCTTTGGTCAACACCAATACGCGCGGTGTGCTCCGTCAGCTCACCACACCTATTGGGGGTCCATTGGTTGACCTCATTTTTGATGAGGTCTTGTCTTCTTCTTTTAGTACTTAGGATCTAGCCTTAGGCTTTTCCTTTGACTATCTTAGAGGACTAGAATTGGGATCCACCATCTAGAATTTCAAACCACTTCTTAACTCCCTGCAAACTCCACAAACTTGACCGTAGACCCCTAATCACCTAGAGGGTTGAAATCGAATGTGGAAGTTTAAAGGATGAGTTCCTATAGGACTCTTTGGCCTTGGGACCTGCCACAGGTGGCCTGGTGCAGTGAAGGGGCTGACTTACACACACACTACACTAATACACTACACTTTCACACACCTCCTAAAACCACACCCATACCTAACTCGACCTCCCGACTCATGTAGGTGATTCACATGGATGGTCCTTAACGCCTAAGCCCTTGGCTAAGAGGGTTAGGAACAATATAGTGAATGCCTCAAATGAGTCCCTTCATGGCTCATGTGGGCTTGATGTGGCTTCATGGCTCAACCAAAATGATTTCATTCCACTCAAATTTACCCAATTTTCAATTTTCCAAATTTTCAATTTTTGACCCCCGGGACCCTACACCCGCCTAACCTACCCAAAGCCCTTGAAATTACCCAAATTTTTCAAAATTTCCAAATCACCCAAAATTCCCAAAATCAATCCCAAACATTTCCTCATCACTCAAATTGATCATCCATACCCAAAAATACCAAAATTTCCAAAAATACCTCCCAATACCCTCCAAATACCCAAAATACCCCTCTTGACCGAAAAAATCCAAAAATTCAAAAAATTCCCAGAAAATTCCAGAAAATCCCAAATATTCCCAATTTCATTTTGTTCAACTACACCATGGGCCAATTTTGTCAATTTAGCCAACTTTTGTCAAAACCCTCAATTTGACCCATTTTAACCCTAAGTGAACCCGATGTCAAACCAAACCTACCCAATTGACCCAAATTCTGGTCCAATTCAATTCTAAACTTCAATTAAACATTCCCAACACCAATATAGACTAAATCCAAGTCCAATTTGATTGACATTTGGATCTAATTTCACTTTTGGCCTTAAAGCCGAATTTGGACCCATGACCCGAACCTAACCCGAACTCACCCAATTCAACTCCAATTAAACCCAAATCTTTTCTAAATCTTCCTTAGCATCCCCACAAGCAAAAAACTAACATGATTTGCCCAAAATTTAGACCCAAACCTCACTCAAATTCAACCCAAAGCTAAAAGGCCCAATTTTGACCTAAACCCAAACCTAACCCAAATGAGCCCAAACCCCAAAATCAAAGCCCAACCAAAGTCAAAACCTCTTTGAAACACTCCCATAAACATTTCTCAACATTAATTTTACATCAATTTCAACCCTAGCCCAACATTGGCCCAACTTGGCCCACTTTGACCTATATTGGCCCATTCACCAAAAGAGCCCAAATTCAACCCAATTCAAACCCAAATCACCCCCAATTTGCTTCAAGTCACTCATGACACATCCATGAGCTAAACCCAACAATTATTTGGCCCAAACTCCTACAAAATTCCCATCCATAAATCTATTTTTAAACCAAAAGCCCACTTACATGAAACCTTCCTAAAATCCCAAATTTTATACTAAAACCCATATGACAATTCTTCTCATCATGCCCTTAATTAAAATCAATCCCTAAGTTTGAAAATTCATCATGAAGCCATTCCAAATTAAGCCCCATACAAATTCCCATCAAAATACCAAAATCTTTCTTAAATCCATTTCCATGAAATTGACTTAACTTTTCCCAAGCGAAAGGTGAGCCATGAAGCCATGCATGAGCCACATGGGAGCCATGAGAGCCATGGAATCTACTTTCCACCTCACCATACCCAAGATGGCAAGAGGAGGAGGCCCTTTTCATATTCTCTTAAGAGTGATTAACCACTTCCATGACTCCACTAAACCATGCTTAAACTTAATTGTACTTGGATTGTGACTTGACCCCACTAATCAAGTCGATCCAAGTGACTTTCCCTTCGACCCAAATTGACCTTGGAGGGTGAACCCAACCCAAAACCAAGGGTTGACCCATTTAGACCCAAAACTAGCCCTTTCCCATTCCATTTTGATTCAAACCCTTTACACATGGCATTTGCCAATTGCCTACACTAAAGCCCAGCCCTGACCCACCTGAACAAGATGGTGACCAATGCCTGGCCGGCCAGCCACCAGGTCGCCGGAAAACACCATGGTCGAGAGCTCACATGTGAGCCAACTTTGGAATTTTCCCTTGCTGAGCTGCCCTATCCCCAGTGGCCATTGTAGCTGTTCTTCTCTTGCCAAGAGCAGCTGATCCCAAGCCCTAACTCTCCCGGGAGGCCCTCCACCCTCTCCTGTTTAAACACCACCCCTTCTCGGCCATGAGAGGTGCTTGAAACAAACCTTAAGGAAACTGCGCCAAAATTGTTCCGGACTACTCCCCATACATAGAGCATTTGATCCCCACTGAATTCCGACCCGATTCCCTCCGATCGAGCTCGATTTTGAGTTCGAACTTTAGCCCAAAACAAGGACACTTCTTCACGGTGGATCAATCCTCGAATTGATTGGTCCTACACCTTCACCGGACCAAGAGAAGGTGTCCACCAGCAAAAGCCCCATCCCCAAGCCACCCGGTTTCTCCGGCCTCCAAGCTTTGTGATCGGGCGTGGTCAAAATCCTACCTAGGCAATTCACCAGACCAGGAGACTTCATCTGGAGCTTGATGGGATCCAATCGAAGGTGAAACAACCCTCAGATCGAAGCCACACTTCTCTGAGTAAAGGTATGGCCTCACTCTTCTTCCCGAGCTTCTGAACATTCTCCATTTTTATTGAGTAAATTTCATCCCACATAAACCGTATGGATGTGTTCGTCTTCTCGAGACGAATCCATAGAGCATAAGAACGTTAAATTTGGTCGAGTATCGAGTGAGATCTTAGGCCTAGAAGATGGACGGTTCTCGGGTTAGGAGGCTTGGGGACGATGAACGGATGTCGTTCATTCAATACACGCGCGGACGGATGGCTCAGATGGCATCGAACCAGGAGATGGTACGTGAACCGCGGGACCCGGGCTGCTGACTCAAGCGGCGGCGTCGAATGAGAGCGCGCCGCGTGGCCGTTCGGAGATGCCGAGGATGACGCGGCGCCGACTCGGATAAATAGAAAATTAGGGTTTTTTTCTATTTATTTAATTCCCTGAACTTGGAAAATTCATAACTTTGTGTAGGAAAATCATAAAAATAAAATAAAAATACCCTCTTGCTCGAGTGAACGAGAGGAGAATAATGTGGAAAAGAAATCATTTAATTTCATCAAGTATTTTATTTTTAATAATTTATTTACTATTTGCATTCTTTTAATTCTCCATGCATATAGAAAATTCACCATGGCATGAGACTATAGGGCTTTTGAAGCCTCTGAATTTGGGAACATTCCCTGAATTTTCCAAAGTCAGAGGCCATCCCTATGAGAAATTATTGATTTTTCAAATTCATGTTACTGTTTTGAGTATTTTAATTCTAATAATTAGCATGTTGTGAAATAAATTCTAGAAAAATTTGGTGATGTCCCTTATGACCAGAGGACCCTAGGAAAAATAGGTTTTGAGTTAGTTCATTTAAAATAACCCTAATTGGCTTAAACACCCAAAATAGATCCCTAATTAATTAGAGCTAACCATACATCAAATTGACTTGAAATCAATTCTCCATTGACCTTTAGGATCATAGGAACCCACCAAAATTTGAAGTCGATTGGACTTGGTTAGCCCTACTAAATAGGTTGATTAATCCATTTAGTCAATTTGAACTTTAAAAATTCATAACTTTCAAAATACCTTTCAAAAATTCACCAAATTGGTTTTGGAGCCTCTCCGATATTAGGGAATTTAAAAAAATTAAAATTTCAATTTTCTAAAAAAGTTGATTTTTAATATTATTTTAATATTTTTAATAATTAAAAAATAATAAAAATCACAAAAATAATAAAATTCACCAAAATGTCACATTTTGAATTTTAATTACTTAGGAACAAACCCCATATTTTTCTTAGGTCTATTTAATGAGATATTAAATTTTAAAGCTCTAGGGTAATTTTAAAATTAAAAAAAATGTATTTTCTTGCATTTTCACTAAAATAATTATAATAAATCATAGAAAAATCAGAAAATTACAAAAATTGATTCTCTGGTTTAAATTAAATTAAATTAAATAAACAAATTAAATTAAATTAAATGAATAAATTAAATTAAATTAAATTAAATTAAATTAGACTAAATTAAATTAAAACAAATTAAATTAAATTAAATTTAGTTAAATTAAAACATTTTAAATTAAATTAAATTAAATTAAATTAAAATTAAATCAAATTAAATTAAATTAAAGGAAATTAAATCAAATTAAACTAAATTAATTTAACATCAAATCAAACTAAATTGAATTAAATTAAATTAAATTAAAATTAAAATTAAATTAAATTAAATTAAAGTTAAATTAAACTGAATTAAATAACATCACCTAAAACAGAAAGAAATTAAATATAAAGCAACTTGAACACTATTCCAAATTTAAACCCATTAATTGAAATTAAACTAAATCACAAACCATTTGAACACCAATTTACCCTCGAAAGCTTTAGTTGTCATAACTCCTAAACGGAACATTAAATGAAATGTTACTTCACTTATAGGACATTCAATTACCTTTTAGAGTTTCAAACTCTTCCTTCACTCGAATTGCAAACTTCGCAAATAAGATCACGACAGAAGAGAACGCCAAATTACGACTCGAAGAATTAGAAAGCCCGGAAGGGAAAAGACTGCGCGCAACAAAATTTAGAACTATACCAAGCTAAGATGGTTCAAGCTCATGATAAATCGGTCCGCCCAAGAACCTTCAAAAGTTGGTGACTTAGTTCTGCTCAAGAGACCTATTCGCACACCGCAAGACGGGAGGAAAATTGAACCCACTCTGGGAAGGACCGTTTGTGGTCACAGATACCTGTGGAGGTTCCACTGGGCCTAGTGAATTGCCGTGAGAACGACATATGCTTCCAATCAACGGACGATACTAAAAAGTATTACGCTACTCGATGTTTCGATGTCGAATTCTTCATCCTGTGGCTACCGGCCAAGTAATTACTTGCATGACCGGGTCCGAACCCAAAATAATAAAATGTGCTAAAATAAATAAAATCATGATAATAAAGTTTTCCTTGCTTTCTTTCCAAATCAAAATCTCTTCCCCGATCTTATCCCATTTCATTCCGTTAAATTGAAAAATACAAAAAAGGCTATAATAAAAAATGTCTTCGATAAACATTTTCTTAATGTTCTTTGTTTGGGTGACAACCCCCGATCCTTTTCCTTGTCTTTTCGTGGAAATGTCGAACTGTTGCCATTGGGTCCCGAACTTTAAGAATGGCGTAAGCCTCACCGATGAAAAGAGGGTGAAAGATGGAGCGATAATCAAGATCGAATTTACTTCGCACCACAGCCCACAAGACGGCGCAGCTGACCCGGTCCCAAATGGGATCGAGAAGAACTCGCCCGGCATGCTGATGAAAGGTGGCCCAAGCCACCAATCCAAAGCAGCGCAAGAAAAGAAAAGCAAACACCGAAGAAGACAAGAAAACGAAGTCTCAGAAATACCACAAACAGTAGGGCGGCTCGGCTACCGCCACGCCCACGTACATTCAAGAAGTTCGAAGAGCTACTCTCACAAGCAACGCAACGAAGAAATAAGAATCGCCGTATCCGTAAGACGTTAACCAAACTAAATGGGCGAATTTGGGCCATTACGAGACAATTACTAATGCCGTACATACGCTTCAAGGACACCGTGCCTACCGTAACCGCAGCGAGGCCACTCCTGTGGATAACGAAAGGACCGCAGAAATCTCCGAAGATCGGGAACAAAGAAGGCTACCACGCCACCGTGATAGAACCACCAAGTAATGCATGACCTTGTTTGCATAACCCTTGGGGATGTCCTGACAGCATCATCCCAGGAGCCGAGGCATGTGTAAGAACGCGAAGGGATCGAGCCGTATATCCCACAATATGTCACTGTGTCTTCGCCATCTCAGATCATTCCGAATACGAGCCGGAGAGAATGCGTACCGTTCGAAAAGAAAACCTCGAATACTTCGAGAGAATTGTAGAGGCGTAAGAATCAATATACTACAGAGGGCCTCGAGCTACATACACGTATTCTCGTAGTATGAACAACAAGAAATCGCGGGATCGCATCCGGATTTGAAAAGAATTGGGCCACAGCCGCCCGAGGGAAAACACATACTCGAACCCCGAGATGGATGCCGTGAAGGGAAGAGTCATACCACAATGCGATGCCGCTACAACTTCATAAGACAGAAAGGGAAACCCAACGGGGGATTCGTCACGTAAGCGGATCCGATGCCATTAGTCATCAAGAGAATGTAAAGAGATTGATAAATATGAGGTACCGCCGCCAGATTGCATACCCAATACCGCATTATTAACATCTACAAGTTGCAGGATCGCATACCCCCGCACATAGATCACCACGACTTTGTCGCACCTTCGCATGTTTCCTTTCCCGAACGAACAGTAACATCATGTTCTGGATTCGACCTCCGGATAATAGCCCAGTGAAGTTCCTTGGCGGCCGTTGAAGATACCATCGTCGTAGGTTCCGCCATGACATCAAGGCAACCTGGAGTTGCATATCGCTAAGCATTGCATACCAGGAGTACCGCTGAAGCTGGACCCCGCTTACTTCGTAAGGATGGACGACAGAAGACACCTTTTACCATTTCCAAAATGTGATCATTTAGCTAGAGAGATTCTACTACTTGTTTTAGCTATATGGAAAATATCACACTTCAATGTACATCCATACGACATCCCCGCTAAGGACGGCTTCGGAAGGTGATGTTATCGACTACACTCCACTATTCGTAAATGGATTTTTCGACAGACAGTTTTCGGATGGATCAACAAAGATCATACATACCCGTTTCGAGTCTACATGCATTGTATGAGATGTATTCCGCATCGAGTTGTATGATGTATCTTCAACATGATTGGAATGAAAGTGACCATGTCACATTTTTCGCCTTCACCTCTTTTGTGCAAATCGATCGGGAAACGCCATTAAAGTTAAATGAACTTCGAACAAAGAACATAAAAGAGAAAAATAATAATAATAAAAGAAAACTTTCCTAAAAAAAAAAAAAAAATCTTAAAAATGACGAACACCAAATTCACATGAACATTAACAAACGATAGCAAAATTCGAATCAATAAAAGATAAACAAAATCAACATAAGTGTTAAATCAAATCTCAAATCAAATTCTCAATCAAATTTCAAATCCAATCTCAACTGCCTCAAATTTGATCTTCCAAATTCCAAATCAAATCTTAAATCAAATCTCAACCGAGTTCAAACTCATCCTTCCAAATTTCGAATTCAATCTTTCCGCATCTCAAATCTCAATCAAAATCAAACTTTTGGGCCGAGGATTTTACATCCGAGATCGCATCGCTAGATTCTTTCCTATTGCAATGAAATACATCAAAATCAAACTTTCGGGCTTCGAGGATTTTATATCCGAGACTCGCATCGTTTTTTTAGGATTCTTTCCCTATCAATGAAATACATCAAATTCAAACTTTCGGGGCCGAGGATTTTGTTATCCGAGACCGGCATCGCTTATGATTCTTTCCCAGCTTCGCAATGAAATACATCAAATTCAAACTTTCGGGGTCGAGGATTTTACATCCAAGACTCCGCATCAAGCTAGATCCTTTCCCCATCGCAATGAAGTACATCAAATTCAAACTTTCGGGGTCGAGGATTTTACATCCAAGACCGCATGCTTTAGGAGCCTTTCCCTATCGCAATGAAGTACATCAAATTCAAACTTTTGGGTCGAGGATTTTATATCCAAGATCGGACAGCTTTAGGATCCTTTCCCTATCGCAATGAAGTACATCAAATTCAAACTTTTGGGTCGAGGATTTTACATCCAAGATCGTATCATGAGATCCTTTCCCTATCGCAATGAAGTACATCAAATTCAAACTTTTCTGGGCTCTAGGATTTTACATTCAAGATCGTATCGCTTTAGGATCCTTCCCCTATCGCAATGAAGTACATCAAATTCAAACTTTCGGGGTCGAGGATTTTACATCCAAGATCGCATCGCTTTAGGATCCTTTCCCCATCGCAATGAAGTACATCAAATTCAAAACTTTCGGTCGAGGATTTTACATCCAAGACCGCACGTTTAGATCCTTTCCCTATCGCAATGAAGTACATCAAATTCAAATTTTTGTCACATTTACATCTGAAGACCGTATCACGTTTTAGGATCCTTTCCCTATCGCAATGAAGTACATCAAATTCAAACTTTTGGGGTCGAGGATTTACATCTGAAAACCGCACGGCTTTAGGATTCTTTCCCTATCGCAATGAAGTACATCAAATTCAAACTTTCGTCGAGGATTTTACATCCAAGATCGTATCGCTTTTTAGGATTCTTTCTCTATCGCAATGAAATACATCAAATCGATTTTTGGGTTAAGGATTTTACATCCGAGACTGCACCGTTTAGGATTCTTTCCCTACGCAATGAAATACATCAAAATCAAACTTGTGGTTAAGGATTTTACATCCAATGCCGCATTACTCTCCGAGATTCTTCTCATTGTAATGATCCAATCCAATCGATTCGATCTTCAGTCAAGATGTTACATCTAAAACCTCAAAATTCCATTTTTCATTTCAAATCAACTCCTTCAAATTAATTTTCACAAACTTAAATCAAAATCAAACTCCAAATCAAATCTAAACTCACACATCGAAACTTAAATCCGAAACGAAATGAAATCTAAATTGAAATTTCCCGCATCATGTGTGGATTGGGATTCACCTCCTTTTCCCTTTCCCCACGCAGTTCAGAATCTCCCGTTTCGCAGATATGCTCGACACTCCCCACGGAATCCTTTCTACTACCCAAGTTTGTCACTCGGACATCCGTGCTGGTTTCTGCTCATCGCTTCGTCAACACCACGCGCGTGTGCTCCGTCGCCCTCACCACACCTATCAGTCCATTTGCTAACCTCATTTTTGGCGTGGTCTTCTCTTCTTCCCCTTTTAGTACTTAGGATCTAGCCTCCAGTTTTCCTTCGACTATCTTAGAGGACTAGAATCGGACCCACCTTAGAAATTCAAACCACTTTAACTCCCCTAAACTCCACAAACTCGACCGTAGACCCCTAATCACCTGTGAGGGTCAAATCAAACGTGGAAGTTTAAAGATGAGTTCCTATGTGACTCTTCGGGCCTTGGGATCGCCCCGTGGCCCGGCTCAAAGTGGCTGTGGCCGACTACACACACACTACACCTATACACTACACTTTCACACACCTATACCTCACTCGCTCCCCGACTCATGTGAAAAGTGATTCACATATCAGGCCCTTAACCCCTAAGCCTCGCTGCCATGTGTTGTGTGAACAACATGGGGCCGCATGCCTCAAATGAGTCCCTTCATGGCTCATGCGCGGGCTTCGATGCGGCTTCAAGGCCAACCAAAATGATTTCATTCCACTCAAATTTACCCAATCTTCAATTTTCCAAATTTTCACTTTTCCAAATTTTCAATTTTTCGACCTCTCGTGACCCTACACCCGCCTAACCTACCCAAAGCCCTCGAAATTACCCAAATTTTTCAAAATCACCTAAATTACCCAAGATTCCACAAAATCAATCCCAAATATTTCCACACCACTCAAATTGATCATCCATACCCAAAAATATCAAAAATTCCAAAAATACCTCCCAATACCCTCCAAATACCCAAATACCCTCGACCCAAAATTCAAAAAAATCAGAAAATTCCCAGAAAATTCCGTAAAATCCCAAATATTCTCAATTTCATTTTGTTCAACTACACCATGGGCCAATTTTGTCAATTTACCCTACTTTTGTCAAAACCCCCAATTTAACCCATTTTAACCCAAAGTGAACCCAATGTCAAACTAAGCCTACCCAATTGACCCAAATTCTCGTCCAATTCAATTCTAAACTTCAAATCAACATTCCCAACACCAATCTAAGACCAAATCCAAGTCCACACCTGATCGACATTCGATCCAATTTCACTTTTGGCCTTATAGCCCACCCTGGACCCATGACCCAAACCTACCCAAACTCACCCAATTCAACTCCAATTAATTCCAAATCTTTTCTTAAATCTTCCTTAGAATCCCCACAAGCATAACAACAACATGATTTACCCAAAATTCTGCACTCAAACCCCACTCAAATTCAACCCAAAGCTAAAAGGCCCAATTTCGACCTAAACCCAAACTCTAACCCAAATGGGCCCAAACCCCAAAATCAAATCCCAACCAAAGTCAAAACCTCTTTTAAAACACCCTCATAGACATTTCTCAACATTAATTTGACATCAATTTCAACTCCTAGCCTAACATCAAAGCCCAACTCGCCCACTTGGACCTATATTGACTCATTCACCAAAAGAACCCAAATTCAACCCAATCCAAACCCAAATCACTCTCAATTTGTTTTTTCAAGTCACTCATGATACATCCATGAGCTAAAACCTAACAATTATTTGACCTAACCTCTATAAAAACTTCACATCCCAAAATCCATTTTAAAATTCAAAAGCCCACTTTCCTAAACCATTTTAAAAGCCCATCCTTCACCACATCCAATGGCCCAAAATTGGTCCCAAAACCCACATGATATTTCTCTACATCATCCATTCAATTAAAATCATTCCTAAGTCCTAAATTCATCATCAAATCATTCCAAATCAAGTCTCATACAAATTTCCATCAAATTACCAAAAAATTCCTAAAATCCATTTTTATGAAATGTACCCAACCTTTTCCCAAGCCAAATGGAGCCATGAAGCCATGCAAAAGCCATATGCAAGCCATGGCAAACACTTTACACATCACCATGTCATTTTTTGGCAAAAGGAGGGAGTCCTTTAATGATTCCCTTAAGGGTGATTTAAATGCACTTCCATGACTCCACTAAACCCTCGCTTAAACTTAATCGTACTTGGACGGCACCTTCCCCACTAATTGGAGCCGACCTTAAACCACTTTATCTTCACCTAAACTAGCCAAAAGGAAGGTGCACCTAGCCCAATCCATGCATTTCCGACCAATTTCCGAGCCAAAATATGTTCTTTACCCCATTCTACTTCGATTCAAACACTTTACACATGTCCAAGCCCACCGCCTTCACCAACATCAAGCCCCGGATCTCCCCGACCCCGAGAGTGACCAATGCCCGGGCCGCCACCACCGGCCGCCGAAAACACCATGGGCCGAGAGCTCACATGCGAGCCCAACTCGGGAATTCTCACCGCCGAGCCGCCCCATCCCCACGCTTACCGAGTCGTTTTCTCGTCAAGAGTACCGATCCTGGGCCCTAACTTCTCAGAGGCCCTCCACCCTCTCCTTTTTAAACACCACCTCTCATGAGAGGTGGCTTTCAAACAAACCTTAAGGAAACTCGCCAAAATTGTTCCGTACTCCTCCCCACACAGCACTTGATCCCCACCGAGATCCCCCCGCCATTTCTTCTCTCGCGAGCCCACCCCCAAAGTCGAAATCTAGGCCCAAAACCAGGACACTTCTCCACAGCCGAGCCGAATCCCCAAATCGATTGGTTCTACACTCACCTCGTACCAATGGAAGGTGTCCACCAAAGAAAAAAACCCTATCTCCAAAGCCACCCAACTGCTCCACCTCTCCAAGCTATGGATCTACCGTGGTCGAAATCCTACCTCCAGCACCACTCGACTCAGAGACTTCATCCTGAGTCACGGATCCAATCGGGCGCAACAACCTCGCATCGAAGCCACACTTCTCTGAGCAAAGGTATTGCTTTCAATTCTTCATCCGAGCTTCCGGAGATTTTCCATTTCAAATGCTTTAATTTCAATGCATGATCACCGTATAGATGTGTTCGTCTCTTCAAGACGAATCCATAGAGCATAAGAACATGAAAATCCATCGAGTATCGAGCGAGATATTAGGGATTTAGTGCGGGCGCTCCTGGGGCGAGGACACTGTGGACGATGAACGATGCCGTCCATTCGATACACACGTCGGACGGACTCGCCAGATCGCGCCTGGACGGGGAGATGGCGCACGGCAACCGGCGGTACCGGCCGCCGACTCCGACGGCGACGTCGAGCGGGAGTGCGACGCCAGGCGTCGAGCCGCCGAGGCCGACGCGGCGCCGGCGCGGATAAATGTACCAGATTTTTCCGATTTATTTAATTCCCTAAACTTCAAAAATTCATAACTTTGTGTAGAAATTAGAAAAATAAAATAAAAATACCTCTCGTCAAATGCATCGCAGGAGAATAACGTGGAAAAATTAGGGATTTTATCAAGTATTTTATTTTAATAATTTATTTACTCTCTCGTATATTTTTACCTCCATGCATGTATACACTACTCATGGCAATGAGACCAAGGCTATTAAGCTCATGAATTGGGAACATTCCCTCAATTTTCCAAAGTCGTAGGCTATCCCTACGAAAAGTTATCGATTTTTCAAATTCATGTTAATGTTTTCGAGTATTTTAATTCCAATAAATAATACGGTTGGTTAAATAAATTCTGGTGAATTTCATGCGATTTTCCACACTGCAGGACCCTAGAAAAATAAAGTTTCGAGTTAGTTCATTTTTTAAAACAACCTCAATCGTCTAAACACCCAAAATGCATCTCTAATTAATTAGAGCTAACCATACAACAAATTGACTCGAAATTAATTCTCCACCGACCTTTAGGATCGAGGAACCCACCATAAAAATTACACACCTACCTTACAATGTACTAATCGTCGATTAAGCCATTTAGTCATTTTAAACTTTAAAATTCATAACTTTCAAAATACTTTTAAAAATTCACCAAATTGGTTTTGGAATACATATTTGGGAATTTAAGAAAATTAAAATTTCAATTTTCTAAAAGTTTATTTTTAATATTATTTTAATATTTTAATAATTAAAAAATAATAAAAATCACAAAAATAATAAAATTCACCAAAAATGTCACATTTCAATTTTAATCACTTAGGAACAAACCCCATATTTTTCTTAGGTCTATTTAGGCGAGATATTAAATTTTGAAGCTCCTGTGGGTAATTTAAAATTAAAAATGTATTTTCTAGTATTTTCACTAAAATAATTATAATAATTCATAGAAAAATCAGAAAATTGTAAAATTTGATTCTCTGATTTCCTTGATATCAGAGATTTTTAAAAAATATAAAATTCATTTTTCAACATTTATTTTATTTTTAAATTAATTAACACTCCAAAACTTAAAATAATTATAATAAAAATAATATAATTCAAAAATTCACCAAAATTGGTCCAAGTGGTCCTCTGGTCATTAGAAATGCCCCTAATTTTCTTAAGGATGTAAACTTTCCTCGTCACAAGCGTATACCCTTCGAAAATCTCTATTTTCTACCAAAAATAATTATATAAATAAATTAAATACAGAAAATCACATTTTCTCCTCTCACGTCTTTATCGACATATTGAGTGTAAGCCACATAAAATTTCAAGTTCATTTAAGCTCAACTTAGTGAGTTACAACTATTAAGCCTTAAAGCTACAGCGTAATTAAAATTTTAACCTTAATTAAAACTTTTAGGTTTAATAAAATTAACAAGTAAAATATTTGATCTTAATCGATTTTACGATCGAAATTTAAATAATTAAAGGGTGAAACCCATTAAACAATTTAAAATAATTGAAATAAACCTTAATTAAATAATCGATTAAATTTTGTGGGAAGATTAATAAAATCGAATTATTAAAATAGTGGATATTGTTAGAAGAGATTTATTCTTTAATTTAAAAATCCCTAAATTAATTATCTCATTAATATTCAATTCTTAATTAAAATAATAACTCAAATTCAAAATATTAAAAGACTTAATCATTAAACTAAAGTTAAATTATTAAACTCTTTTAAAATGCAATTAAAGTTAAAAAATAAAATTAAATTAAAAATTAAATTAAATTAAATTAAATCAAATTAAATTAAATTAAAGATTAATTAAGTTAGATTAAATTAAATTAAATTAAATAAACAAATTAAATTAAATTAAATGAATAAATTAAATTAAATTAAATTAAATAAATAAATTAAATTAAATTAAATACTAAATTAAATTAAAACAAATTAAATTAAATTAAATTAAATTAAATTAAAACATATTAAATTAAATTAAATTAAATCAAATTAAATCAAATTAAATTAAAATTAAATCAAATTAAATTAAATTAAAGGAAATTAAATCAAATTAAACTAAATTAATTTAATATCAAATCAAAACTAAATTCGAATTAAATTAAATTAAATTAAAATTAAAATTAAATTAAATTAAATTAAAGTTAAATTAAATTGAATTAAATAACATCACCTAAAACAAAGAAATTAAATATAAAGCAACTCGAACACTATTCCAAATTTAAACCAATTAATCAAATTAAACTAAATCACAAATCCTTTGAAAATTAATTTACCCTCGAAAAGCTAGTTATCATAACTCCTAAACAGGATATTAAATGAAATGTTACTTCACTTATATGACATTCAAATATCCTAAATACCGAGTAACATAATAACAAAACTTAACTAAACCTCGACGATTAATTCATTCGTGTAATCGAATCCATTCACTTAAAACAATCCTAGAAATATTTAAAAGATGTTTAAGATTCTTCTTAAGCACTTCCTCAATATGATAGGACATTTATAAGAACAATTGAATTTAATTGTTCTTTAATGAAGAAAATCGTCCTCAAACCAAAACACAAAGGCGTAACCTAGACGTCATAGAAATGACTAGCTTACAGATTAGGAATTTGGTAGAAAACCATAACCCTTCCCTTAGCTTCACTTTAGAACTTGCTTAAATATTCTAATTGTGTTTTAAGTGCATTGGGATGACGAGAAGACCCTCCGTGTACGCTTTTATTTTATTGCAATTTACTTTCTTTGGCACTTGCCATTATCGCAATTTCATCAATCGTATCTACTTACTTTTCTTGCATGATAAACAATCGTTGCATGAAAACCCACACCTGTGATAAATTCTAACCGAAACCAAAACTAAGTTAAAAGTCATTGCAAGATAAATTCACCGCCACAAAATTTCAAAATATAAAACAACTCAAATTTAATCACAAACAATACAAAACTACAATTACAATTAAATTAAAACGTCCTGCCGGAAGGACGGAATAATTTCTGATGATGTAACCTACGTGTCAAGCACCTGGATTTCCCATATTTCCAATGAAAGTGTGAACCTTATCTCAACAGTTTAGCAAATTCATCTCGACTAAGTGAATCCGATAAAATAATGACGCCGAAGGATGAACCTGATCTAACCTAGTGTCGTTATAATCAACTCTAAGATTTGCTTTTTAATTAAACATAAAAAACACTGGAAATTAAGATTTTCTCTAAACCAAAACACTTTTCTCATCCCCCGATTTATGATTTCTAAAACTAAACCTCTCGCAACAACAAGGAGCTCCTGGAAAGCATGGCAAAGACGGCCCATCGTCATCGCCAAACTCCGAGTCTACTTCAAAGAAACTTTCCAGAATTAAATAACAAGGCCATAGGACTTCGAGGTAGTTTACCTAAAGGCAACATAAACCCTCAACTCTTCAAGTTAGTGCACTTATCGCAAATTAAGCCCTAACCGGATTTCAGATTCCGAGGCAATGTCCGATACGACATAAACCCTCACATCTTCGAGGCTATTCGTGTGATTTTATCATACAAATATAAGCCCTAATTAATTAAATCGACAAGATCAAAAACATTAAATAAACATTAGTATTTCTAAACTAAACCAAACAATGTGATAGTCGTGAAATTAACAAGTTCGCTCTTGGACCGTGATTTCTCCTACTTCTTTCATTTGGATTCCCAAAACAAATGTTCCAAACTCGATCCATTCCCTATCGAAATTCCAAAATTCAACTGAAACTTAAACTAAATTTCGAGAGCGTAATTATCGATTATTATCGAGAGTTTTCTTAGCATCTTCGTCACTTAAGATGTAATTAAGTATAGTCGCCCTTATAGGGAATTTTAAAGAACCTGTAATATAATCCTCGTTTAATGCTTTCATATTAAGCAAAGAATTTGTTCGCTTATAAAATTGGTTCGCATCAAATCTGATGTCATAAATCTTCTAAATATTTAATCGAGCCCACCGTCATGCTGTGTCTATCCTTAGTGGATAGCTAATACCTGGGCTTGTGGTGCGTGCTCGTTTATATAAACTATTCGGGATGTGAGATCTGGCTTAATCATATCTTAAAAACTTCAAATTTAAAATTATTTTCAAAATCAAATACTACTTTTCAAAATTAATTATTTAAATTAAATTAAAATTCGCCGACAACTCGTTAGGCGAACCCCCTTCAAAAATAAAACACACGACCCAAAAATATGCCGACAATCGAATTTACCTTTCCCCGGCATCCATCTCCGGGTTCGAGTAAAGTGTTTCCAGCACCCGCTCACCATTCTTTTCAAACTCGGATGCAACGACGATTTGTCGTTGTTCGCATTCCGAGAACACGTCTCAGATGTAGCCCGAGGCCTCTGGGGCATATTGATCCTTCTGGCCTCGATTCTTTCAAGTATTCAAAGTTTTCTTCGACATTCGCATTCTTTCCGCCCAAGATTCCGAGTAATTTGCAAATGGCGGGGCTCCGGTGACGTATCAGGATATATGGCCTAACCTCACGCGGTCCCGCATACCCCATTCTGGATGATGTCCGTCTGACATCCTCCGGTATTGCTTCCGCAATGCGTCATGCACACGGTGTGTCTCGACTGTGGCGCGGTAAAATTCTCTTTTCCGATCTTCACATTTCCCTAAAAAAAAAAAAAAAAAAAAAAAAAAAAAAAAAAAATTTTTTTTTTTTTTTTTTTTTTTTTTTTTTTTTTTTTTTTTTTTTTTTTTTTTTTTTTTTTTTTTTTTTTTTTTTTTTTTTTTTTTTTTTTTTTTTTTTTTTTTTTTTTTTTTTTTTTTTTTTTTTTTTTTTTTTTTTTTTTTTTTTTTTTTTTTTTTTTTTTTTTTTTTTTTTTTTTTTTTTTTTTTTTTTTTTTTTTTTTTTTTTTTTTTTAAAAAAAAAAAAAAAAAAAAAAAAAAAAAAAAAAAAAAAAAAAAAAAAAAAAAAAAAAAAAAAAAAAAAAAAAAAAAAAAAAAAAAACCCCCCCCCCCCCCCCCTATCCTGTGAGCCGGCCTCCTTTCTTCCGCACTGTGAACCTGCGTCCCGAGGTATATGTACCGGCAAGAAGAATCACTCCCTCATCGCGCTGTCCGCGCTAATTGGGTTAACATCTCGCTGGGATACGGCGATTTTTATCGTCATATTACGCGAGAGTAAATTTTCGAACTTCATGAGTTTCGCTGGCATCTACACACAAGCTCGCCCGCCGTAGCGACTACATGTACTCGATTGGGTTTCTTCAAATTGTTTGTTTTCCTTCGTCGGGCCGGATCGCCATTGGGCCACCCACTTTCACATCGTCTCACCGGCAGCCTTGGTCAACTGGGACTCAAATACTTTCCTCGCATCGTGTACTGGCCGGTGCTAACTCCGAGTCAATCTTGATTATCGTCTCCATCTTTCACCCTCTTTTCGTCGAGTGCAAGGCTTACGCCATTTCTAAAGTTCGCACCAACCGTTCGACATTTCCTACGAAAAGACAAGGAAAAGGATCGTGGGTCGTACTAAGAACAAGAACATTAAGAAAATGTTTATTAAAGACAGCTTCTTTTATTACTTTTTGTATTTTTAAATTTAACAGAACGAAGTGATAAGATCGCATCGTGATGTGGAAAAGAAAAACAAGGAAAACTTCATTATCATGATTTTATTTATTTTAGCAAATTTCTATTATTTTTCGTTCTACCCAAATATAAGTAATCATTTCTCCGTGTTTCTCAGATGAAGAATTCATTCCTTCGAAACATCGTGTAGCGTAATACTTTTTCAAGTATCGTCCGTCGATCTAAGCATACGTCGTTCTCTCCGCAATTCACTAGCCGGTAGAACCTCCCGAGTATACCGGCTCAACCACGAACGGTCCTTCCCAAGCGGGTTCGTTTTCCTCCTATCTTGCGTGTGCAAAGCATTGTGTCTTCTTCGAGAACGAGAACTAAGTCACCAATCAAGGTTCTCTGCGCACTAACTTGCCGCCGTTCGAACCATCCAAATTTCGGGGTATAGTTCTGAATTCGTCACAATGTAATATTTTCCTTCCAGTTAATTCTTCTAGCCGTAATTTGGCATTCCTCTTCGTCGCGATCTGCTTGGTGAATCGCAATTCGGAGCATGGTGTTCGACTCCTGCGGTAACATCGCCTCGACCCATACACCATGAAGGTAGCTTCGATAGGAGTTCCCGAAGGCTGTCCGCAGGCCCATAAGGCTTCTAACAACTTCTCGTGCCAATTTTTATTATCGTCCAAAGTTTTCTTTTTAAAATTCGAAACAGAGTTTTATTAAAGCCTCACTGTGCTGCTGCTTCGGGTAGTAAATCGTCGAATACCGCGCCGATTCCATGTCTCCCGACAAAATTGTTGATTTGCGTGCTTCTAAACGCCGACCCATTATCCGAGATGATCCCGCGCGCACTCCGAACCCGTAAACAACTCGGATTTTGAAAAACTCAGAAGACGTGGTGTGCTTTCACTTCTCCTCGAAGCGGAACTCGCTCTCGCCCACTCGAAAAGTAATCTATAGCCGCAAGAATGAAGCGATGTCCTCAAGATTAAGTGGTTCTACGGACCCACTATATCCGTGCCCCAACATTCAAATGGCCACGACGCAATTGTCGATGTGAAGACATTCGAGGTTTGCAACTACTCACAGATTTCAGATTGTGATAGCTTTCATGATTTTCATGCAATGGCCATCATCGAGGGCGTAGTACCCAATCTTTTAATTTTCTAATTTCATCTTCTCGAGACCCGACCGGTGAGCGCTGGGCTGCAGTCCCGAACGCACCTCTTAACGATTTCACGGCCCGACCCGCCAGCACCTCCAGCCGACATTCGATCAAAAGACCTTCTCTATAATGCGTTGTTTATTAACGCTTAGGATGTAGTTCTTTCTTTGGACTGATTTCGGCCGCCGACCTATCGTCCGGTAGTTTTTTTGTCATAGGCCTATTACCTACCGCCACAATCTTCTCGTGTTTTCTCGTCACTACTTCAATCGATCCTTCTTCCCCGACTGGGTATCAGGTTCATGTCGAGTCGCGATAGACCCGACGTTCGCGAACCGACACTTCCACCGATTCATCTCGCAAACAGTAAATTCTTTTGCGAGGCGAGCTAACGCATCCGCGTGCGCATTTTCTTCTCGGGACCCGAGACCGTCACACTGGACCCTGCTCCAACAACCGTACGCATACCCGGCGATTATTTCGAGTCACGGCTTTAAAATCCCGTAATGTCCCACATCCGTCGAATGATTAACTGCGAATCCCTCGTAGATGTCGATGTCCGTTATCCCCATTCAATAGCTAATCTGGCCCCGTTACGAGGGTCGTATTCCCGCTTCTCGCTTGCCCGTACACCCGCTCCGCCGGGCGGTAGGAGTATCTTAACATCCCCCGCTCCGTGTTATAAAGATTAGTCCGATTCCCGCCTTACCGGCACTATCACTTGCGATTCTTCGTCTGCAGTCAAGATGCTCCGTTGAAATATAATTCCCAACGTCGATCATCGGTGGTCTCTAAGCTCATTATTCGTTCATCCTGGCAGTTTCGTCATCGGGCATGAGATTCCGCCGGCAGCGGTGCGCTCGCGATGGGTTCCACAGACTCCGTCCCTACTTCACACGAAGAGGCACGAAAGTTACATCGAACTGCAATAATATCATCGACCATCCGCGAGTCCGCCGAAAGCGCTCGGACGAGCTCGTCATATCAGAATTGGACAAATTTCGAGACGAGTCGACTCCTACGAGAAAGCTACGCAGCTGCCCGAGCGCTGGAATGGCGAAGATCAAAATAAACAATGCTTTTCAATCGCTGGATACCTTATTTCCGTCTAAGTAAAATGACTGCCTAGGGTAGTAAAGAGCATTTTCTTTACCCTCACTATCGACCCGGCCAATGGTGGCTCGTAGAGTCGTCTAAAGCCGCGTATAAAGTATCACGGCCCACCCGAGACTCGGGGCCGCTAAGACAGGAGGTGTCATTAGATATCACACGTCCCCAAAGGCCTTCTCGGCATTTCTCTTCCCAAATAAATTTGTGTTGTCCTTTTTAACTAAGCGTTGTCGAGAAAGGCCGACACCTACCCGACAAGTCGAGATAAAGTGTCGAAGATATGCGATTCCCCCGAAAAGATCGTAGTTGTTTTAAGGTTTCGTATAGAGGCATTTAAGATAAATTTTTAATCTTTCCTAGTTGATTTCAATTCCACGATGTCGACAACGAATCCCAAGAATTTCCCGAGGTGACGCCGAAGGCGCATTTTAAGGGATTCATCTTAAGGTTAAATTGTTCAATCGTTCGAAAACAAATTCTCAAATCATATGTGTGGTTGTCCTTTACTTTGCCTTCGATGACCACATCGTCCACATAGCATTCAACTCGATTGTGGATGAGATCATAAAAAATTCTTGTCATTGCTCTCCTCGTGTTGCTTCCCGTTGTTCTTCATACCGGGACCCGCATCACTGTGTAAAGAATATACTCCGACGGCTGCTCTCGAATGTTGTAAGCTTTTCATCTTCTCGGAGCTATTTTTATCTGGTTGTATCCCGAGATCCATCCATGAATGAGAATATTTCATGTGTCGAAGCGATGTCAATCATTAGTTCGGATCTAAGAGAGGGGAATCATCCTTCGCACATGCCTCGTTTAAATCTCTCGAACTCCACACCAATTCGATCCGACCATTCTTCTTTCGTCCGGAACCACATCGCTAACCAAGCTCTGCATTTGCTTTCACTTCGACAAATTTAGCCTCTCTATTAGCTTTTAACTTGTTTGGCGACTACTGCTCGATTTCTGGGACACATTCTTCTCGGGACCTCGCTCGATCGCGGATGGCAGATCCACTTCTTAGCTTATGGATCGCGACCTCCGGAGCTAATCCCGGCATCTCGTCATAGTTCCCAAGTAAAACAAGCCTTTAAATTCCATTAATAACTCGATTATTTCTTCTGAGTCTTCTTTATCGAGTACAAGGAGCTAACAAAGGTAGGTCTAGGTTCTTCACAAGACGAAGTTAACCGTTAACTCATCTATTTGCATTTAATCTTCTTATTCGACTCCGGTGGAGCGTCTCAATTCGTAAATCTTCAAATTCTTCTCGTAGTTTCCATGTGCTTTCATTGGACTCGCAAATGACAACCAAGCAAAACGCATCGCCAACTCGATCCTACCGTGCCGAACCCGAGACCATGCTTTCAATCAGCGACGACCCGAGTTATTCCATACTTTTCAAAAATGATGTGATTAACTCGTCCATTGTCGAGGTAAGAAACCACGCCGAATTAAATTTGAACACAGAGAGTACCACTCAAAAGGTAATTCCATTAATTCCGATGTAGCGATACTTCAAATTGTACATTATTTTCGCCGAGGAAGAAGCACCACGCAGAATTCGGGCGGGGCTTTCGCACCGCCGCTACGTACCTCTTCGACCACCATACCCTCGATCTTATTGTAATGGACGGTAGGCTAGGTCATAGTATGCACATAAAGTGGTTAATCTTCTCGTACATCGATTTGTATTCTTCATTCTTCTCATCTTCGAGAGAGATCTTTAATTGCGGCTTCTTCCGACTTATCGTCGTCTCTCGTTTCGATTTCTTTTTCTTCTTCAGAACCGTCTTCCCAATCAACATTGATGGCCGGTTTCCTTCCGTCCAATTGTCCTAACGTCTCTACCACGACCCTCGTCCCCCGCCGACCTCGATGCGAGTCAGAGAAACCTTCACCATCTCGCCGCAAGGGAGTGGTGAGGATCGTTGGATTCGTAACTTCAGTTCTTCGTTGTCCCGAACTTTTCGCTTCATTTCAAGGCGGTATCTCCTGAGAAGATTGTTTTCTTCGAAGGTGCATAATAAGCCGCATCTTCATGGATCGGGACTTCTGCACGGAGAATGGTCGTAAGTCACTCGATGCACCGTTCCCCTCCATCGTAGCATTTCCGATGCACCTGCAGTAGACGATGGTACCATCCCCGTTTTGCCGCATCTGCGGTCGGCCCAAGAAAGCCGTTGAACGACGTTTCGAATCAATTACGTGGAAATTTCGCGCTCGTCTCGCTAAGTCACCCCTGGCCTTCATTATAGCCGTTATCGATCCGAGGCTCTTTCTCCTTCTCCGGCCGAATCCTCTTAATAACATTTTGTCGGCCGAGCTCGCGAGAAAGCATCAATTTCCAAATATGCTAGTGTTCGAAGACTCATTATATTAATTTGCTGCTCCCGCATCCACCAATACTTCCCAGTGTAAACTTCCCAATCGTGTCCCGAAATGTACAACTACGGCCGTGTCCGTCGTCCCAAGTAAGCAGTCATTCGAAGGTAACACCTCGTCGTCTTACCGAAGGGGTCCCTCATCTAAGGAATCTCCGCCATTCGAGCCAAGAAAATTTCCTGACGAAGCAAGGCCTTTATCGAGCTTCTCTCATCTCCTTCGATGATGAGTGCGTCGTAGATGCTCGCCTTGGCCGGTAGTTTCCAAGATGGGCTGAAGACGTCGTAGTCCACTTTATTTCCATGTGTCTCGATTTCTTCCCGAATGTATTTCTTTTCCGCTCGGGTTGGTTCTTCTCGAACAACCACCGTTTTCCTCGTCCTTCGACCCATTCTCGCAGGTAACTCTTCCACTTCTTGCTAACTTCGTAATTTCTTCGACTTCGTTGTCAATCTCCCATAGTTGTCTCCTCTCAATCGAATGACAGTTCTTCGATTAGCCCCCGAGTCCGGGCGCTCTAATCAGTCATGATCGGAAGCTCCTCGAAACTCGCAAATAGATTCATCATTGGCCGAACCTCATGCCTCCGCTGGCGGTCTTCTTCTTCACGCGACGGCCGAGATCAGGCATGATTCGAGAATTGCCGGGTCAGAATGAATCGATGTCCTGGATTGGCTAGTTACGTAATCGTTAGAAACAGCTAAACGTAGCCAAAGCCATAACCCTTATCATTATAAGATCCCACCGAAGTGAGCGTACAATCATACGTAGTCGCAGGTTCGAGGGATTTCCTCCCCCCGAATCCGAAAATAACTATCTCGACAAGCAGCCCCCCCTTGGGCCTAGCCTTAGAGCCTCTGGCCCTCTCTTCTTCGTCGATTTTCTTCTTCTCTTCAATCGTCTCGTCGAGGCCGTTCTTCATCCAAGCCGAGCAGCGCGCCGACTCGATGCGTTTCGAACTCTAAATCGTTCGCACCGAAGTCGGCTTCGTTGATGTTGTTCAAAATCTTTTTCAAGACCTTGTCCAAGCGGTACTCCATCCCATCGTCGCCGCATAGGATCTATCTAACACGGAGATCGCCGAGACAACATCGACGCGAACCTCCTTTCTGTGTTCCTTCATGTACTCCTTCGTGATCGTTATTCCCTTTCCGAAGGTCATTACTGAGCCAACTTTCAAGGTAATGCAATCTTCTATCTTCAGGCCTAAGCATCCTATGGTAGGGGAAAAAGTCGGGATCACCTTTCTTGGCTCTTCCGCTCTCTGTGCTCCTGCACTGAAATCCTAGGAGTCTTCATCAGACATTTAACATTTTCGCATCGCCTCATTCTCAAATTCGATATTCCCCGCTTCGAAGCTCCCTTAATGTACGCTCGCGTCGAGGCTATTGCTCACACCGTCGAGACGACCGATACCGCCGTGGCCGCGATAATTCCGTCGAGGCCGTCGCTGGGCCGTTCCGACGATATTCGTACCTGGCTGGCCGCTCGTCGACCCCTCGCAATGATCCCGCATTTCTTTTCAAAAGTCTTCATAAGCCACACTGTCTTCGCCATGAAACTTAATTGCTTCGCCTCCTTCGCAAGCTCCCGCCTCGCTTAACAACTTCTCGAAAGTCTTAATAAGAATCCCTCGAGGAGGCGCACGGCCGTGGTCGTTTTTAAGTAAGATGTCGATCAGTAAGTTGTTCCCCGTAGCCGTGGTTCACACTTCATACTTTCAGTTCCTCCATCGAAGTATGTAATCCACCAAAGTTTCGGCTCTCGCTTCGTTTACCACTAAATCACCTATGCTGATGTAGCCGAGCTCCGCAAATCGCTCGATGAAAAGGTTTTCTAGTTCGAGAACGTCTTCACCGAACCATTCGTAATTCCGCATACCAATCAAAGGCGATCCTCGACAGTCATTACAAATCGTCGAAGAGTAATGCATCACTTCCGCCGCATCGCAACAACTCGGCACGAAAGTGTGCAACATGCCGTCGGGGTTTCGGTTCCATAAAAGGTCTCGAATGTATGCGGCACGGGGCCTTTCGGGGTATCGGACAACATCAAATTCTTCGTGTAAGGTCTACCCGTCCGAACGGATGCCCCGCTCTTCGATCGTGCTAAGGCTTCACGCACTCGTCGGCTCACCAAGCTCTCGATATCCTTTTCCGGAATCATGCTTCGTGTTGTATCTTTCTTTAGCCGATCATCCCCGTTGATCGACGCAATCTCCTTTCCTCCGTCTACGATGTGAATGACCTCCTGGGTGTCTCTCTCGGGGTCGTACTCGACTTCGGAGAGCCGGCTGTGGCCACAGCCCATCTCTTCCATCCTCTTCGTCATTCGGCGATCGTATCGTCTTTCTCGAAGCCGCGTCCTCATTACTTCCCATTCTTCGCTACTGCGAGGAGCACCTCGTGAAGCCGACGAAGCCGTGTTTCGACCACGTTGATTTCGCATACTCATCATCCATGAATTCCGATGAATCAATCTCATCTCCGACCCCTTCTCTTCGCTAATCGTCGAATATCACTCCCGAACTTTTCCACGCCGTCCCAGCGGCCCTTTCGTGCATCCTCGCATTGCCGTGTGATACCGCCGGTTCCCTTCTCACGAGTCCCCTTGATCGCAAGAAGACTTTCTTCGCATTCAAGTCTCCCGACGACATCTTTTCAGCCGTTGTTTCAATCTTAATCGTCCAAAGAAGGACGCTCACACCATCCTTCTGAAGAAATAGAAGGTCTACAGACTGCATGGTCCGTCGCCCAAGTGCCGGAAGGCGGTATCCTCCTCAATCCGTAACCCCGAAACAACGATGTGAGAACCAGCCTTCATCCTTTATTCGCCTCTTCCGTAAACGGCTGCCTGCTCCCCACTGCCGCCCAAGACCTGGATTTGACCGGCACCCGTCCTATCCTTCTTAAAATCTCCGATACAGGCATTTCTTCTTTGTTAACTTCCTCAATCATACCGTAACGGCAATGAAGTGATCCTAAATTTTCTTTCATTGCTTGTTGTAGTGCGTCGGTCGAGGTAATGTGAAAACAATCTTACTTTACATTTTCCTGTCACTGGGTGGCGGAAGCGGTGGAATCTGTTTCCTTCCAAAAGTGGGTGTATCTTCGTGCTCGCATTTATCTGGGGAGCGGTGGCATCAGGATTTCCGGGATTTCCGCAACTCATTTCAGCTGTACTGCCTTCCCTGACCTCCTACTTCGTTCCTTCGGGTCCGTGTTAAGGATGGAATTCTGGAAATGGACCCGATTTCAAAAACAAAGGTCTCATAGTAGCTGTCCGTACCTCCACTCGCAATGTCTACTCATAGCTTCGATTTCCTTCCCTTAACTGCGTGCTTCTGCAAAAGTGCAGGGACAACTAGACCGTTGGGGGTAGCAAGAATATCTTTTATGACAAGAAGATTCTCTCATGAATCTATAGGATGAAACTTTGAACACTGTCAACTCGATCAATGGCCGCCCAGATACTTACTGTCAACATGGAAGTTAAATGTCAGGATTTTGACATTTGTGTTCTCGAATCTCGTCCAAAACCGATGATCCTGATTGTCGTTACTCATCCTTGTAAATACTAAGTTCACCTATCAGAAGGAGAAAATCACGCCCAAGCTTCCATTTCCGTAGGCGTACTCGATCATTACCCCAAGTTATGCTTCCTCTCATTAAAGACGAAAAGAAAGGAATCGAAAGAGTCCGAACACATTCGTTCATGTATTTATAAGAGGAGTTATTCGTTAAAAGAGTCATTCATTAGAGGGTTTGTTTATTTTAGAACCAATTTTCAAAGGTGCAGTAGAAGGTAATGAATCGATTCGCAGTCGAAAGGAAAAGAAAGTCTTATGCAAGACTTCTCGACTCGAAGGATCACTCCTAAACTAACACCTATCGGGTCCACCCCACCTCGTAAATGAGGTAAAAGGATATCTGAACCTCTCTATTTAGAGTGTCTAAACAAAGGGCTCCTAAATCCAAGAGAATGTCAGCCGTACTCATTCGTCGTAGAAATGAACATAGTATTCCAACTAAAGAAGGGTAGCTCGATCCACACAAGGGACATGGATACACTACCGATTTTCAAAAGTAGAATCGTCCGATTAAAATTGAGAGAGGAATTTTCCCACGCAGTCGCCGTAATCAGACGCTTATTTTTAAAGCCATGGTATTTCGAAAGTGGGTCACTATAAGAAACGCTTCATTAATTTTTAATTTAATTTAAATAAATAATTTAAAAAGTAGTATTTGATTTTAAAAATAATTTTAAATTCAAGATTTTAAGATATGAAATCAAACTCGATCTCATTCCATTGCTTACATAAACGAGCACCGCACCACAAACCATGTATCTACCCCCTCAAGAATCGTACGCACTGCTGTAATGGGGCTCGATTAAATAAACTAGAAGGTTTTTGACATCTGTTTCTGTCTGCGAACCAATTTTATAAGCGACAAGTTCCTCCTCGTTTAATATAAATGAATTAAGCAGGTTTATATTACTCCGGTTCTTAAAATTCTTTATAAAGTGCAAAGCCCCTTATAGCTAATTACATCTGAGCGACTTTTAATCACCTAAGAAAACTCTCGATAATAATCAATAATTCTTCTCTCAAGAATTCCTAAAAAGTTTAAGTTTTCAAGGGATCGAGTTTCTAGATTTCACGTTAACGATTAAATTCGAACATTTTTGTTGAAATTCAAAGGAAGAAAGGTAGGAGAAATTACGCATTCGAAGCGAACTTCGTAATTTCCCGACTATCCTATCGTTTTCGCTTCTGAATTTCAGAAAGTCCTAATGTTTATTTAATGTTTCGATTCCTGCCAATTTTAATTAATCAAATTTATATTCGTATGACATGATCATACAAATAAACTTCGAAGATGCGAGGGTTTATGTCGTATCAAACGACTACCTCGAGTCCTAAGACCTATTAAAGGCTTAATTTACATTACAGATCATGCAAATGCCTAAAGAAGAGCCGAGGATTTACGTCGCACTAAAGTAACCAATTTCGAAATCCTATGGTTCGGTTATTTAATTCTAAGAAAGTTTCTTACTAAGTAGACTTAGGTTTTCGCTCGATGACGATGGCCGCGCGCCCACTCATGCTTCGAGCTCCTTGTTGTCAGCAGAGGTTTAGTTATAGAAGTCATAAATCGTAGATGAGAAAAGGGCCGGGTTTAGAAAATCTTAATTTCCAAGTGTTTTTTATATTTTATTTAAAAACAAATCTTAAAAGTCGATTATAACAACACCGCTAAGATCCTACTGCCTCCATCCTTCCAAAGACGTTATTTTATCGCATTCACTTACCCGTATGAATTTGCTAAACTCAAATCCGCATGAGTTCCACACTTTCATTTACACCTTCGGGAAATCCCGTTAGCAACACGTAGGTTACATCATCCGTGTATTCCCGATCATCCAACAAGACGTTTCGATTTAGTCGTAATCGTTAGCTTTTCGTGTTTTGTTCGTGATTAAATTTTGAGTTGTTTTATATTTAAATGTTGTGGCGGTGAATTTTATCTTGTAATGACTTGTAATTTAGTTTTGGTTTCAATTCTTATGGACTATCCTAAAGGTGCGGGTTTTCATGCAACAACATATCATGCAAGAAAAGTAAGTGCAATGCGATTAACAAATTGGTAACAAGTGCAAATCGCAATAAAATAAAAGTGTACCCTGAGGGCCTTCCCGTCATCCCAAGCCGCACTTAAACACACTTTAGAATATTTAAGCAAGTTCCGTATAAAGCTAAGGGAAGGGTTATGGTTTTCTACCAAGTTTCTAATCCTATGCCTACCATTTCTACGACGTCTGTGTTCTCGTTGTTGTCTGGAGACGACGATTTCATCAAAGAACAATTAAGTTCAATTGTTCTTATAAGTATCCTATCATATTGCTTAAGAGGAAGTGCTTAAGTTAATCTTAAACATCTTTTCAATACTGCCAGATCGTTTTTAAGTCCAAATGAATTTAATTATACAAACGAGTTCATCGTCCGAGAATTCGGTTTCTATATTCCGTCAGCCGAACTATCGAATATCATAAGTTGAATAACATTTCATTTAACGTTCGTTTAGAGTTATGATAACCAAAGTTTTCGAGGCAACTGTTCAAATAAATAAGATTTAATTTCAAATATCTGGATTAAATTTATCAGTTGTTCAAGTTACTTTATATTTAATTTCTTTAATGCCTTAAAGATGTTATTTAATTCAATTTAATTTAACTTTAATTTAATTTAATTCGTTTGCCTTAATTTTAATTTAATTTTAATTTTTAATTTTAATTTTAATTTTAATTTTAATTTTAATTTTAATTTTAATTTTAATTTTATTTTTATTTTAATTTTAATTTTAATTTAATTTTTATTTTAATTTAATTTTAATTTTATTTCCGATTTTATTTTATTTTTTTTTATTTTAATTTAATTTAATTTAATTTAATTTAATTTAATTTAATATGTTTTAATTTAATTTAATTTAATTTAATTTTAATTTAATTTATTGATTTAATTAAATTTAATTTGTTTAATTTGTTCGTTTAATTTAATTTAATCTTTAATTTAATTTTTATTTTTAATTTTAATTTAATTGAAAATTTAAAAGAGTTTAATAATTTAACTTTAATTTAATTTAATGATTAAGTCCTTTAACATTTTAAAACTTAAATTGGACTATCATTTTTAATTTCAGATTAAATATTATCGAGACGATTAATTTAGTGATTTTAAAATTAAAATAATAAATCTCTTCCTAATAATATCCCTATTTAATAATTCCAATTTTATTATTTTTCCAAAATTAATCAATTATTTAATTAAGGTTTATTTTAATTATCTTCAAATTATTTAGTAGGTTTCTACCCTTTAATTATTCGAATTTCAATCATCCAAATCAGATGATCAAATATTTTATTTGTTAATTTTATTAAACCTAAAGTTTTAATTAAGGGTTAAATTTTTTTAATTACCATTTTGCTCCTTAGAGCTTAATAATTTCATAACTCACTAAATTGAGCTTAAATGAATTTGAAATTTTTATGTGATTCTACTCATATGTCAATAAAGCATACGAGAGAGAAAAATGATTTTTCTCTGTATTTAATTTATTTATATAATTATTTTTTGTGAAAATAAAGGATTTCCAAGGAGAATTTTAATAACAATACTATTTTATAGCTTCGTCTCCAAGAAAATTATGAAACATTCCTACCTATCAGAGGACTACTCGTTGACCAATTTTGGTGATTTTTTTCAATTATATTATTTTATTATAATTATTTTAAGTTTTGGAGTATTAATTAATTTAAAAATAAAGTAAAGGTTGAAAAATTAATTTTATATTTTTCGTAAAACTCTCTCCCCGATATCAAGGAACGTAGAATCAATTTTTACAATTTTCTGATTTTTCTTGATTTATTATAACATGAGTGAAAATGCAGAAAATACATTTTAAATTAGAAATGGCTTAATGTTTTAAAATTTACATCTCATTAAATAGAACTAAGAAAATATGGGTTTGTTCCTAAGTGATTAAAATTCAAAATGTGACATTTGGTGAATTTTATTATTTTTATGATTTTTATTATTTCTTAATTATTAAAATATTAAAATAATACCAAAAAATCAACTTTTTTAGAAAATTGAAATTTTAATTTTCTTAAATTCTCCCCCGATATCAGAGAGGCTCCAAAACCAATTTGGTGAATTTTTGAAAGGTATTTTGAAAGTTATGAATTTTTTAAATTCAAATTGATTAACGGCTTAATCAACCCATTTACAGGTTAACCAAGTCCAACCGACTTCAAATTTTTATGGTGGGTTCCTCTCGATCCTCAAGGTCAGTGGAGAATTAATTTCAAGTCAATTTGATGTATGGTTAGCTCTAATTAATTAAGGAGCTATTTGGATGTTTAAGCCAATTAAGGTTATTTTGTACCTAATTAATTCAAAACTTATTTTTCCTGTGGTCCTTCCGGTCATAAGAGACATCACCAAATTTTCCTAGAATTTATTTCACAACATGCTAATTATTGGAATTCAAAATACTCAAAACAAGAATATGAATTTGAAAAATCAATAACTTCTCATAGGATGGCCTCCGCACTGAAAATTCGTGAATGTCCCAAATTCGTAGGCTTCAAAAGCCCTATGGTCTCATACCATGGTAATTTCCATATGCATGGAGAATTAAAATGCGTAAGGAAATAAATCATTAAAAATAAAATACTCGATGAAATTAAATGATTTCTTTTCCACATTATTCTCCTCTCGTTCACCGAGCAAGAGGGTATTTTTATTTATTTTTCCGATTTTTCTACACAAAGTTATTGATTTTCGTTTCAGGGAATTAAATAAATTAAATACCCTAATTTTCTATTTATCCATGCGGCGTCACACAATCCCTCGGCAGCCTCCGAACGCCGCGTGGCGCTCCGATTCGACGCCGCCATCCGACCCGCCGTTCCGGCCCGCGCCGTGTCGTTCCATCTCCCGATCCGCAACTCGGCCGTCCGTCCGCGCGCGTACAATGAACGGCACCGGCTCATCGTCCCCAAGCCTCCTACCGAGAACCGTTCGTCTCTGTGCCCAAGATCTCACTGCCACTCAATGGATTTTCGTGTTCTTATGTTTCTGGCGGATTCGTTTCGAGAAGACGAACACATCTATACGGCGCAGGGCATGAAATCGACTCAACTGGGCCGAGAATGTTCGTGTTTGGGAAGAAGAGTGAGGCTGATACCTCGCTCGAGAAGGCCGATCCGAGGGTTGTGTCACCTTCGATCGATCCCGGAAGAAGCTCCGCATGAAGTCTCCCGGGTCCGGTGAATCGGCTCAGCCTGCGAGCGACCACAAGAAAGACGTAAAGCTCGGGAGGCTGACAACCTGGGTGGCCCGCATTGGGCTTCTCAGCCGGGAAACTTCTCCTCTCGGTTTAGTGAAGGTGTAGGACCGGCCTGGTTCCGAGGATCGGGCTCACCGTGACAAAGTGTCTGCTTCTCGGTGAAATTTCGCCGAGGAAATTGATCTCGGGTTGCCGGGACAGCAAATCGACACCGGATCAACCGCTCTGGCACGAGATGGCTCGGAACAACTCGGCGAGTTTCGACAAGGCTCAGGCAACCTCTTCTCATGGCCGCGAGGGGCTCGGCTTGGGGTCAGAGGTGGCTCGAGAGCCCGATGTGACGGCTATACCTGGATCGGGGCCTCGCTCCCGCCGTTGGGAAGAACAACTATGGTGGCCATCGCACAGAAGCCCGCAAGGTGGAATTCCAAAGTCGCTCACATGCGAGCTTCCCGTGTGGTGTTTTCCGGGACGTACTGGTGGTCGGGCCAACAAAGAATGGGTCACCATCGTGGCCGCCGAGGCCGCAGCTCGATTCCCGCAGTTCAATCGATGGTTTCCATGTAAAGGTGGGTGGGAATCGAAACGGGACCCGGAAAAGGGGGATTTTACTGGGTTTAGGTCAACCCAAGTATTTCAAGGCTTGGTTCACCATCCAAGGCCTTCCGACCTCAATGAGGGGTGAACTACCTGGGTCACCAATCAGGCAAAGGAAGTCCCCATCCATGGTGAGCGGCTAAACACGTTTGTTGGATTGCTTTTTTTTTTAAGGTAAAAAGGCTTAAAAAGGGTTTAAGAAAGAGGCCCTCTCTCTTACCATTAATGGTTTGGTGAGGTGGAAAGTGGATTCCCCATGGCTCTCATGGCTCCCATGGGCTCATGGCTTCATGGCTTCGTCAGTTTTGAAAAGTCGTCAATTTCATGAAAATTGATCTTTTAAATTTTGTAACACGAATTGTATTGTATTTTAATTGAATCATTTCGATGATTGATTTGAACTTGCGGATGATTTTAATTAAGGGTATGATGAGAGGAATTGGCTATACGGGCTTTAGCATGAAATTGGGGTTTTTATGGCTCCCGTTAAGGTGGGCTCTCGTTTGAAAATAAATTTATGGATGGGAATTTTGTAAATGATCGGGCCAAACAAATGTCGTTTTTAGTTCATAGATGTGTCATGAGTGACGAAGCAAATCGAGTGATTCGGGTTTGAATCGGGGTCGACTATTTTCGATGAATGGGCTAATATAGGTCAAATCGGGGATAACTCGGGCCACGATGCGCTAGAGTTGAATCGGCGGGAAATAAATGTTGAAATGTTTACGAGTGTTTCAAAGAGGTTTTTGCCGGTCGAAGCTTGATTTTCGGGGTTCGGGCTTATTCGGGTTAGGTTTCCGGTTTAGGTCAAAATCGGGGCCTTTTGGTTTCGGGGGTCGAATTCGGCGGGCTCGGGGTCCAAATTTCGTGGGAAAATCATGTTAGTTTTTTGCTCAGGGGATGTTGCCGAGGTTTAAAAAGATTCGGGTTAATCGAGCCGAATCGGGGTGAGTTCGGGGTTAGGTTTCGGCCAAGGGTCCAAACTTGCTTTAAGGCCAAAAGTGAAATCGATCCAAATGTCAATCAAATCGACTCGATTTGGTCTAGACAGGCCGGGAATGTTTAATCGAAGTTTAGAATCGAATCGGGACTGCATTCGGGTCAATCGTGCCTGGCTCGACATCGGGGTTCACTTAAAGGTTGCACTGTCAACGTGGGGTTTCGATAAAAGTGAGTAAATCGACAAAATCGTCCATGGTAGTCGAACAAAATGAAATTATAATATTCTTGGATTTTCGGAATTTTCTCGGGAATGTTCTCAATTTTCGGATTTTTGGGTCAAGAGTATTTCGTAATATTCGAGAGTACGATGTATTTTGGAATTTTTGGTATTTTTGGCTACATGATCAATTCGAGTAATGCGGAAATGTTCGGGATTGGTTTGGGAATTTTTTGGGCGATTTGAAATTTGAGACGGCTGCTCTCGCAGTTGTGCGGGTGTAGTGGTCCCTAGGGTCAAAAATCGAAAATTTGGAACAAGACGTAACGTGTTTTAATAAAAAATCATTTTCGTCGAGCTCTCGAAGTCATATCAAGCCCACAGCGAGCTGAGATGGCGACTCATTCGAGGCATCCACTACGTTGCTCTAACCTTCACCAAGGGCTTATGGGTTGGCGAGATCATCCATGTGAATCACCTACATGAGTCGTAGATCAAGTCAGTATATGCGCGAAAGCGTAAAGTGTATAAATGTACCGCATGCGAGCGCCACTTCTTCACTGTGTACTGTGCCACTCCAGTAAGGGCCCTAAGGCCAAAGAGTTTTATAAATGAACTCATCCTTTAAACTTCCACATTTTGTTTCAACCCTCAGTGATTAGTCTACAACAAGTTTCATGAGTTCTTGCGGGGAGTTAAGAAGTGGTTCGAATTTCGTTATGTCCCAACTCTACCCTCTAAGATAGTCAAAGGAAAACCTAAGGATAACATCCTAAGTACTAAAAAGAAGAAGAGAAAACCCTCATCAAAATGAGGTCAACACATACGTCTACTTTTCATCCTCATCATCATCATCTGCCGTTCCAATCCCTCGATGGCACATAAGGTACGTAGAATGGATGAGGGGGCATCTCAAAGATCGATCACCTCTAATCATTTTATCCAACTAATGCCGATAATTCTCCTCATACTCATCATGTTTTACAATATATCTCTACACATTATCCTTCTTACCATCCATATCTTTCGTATGCTCTCGAGTAAGACTCACTTTCCTCAAATTTTTTCTTAATAAACCAACATGAATCGCAGATGATGAAGCACGCGAAGTAGTAGCACGCAGAAGTGTATGCAACAAGGTAACCAGCAAGTAGGCCCTACCAAATCCTCCTCTACCCAAATTTCAATGTACAAAGCAAGCTCCAAAGTTTACACCTAAGGATAGTCTCAAAGGATGAAATACCTCTTCCCAAGTTTCAAATTTCACTTCGTATCGTCTACATACGAATGAATCGTGAAGGAAATCCCATACCCGTAGTAGCAGACCGACACAATTCACAATATAATCATAAATGATCGCTCCAATATCTATAGCTTCCTCATTAATGCAATGGTTCAAAAACAAATTTTCCCCCTCATCACTTCACTAATATGATCAAGGTACAATAGAAGAGATAAAATAATTTCATGCCTTAGAAGTGGCATTTAATTTAGAAGAAAGAATTTCCACTCTTCTATCATTTGTTATTTTCCATAATCCCCTTCCATCACCAAAAATCCTATTATCTCATCTAACTCGCCTTCGTAGGATGAAAATTAGAATAAACAAACACTTTCAGAGGCAATTGATAAAGGCATCATCCCAAGAGAAAAGTTCACATCTTCGCCTTCCCCCTAACCATCACCAAATTCTCTCGATGCAAATTCACTTAATTCTCTAATGTAAACAACCGCAACAAATGAGAAGCAACGTAGTTCTCCCAATTCATCCTAAAAGAATCATATCATCAATCACTTCTCCTTACCTTACCGAACACTCTTTCATGAATCAATTTATAGACCGCAACGCATCAATGTATCGTCTCGGCCTTCGCACTAACAAATTCCGTCGAATCAAACTTCGTCTTCCTCTCGCGTTTCGACTCAGAGCCATCTCTAAAAATTCATGAAAAATCTACCATAAATTCCAAAATCACACTAAACTCGCTAAATTATCTTCCAAAAGATGTTTCCACTAAATCCAAGAAATTTCTTAAGTTTTTCCTCAAATTTTCACCATGAATAGTGATTTTAAGATTTTCCAAAATGTACTCAAAATACATGGTGAAAATCAAAGATCGTTATTTAGAGTAGTGCTCTAACCTCAAGGAATCCGAATCTACAAATTTTTGCCGAGATCGCACTTAAATGGTCCAAATCAAGGATACCCTCGACTCTCTCGTGCGTGAAAACGATGAGTCAAGATGAATAAGGAGTTAAAATGGCGATCACGGTTTTTAACTCGCCGGGGACCACCGCGAACCGGCGCCCAAGCTCAAACTCCTTCGCGCTAGCGATTTGGGCCGCGGGCGCTTAAGCGCCGACACCTAAGACTTCGCCGCCCAATACCTGCATTTTTCATAATTGCTGCGTGTATATGATTCAAAAACCACTTCGTTAATCACCCTTAATCTCTTCAAAGTAATTATCTCTTCCCCATAAATTTAATATTCCAATTCAAAAGTTAAATATTTATCGATTCCAAACAATTTTCACACAAACACAAACTTATATTCATTAAAACAAACATAACACTTAATGCAATCCTGTGACTTCTATCCACATACATGTGGATGAAATTCTCTAAAGACAAGAGACTTAATCTCAAACCGATAAGTTTACATCTCTAAGATGTAACTATCACATCATAAAGCGTAATAAAAAACTTAAACATAAACACTAAACACACCAAACAAAACACATAAGAACACAAAACATATTAAACAAAACATATAAGAACACTAAACATATAAGAATAAAGCACACTTAATTCTACTCCCCATTATGCGATTGGTTTCCGTGACCACTATTATTCTCATTTGACCCTTCGGAATATAAATCTAATGTATGCGATAATTATTCATTCTTACATCTTCTTCTTCAATCTATTCGTTTCTTCTAAAAAATCGCCTTGTCCGCTTCTTCCACTTATCTCTTGAATTCCATCGAATTGCATCTCGAGTCGCTATCCCATGTGCTCCAAATGTAAGTTAGTTTCATTGATTCGTTCCATTGAACTCACCCTGCTTCAATTTTTGCAATCATTTCGCAATCCTCAATACTAACAAAGGAGAAATCCACTAAATAACTTCAAAGACTCTCACTAATAAACTTACTCTTTTGCCGAATCTTGCTTCTTCTTAATCTTATTCTCCCAGAAGATAATGATGTACTCAAAATACTTTCTTAAGATCACAGAATGAAAATAGACTTGTGGGCAAGTGTTTCTCCTAAATAAGGTTCTTTTTATAAACTTTGGAAGTGCTAAAACTACTCTAAGACATTTTAAAACTCCAAAATAACTTCCAAAACCTCTTCCCACGATCTAGGCTTATAATCTCATTTTTCACGCTTTAGATCTCCGCCTAAGCACCAACTAGGCGTGCTTAGCCGCTATTGCTCAATTTAGCACAAGCCCCGCTAAATGTCCACCCTTTCATTCTCGACTCCTCTAAGTCATCAAATAAGGTCAAATAAACTCTTATTAACATTAAAACTCCAAATTACTACCACTAAAAATATAAAAATAAAACCAAACAAAGCAAATAAAGCACACAAAATAAACATAAAGCAAAGCACACCAATAATTATGGGTTGCTCTCCTACAAAGCACTTGGTTTAATGTCTTCACTGATAAACCAAATAACTCACATGAGTGACCCAACATCGCATTCTCATCGACTTAAGATTGGTTGGTTTAAAAATTAATGGGGTTTTCAAGCCTATTTCCATTAACTTTAAATATTTTTCCAAATTTTTTAGGATCTTGAATATCCACAACTTCCATAGAATAAATTTTCATCACAATAAAAGACTCATCCACTCCGACTCTAAGTTTTCTGTAAAAATTCTCAATCCGGCATTATACAAAGAAACTTTCCCCGTCCCGGCACAAGATTTTTAGTAATAATCTTTCGATCATGCCATAACTTCATCTTTTCCTTATAAATCTTAGGACTTTCATAAGATTCATTCCTTAACTCTTCAAGCTCATTTAATCGCAATAATCTCTTCTCACACATCTTTCAAATTATAATTGAACTCTTTAATAAATTTCAAAATGTTTTATGCTCAAGTTCAATAGGTAAATGACAAGCTTTTCCAAAAACAAAATTTATATAGACATTCCTATGTGGTTCCGTAGGGCAATTCTATAGGCCCACAAAGCATAATCCAAATTTTAATCGATCAATCCTTTCATTCGGATTACCAGCCTTTTTCAATATTCTTTTAATTTCATGTTCGGATAATTCAACCAAACCACTTATCCGTGTATGATAAGTAGTAGCAATGTGATGGTTAATATGATATTTCTTGCTAACTTTCCAATAATCACATTTCTAAAATGATTTCCCCCATTAATTATGATTACCTTCGGTATTTCAAATCTAAAAATATATTTTTCATCAAAAACATCAACACTTCGAGCATCACATCGAGGTAAAGAAATAAATAATCCATTTGGAAACATAGTCTCGCCGCCATCAAAATATAAACATTTCGAAAGATGGTGTAAATGCTCTCATAAAATCTAATCCCCAAACATCAAATATTTCAACTTCCAATATATAATCGAGAGGCAACTCATTTCCCTTATAAATATTGCTTACACGCCGACATCTATCACAATTTTTAATATAAACATTCACATCCTTAAATATTATAGGCCAATAAAATCTAGATTGGAAGATTTTATATGCAAACTTTTATCACTTCCAAAATGTCTCCCATAATCGAATGATGAAATTCTCAATAATTTCATAAGACTCTTTCCAAAGGTACACATGTTCAAATTATAAGATCATTTCGTTTATATAAAATGGTCATCCTAAAAATAAGTCTTAGAATCGTATTTAAATTTCATTTTTTTCCCCGATATAAAACTGTATATAATATCACCGAGAATAAAATTTACTATGTCCGGATACCAATTTTAATACGCCATCATTAACCGTGAACAATTTTTCATCAGAAAATGTTCATTAATTTCTTTCAACATCACGTAAAGATTTTTTAATTTCAAGTCAGAGCAAATGATCAACAATTTAATTTTCGTAACCCTTTCTATCTACTATCTCAAAATCAAATTTTTGCAAAAGAAGAATCCATCTTATCAAGCCGCAACATTGGGCATCTTTTTGCTTCATTAAGTATTCTCACATAGCGAATGATTAGTATGCATAACACATTTACCCAATTAAATATGATCAAAATTTATCAAAGGCAAATACTATAAACTTCAATAACTCTTTCGCAATGTATATCAAATTCGAGCTTCATTAAGAGTTTTACTAGCATAATAAATAACTTCTTAAAAATCTTATCATATTTTTGACCCAAAACAACACCAATAACATAATCAATAGCATCAAACATTATATTAACAAAGTTTTCCCAATTTAGTGAAACTATTACAAAAAGTGTTGATTAATTTTTTCTTTTAATGTTTCAAAGGCTTTAAGGTAATCATCATCAAAATTAAAAATCGTATCCTTTTCCAAGAAATCGACATAAAGATTTTGTAATCTTTCGAATAGTCTTTTGATGTAACGTTCAGAGAATCCGCCATGTTCTAAAAAACTTCTAATTCCCTACATTGGCTTTCAGCAAGGTAAATTAGATATAATCAATTTTTTACATCTACCTCCAAACCTTTTTTCTCGAAATCCGATGTCCTAAAACAATTCCTTCGCTTACCATAAATTGGCATTTTTCCCAAGCAGACCAAATTAGTTTCTTCACAAAACATTTGCATCCCGATAAATGTTCTAAACGCGATTCAAACGAAATTCCAAACACCGAAAAGTCATCCATAAAAATTCAACTTTTCAATTAAATCACAAAAAATAAACATCATACATCTCTCAAATGTAGTATGGGCATTACATAAACCAAAGGGCATTCCTCTAAAAGCAAACCTACCATAAGGACTCAGAACGTAGTTTTCTCTCGATCCTCAAGAGCACTCAATTTGTGGTAACCAAAAGATATCCATCCGTAAAAGAAAAGTATTTACGCTCACTTTACTCATCCAACATTTTATCCAAAAATGAGAGCGGAAAGTGATTTTTCCTTTTCGGCAAGATTTAATTTTCTATAATCAATGCATATTCGCCACCCTATAACTTGTCTTCAGTTGCATTATTTCATTCCTCTGAATAATGTATCACAATCACTCCTCCTTTCTTAGAACACAAAGGAATAGACTAACCCACGCACTATCCGAAATAGTATAAGATAATCCCGCATCCAACCATTTTTAAAATTTTCTACGCATCTTTCATGCTACGATTTAATCTCCATTAGATTAGCCCGCTAAGCCATAATTATCTTCCATACACTCGTGCATACAAATCGTTGATCGATTCCTTTAATATCAAGAATTTTCCATCCAAAGGCTTTCGTGCTTCTTCAAAATTTCAAGCAAACTCTCTTCTTCTTTTTCACTTAATTCGAGAGGAAATTACAATCAAGCAGGCTCGAGGATCACTCAAAAAACATACTTTAAATTATCAGAAGCATTTTTAACTCAAGTTCGTATGTTTTTAAATCGATAGTCCATAAGATTCATCTTTTCATTCAAATCCAACAATTCAAAATTTTCACGAACATACTTTAAATCTTCGAAAATCATCAGACCCTGGCAACTCCTCTTCTTTCTTATGTTCCAATTATTCTCTTCGCATTTGTCCTCGTTGCCGACTTGAAATGATATTCACTTCTAAAAAATCGATAACATCCATCCTATAATAGCCCATCTTCTTTACCTCTGGGCAGGATATTCCATTAATTTTGAATAATAAAGTAAAAGTCTAATCATTAACCCTCATCATTAATTCCCTTTTCGCACATCTATCATGGCTCTCCTCGTAGCTAGGAAAGGTCTTCCCCAAATTATACGTATCTCTTTATCTTCCTCCATATCTAACAAATGAAATCAATCGGAAAAAATAACTGATTCACTTTAACCAAAACATCTTCTATAACTCATTTTAGATATGTGATCGAATGATCTCAATTACACAGTTACAAAAGAGTCGGGATTATTTCACTTAGTCCCGCCTATCGAATATTGATAAGAGACATAAAGTTAATGCTTCGCACCCAAATCACATAAAGCTTTTCCATAGAATCCGTCTCCGTCAGACATGAATTGTGAAACTACCGGATCTTTAAGCTTTTCGTGTAGCTTTTTCCGAATTACCGCACCGCACTCCTCACTAAGTGCAACAAGCCTCATTATCTTCAAACTTCCTTTTCTTGTTGGGCATTATCCTTCATAAATTTCGCATAAATTTCGCATTTGTTCTAAGTGCTTCAACAAATGGAATATTAATAAGAAAGCTTCTTAAATATCTCCAAGAATATCGAAAATCGCTTATTCAACTTTGCCGACGAAGTCTCCTCGAGGAAATGGAGGCAGGGTTTTTCTAAATCAACCATGCGTGGAGAAACAGTCTTTCCAAACCTTTCGAGCGTCCACTGTCTTTCAATATCTTCTTTCTCTAACGCTTCTTTTTTAACTCTATCTTCCAATCTCTTTCCACTTCTCAGCTTGAATTGCTTTTACTTTGTTCTTTATTCTTTTCTCGATTAACTTCAGTATTACTTAGAAGCACTGAATCTATTACTTAAGGCATTCGTAATTTGTCCCAATTGATTTTCAATATTTCCGATGGTCGCTCCTTAAATTTGTAATTGATTTCCCATATTCGACACCACTTCTTTAATATACAACTTCTTCTCCTTTAATTGTAAAGCATCAAGATAACTCGAAGGAAAAGTTAATCTATTATTATTATTATTTCCTTGGTTGTTCCAATTCCCCAACGTTTACTCGGGGTGGTTCCCCCATCGTCGATTAACACCACCCCGATTATCGTATTCCGCTAAAATTTGATGATTCTTCCAACCTCGGGTTATAATGATTGTAATATGGGCTGTTGTGGCTTAATTACAAGATTCACAGCTTCGGTGAAGAATAAGAATCAACCATTCTGCCTAATGAAATTTCTTCAATCATAAATGTGGCCGAGAAAATTCATCCTAAATTAGTCTATCTTCCTAAACACAGCATCTCGATTTGTTAACATTGTAAAAGCATCATTTTCAAAACACCGGCTACCCTTTAGATTTAACCTTTCGAAGGCCATTGAAAATTATTAGTATTCATTTCTTCAATTAAAGCATAAGCATCGTAAAATGGTTTAGACATTAATGATCCACCAAATACAGCATCGATGATCAATCTAAGGTATCCAACTAATCCATTATAAAAAGTTTGAATTATTAACCAATCCGTATCAAATGATGTACATTTCCCCGATGAGATCTTTAAATCTTTCCTGCTTCATATGTTGATTCCCCTTCAAAACCGACAAAAAGATGTAATATCATTTCTCAACATAACAAAATTTCTTTAGATGGTGGAAAATATTTAGCAAGGAATTTTTATGACAACACCCTGCTCTAATTCATCCAAGTGCTAACGAATGTAACCATACTTTTAGCTTTATCCTTAGTGAGAAAGGAAAATTCTAAGTCTAATAAAGATCATCCGAAACCATCATATTTAAAAGTAAAGACACAAATTTAAAATTAGTAAGATGGAAATTAGATCTTCAAATATCAAGCCCCAAACCGATTATTACACCATCTGTATTAATAACAGATTTAAGATTAAAAGAATTAGCATATAGCAGGGTTATGAATACTACCAAGTTCATCCATCAGGTTAAGATAATCTATTAAAGGTTTTAATTTCGATGGATGCCAACATTTGATTCGATGATTTACCATTTCGAATATTTTTATCTTTTCTCGTATTTTTAATATTTTTTATTTTTCCGATAAGCTTCTTTCTAATTCACAATCGTAAGGCACAAATTTTCGCAACTCGAACTACGCATACAATAATAAAAAAACAAAACACAACATACTAACAAAAATAAAGAAAAAGTAAAAATTTAAAATTTTTTAATTTTCTTTAAAATTGCATTTTAATTAATTTCTTTCCCTAAGAATCTGACTCCTAAATTTGATCCCCGATAAATATATGTGCGCCAAAAAAAACTCGACTCCACACCGAATATATGTGTCGATGATTTAGATACGAAAATTATGATTTTATAATATGATACTACGTTATATACGTATCGTTTATCAAGTAATATGTGACTTTCTCGATTAAACTCCGAGATATCGAACTCATTGCAGAAAAGTGAAAATCTTTAAATAAATAAGGAAATTATCTTTTTTACTTTAATCGGGTTTTCGAGTATGTTTCGATTAAAAAGTTTTATAACATACCACTTTAAATTTTCTTATAAAAGTCAAACAAGAAATTAAAAATGATAATAACCGTAACACGTATGAAAAACACTACTAACTGTAATATCTTTTTCTTTCTTTTATAAAGTAAAGAATAATTATTAATGTTTTGTTGTGTAAGTATTTAAATTTGTCATTAAAAATAGAAGCAAATATTTTCTTTAACTCATTTTGGTTCTATAGTATCATAATGGCTAATTGAATTTTATCATTTTGAACATGGTTAAAGTAGGAAGATACCACCACTCTAGAGTTCCCTCATTTCCCTCCACATGGGGCCTAACTTCTCATAATAAAATTCAAAACTCGAACCAAATTAGGGCTTTTAGCCTATCACACTAAAAAATCCTCTAATTTTACTCCCCTTTAAAAACATCTTATAATATATTACATTCAAATATATGAACTACAATTTTCACCCATATTTCATGTGATTCTTTCTAAATTTTATGAGACAATACCGCATCGATCTTACATAATCCGACCACAAATTCTACATCTTAATGTGCCAAATTAAGAAGTAAATAAAGTTTATAGAATCACTTTTCACATCTTTCTTTCCAACTTTAAACACATATATTTTTCATAACAATTCTTCATTAATTACTTACTTCTTCATTTAAGAAAGAAAAAAGTTAAAGTAAACTACTCTAATTCATCGAGAAAATAAAAAAACACATTGATTTAAAATTATAAACCATAAGAAAAACATTAAACAAAAAAAGTATTAATTAAAAACTAAATGTAAAAACAAAAGTAAACACTTATCTCAAAATCCTCTCCACAAGACCAAGGAAGACTTCCGAAACTTTGACTCTTCACTAAACTACTCCTTAGAGCAAGTCTCCTAACTTCGATGACTCGAATACAAACTTCAAACATCAATAAAAACTAAACTAAAGGAAAGAAAAGAAGCTTAATGAAGAAGGTCAACCTACCATTTTCTTTTCTACTCTCTACTCCTACTCCTATCGAAAACTAAAATAAAAACTCGTAAAAACTCTCTTCAAAATGCAATTGGAAGATCCTTCATTATCTCTAAGACTTTCTTTAAATATTAAACCAAAAGGTGCCTTCGTCTCTTCAAATTATGTCCGCATTCAATATATCCACCAAAGAATGCACCCCTTCATTCAAACTTACCGCCCAAAGAAATTTAAGGGGTTACCACTAAGAGTTACATCCTAACGATTTGAAAATGGCACTAAATTTAAAATTAAACTCGATTTTTAACCTGGCTAAGCATCTACCAATCACAAGCACGTCAAAGGCTCAAAATTTTCTTTTCATTTTTTTGTTCCAAATTCGATCTAATTTTGCTCCTTTCATCATAATCACTCATTTTCATCATACCGTAAAGAAAAACACAAAATACCTTCCATTAAAGTGCAATATCATCAAAAATAAATGTATAAAAATGTGCATAAAAATACTATATATTTTAGGTGTATCAATTAGCCAATGTTCTTATACTATCGAGTGAATGTAAAGATTGCAGAAAGTTTCTATTCGTACAATACCATAATTTCAAGTTCTCAACGAATGATAATTTTTTCGAAAATCTTGGATTAGCCGAAAAAATGAGAAAATTTTTTTATTTATACTTCGTACTAACAATTTACTTTATCATTTATTTTACTTGGCATGGGAAATTTAATTAAACTTAAAAATCAATTTTGAAAAGAAATAAAAATAATAATTACTTTTAATTTAAAAATCTAATATAATTCTTAAATTTAATTTTCACTTAATCTTCCCCTGATAAATAACCGTAACTCCAATGTAGCCCGTATTACTTCGAAAAGATACGTATACTGTGACTAAATCGAGATTTTTACAAAAATTATTATAAATATTTAAATATAAATTCATAAATTCTTACATTCGTAAAGGTCAAGTTCATGTTTCACCATCTATTTAATGTCACTTTCAAAGATCGCACCCTCGAACTAGATCCTTCTTCGATTGCTCATTTGAGAAAGTACTCTTTCTTTCATCCGTAAAGTGAACAATTTATGGTTGGTTTGCCTCCAAAGTTGCTACTGTAAATGACCGACCGCTCAATCGTAGCCATGAATATAATTATTTCCTCCAAGCAGCTTCTTCATTCGACTTATATGCTCATCCCGTTATCGAATGGCCATTCGAAACTCATCCACGCGTGTTCTCAAGGTAAAGAAGCATCGCACGAGGATAAGCATGGCTCGGGCCTCAACAAAGTTAATTTCTCGCAAAATCACCTCCATGTAATTAGCAGTTGTAACCTTCATCCTTAGCGTCCCTTTCCCGATATTTAAATAATCGTGCAAATGTCGCCCGTAGCCTCTTCTATGGCGTACTCAATCAACTTTCGAGAATTTTTAGGTCAACTTGTGGATTTTTTAAACATCACTTATCCCCTCGAGTGCCTACACACAGTAGAAGCAATGGATCACTCAAATCATATTTACTAACCTTTTTTGCGTTCTCTAAATATTCATTTGGGATTGTTATGTTCCCGCTTAAAATTTTCCTCGAGCCAATCTTCGTTCGGCTAGTTCATGGTGTGGCCATGGCAACCGGCATGGGTAGTACCCCCCCCCCCCCCCCCCCCCCCCCCCCCCCCCCCCCCCCCCACACCTTCGGATTTTGGCTCCGGTAGTCCGAACTCGGCCTCCTTTAGCAAGTCATTAAATATCTTTAATACTACATCAGTCTCGATGAATGGCTTGCCGAGATGTTCTCAGTAAGTGTCTTTCGTATCCGGCCGGGTGTGGTCTCGCCGAAGTGGCGACCGAACTCATACTTTCCGGTTGCACTTCCTTCGTGCCTTCGCGCCGTATGATCTTTAACTGGATCCAATTCGAGTACGGGAAACTGTAGTGGCATATGATTCGACCGATTATTCCTCAAACAGAATCTCTCTTTTCTCTCGCTCGATGGGAGAAATCAAGGTAACAATCTGCAACTGCAGCAGAAGGAGAAACAACTTCGGGAAGCACCTCAATGGGAAGAACATTAGGAATTCCATTAAATCCATTCTTTCTTCGGGGCATGGGGAGTTCCTTAACCGACTTCGTGTCAACCTACAATGGCCTGAATAAATTGTTCATTTCACGCTTCACCACTTCAACTCATATCCCCAAACTTAGTTTCAACATTGTTGAATCCCCGTCTAAATCCGATAATTGCCTGTCAGTACTTACGACACACAACCCACTCCGTAGGAGAAAGAAAAGATCAGCCTTAGGCGAAGACATCGTCGCCATTCAAGAATTTCGAAGTCGTTGACGTCCTCGTTTGGCAGCTTCGAATCTAAAGTACTAAAGTTGACTCACTCGAACTAGGCATCCTTTCAACTTTACTCACATGAATCTCATTTTCTTTTTCTTTTCAAAATTTCGTGTTTTGTTTTTAATATTGTATATTCGATGCCGAGAGTTGTATTTCGATTTTTAAACTTAGACAAAAATTTATTTACAGAGTTTATTGTGAAGCTCATAAAGGAAGTTTCGCTTTAACCTATTCGCAACAAGTCAAATGACAAAGAGAAGCGTCATGTCGACCCGTCCGAGATTTAAAGAAGGTTGAATTCGCATCAACTCACTTCGATAGAGCGCCCTATTCTAATGCATTCCCCACTGGGCCCACTGTTGGGAGGTGAAAGAGATTTTAGAACCTTCTACTTAAGGTGTTTAAGCAGTGCTCCGTAATCTAAAAGAAGTCGACTATAATCGCTCAAGACAGACCGTACGGTTATGCCAAAGGAAAGAATGGTAGTCTTGGCCTCACTGTGTGCGCATGGATTTACTACCAATTTATGAAAGTAAACCATCCGATCAAAATGGAGAGAGGAACCACTCCCTGCCAGAGTTGTCGTAAATTTTTCAGACATTTTTTTTTAAAATTTAATTTACATATAGTTTTAAATAGTTTAGAAAATATTATTCGATTTTTAAAAATATGAGACCAAATCGATCCCATATCTTTAGCTAGCTTAAATAATTGAACATCGCACCATAAGCTATGCATTTATCCCGAGGAATGATGTATCATTAATAACGGGTTCGATTAAATAAACTAAGAATTTACGACATATGTTTAGTCGTTGAACTAATTCATATTTCCGCCGACAAATTCCCCTATTTAATACAAAAGAATTAAATAGGGTTTATTAAGTCGGGTTCGAAATCTCTTTCGAGGGCAAGCCTCTATACTTAATTACATCTTAAATGATCGAATCACTTAAAAAACACTTATAAGATCAGCCGGTTTCGCTTTCAAGAATTTCAAAGTTTAGATTTTCATGATTAGATTTTTAAGAAATTCAAAAGGGAATGGATTAAATTAGGAATGCTTATTTTAAGAGTCCAAATAAGGAAAGTTGTGGATGTCATGGATTCAAAGTGAATCTCTGGCGACTTCACAACTATCCTACTTGCTAATGATTGTGAGAGATATTATTCGATGTCTCAATCTGCTTGCGTTTTATTTAATTAGGACTTATATTTATACGATATAATCATGACAGTAGCCCGGAAATTATGTGGGTTTATGTCATAACGAATCTACGACCCTGAGTCCTAAGACAAGTTTAGTGGCTTAAATCGTATAATATGATTTCGCAAATGCCTAAAGGGTGAAATGAGGATTTATGTCGTGCTGTGAAAACTACATCGAAATCCTATGGCTTAGTCGTTTAATTACTAAGGAAAGGAAAGCTAATGTAGACGACCATGCCATCCACCGCGCTTGCCTCCGAGCTCCTTGTCAGAGAGTTTAGTTTAAGAAGTGACAATCACAGATGAGAGTATGTTATGGTTTATAAGTTGAGTTTCAAATTTAATGTCTTAAATTTTATAGGGAAATATTAAATTCGTTTAAGCAGAATCCGCTAAGATCCCACCGTTCCATAATCCCGCACTACTATTTTTATCCGATTCCTGGGGTCAAATGAATTTTCTAAACTCAACCAACGAGTTCCACACTTTCAATTGGGGACTACGGGAAATCTTGTTAGAACACGCGGGTTACATCATCCAAGGGATTCCCGATCATCCAACGAGACGTTTTAATTCTAGTTGTAATTATAGTTTTGTTTTTTTTTGTTTGTGATTAAATTTCGAGCGGTTTCATATTTTGAATGTTTGTATTATGAATTTTATTTTATTATGATTTTTAGCATAGCTTTATTTTTTAGTTTTACCGCTATTCTAAGGGTTTTTATTTTTATGCAGACATTGTCGTTTGCGCATGCAAGCTTCCGTTATGAAAGAAAAGCAAAGTACAACGCAAAGTAACCGCAATAAATTAAAAGCGTGTCTCAAGTGTCTTCTCGTCATTTCCAATGACTTCGAGATGCATGTTAGGATATTTAATGTTTAAGGACAAGCACCTAGGTAAGTGCTAGGGGAAGATTATGATCATCTACCAACCCTATGATTTCTAAGTTCGCATCGTAGTCGTCACCAAATCCTAGGACATCCAGGTTCAAACCATATTGTTCACCAAGTCCTAGCGACGTCTTAAGTTGAAGTCCGGTCAAGCTTTACACATTTTCTTCATTAAAGAATAATGAAGTCTAATTTTTCTTTTAAGACATCTCATCAAAGCTAGTGAAGTGCTCAGACTTAAGCGTTCCGAACATCTTCCTAAACTCTTCTAATTATCTTTCGAGTTCATTTAGTTTCATCGTAATGATGAATCAATCACCCGAGTTATTTTAATTTTTACTGAAATGTTTTCCTCCCGCTTCAAAGAACTTAGATGTTTCGATTATCCTTGCATGATGTGACATTCACTCGACATTTCACTTAAGAATCGCGGGGTGGAAGCTATTGCAGGCAAATTAGTTCATTAACGCATTTAGCTAATTTATTTAAGGTCAGCTTCGATGTTTTAAGACTCGTTTCAAATTAATTATAATCTTTTAGTTTAATTGTGATTTTCTTATGTTATTTCAATTCGATTATGTCATTTCAAAAGCTTCGACTTAGTTATTTTAAAATTGTTTTAACTTTAATTTTTAATTATATTTAATTTAATCGAGTTGATTCGAAGTTAATTTTGTTCCAGTTGTATTAATTTAAATTTAATTTTAAAGTTGATTAAATTATTTTAAAATTGTTTTAATTTAATTATATTTATTTTAAATTGTTTTTATTAATTATGTCATTTTAAAAATTATTTATTTTAATTTAATTTTTTATTTTTGCTTTTTTTAATTCAACTAATTATTTTATTTTTTAAAATTATTTTTTAATTTATATAATTAGATTATTTTAAAATTATTTTTTATTTTATTAATTATATTATTTTAAAGTTATTTTTAATCTAATTATCTTAGAAATTCGTTTTATTTCGATTATTTAATTTATCTTATTTTTCATTAATGAGTCTCGTAAATTAAGATTAAGCGACATTTGATCTCTATCATCAATTAGGGGTTAAGATTAACAAATTAATATCTCCCAAGTGTTAAACCCCTTCACCATATATCTTCTCTTTAATTAACTTCCAAATTTTTAATTAAGAAAATTATAATTTTTTTTTTAAATGCTTCGAAAAAAAGTGATTAATGGGTTTCTATCCTTTAATTCCCTATGTTTCAATCGTCTAAGGAGATTAATTAGATCATTTATTGCCTATTACCTATTATTATACCTAAATATTAATTAAGGCTAAATTTCAATAATTACCATTTTGCCCCTTAACATCATTCACTTCACAATTCATTAAATATAACTCAAATGATTTTAAAATTTTTACGTCACCCTACTCATGTCAATTAAAATATCCGTTTGTTAATACGTGATCTTTTCCGAATTTAATTTAATTTATATATTTATTTTAATGGAAAAATGAGATTTTAATAAAAATGAGATTTTAATGAAAAAATCAATAACTCGACCAAAGAAAGACCTATGGCTTCTTTAAATTTTTACCGGAAGCGTCCAGACCAGAGGACCACTTGCACTTTTCGGTGCTTCGTGATTTTGTTAAATTCTAATTCGATTATAATAATTATTTCAAATTTCAAAAGTATTAATTAAATATAAAATACTTTAAATATGGAAATTAAGTTTTAGTATTTTTCAAAAATCTCTCTCGAGGTCAAGAAACCTAAATAAGAAAATTTTATATTGTTTGGATTTTTTTTATTTATTAGAATTATTTTAATAAAAGGTTAAGAAAATCCATTTTTTAAATGTTAAAAATTACCCTAGCCTTTAAAAATTAATATCTTAACTTAGAGACTTAGGAAAAAAATTTTAATCGTTCCCGTGTCGTATGCTAAAAGTGACACTGGGTGAATTTTTATATTTTTGTGATTTTTAATAATTTTTAATTATTTAAATATTTAAAATGATTAAAAATCAAATTTTATAAAAGATGCAATTTTATTTTTTTTCAACTCCTCTAATCATGCAGAACTTTCACATTAATTGCAGAATTTTTGAAATATATTTTTGGATTTTATAAATTTTTAATGCAAAATGGCCATGTCCCTTAATTATCCATTAATTATTTAAATTAATTCCAATCGATTTGAAATTTTATGCGAGGTTCCCCTAACGCTAAATTACAGCCAGAAGTTATTTTTGTCCGGTTTTCGATGTGCGTTACTCCTAATTAAGTTAATTTCAATTTTGCGTTGTGCTAATTAGGTTATTTTTTAGTGAATTAAACGAGATATAATTTTCCTAAAGTTCTTTCGCCATAAGAAACCTACTATAATTTTTCTATATTTTTCTAAACAACATGATAATTTCGTAATTATTATAAGAACCGACGCATAATTCGAAAATAGATATCTTCATCATGGTGATCTTCTTACTTTGGAAAAAATCAGAATGATCCACCATGTCATTGTATTGTATCAAACCAAAATTTCAAGTTATGGTGAAGCTCCTACATGTACGAAGAACTAATAGCTCAAAACACCATTTTATTAATTAAAAAATCAAATATGCATCAAATAAATATGAAATTACTCCACATTATTCTTCTCAAGCTTCGTTGAACAAGAGGGTAATTTTTTTATTTTTTTTAAGTTTTCGAAAGTTATGATTTTTTTAAATTTTGTGTCAAAATAAATAAAACATTTCATTTCGTCTCTCAATCCGTGTCACATCATGTTCGTCAAGACCATCTTCGTTGGCATCGTGTTCGATAATCGGATCATGTCCGACTCCATCACGTACCTTCCATCCTGATACACACGCGATCTGGACGACCGCTCCTCCTCTCTCCAACTCGCTATTCACCCAAAACCGTCCACCTTCAAACCTTTCGATATCTCATTATTTTCTCAACGAAATCGAGTGAAATTTTTATTTAGAATGATCATCTAAAGTAAAGAGGAACATATCTATGCGTTGATGATGTACTTAAAGTAAGTAAAGATTTATGCAAAATTAAAATTAGCCTTGCCAGAGAAAAAAATTGATACCATCATTCAAGAAGTGAGGCCTTAACAAGTCAGTTTGATCGTAGCCAGAGTGCGCGGAGAAGGTTCGAGAACAAATCGTCGAGTCTCTCCAAGGTAAATTTTTTTTTTTTCTTCTTTTCTGCCATGAAAGGCGAGCTTAAAGAGAGGAGGCCGCGGGTGTCCATAGGGTTAGCTTGGTTCATTCACCAAGGTTTTTCGGGCCGAGAAAAGATCACTTCGATTCAAATTTCGATTTCGTGCAATCAATTTGGGTTATTCCATGTGTAAAAGTACGGATTTAAGTGGTATGGGTGTAAGGGCCATTTTTTGGGTCAATGTGGGTCAATGCATGATTTGGCTTGGTGCACCTTCCCATGGTTTGATTTAGGTTGAAAATGATGATTCGGGTCGCCCTAAAGAAATGAAGAAGTCTCCATCCTGGCATTGCCGGCCGTTAAGGTGTGTCATGGAGCGGGTTAAAAGTAAGCCAAACATGGTTTATGTAAAGAGGCTTATTCCTGCTATTTCAGGTTCGGGTGATGTGTAAAGAGCTTGCATGGCTTACAGATGGCTTGACACAAGCATCATGGCTCACATTTGGCTCCTCCATGGCTTCGTCAATTTTCATGAAAAAGTGCCTTTAATTTTTAAAACATCGACTTTTTTTGAATAATTGTCATGACGCAATTTTTGTTAATTCAAATGATGGATTTTGGACTTAGGTATGATTTTAATAATGTATGATGAGGGGAATGTCATGAGGGCTTTGATTGAAAATCGGGTCTTTTAAATTCGATGGAAATGCCAGCAATTTTCTATGTGATTTCGCCTAACATGCACAAGATGACATTTTTTATTTTTGAAATTAATCATGACATGATCAAAATGTGATCAATTAATCGAATTGATAAACATGTTGATATTTGATTTAAAATTTTCATAGGCATTTTAATGGATGATACACTCAAGAATTTTTTTTCGGGGCTTTAAGTATAAATTTGGAATTTTTTATCAATCACAATTAACAATATCGCGTAGAATAAGAAAAAAGATGCAGAATATTTTGAAATTTTTTAGATTTTTTTTTTCGATTTTTCGAATTTTTAAATTTTCGCTAAGCATGTAAGATTTTTAATTTTGTATAAAAAGAAGTTTTATTGTGCTACTAATTAACGCTTGAGTTATTAAAGTTAAATTTAGTTAAACAAAATGTTCGGTCATTTTTTATTTATGTGATGTTTTGTGAACTTTTATACATTTTTTTAAGTATCAAATATTGCCGCGAGGTCGAAGAAATGACGCATTTAAAAAGATGTTTACACAAACTTCTCACGATGAGAGGAGTGCCGATCTGAATGATTTTTTAGCCCTACATCGCGAAGTTTTCGAGTTTCGGTGGTCATTTCTCGGGCAATTTGTAATTTTGAGAAAATGAAGATTCATTAGATGCGAGTAAAATTAAGCCATTTTGGTCGAGCCATGAAGCCATGTTAAGCTCACAAGAGCCATGAGAGACTCATTTGTGTGAACATAATATCGCTGCTCTAAACCCTCTTACCGTGGGCTTGGTGGCTTCGAGGTCCATCCATACGAGTTTCCTACACGAATCAATGTGCTCGTTTTCAAAAGAGTAGTTTTACTATTTGGAATGTGTGTGTGAGAGTGTGGTGTGTGCAAAGTTAACCTACCAAGACTTCGTACTACCTGTGGTAATCCAAAGTCTGCCACCCTATAGAACTCATCTCGAACCTCTAAATGTCAATTTTAACCTTCGTAGAGGCTAGTGGTTTACGTCATCCATATGGGGTTCTGTAGAGAGTTGCTAAAGGATTCTAACTTCTAAGTGGTGTTCCATTTCTAGTCCTCTAGGATACTAAAAGAAAAACATAAGGCCAGATCCCAAGACTAAGCGAGGTGGTATCGTACCTCACCAAAAATGAGATCACTGGTGCGCCCCGATGTGGCGCCGCGTGCTCATCGTCCGAATATTTCCGCCGAACTCTCCGAAAATGGCGTCGGCTAAGCCAAAAGTCGTTTTCCTCCTTTTTGCTCTTTTTTGCTTCGAATTCGTTCATTTTCGCTTCTTTTCGCTCCAATCACCTAAAATCATCATACCTAAAATAAATTCCGAAGATTACCTTTCTTAAAGTGAAATATCACCAAAAAAATGCGTACAATTATATAAAGAAAACAAAAGATATATTTTTGGTGCATGAATAATCTACAATCTTTCCCTAATGAAAGAAATTGCAGCTTTGTTATCCGATCTTATCCAAACTCGTTTTGTTTACAAAAATTGTGAATTTTAATCGTATTTTTTATAGCTAATAGTTCTTTCCTATTTATATGATAATTTTGTTCCGTTGTGGTATATGTTTCGAGTTGTATCAAGATAGAAGTTCGCATTATTTCAACTTCGTTTAGAACATCACCCGATGCTATTTCAAACCTATCACTTTCTATAATTTAAGAATGGCTTGGTAGTTCGTAAAATGCAATTTTGGAAAGTTTTTACATCTTAATTTTATTTAGAATATTTTCATCATTTATGTCCCAATACTAAGACACATTTTTTTCAATTTTCTTTGCAACGATGCTCTTAATTCCCGCAAGAATATCGACAAAAAGATTCGGCATAACTAATACAACCTAAAATCTTTGCAAATCTTTCGATTGCAAATTGGTTTAAAATGATCTATTTTTGTTAGATATGTTCCTCTAATTCAATTGATCCTTGTCTATTATAAGTCTTATAAATTCACGGTATTAGTTAATAAAACTACTTTTTTCTTTACGTAATGTTATACCATGTTTTGTGCTATTTTGTATAGCAATGACTAAGATGTTTTAAATGCTCGTTATTGTTTAATTAAATATTAAAATATCGTCTACGTATGAAAGGTAAAAATGTGATAGTTCATTAAAAATAGTGTCCATCCGCTCAAATATTTCCGTATGCCATTTTTTACTCCAAAACGACTTTACGTTCCATTTATAGTGTCCTTTTTGTGTGCTAAATGTGGTCAATTCTCGCCTATTCAGATGCATTTTTACTTGCAAAAATCCCGATTTACAATCTAATTTGGAAAACCCCTTGGTGGTTTTCATATGATTAACTAATACCTCTTTATTTGGTAAGAAATATCCATCAAATTTGGTATTTTCATTAAATTTTTTTATATAATAAAATAATCATTGCCTTTCCTCTAATCTATTCGAAATTTTGATTACGAACTAGAAAGGCAGGGGCTATTGCTTGGTTCTATTAATTTAAGATTTAGTAATTCTTTATATTGTACTTCGAGATTCTTTTTGTATCCTCACATGTATATTTCATGGGTCTAACACTTTAATAAGATTAGGTTTAATTGGTTTAATTGTAACTACAGGCTCATCATTTGCTCATAATTGTAATGGATTTTTAGAAAACATTGGTTTGAATAATGAGCTTGCGAAGGATCATAATTTAATAAGTTTAGAATTTTCATTAGAGGTGATTGTTTTTGCTTAAATTATTTTCAAATAAATGAGGAAAAATTTTTCTTATATATTTCGATCAAAAAAGATAATCACCACATTGGTCGTAAAAGGCAAGAATAGTAGTATGAAATCGAGGTTCATGTATAATCAAGTAAAATAACGAATATATGTTAGGACTTACTGGAAGCTATTATCTCGTCAGCGTAAACGGTTAAAACGATTTGCGCAAATTATTTCGCATTATATCTAGTCCATTATCATCGAGGCACCATAATTTTTGAATTTTTAATAGTATAGACCGTATGACAAAAATTGGTTGGTCTAACGATGAAATAAAAGATATGATTAATATTTTAATGTAACATCAATTTATGATAGACAAATTAATTATCCCTCTATTGATACTCCAAGTACATTAAATAATCAATCAATGAGACAAATCAGCTTCTCAAACACAAATGCAGCAAGAATAAGTGAAAATCTTAGTTCTTCACTTCGATATTTACCCACTAGCGTTAATTGAGTACGTGCATTTAGACCTGATAAAAAAGAAAAAAATTCAAAATAATATATTTGATCCTATAAGTGGACATGGAATCTATTTAAACATTGACTTCCGCAAAAAATATAAATGATATAATTGATTAATGACTTGCAAAAAATATAAATGATATAATTGATTAATGAGCAATAGAGAATAACCGAGCAATATATAATTATAACCTAAAGTTTATAAGACGCCAACGAATCTAATAAAAAATAAATTTCCTTAATCGAGTCGCTAAAAAATGTTTCCTAGGATTAGATAATAAATGCAAAGACATACCGTAAGAGAGGTTCGCACCGAAGAATCGACTATTAATACGCCCACTAGATGGCCAAACCAGCATGGGCATTTTATCAAATGTGAATTCCTAGGGATATACAATTCAAAATACTTCTTGAAAATGAGAAGAGAAAACTTCAGGCTAATATATTAAAAAATAATGTATTTTAAATAATTGCAATATCTCGTTATCTTAACGAATTTTGTCTTCTCCTATTTTTATAAATTACCCGAACCTCCTTATAATATATTACGGAGTCAAGTTAGATTAATAAAGACATCCATACGATAAAAATCTAGTTGAGTCGAAAAAAATTTGTTATGAAAAACTAAGTCAAAACCCAAAGAACTCTCTTCCTCTCTTGTGGATTTCAAAAGGAAAATAATAAAAATTGACTTCATAAGCCATGACCCCTCCTTTTAATCGAAGTGACACCGTTTCATGGCACCTCTTCATTAAAGAGGTCATTTTTAATATATATTTAAAAACTCCTTTTTAAATATATGATGAATTAAAACTCTTTAATTCATGCTTGTAATTTAAAATAATCTTATTATTATAAATTACTCAAGTGAGAGAGTGTTCATCAACCATTCTAGTCCATTCAAATTTTGTGCGACCCTATAGGTTCAATTAACATTGCAGTAGGCTTAAATCACCATTTATAAACCTACAAGTTATAGTTGGTCTCTAGCAAGACACTATAACTACCCAAGTTAGTATGAATAGTCTCAAGATCCGAGACAACCTCGATTGTTAATGACATAATCCCTTTATCACATGATATCATGATAGAATATAAGGCATGGATTAATGTCAACCTTATATCTCTCTATCTTTAATTTCTCGACTCCCGATTAGATCGATTAAATAAATGCAATTGATCTCCATCAATTCATTTGAGTGTGGCCACACAATTCTCGCCTAAATCATTCGAGGGGCCCAGAGATATCTCTCTTATTATAAGAGGGATAAATTCCATCTTGATTACTCATATCTCACTACATGATTCACATTATGCCCAATCATAATCTTTATGGTCATCCGGTCAAAGACAACGTCGGGTTATGTCAAAACATAATATTCCTCATGTTGAGAACCATGACAATCTCGAGTCAAAGGATTCGATGTCACTACAACTCGAGATTAACATATGACTTATATCCATGATTTAATCTCAAAGCGAGTCGATCCAATATTTATTCTCCAATAAATACATATAAATCTGATGTGTATCCCCATACATATATTCATCTCATGAATATCCATCAAACTTTATATTAATCTTTATTTATTGTCATTCCCACAACAATAAGCGATTATGGATATTTAGAATAATCTTCATAATAAACATGAAACTATTCAAGGTTCTTCTTCTATCATAAACATGCTAATTAAAATAGAAAAATATTCATAAAAAGTTCAAAATACATATCCATATAATATCCATATAATAGGCCTAGGGCACTATCACTAACAAGGGGTTGCCAAAATAGGAGGTGTCATCAGGTATCGTTTAATATCTTCAAAAGCCCATTGACATGGCTCTCCACAAACAAATGTGACATCCTTTTGAAGTAAGTTCGAAAAGGGTAGACACCTTCCTGACAGATTAGATATGAAGTGTATTAAGTATGCCAATTTTCTTTGAAAAGAATGTAGTTATTTCAAGGTTCTTGGAGTAGGCATTTCTATGATAGCTTTAATCTTCTCTGGGTCGATTTTGATTCCCCGATGATGGATAATGAATCCCAAAAATTTCCTGGAGGTAACGATGAAGGTGCACTTTAAGGGATTCATCTTGAGATTGTATTTCGTAATCGTTCAAATACAATCCTCAAATTATACACGTGGTTTTCTTTTACTCTGCTCTTGATGACTAAATCATCCACATAACATTCCACTTGATTGTGAATGAGGTCATCGAAGATCTTCATCATTGCTCTTTGATAAGTAGCTCCGGCATTCTTCAATCCAAATGGCATCACTGTGTAGCAATAGATTTCGATCTGAGTTTTGAATGTTGTGAGCGTCGCATCTTCTGGAGTCATCTTGATTTGATTGGAACTTGATGATCCATCCATGAAGGAGAAAATTTTATGTGATGACACAATGTTCACCATTAATTTCGGTATTGGTAATGGGAATTCATCCTTTAGACATGCTTTGTTCAAATTCCTGAAGTCAACACACACTCGTATCTGTCTTTTTGTTCTTAACGGGTACAACGTTGACCAACCATGTCAGATATTATTCTTCTCATACAAATTCAGCGTCTATTAATGTCTTTATTTCTGTTGTAACTTGTTCTAGTAAAAGGCACATTCTTCTGGAGCTTGCTTCACTGGTGTTGTATTTTGATCCACTCCTAGTCGGTGAATTGCGACCTCCGGAGACAAACCCGCCATTTCTTCGTAACTCCAATCCTTGAATTCTGACAGTAATCTGACCAAGTCTGTAACCTCTTCTTTATTAAGCAACGAACTTATGAAAGTTGGTCGGGGCTGCTCCTCAATCCCGAGGTTGATTTTATTTAGCTCATCGACTGTAGTCTTTGTTTCTTCTTCAAACTCTGGTGGAGCATTTTTGAATTCATCTTAAATTTCCTGGAAATATTCTACTGACTACTAGTAACAACCATGCAAAATCCCAAGTCATTGACGGGTCCAATCGTACCAAACCCAAGGCCATCTTTTGAATTGAGTCTCTTTCCTCTTGTATTCCATAATTTTTCAAACGATTCTAACTTATCTTTTGGCATTCGCTTCGACACATATCCTCGTTGAATTAATTTTTGAACACATGGAGAAAAGTAACAAAAATGTAATTTCATTAATTCATTAGAATAATTTTCTTCGAGAATTACACAAGGTTCAGAAGTAGAAGGAGAAACTTAATAAGACTTGATAGATTTAAGACCATCATTATGAACTTCATTGACCTCCATACTCTCGATCTTTTGAGGATGGATTGGAGTTAGGGTCATGGCTTGAACATAATGATTAATCCGGTCTAACATTGATTCATGTTCATTCTTTTCTGTGTCATCCGAAGAGATTTTGAACTGAGGTTTCTTCTGACTTATCATCATTGTTTCTTTACTAGTAGTGTTCTCATAAACTTCTTTTCATGTAATACTTTTAAGTGCTGTCATTTTTGAAATGAATAGAAGGTTAAAACTCTTAGACTTGATTACTAAATAGTCTTACACTTGCAGAATTTACTTGAATTATTCAAAGATCTTTCTGAAAATTTTACTATTGTACTTATCTTAGTCAAAATTATGGTATTCTAGAAAAAAAGTTCATTGCAGTGGATCATTATTTTATATATTAACTAAATTACTTGAGGACAAGTAATAGTTAAGTTTGGGGGATCTTGATCCACTGAAAATTTGATAGCTTTTTAATATCCATTTCATACTTGTTTTTGATGATATTGCACTTTCAAGAAAAGTATTTTTCATTATTTCATGCAGGTACAATAATTTTAGGCCTTTAGAGCAAAAGAAAGCGAAAAGGAGTAAATTTGGAGCAAAATGCAATTTATTGAACTAGCGCTGAACGGCGCTAAAACCAGCGTCGGACCGCGCCAATTTACAAAGACTTTTGGACCAGAAGGTGGAAAATTGCGCCGGACGGCTCTCTATCCTACGTCGGACTGCACCATATCCTGATTTCAAACTAGATTCAATGTATTTAGCTGGATTTTGGAGGGTTGCTTAAAGAAACTCTTGGGAAATCAGTTATGGTCAGATTTAAACTGTTTTAGAGCCAAATTTAGAGAAGGGGGAGAGAGTTTAGAGTGTGAGGGAGTGAAGAGTGAGTGTGTCTTTTCATTTTTCTTAGGAAATCTAGGGTTTGTATGTTCTCTTCTAAGGAGTGTAGAAGGAGAGGGAAGGTGAGAGATTTCTTCTTCCTTACTTATCTAAAGAGAAAATTGTGTGTTGTTGTGAAGAAAGAATAGGAGTCAAAGGAATTCCTTGAGATTCGCTTGGGGAATAGTTTGAAATAAGTTGTCTTTTCTTTACTCTGTTTGTATGATGTTGCTTTTATATATATAATCCATGTTTTGTCATCCTTTCCTCATGAGTCTTAAGTAGATTTCTTTGTCTTCCTCCTTTTCATGTGATGTGTTGATGTTGTGATATGGAAATGATGTGTCGATTTATTATGGAGAATTTGTGATGACCTTTTCACCTCGTACTTCATTTACTTTTTGGTCTGGCCAATTAAATTGTTAAAACTTGCTGGGAAACATATGTTCCGAAAGGATTATGAGTTTCATAATAAATGTGAAGGTCACATTCAATGTCCATGAATGAGTGACGTAGTTCATGGGGGTTGAGTGCAAATAAATAGGGAAATATATTTTGATTGGCGTAGAATTGGAGATTTTAGAGTGGCAAGCTGAAATCCTCAATTTGGTCCTAGGGTTTGGAAACCAAAGCGAGAGTTAGCTTTCAGGGAAAGGGAAGTGGGAGCTCTGGAGTAAGAGCCAGTATCCTCTCAGCCTAATCACGGATTTGGGGACTGAACTTAGGATTAGCCAATGTTCTTTATGCACTTGGAAAAGGGTAAAGAATAGGAATGCTCCTATTTGGTACAATACATTTGCATCACTGATCTATGTCATTAAATCATCACATTATTATTGGAGAGGAGGAAGATTCTTTCTTACAATTGAACTTTGTTATAAATTTAGTCTTGTGTTAGTTAAACTTACTAGAAAGTTAAAATGTACTTTGGTAGAATTAGTAACTACAACTATTTATCTTTATTTTAAGATTTGTAATTACTTGCAATTGTACTGTGATTCGAGAAGTGATTTCTATGCTACACCATAAAATTAATTGCCTCCCTGTAGGATCAATAATTAGGACTCCACTAGAGCCCTGTATTACTTAAGTAATGCGTATACTTGCGTTTAATTGTGTGACTCAACAGAAAACTAAATCAATATATATAAATTTGAGTTCAAAAATTTTGGCTATTTAAAAAGTTTCACCACCTAGCACATGTAAAGTGTAGCATTTCCAAGCCTCTAAAACCCATAAAAAGCTTGCATTTTCATATTTTACTCTTTCTCTCTTTTTCTTTTTAACATCACCATAGGCATCCAAAACCATAAGTGTGCATGTAGAAAATTCAAGGCCAATTTAAAAGAGAGCCAATCATACGTTAAAAGGATTTCAAAATAGCCCTTAAAACATGCTAACCATGAGAACCAAGCATGCATAACCTTCAAATGTAACCTACCAACATGTAAGACATTAGAGAAAGTGTAGAACATGTTATGTAAAACTTTCCATTTCAAGCTCCTACACTAAAGCCACATGGACTTGATGCCATCATTTTTATCCAACAAGTAAGAGTAGAGAGCATGCAAGAATAATGGAAAAGAGAGGAGGGGTTAGTCAGGAAACAATAAAAAGAAAGCTTCCAAGTTTTCTCCAAGGCATGCCAATGGTAGTCATGGAGTTTTAAAGCATTCAAAAGCTATGCTAGGATGAGATTTCCCCTCTCAACCGCCTCTTTTTTTTTCTCTTCTTTCCTTTTCTTCTTTTTTTTTTTCTTTCTTTCTTTCCCTTTCACATGTTAAAGATTACTACAAGCCTCAAATGTAACAAAAAATCTTGAAATAGGAAGAAAGAAAAGAACAACAAAGTTAACTCAAACTTTTTCCATGAAGCATAGCTCCAAAGCCTAACTACTAACTCAAACATTTTGCCATGTAAAATAACTTCAATGCCTTGAGCATATTAGTTCAGCTTTTTACCATGTAAAATAACTTCAAATTTTTCCATGTAAAATAACTCCAAGCGTTCCAGGATTTGTAAAACCTTAAGCATATGAAAATTCCAAGTGAGGGAAACAAGCATGTGGAATTTCTATGTGATAGGATTCCATTGCTAGTCTTCTAAGAAAGTCACCAAGAGAGTCATATGGCTAGAACCTAGGCAATCTAGGGAGAGACTAAACATTAACCAAAAGTGAGGTTAACACTCTATCAGATATAAATTAGTTAAGCGAGCAAAAGGATTTAGCTAATACTACACATCTCTAGACAAGGTGAATAAAATCAACCAAGTTGATCAAATCATCAAAAGGAGTTGGATAACCGAGGTGGTCTAACCTTAAAGGAGTTTTCATAAGCATTAAAGATATTACTCTCACTCGGGAAGTAACATAATTCAATTAAAAAATTAAAGTATTTTGATTAGACACGGATCGATCAAATAAGTGATGTGCTCTAGCCAATATAACATTTCTCTTAACATGTCAATTTAAGAAAATGACCGAGTTCCATAAATATCTAGGATTAGATGAGCAAAATGATCTAACCATGGTATTTTCACGACACTAGTGAAGCAAATCTTGCTAGGGAATAGTCTAACCATAGGATGACTAACCATGAAATTGTTAGCATTTAAGGCAAGATCAAACATATCCTCTAAAAGGTTCCTACCATATTCATAAGTAGGCAATAATATCAACCATATTTACTTGAAATTTGGGAGACTACTTATTCTGAGCTACACGAAGTATGTAACCAAAATAAATGCTAGAAAATGTGCTTGGATTTTCTCAAATTGACTTTAATCATCTGAGATAGCGAAAAGGTTAACTGAGCAAGGTGCACTAAAAATAAAATGTTTCGCCTTAAATCCAAACTCAAACATATTCCTTATGTGAGCATTTAGCACACTTATTCAGGATGAGGGAGGCAATCATATCTACCACATTCATTAATGATGGGTAGTATAAGCCATTTCAGACCCGCATAAAGCATGTAACCGAAGAAACATGGTAAGAGAAATGCATGACTTATCTTACATCGATTATTGGCTACACCAGATATATGACACATTAAGGTTAGGTTTGGGTCAGATTCTTCATTGAAGAAGTAATGTATTTCCCTTAACTTGATTCTTTGGATGTTATTCAGGTAAGGTGTATTTCCCTTTGGGTGTCCTATACCTAGTATAGCCAATAATCGATGTAAGAGAAGTCATGCATTTCTCTTACCATGTTTTTTCAATTACACTCTCTGTGCGCCACCGGCCAACCCCCTCCCCCCCCCCAATTTTCTTGGTTATTGGGATGAAATTTATGATTATGACTATAGTTTAATATTACGCTGCATCTTCTACTCACTTCTTTGTTTCAATAGTACGTTGGTTATGATGATCTTCTATTACAACAAATTTTCTAGTCACTTTTAACATCTACTGCCCAAATTTGGGGTGATGATTCGTTGTTCTCTCTTCCTATCTCAACAACTAAACAATTTTCGTTTTTGGGTTTCTTTCTACACTACTGCTTCCATGTTGGAATACCTTCCCTTACCTGGTACCCTTTCACTTGGGTTATTATTCATTTCATAAGCTAAACTTTTCATGGTTTTTCTGGTTTGTCTAGTTAGTCATGAATGGAGCATCTCACTTGCTTATGGTCTTGTGGATCCCTTTTGAGCTAATAAATTGACTTTATTTCCTATTATTTCTCCATGACAGTGTTAGACCATTACCCACGATGTTGTCCGCCTCATGCTCAAATTGGCCAAAGTCGAGCTTGCTAAATAATTTAAGGCTTATGTTAGGGAAAAGACTAAAAAAGCAATTTAGTCATTTATTAGTTATTATTGTGGGTTATAAATAGAACTTAATATGTTTGGGTTTAGGTTTTATTATTTTCTTAATTATCAAGGTTAGGATTTGAGAGAGTTCGCCTACCTCTTGAAATTTAGGTGTTATCTTTTACGTATTCAGGATTATATCATTTTGATTTCTTATCGACACAATAAAATTTATCATTTCTGCCCTAATTCATGTGGAAAATTATTTGGTTCATATCCAGTTAGTATCAACCCGTTCAAGATCAGTGCTCCACTAGAAATCTTTCTTGTATGACTTTGAGGTCGTTGCTCTATGAATTTGAGGTCGTTGATCCGCCTCATATCATTCTGAAACCATTATTAGGTTGTCTTCGTGATTGAAACTTACAATACAAAGCTATCTGGAAGGCCAACAACGAGATTGTAGGTCACATTTGTGATGTGAAATCTCACGATATTATCGTGATTCAAGCTAGCTAGGAAGCTAACGAAGAGATTGCAGGTAGACTTGGTGAACAAACCACATAATCAAGATTTGAGCTAGCAAGGAATCTTTGTGTTATATCCTTTGTGACCAAACCTCTTGATTTATTCACGATTCAAGCTATCTTGGAAGTCAACGACGAGATCATGATGGATAGGAGTTCTACCTTTGTGATCAAAACAGGTAAATGAGTAATGGTGTCTAAGAAAGTAGAAGCTATGGAGGAGAATTAAAGGGAGAGGTGAGTCAAATCATATATAGACTAGAGGAGTGTCTCTCATCCTTGGAGGAAAGATTCACATATCCCAAAAGAACTGAAGAAAAAGTGTCGGCGATAAAAACTTGTTTGTTCCCATCGTCGCCAATTCAGAGCTTTCATGTCAAATGTCAAGGAGTCGCCAGTCTATTGTCCTCATCTTTTTAAAGGATAAAAGAAAGGAGAATAGAAAATCAAGGAAAGGTAAAGTGATATCATCATAGGGAGAACTCTAGACTGTTTTTATCCTAGTAGGAAAATCACAAGTCTGGTAACCAGAGAGTATTAGGTGTCAAGCTATTCTAAGTTCTTTTTCCTTTTCCTAAATGGCTTATTCCCGATTTTTTATCTCTTTGTCATGAGATATTATGTCAATTTATTTATGTCATGAGGTATCTTCTAAAATGTCAAGAAGATATGACTTTATTTTGCCATGTAAAGTCGGTTTTGTTTGTCATGTTGATATTTTGTGACTTGTCATGTCACTGTTCCATGTCTTGTTTGTTTATTTTGTTCAATATGTTTTATCATATCATGTCTTATCATTTATATCTTATTTTTTTTGTTTTTGATGTCATTTTTTTTTTGTTTGGGTGTGTTTTGTTGTTTTAATGCTATTTATTATTTTTGTTTGGTTTTAATGTCTTTTTGTTTTGTTATTTTTATTTATGTTTCGTCGTCGACGTCCTGCAAAACGGAGTTAGCACACCCTATAACATGCAAAGGAAATCTAAGCGGGGTTGTTTTTGTTTTATTTTGTTTGTTTATTTTCGCTGTCATTTCTTCATCATTGCCTCGCAAAACGAGAGTTAAGCACATTCTATAACATGCAAAGAAAATCTAAACGAGGTTTTGTTTTTATCCCTACAAAGTAAACATTGTCAGAAATAATGTCATAAAAATGTCTATTATTTCAAAGTTATCGGATGTCCAAATTTGGTTGAAATGTTGTTTTATGTTGAATTTTATGTCAAGTTATGTTTGACTTCGATTGAACTTATATTGTATTAAGTTTGATTTTGTTAAACTTAAAAGTTTATTTTGATTTATGTAGAATTAAGTTTGATTTAGATCAAACTTAAGATTAAGTCCAATTTGAGTCGAACTTATGTCTTATTACTTTGGGTTCAATTTGGGTTGAACCTAAGTTTTGACTTAAGTTCAATATGGATTGAACTTAAGTTTGAGTTAACTTGGATTCAAGTCAGTCGAACTCTAATTTATATGGTTTCGACTTAAGTTCAATATGGATTGAACGTATGTTTGGGTTAACTTGGGTTCAAGTTAGGTTGAACCTAAGTTATATGGTTTTTAGTTAAGTTCAATATGGATTGAACTTAAATTTGGGTTAACTCAGGTTCAAGTTAGGATGAACCTAAGTTATATGGTTTTGACTTGAGTTCAATATGGGTTGAACTTAAGTTTGAGTTAACTTGGGTTCAAGGTTGAACTGAAGTTATATGGTTTTGACTTGAGTTCAAAATGGGTTGAACTTAAGTTTGAGTTAACTTGGGTTGAAGGTTGAACCTAAGTTATATGGTTTTGACTTAAGTTCAATATGGATTGAACTTAAGTTTGGGTTCACTCGAGTTCAAGTTAGGTTGAACCTAAGTTATATAGTATTGACTTAAGTTCAATATGGATTGAACTTAATTTTGGGTTGACTTGGGTTCAAGTTAGGTTGAACCTAAGTTTTGTGGTTTTGACTTAAGTTTAATATTGATTGAGCTTAAGTTTGGGTTAACTCACGTTCAAGTTAGATTGAACCTAAGTTATATAGTTTTGATATGAGTTCAATATAGGTTGAACTTAAGTTTGAGTTAACTTAGGTTCAAGTTAAGTTGAACCTAAGTTATGTGGTTTTTACTTAAGTTCAATATGGATTGAACTTAAGTTTGGGTTAACTCAGGTTCAAGTTAGGTTGAACCTAAGTTATGTGGTTTTGACTTAAGTTCAATATGGGTTGAACTTAAGTTTGGTTTATGTTAACTTGGATTCATGTCAGATTGAACCTAAGTTTAGTCTTGGGCTTAAGTCTGATGTGATTTGGACTTAAATTAGGTTTCGCTTAGGTTTAAGTTAGGTTAAACCTAAGTTTTTGGGTTTAGTTTATGGTGCTTTATGTTTGAGTTTATGTTAAGTTGTCTGGGTAAGGCTTAACTGATTAATTAGATTTAATTAGGGTTAAGTCTAATGGGTTTAGGGTTAATTGAACCTAATTTGGGTATGGTCTAATTGACGAATTAGCTTAATTAGGGTTAAGCCTAATAGGTTTAATGTTAACTAAACCTAATTTGGGTAAGGTTTAATTGATTAATTAGACTTAATTAAGGTTAAGCCTAATTGGTTTAAGGTTAACTAAACTAATTTGGGTAAGGTTTAATTGATTAATAAGGCTTAATTAGGGTTAAGCCTCATTGATTTAAGGTTAATTAAACCTAATTTGGGTAAGGTTTAATTGATTAATTAAGTCTAATTAGGGTTAGACTTAATTAGGATTTAAGGTTGTCTAAGCCTAATGTAAGTAAGGCTCAAAGGTTAATTAAGTCTAATTAGGGTTAGACTTAATTAGGATTTAAGGTTGTTCATTCATGTAATTAAGGTTTTAATGTCTTTTTAATGAGGATTAATTAAACCTAATGATGTCTTTAAAGCTTAATTAAGATTTTATTTTGTACTAAACCTAATACCTTTAAGGTTTAATAAGGGTTAATTAAGCTTAATAATGTCTTTGAAGCTTAATTAAAATTTGATTTATATTAAACCTAATGTTTTTTAGGTTTAATAAGGATTAATTAAACTTAATAATGTCTTTTAAGCTTAATCAAAATTTAATTTTATATTAAACCTAATGTCTTTAAGGTTTAATAAAAGTTAATTAAACTTAGTAATGTCATTTAAGCTTAATTAAAATTTGATTCTATATTAAACCTAATGTCTTTAAGGTTTAATAAAAGTTAATTAAACTTAATAATGTCTTTTAAGCTTAATTAAAATTTAATTTTATATTAAACATAACGTCTTTAAGGTTTAATAAAAGTTAATTAAACTTAGTAATGTCTTTTAAGCTTAATTAAAAATTGATTTAAGTCTATTTTGATTTCATTAGACTTAATTAGGTCTTGCTTCGAGTTTATTTAGAGTTAGACTCAATTTTGACTTAACCCACTGTGGAATGGGCTAAATTGGGTGAAGGAGTGCTTTTTAAGGTTTTAAAATCATTATTTTATGATGAGTTTTAACCCAAATTTTAAAATATCATTTTAAATTTTCAAAAAGACTAAAACTTATTATTTTAGGGTTTTTATCTGTCACCCTAAATTACTTAAACAATTCTTAATTTTTATTCTCTTTAATTTCTAATTATTATTATTTTTATAAATATTTACAAAGTCACTTAGAAATTAAAGAATAATATTCTAAAGAATTTTTTTTGTCTTTAGAAAAATTAGGGGATGTGTGTCATGACAAAAAGATAATTTTGTGAGAATTTCATAATTTTTGGAATTATAATTAATTTTTAATAATTTAATTACTCTAGAAAGTAATTAATTAATTAAAAATAAAATATAACTCAAAAATTAAAAATTTTAATTCCACATTATTCTCCTCTTTCTACTCTTTCCAAGGATATTTTTATTTTATTTTTGTGATGTCTCTATACAAAGTTATGCAATTTTGAAGTTTTTTAAGGATAATCTGGATTTAATAAAATTCCAAATTATCCCAGAATTACCATAGCTCGACACCTCATCAGCGTACGAATCAAAATGCGTCTGATCCGCTGCGAGGGTCCGAACAGCGGATTAGGAAGTGCTACATCACACCCGTTTAATTTTAAAACGCGGGATCGGGCGACTGTGGTTTATCTTCTTCCTTTCTCTCCTCCCATGCGCTGTTGATCTTCTAGGATCAATATCTCGCTCGATTCTCAACGGAATTGAGCAAATTTTTTTTTGAAATGATCGTCTTGACGAGACGCACCCATCCATATGGTGATGGATGGGTTTTGGGAGGGTTAACTTTACGAAATACGAGATATACGCCATGCACGATAATCGTAATAATCCTCTCATACCTTGGCCTCAATTTGTTTGGAGTGAATTTGGATGCTTGATATGCTTCACCTTAGCCTCCTTAGGATTGATTTCAACTTAATTTGGGTTTAAATTTAATCCAAGTTCAAGCTCCAATCAAGAGTGTCTTGAATCAGCTTGGTTTAGTGTAGGGCCAAATTGACTAGGTTAGATGAGTTAAGGTGGCTAAATTTTGATATAGCTTTGAAGGTAGGATCCTTAGGAACAATATTGATGTAGATAGTCAGGTGATTTGGGCAAATTATAGGTCTTGGTTAAAAAAAAAAAAATTCAAGTGCTTAGGTTTACCCCTTTTTATAGCCATGAATTGTCATGGGATGAGCTTGGGCTGAGCTAGGTTTATTTGGGGAGGTTGGTAACTTCTCCATAAATGCTAAAAGGATAGAATTTGGCTATGGGATGAGGATATTTGGAATTTTTTAATGTTAACCCATGTAAGGTTCACTTGTGGTTAATGTTGGGTTTGAATTTTTAACCTCGCTCATTTATTCATTTTTGGTAAAGCTCAATACAACCTTCCCTCCATGTTTCATTATTATTTTAATGGATTAAATTGGAGCATGACAAATAAGTCATATGACTCATTTCATGCATAACCCTTTCATTATTCCATTTAGCCATGATTAAAGCTTGATCCATGCCAATTCTCTTTCTCATTGGATGCTTAGGGTGGTGATCAAAATCATCCTAACCATAACCAATTACTTCATCCTTAAGAAAGGTTGATTCATGCTTTGATTTTAAGGAGGGAGTGCCACCTCAAAAAAATCTCTCATGATGAATTTTAACCCATGGTTAACCATGATTAAAATATTATATTATAAACCTTTAATGGGTTAATTTGTTCTTAATGGGTCACTTGGGTTGTGTCTAACCTATATAAGGTCATCCATGATGTCATTAACGGGTTTAAAATTTGTAAACCCATTTAATATGTTATATATGGTGTCATGGGTAAAAATTCCATTTTTATGTCTTTTTAAATATAATTTTGTTTTTAATTAATTATGTCATTAATTAAAAATATTAGAAATTATATTATTGGTTAATAAATAAATTAATTAAAAAATAATTTTAATTAATTATTTAATTGATTTATATTATTTTTAATTCAAAATTGTGCATTTTGTCATTTTATGGCTTTTTAATTAAATTTCCATTTTTAATTAATTATTTAATTAATTAAAATATTTGGAATTATATTATTAGCCATTTAATTAATCAAAATAATTTTGAAATAATTATTTGATTAATTTATATTATTTTTTGTTCAAAATTGAGTATTTTGACCAAATTTGATGAATGTTGACTAGGGTTGACCAATATTGACCCAGGTTGACCCAAGTTAACCCAGGTTGGTCATTTTTAGTCCAAGGATGTCCAATTTAACCTTTTTAATCTTGTCATGATTGATTTGGTTACAATATTTGTTAGCTTGTCATTTTAGGGTTTAAATTGGTCATGCTGACCAAATTTAGGGTTTTGGTCAATCCAAAGGTCAATGTGGTGACTTTTGAATTAAATTTTGTTTGTTTTGATCAATGTCAAGTTGATCATGTCAATATTTATCTTTGGAGTCAATTTTGTGGTCAAGGAAACATAAGTTATCCATTTTGACCATTTTTACCCTTTTAGGTCATGAATTGACCAATAAGGTTAATATGACTGTCTTTATGTCCGTTTTGGCTAAATTTGAAAATTTTTAATCAAAACTGTTTAATAGAATCAACACAATATTCTTTAGGTCAAAATTTAATCAATTTGACCTAATTTATCATTTTAGGTCATGAGGTGACCAATGAGGTCAATGTAGTGGTGTTTAAGTCACATGTTGACCATTTCTGGAACGTACACGTGCAACAAAGATCAAAAGAATTCACATGTTGCATGTTGTCATTGTTGACCTATGCTAATTTTAACTGATTAGTTTAGACCTAATGTTGACCTTAGATGATTTATTTAACATTGTCATGGTTAATCTAATCATAAGGTCATTGGTTTTTGTCACCAGTCCTAGATTTGACTAGGTTTGGTAATGTTAGATTATTATGGTATTGTTAACTGATCAAATGTGTCTATTTAATCAGTTTAATGTTTAAGATGTCTAGATGATTGGCTGGGTCAATTATGAGTCAATATGGAGGTCATTATGTCAGAAATTGACTGTCTTATTCAACTTTTGGCCTTTTAAGTTAGGGATTAACTATTTTGATCAAATTTGTTTATTTAGTTAATAAAATTAATCATTTCAGAATTTGTTATTACTAATTTGATTAATTTTAATTTATCATTTAAATTTAAGTTAAAAGACTCTGTCAAGGTTTCATCCTAGGTCTTAGAATTTGTTGTCCTTTGTCAAGCCTTAGGAGGTCAATGTAGGTAGACTTCCCTTTTAATGTGTCTGATGAGTGACTCTCACAAAAGTGAGGTCAACAAAAAGATCATAGAGTTTCACACAAACTTGCAACCGTCAGCTACAAGATCAAGTGATTGCGTCTGGAACGTACACGTGCAACAAAGATCAAAAGAATTCACATGACATAAGGATAGTGTTGGTGCCTTAGGTAGATTTGGAGCTGCAGAAGCAAGCTAAGGATTAAGGAGTAGACTCAAGGGGCAACAATTAAAAGAAATTGTGCAATATGCAGACCACTAGAACGAGTGACAACAAGCAGAAGGGGCAGCATGCAATATAGAGCCAGAAAAGAATCAAATAGAAGTATTTCAATTGGAAAAAGGAATCACGCTGGGTGGGGCCCCAATTGAAGGCAGCAACAAACTGCACCGGTGTCCTTTGTTGGGGCAGCCTCTCTGGTAGAAGGCAATTAAAAAGCCTATCGGGACGGGCAAACTGATAGGGCGAATCAAAATTATTGAAGAAGAGAAATCAATATGGGTAAGGAAGGAACCTAGCCATCTCTTCATCGATGGAAAGAACTTCGATCAACGAAGAAGATAGTCATGTATAAGGAAGCTGAAGATACCTATATTTGAAGGAGAGGATGTTTATGGCTAGGTTGGAGAGATGCTTTTGTTATTAATGAATTGACGAATGAAAAATAAATGATGGGGATGGCCTTGTGTTTGGAAGGAAAGATTTTATTATGGTATTTTTGGCAAGAACAGTTCCAGTCAATCAAAATATGGAAAGAAATTCAAGAACAGTTGTTGGAGCATTTCAGAACCACACAAGCAGAGGAATTACATAAGCAATTTTTGTATTTGTCCGGGAAGGGTCCGTCATGGATTATATGGAAAATTTTGAGATGTTATCCCGCTGTTTGAAAGGGATATCAGAAGAAATGTTAGAAGGAAACTTCATGAAAGGCTTGAAGTTAGAGATTCGAGCAGCACTTCATCTATTGAGAACGAGGATCGAGAGAAACTTTGAAATTATTGCAGTTGGTTGAAGATAAAAATGTATCAAAACTGGCAAATAAGAGCAACACAAGTGAAGCACCATGCCAAAATGTTAAAAAAATGACAATGCCAAACAATAGTATTACATAGAGAGGCTCCACGAAATAGAAAAAATGGTTACCGGTAGCGACAATCAAACACCTTACAGAGAGATTCAGGAGCAAGCCAATGGGTTATATTATCGCGGTGATGAAAAGTTTGCCTCAAAAATTGTTGTAACGATTGGATCCTATATGTATTCACAGTGTGTGACAAGGAGATAAGGGACTAAGAAACATAAGGGTTGTGGTGGAGGATGAATTCCCTCACTTAGATATGTTAGAAGTCTCATAGAACTTAGTGGTGAGGTCAACACCAAACCACATTACGAAACTTCAGGGATATATTAGAGAGCAAATGTAGTAGTGTTGCCAGATAGTGGAGCCACCCACAACTTTTTCTCTACTCATGCAGTGAAGCAATTGAGGCTTGAGAGGGTTGACACAAGAAGTATTGGAGTCATGATGGAGATATGATAGGTGAAAAAGAGCAGGTGAGTTTGTAAAGGGGTGATTTTAACACTGCAAAGATATTCAGATGATCGAGATTTTTGGAAACTCTAGAGAATGGAAAGTGTTTTTCAATGACCTTAGTGTGCGAGACCTTGGAGACACTTAACATCATGGTTGTGGCATTACAGGACGTAGGTTTGGGATTCTTAACTCAATTGCATAGCATAGAAGAGACACATGGCATGGAGTTGGCAATGATTCCAGCACCGATCCAACCGCTCCAACAACAATTACATAAGTTTTCCAATTTCCATGTGGATTGTCGCTTCTGAGGGAGCACAAGCATGCAATAACCCTGAGACTGTGGCGCTCATACCGCTACACCCACGGTTTCAATTCAACATTAACAAAGCTGATCTTCTGGTTGAAGAGGAGAATATTAAATTAAGGAGATGAAGCTTAAGCTTCGTGTAGACTTAAAAAGCCCAATGACAAAACTTTGCAATGGTCCAGAAAGTATCATAGTTGTTCTTAATGGAAGTGATAGAAGTATTTTAGATGATAATTTTGAGTGATACAATATGTGGATGACAGTAGCAAATGATATTTTTTGTCTCTTACTGATGGAGAACGGATCACTATAATGTTAGAATATCTTAACATGGATGGGTTAACAATGTGAAGCATATTTTCGAGCATTTACAGAAAGAACTCCCAAGTCTCACTTTAAGCTTTGGGAGACCTCATTTGCATTGAGCTACAAGTATGCAAATGTTCAATTTAAATAATTCAAGCAAGGGGCACGCTGCAACATCTTTGGGCAAGTCCAATATCTGATTCAGATGTTGATGTATTCCAAGGCAAATGACCAGTTGAGGCCATTCAGTGGGAGTCACCAAGGTTGCTGTGATTGACCGAATATTGGAAGAAACTATGCGCAATAAGAAATGGTTACACTAATAGATTATGTTTTATTTGTTACGCACTTCTGGGGAAAGGTTGAGGATATGAAAGTTCTTTTAGAGCCACTTGAGTTAAAAGTAAGGTGCTAGGAACTGACACGTGATAAATAAGTGTTGATTAAATGTATAGTGTTGCCAAACTATAACATCACATAGGAACCATACTACTTGACTTGGCAACACTTTTCACTCTTCCACTTTGAGGATAATATATCTTTTAAAAAAGGGAGTAATGTTAGAGCAAGAGCTACGGCACCATTCACCCTGTGCTCTACTAAGTCGTCGTTGAGCTTGCAAAGTTATTTGATAACTTGTGTTAGTCCAACACTAAAGGGGTGATTTAGTAATTTTTTATTTATTATTTTGGGATATAAATATGACTTGATTTGTTTAGATTTATATCATGTATGATTTTTATCTTGAAACTCAAGGTTAAAGTTTAGGAGAGATTGACTAAATCTTAAATTATAATTGCTTATATTTATGTATTTGTTATTATATTGTTTTGATTTTATGCTAACAGAATAAAATCTATTATTTCTGTCCTAATTTATGTGAAAACTTGGCTGGTTCCTACCATAATGTTCTTTAAAGTTTGGATTTTTGTTTTTTTGGCAGCTATCACATGTAATTGCTTTAGGTTATAAATGAAATTTGTTAGCATAGCCCTCATTTTTCCTAAGAAATATGAACATATAGAAAAAGGTAACCATTAACTCACCCCACAACAATGTCTAAATTTAATTAAAGATGGTGTTGCAGGTCTTTTCAACACAAAAGGATAACTTTACAAACATGCATTGAAGAAAAAAAATTGCCATTTCAAATATTATTAACAAAATTTGTCCAACATAAAAATCCTTTTTTTTTTTTGTCCTTTGACAACTGCTGTACAAGGTAATATTCAGATTTCAGAAAGGCTACAAACTGAAACACCTAAATCCAGAGCCGGAGGCATTCAAAAGGCTAGAGAAGATGATGAGGCTAAATTTCGATATCTGAATGAATGATGTTCCACTCCTAGCAGTACTGGTAAAGGTGATGAACATTAAAGAATCCGCCCTCCTGAAACTTATGATAAATCAGTTTCTCCGCAGAATGCATCAGGCTCAAATGATCTTGCAGCTTCATCATTGTAAACACCAGATATCACCTTTCCCACATTATTATCTGGTACATTCCTTGGATTCTCAAGATCGATAGAAATAATAACACATGCAGCCAAAGAAATTGCCAAGCCCACTAACGTAAACTTTACTCTACTCAGTATAGGTTTCACCTGATGTATAAATAAGAAAACGAGTAAGAACCAGAACTTAGAAACATAAAATATCGGGGCATTAACATTCTTATATATTTACATATCTAACACTTAAACATTCATATTCACGTGCATGCCACACAAATCTTACCATCGCATCAAAAATATCAACACTATTTTAAAAGTGAATACACCTTTCTATGAATGGGTTTATAATAACCAAATTTTACAAGTATAAATAAATAACTTTGGGTGTCAGATATGCAAGTACATGAGAATTATGTGGTATGCATGTAAATTCCTCTAAAATTTTTTGGAGAAAGGTAATTAAAAAAATTCAAAAACTTGCGAAAAATGCATATGAGAAAAATTGTAAAATCACTTTCATGACATAGAAGTTTCTTTCAAGTACACATAAAGACATGACCCAATTAACAGAATAACCTTGCATGAAGCAAAAGGATCAGTATAATACCCGAATGAAAAACAATACAAAAATTCCATGTCCCTTGATTTTCTAGAAGAATATCAGCAGTGAAAAAGATCTCAACTGCTTGGATGGCACAGCAGTAATAAAAAATGTTATCGATGAACTGTAAAATTCTTCTGTAAATCAAGATCAGACCAAGTGCTCTCACCTTTGGAATTTGCATTCAAAGATTTTATTTTTCTGGATTAAGCATGGAGACAACCTCAGCTTGTCGAATAATTGTGGCAGGTAGATTTATGATATACTAGCTAATCCCCTGAGAATATTTCCACCAGAACAACCTTTGATTTGAATTGGCGGAGGGAGTGGGTGGGGGTTGGAGCGATGAGACTTTTTTCGGCCAGAATACTTCAAAAGATGTTAAAAAGGTGTAAAAGTAATGGCTTACAGTTTGGATGAAGATAACTATGAGAAATCCAACTTAGTGGTCGGCCAAGCAAAAGAGAGGTCCAAGCCTCATTCACTATATTTACTTCAGGCAGTATGCGTAAAGGAGAGGCAACTGAGCTTGAAAGCACTTTAAAAACTTTTAATTAGGATGTCTGGATGTGATCAACAAATATTCATGAATATTTGTAACCATTTGAGATTTTTTTTCCTAGATTTTATATTGAGATAGCTGTTTTCACAATGGGAATATTCTTTTTTTTTTGGGAATATGATGTGAGTAGTGAGATTTAAAATTAAGAGATTACTAGCTTAGAATGATATCAATAACTTATAATAGAGGATTGATCTGGGTTCAATCTACACTATGAACGCATGACGTCATTAAGATATAGCCAAAAATTAGAATCCCCATATATATTCCCATCATTTAAAATTTAGAGTTCTTCAGGATGAATAACATTTCTTTTAAAGTTAACTATATCTTAGTGATGCCAAAAAAAAACTCTTGACTAGGAAATCTTGCTTGTGTTTAACATATGTTTATTTGGTGATTATTGATACATTAAAATGAAAAATATAAGAATACAATATAAATTTAAGTCAATCTATGAGCATCGAAGCACTGTTGCACATGTTCATACGATGTAGGTAGAGTTGGAGAATACTAAGACATGATATTGCTCATGTTGCGATGGACATATATTTATTTATTAAGTAGTGAAGAGAATGGGTGAGCTATTCAGACAAAAAAGGCATAGTCATAGGATGGTCATAAAAATCAGCCATGTACTCAATACAAAGATCTTTCTTCCTATAAAAAGAATTTATTTTAATTTTTACTACTGGCATAACAACACTCAAAAGAATAAAAGACAAGAATGAAATCTCAAAGTTGATGAAACATATATTATATTATGTAATATAAGATAATGGTTGGATCATCAAAAAGATCTATAATAGTAGTTCAAGGAAACCATTAGGAAATGGAAGCCCTATAACCCATAAGACTTTAAAAGAGAGTGAAACAATAAGGGACGACCATAGGGAATGACCAAAGTAAAAAGGATTATCCTACAGAAAGAGTATATCCTATGAGAAAAAAAGATAACCTAAGAAATTGGTTGACTAACCTAGAAGAAAGGATAACTATCCTAAGGTAGACTTTTTTGGTAAGACCATCCTGAGAGATAGAGTTACTACAACAACAACAAAGCCTTAATCTCACTAAGTAGGGTCGGCTACATGAATCCTTTTTCTCCATTGCGTCCTATTTAGTGTCAAATTTTCATTTAATTCTAATAAATTAAGATCATTTTTTATGCAATAAGCCCAAGTTTTCCTAGTTCTACCTCTGTCTTTCTTAACATAAGTTGTATCTAAAACATCTAGGAGGTCGATGTTTAATGTGAACAAACCATCTAGGGCGACTCTCTCTAATTTTATCCGTCACTGGTGCAACACCAACCCTATTACGGAAATAATCATTTCACATTTTATCTCTAAGTGTAAAGCCACTCATCCACCTAATCATTCATCTCGGCAACACTTAACTTAGCATTATGCTTCTCTTTTAAAGGCCAACATTCAACACCATAGAGCATTGCATGTCTCACCACCATCTTATAAAATTTTTCTTTCAGTCTAAGCGGTACTTTTCTATCACACAATAGGTCGGACGCATTCCTCCACTTCAACCAACCAACCTGAATTCTATTATTAACATCCCCATCTATATCACCATCGCTTTGAACAATGGACCTGAGATATCTAAATCGTTCACACCTTTTAATAATTTGATCACCCAAAGTTACACTTTTGTCCCTAAAGCTACTATTACTATAATTACATTCCATGTATTCAGTTTTAGTTCTAATCAAACGAAGACCTTTAGACTCAAATGTAGACCTCCAAAATTCAAGTTTTTCATGAACTCATTCTCTAGTCTTATCCACAAGAAAAATATCATCAACAAAAACCATACACCAAGGTACAAGCATCCATAACTAAAGCAAAAAAATATGGGCATAAAGCGATCCCTGATGTAATCCAAATAAAATAGGAAAATACTTGCTCAATCCTCCCTCTGCACGAACACAAGTAACAGCTCTAGAATGCATACCTTTAATGACTTGAATATATGTCATATCAACACCTTTCATTTCTAGAACTCGCCAAAGGACTTCTCTCGGAATCTTATCGTAAGCTTTTTCTAAATCAATAAAAATCATATGTAGATACTCCTTATTCTCTTTGTACTTTTCCATCAAACCTCTCAATGAATTTATAGCTTCCATGGTAGACCTATCTAGCATAAATCCAAACTGATTATGAGAAATCTTTGTATCACATCTTAACCTATATTCAATTATCCTCTCCCATAATTTTAAATATGACACATCAACTTAATTCACATATAATTTGCACACTCTTGTGCATTCCCTTTATTCTAAAGAATGGGGATCAAAATACTCTTCCTCCACTCCTAAGACTTTTTAGTTTTAAAAATAATATTAGAGAGTTTAGTAAGCCATGACCTCCCAAATCTTTTAAATATTTCCCCACTTCTATTGGGATATCAGCAGATCCTATTGATTTCCACCTTTGGTTCTCTTGAAAGGCCCATAAACTTCCTTTTTTTACTAATGTGATAGTAAAAATAAATATTTTATGATATTAATGATATTAAAATCACTAAGGTTGATTGTATCTTCAGAAATTCTATTGAAAAGTTTATCAAAATAGTTCACACCTATGATCAATATCTTCTTCTAAGAAAAACACTTTTTGATTTTCATCTTTAATACACTTTGCTTGAGTTACATTTTTGTTTTTCTTTTCTCTTTGTTTGGAAAATATATACATAAATTTATCACATTATTTAGAATCTAATAATTTTTAACGTCACAAATTGTTCTCTTGGACCCACTACGGGTAACCTTATATTTTTCTAAATTCTCTAAGCTTTCGCATTTAAACTAATTATTATAAAAGAGCTTCTTATACTTTATCTTTTCTTTCACATTATTATTCCACCAACAATTATTTTTATTTATCCCTGTAAAAGGCTAATTCAAATTAATTTGGCTTGAATATATAAAGCCTTAGTTTAACCAATAAAATTAGCTTGAATTGACTATCATTAGAAGTTTGACAAGGTGAATCCCAAAGGCGTCTAGGTGGCAATTTACACTACAAGACTTTTAATGATTATTTTAAACTAATCTTGTTTTGGGTGATTAAATTAATCTAACTTTATTAATTAGGATTTGACATGAATTAATTAATTAAGTTTAGATTTGACTAAATTGACCTTATTAATTTTGGAGACGAGTATAAAAAATACACTCAAAAGTGGAGTCAACTAAGGCCAAGCAAAAACCAGATCCGGCCACCAATGTTTGGGTGGATATATAGCCTTGGTGGACTGGTTTAAAGCTGGGAAAATTTAAAAAAAAAACCCTTGTAAATGGTAACGAAATATTTCTAGATTGAAGCTGAAGCTTTTCACATAATTTCAAGAGATTTTGAGTGACCGATAAATCAAGAGATTAAAACTAGGTGTGCTTTTTCCTAGCCTTAACTGAAAGCCGAAAGGAGATTATTCTTTAAGATTGTGGGAGAAAATTTTAGAGGATAGTAAAGAGAGATGGATGAAGGATGGAGCTTTAATTTTGCAACAAAAATAAAATACAATTTATGAAAGATAAAATCATAATATAATTTATCACAAACCAAAGAAATAAAACGTGGAATATATCAAATCTACTACCTTATTTAGGTAATCACCAAGCCTCCAAATCCTTATATATATATATATATATATATATATATATATATATATATATAAATACATTTTATTTTTCAATCAATAATCTACTCATTCATCTAACCAACAAATAAATAGTCAAAAAAAAAAAACAATTTTAGAAAACAAGAATTTGGGTGCATTGTAGCCCCACGGTTTAAGTCTTAAATAGGGAATAATCAAGTCCATTCGAGTTAAGTATGTTGTAGTTGACTTGGACATATTATATGTTGTTTATGTTAGACTAGAGCTCGAGCCAAATTCCATATACATGTTCATACATGGCTTGGTTAAATTTTTTAATAATCATATTTGATTTGTAAAAAACAATTTAAAAATTCAAATGAGTATCAGACATTTTATATAAAGTTATTAACAAATAATTTTATAAATTTAAACAAACAAGCACTTGAATAAATTCTTAATTATTATCTAACTATTTTAAATCAATTAAATTAAATTATACATAAGTTGCAAACAAGTATTCTTACAATCAAATAATATAAAAAAGCTAAAAAAACAAGTTTATTGAAATAAAGCAATAACATATAATTGCATTAAATTAATATAAATATTCACAATGACAAATAAATTATTTTAAGAAAAAATTATGACTACTTACTAGGATAGGAAGGTTTTTGTGTAAAACAAAATAGTCAGAACCACGGAAAGTGAACAATAAGGGATGAGGCTGTTAAATGCTAAATAAATTATGACTCTAGGAAGGGCAAAAATAATATGGATATATAATATTATATAACTAATATAGATTATATAATTAATAAATAGATATTATGTATTTATTTATGATAAACTAATTAATATAAAAAATATGAATATGTTGAATAATGTTGTATTAATTAACAATTAGATTAAAACTAATCTTGTTTTTCCCGTAATCTGCTCGGCATGATTGCGAACTAGAAAGGTCGGGCTATTGCTTGTTTCTATTGATTTAAGATTTAGTAATTCTTTACTTTGTACTTGAAAATTCTTTTTATCCACAGAAGTATATTTCATAGGTCTTATTCTTATAATAAGATCAGGATTAATTGGTTTAATTGTAGCTATAGGCTCAACATTTGTCCAAAATTGTAATAGATTTTCAGAAAACATCGGTTTGAAAAATAAGCTTGCAAAAGATCTTAATTCACTAAGTTTAGAACATTAATTATTCATATTTTGATCAAGAGGATGATCACCACGTTGGCTGCGGAACGTAGGGATGATATTGTGGAATTGAGGTGTGTATAATTAGACAGTTCAGTGAATATCTATTAGGACTTACTAGAATGATACTATTATCTGTTTGTGTAAATGACGAAAATGATTTAAAAAAAATTATTTCCTAGAATTATATTTGGTTCATTACCGGAGAGGTACTATAATTTTTGTATTTTTAGTTCAATTGATTGTATGACAAAAAAATGATTTGTCCAATATTTATTTATGGTCCGAGTTTCATTGATAGGGTTTCGAGTAGTAATTCTTGAAGTAGATTGGTACGTGTTCTGGGATTATACATTGTTTACATATGGTGATATTGCTTCAGGTGTCTAAATTCATAAGTAGGGATGTATAATTCGATTTGAATATAACTATGAAACCGTATTTCGTTTAAGGATATAATTATCTATATCAATAGTATAATGTGTAAATTTTATAGTATATTGTTGTAGAAAATCTATCCATACTAATATTTGGTTTGAATTTTTATTATCCATTACAAACGAGTGTTGAAAGTCTAATCAAATTTATATCCCATAATCCAAATAGTATATTTCTTCATGTGTGCAAAGATGTTTTTGTCCTAAATAATCTTGATAAATATGAGGTTTATCTTTTAATGTTCTTAGATTTTGTGGTGTTAGATTTTCATCTATATGTGATTTGTGTGATCTTGTATCTAATAGAATATTGCATTTCGTTCTGGTGAAATATAATAACCAGTAACTAATAATTGATTGTTATTATATTCTTTTATGGTTTGTATTGATTTAAAGGGTATATAGTATTTTTATATACATTTATATACCTATTTTTTATGATATTACACTTTAATAGAATATATTTTGTATATTTTTCTTGTAGGTATGATTAAATGGATGAATATGATTAAAAGAGTAAAAAATGATCAAATTTGGAGCAAAATGAAGAAAGTTGCAAAATTAATCTGTGGCGGCTAAGTTCCCAGATCAAGCGCTTACGCACCAGAACCTTGTGGCTAAGCGCCGAGACCCCGCGCATAGGTGTAGCAGTTACTCTGGAGAATTTAAATAATTTTTGGCGTCATTTTGAAGGGTGTTTGATGCATCCTTTGGTACAAACATTGGTAACTTTCTATTAGCGCCAAAATTAATTTTAATTTCTCTTGAAGGGATGCATCTCCTAGAGGATTCATTAAATCTGGACATAATTTGAAGAGACACCAAACCACTCATTGGAAAATAATATAAAGAAGACTTGAAGATCAGAAGTTGGTTGTTGTTGGAGGGTGTGTGGTTTATGTTTAGTGTGAAGGATAGTTCTTCAAGTATCACGCCACTCCATTTTACCATATCTACCTACTTTAGTATAGATTGTATTAGGATTAGAAGAGAGATTTGGAGTCCTTAGAGTTAGGCGTCACTCTCTAAGAAAGATTGTAAGGAAAAATAAAGTTTTCAAAGAAACTTCAAGAGTTTGGTGGAGAGGATTTTCAGATAAATCTTTATCTTTGTTCCTACATTTGGTTTTTAATTAAGATTTCTTGTGTTTTCATTATTATTTCTACCTGCAAACAAAGTTGTTATTGTATTTTCTCCATGAATTCTGAGTAGTTTTCTTTATATATTTTTTTTAAATGTTGAAATAATTAAGTTATGGATGGAAGTTGTGTGAAGTATAAGAAATCAATGTTTGATGAAATTATGATAATTCAAAAACTTGCACTTCATTTACTTCTTTATTTGACCAATTAAGATGTTAATATATGTTGTGAGAATATGAAAGAACAGGTATGGTATTGTCTTAGTCAACAATTACTAAGAATCACATGAGATTATATGGATGCAAATGTAGTTCATATGATTAAGTGCAAATAAATAGAGAGATATACTTTGATGGGTGTAGAATTAGAGAACTTTAGAGTGACAGACTAAAGCCCCTAATTCGATTTAATGTTTTATGTCTTAACATGTGATGTTAGCCCCCAGGTGAAGGGATAAGAGAAAACTCTAGAGTGAGAACTATTATCTTTCCTACCTAGCCCGTTTTCAAGATTACTAAAACATTAGATTAACCTATGTTATTTATAGCATCTCTAGTAACAGTAAAAAATATAATTGCTCTTATTTGACACAACACATTTTAGATACTGCCACATAGAACTCCATGATTTGTTACTGATTCATAATAAAAAAAAAAATATTTTATTTGTATTTGCTTTCATCTTGCAAAAATCTAGTTAAATTTAGTTGTTTGATTTCATTTCAAATTACCAAGAACATTTTAAAATTAGTTGTTTGTTTACTCGATTCCAATTTTATAATAATAACAATTAAACTCTCATTTGCATAAGCATTAAGTTTTTGGCGTTGTTGTAAAGAAATAGATATAATTAAAAGGATGTATAAAGTATAAACTCATATATAAAACGTAAGCATAAATATTAGGGATCAAGTTTTTTGCGCCGTTGTCAAGGAAAAATAATTAAAACAATATTTGAAGAAAACTTTCAGAAAAACTAATTTTTATTTTTTCAAGCTTATTTAAACTTGTTAGATTTATTTTAGGAAATTGTTGTTTTTATATAAGTTCTTGTTTGTGTGATTTTATTTTATTTTGATTTATAATAGTGTATGCGTAGTTCAGGTTTTAAAAGATTTATACCTTACGATTCTGAATTAGAAAGAACTATTAAAAAAATCAGAAAAAATAAAAACACACAAAAAGACAAAAATATTCAAGAAATAACAAATCAAAATAATCAAAATACTAAAATCTTTTAAGAGATTATGCTAACCCTACAGTAGAAGAACTTCATGGAAGTATTCAAAATTCTGTTGTAGCGGCTAATTCAATTGAACTTAAACTTGCTATTATTCAAATGTTATCTAGTAATCAGTTTGGGGAGCACCAACTGAGGATCAAAATTTACATTTTGCCAATTTTCTAGAATTGTGTATTACATTTAAATATGATGATGTTTCGGAAGATACTATTAGACTTAGATTTTTTCTTTTCTCATTGAGGGATAAGGCTAAAATATGGTTAAATTCATTAGCACTGGATATATCATCACATTGTGTGATTTAACGCAAAAGTTTCTTGCTAAATATTTTCTACCATCAAAGACTACGAAGCTTGGAAATGATATTACATCTTTTGTCAGATTGAAGAGGAATATATTTATGAAACATGAGAACGTTTTAAAGATCTCTGGAGAAAATTTCAACATGATTTGATACAAGATTGGTTAATAATTCGAACTTTTTATAAAAGATTAGTTGGATCTCTTAGATTTATTATCGATGCCGGTGCTAGTGGTTCATTGATGTCTAAACAATTTAATGGTGCTTATGCTTTAATTGAAGAAATGACTACTAATAATTTTTAATGACCTTTTGAGAAGGTAAATCCTAAGAAGGTAGCCAATATTCATGAATCTGATGCTTTTGCAATGTTAGTAAACCAAGTTGCTACAATTTCAAGGAAGATAGACCAATTTAGAATGAATTTTTCTCAGCAATTTTCATAATTAAAGAAAATTCATTAGGCAAATGGTAGATCCTCAAATATTATTATAAAAATTAAATGACATAAACAGACATAATAACCCATATTCCAATTATTATAACTCGTGTTGAAAGAACTATCCAAACTTTAACAGAATAACAATAATCCGAGTGGTAGTAATCAATAATAGGGGAACAACTAAGTAAACCTATTAGGAAACTAGAACAATCAAGGTAATAATAATTATATACTTATCCTTCAAGTTTTAACAGTACTTCGCCATTTAAAGAGAAGTCTATAGAAGAAGTGGTGTTACAAATGAGAAATCAATTGCAACGTCAAGGAGCTACAATTAAAAATATTGAGAATCAATTGGGACAAATAGCCAATTCATTAAGTAATAGTTCTCAAGAAACACTTCCGAGTAATATAAAGATAAATCCAAGAGACAAAAATAAATAGCAAGTACAAGTTGTTCAACTGAGAAGTGGAAGAGAATTGAAAGGTAAAGCTCAAAAAAAGAGTGAAGTAGAGAAAGAAGAGATTGAATAACCAAAAGATGACGCTCCGAAAGATTTGGAAGATCTATTTCTAGACCAAAAAATAATTTAGAAAAGTCACCACTTCCATTTCCTCAAAAACTTCGACAACAAAAGTTAGATAAGCAATTTTCAAAATTCATAAAAATTTTTAAGAAACTTACAATTAATATTTCATTTGTTGAAGCCTTAGAACAAATGTCAAGCTATGTGAAGTTTATGAAAGATATCCTCAGCAGAAAAAGGAAGTTGAAGATAATGAGACTATTGCACTTAGTGAAGAGTGCAGTGCTATAATTCAGAAGAAATTTCCTGAAAAAGCTTAAAGATTCTAGTAGCTTCACAATTCATGTGCAATCGGAGACAGATTTTTTAAGGGAAAGTTTTATGTGATTTAGATGCAAGCATTAACCTTTTCATTATCTATATTTAAAAGACTGGGATTAGTTGAAATAACGCCGACTAGTATAACTCTGCAGTTGACAGATCGTTCGATAACATATCCTAAAGGAGTTGTAGAAGATGTTTTAGTAAAAATAGATCAATATATCTTTCCTGTTGATTTCATTGTGCTAGATATGGAGGAAGATAAAGAGATACATATTATTTTAGGGAGACTTTTCCTAGCTACAGGAAGAGCAGTGATAGATGTGCAGAAAGGAGAATTAACTATGCGCGTCAATGAACAAACGATTACATTTAATATTTCAAAATCAATAAAATATCCTGAAAAATGTAAAGATGACGAATGTTATAGGATGGATGTTATAAAATATCTACGTGAATGTCATTTTAAAGCAACTTATGAAGAAAAATCTGAAAGTAAAAATTTGAAACACGAGCAAGAAGAGGAAGTACAATATTCTGATGATTTTCATGAGGAAAATTTAAATTATGTTAGAGAAAGTTTTAAAGTTTTGGACATGACAAAGAAAGATAAATCTTTTAGTCCATCAATTGAAAAACGTCCTGAATTTGAATTAAAGTTACTTCCTGCATATTTAAAATATGTCTTTTTAGGTGATTCCTCAATGTTATCAGTTATAATTTTCTCAAAATTAAATATAGAAGAAGAAGAGAGTTTGCTTGAAACTTTAAAGAAATATAAGAAAGACTTTGAATGGACAATAACTGATATTAAAAGAATCAAACCATCAATTTGTATGCACGGAATCTTACGGAAGAGAAATGTAAACCTAGAGCTGATCATCAAAGGAGATTAAATCCTATTACGAAAGAGATTGTCAAGAAAGAAATTTTAAAATGGTTAGATGCTGGAATTATCTACCATCTTTCAGATAGCGCATGGGTTAGCCCTATTCACTGTGTTCCTAAGAAATGATGAGTTACTATGACTATTAACGAGCATAATGAATTTATACCAACTAGAGAAGTCACAGGGTGGCAAATATGCATTGATTATAGAAAATTAAAACTTTCCACTACTCTTTTCTAGATCAAATGTAGGATAGACTAACTGTGCATAAATACTTATGTTTTTTAGATGGATATAGTAGTTATCACCAAATACAAATTGCTCCTGACGATCAAGAGAAAACAACGTCTACCAATCCTTATGGTACATTTGCTTTTAGAAGAATGTCATTTGGTTTATGTAATGCATCTTCTACATTTCAAAGATATATGATGACAATTTTCTATGATTTAATTGGAAAAAGGAATTGAAGTGTTTATAAATGATTTTTCAGTGTTTGGAATTTCATTTGAATCATATTTAGAACATTTATCTAAAATTCTTAAGCGTTGTGAAGAAATAAATTAGTTAATAATTGGGAAAAATGTTAATTTATGGTAGCAGGAGGAATTGTTTTGGGAAATCATATATAAAAAAAATATCAAGAAAATGTATGGAAGTAGACCCAGCAAAAATTCAAGTGATCGTTAATTTACCTTGCCCAACAAATGTAAGGGAGACTAGGAGTTTTTTAGGACATGTTGGATTCTACTGGCGTTGTATTAAATACTTTTCAAAAATTGCTAAGCCTCTACCGTTTAATGGGAGATGAATAATGTCTAAAAGATTTTGAGTTGTTAAAAGAGAAATTAATCACTACACAAGTTATTGTTTCACTAGATTGGAAAAAAACTTTTTGAATTAATATGTGACGCACGTGATTATGCTATTGGAGTTGTTTTAGGATAAAAATATGATAAGATTTTCGAAGTAATCTACTATGCTAGTAGAACTCTTAATAAAGCTCAAATTAATTATACAATTGAGAGAGTTATTAGTTATAGTATATGCTTTTGATAAATTTAAATCATTTAATTGGAACAAAATGTGTAGTGCATACTGACCATTCTGCTATTAAATAGTTAATGAAAAAGAATGATACAAAACCAAGACCAATAAGATAAATTCTTCTTTTACAAGAGTGACTTTGAGATAGTAGACAGGAAGGGTGCTGATAATCAAATTGTTGATCATTTATTTAGGCTTGAAAATGAAAAATCTCTCTGTTCTGAAAAAGAAATTAATGAACATTTTCCTGATGAAAAATTGTTTACTATCAATGAGTGGTGTGTTCCATGTTATGCCGACATTGTGAACTTTATTGTTAATGATATTATACCCTATAGTTTGACATGCCAACAGAGAGAAATTTTTATCTGAAGCTATGACTTATTTTTGGGACAACTCATTTTTATATAAACAAGGAAATGATCTAATTATTTGAAGATGTGTGCCATTAAAAGAAACTTATGAAATTATTCAAAAATGTAATGATTCTAATTTTGGGAGACATTTTGGTGTTGATAAAACTGCATATAAAATTATGCAATTTGGATTTTATTGGCTTACATGTTTTAAGGATATTAGTGTTTATATTAACAATTGTGATCGATGTCAGCGTGTATGTAATATTTCTATAAGAAATGAGATACTCCTCAATTATATCTTAGAAGCTGAAATATTTGACGTTTAGGGATTAAAATTTCATAGGACCATTTATACTATCTTTCAAAAATTTATATATATTGTTAACAGTAGACTATGCATCTAAATGGATAGATGATGTTGTTTTATCTCGACGTGTTGCAAAATTTTTAAGAAAGAATATATTTTATAGATTTGGAATGCCAAGAGTAATCATAACTGATTGGGGAAGTAATTTTATAAATGCCATTATGAAGAAATTAACAAGGAAATATCATATCAACCATAAAATTGCTACTGTTTATCATCCTCAAAAAAGTGGTTTCGTTGAACTATCCAATCGTGAAATTAAAAGAATTTTTGAAAAATTTGTTAATCCAAAAAAGAAGGATTGGTAGATCAAACTGGATTTTGCTTTGTTGGCTTATAAGACTGCATATAAAATTTATATGGGAATATTCCCATATAGGTTAATTTTTTAGAAAATTTGTCATTTACCAGTTGAACATTGAGCATAAAGCATATTGGGCTTTTAAGGAATTCAGTTATAATTTAAAGGATGTTGGAGAGAAAATATTATTACAATTAAATAAGCTTGAAGAGATAAGGAATGAATCATATGAAAGTGCTAAGATATATAAAGAAAAGATGAAGATGTGGCATGATCATAAGATTCTAACTAAAAATATTGAGCCAGAATAACAAGTTTTGCTATATAATTCCAGATTAAGATTATTTGCTGGAAAACTTAAGTCCAAGTGGATGAGCCCATTTAAGGTAACAAAAGTTTATCCCTATGGAGCTGTGGATATTAAAGATCCTAAAACTGAGAAAATATTCAAAGTGATTGTCTTGAAATGAAACCATATTTCTCAGTGGATCAATTTAAACTTGATGGAAATATGATGTTGGGTCACACAAAATAAGCACCGGGTATGTCGGGCTGACGATGTAAAACCAAGCGCTTTGTGGAAGACAACCCATAGTTATCGGCGTGCTTTGCTTTGAGTTTATTGTGTGTTTTGTTGTTTAGTTTGAAGTAAGAATTATGTTGTAGTATTTTGATTATATTATGTTAGTGGAGATTATGAGACCATAATTGATAACTTGGATGAGTAAGATAAATTATTTGGACGTTTAGTAGACCCTTGCTAAAATGAGCATTGGCGGCTAAGTATCAGCAGTTAGCGCTCGTGAAAAATGAGGTTCTAGAAGCCTTAATCGTAAGGAAGTTGTATGGAACGTTATTTGGTGGTTTGTGAACGTGGTGGAATGGTTTTAGTGCTTCTAAAGTCTATAAATAGGAATCGAATGAAGATATATTCACCTCATTCCAAATTTCCATCCTAAAAGTCCAAGGAAAGAGTTTAAGTTATAAAAATGTCTTCTTGGAAGAGTGAAGTTAAGAAAAAAGAGGATGCGAACAAGAAGAAATTCATTTGTGAGAGTGCACAAGAGTTATACAACGGATTTCTAGTCATTAACATTCAAGGAATAGCAGAGAATATTACAAAGATCAAGGCTGACGTGGCTTCAATCGAAGCAAATGTAAATGATACTAACGCACATTTAGCGTATATTGGATGGCAATTAAAGATGCAGTTTAGACATACTAGTCATGTTCAAGAGGCGGATAAATCGATGTTTTTTAAGAACAAGTGGATAGAAGAAGATTCGGTAAGAGTTCTCAACCATCGTCCGTTTTATCAAATTATACACCAAATCCATCTTTGAAGGTTTTAGATATGTTCCACCTAATGGAGAATAGAATTAAGTTCTTAAGTCGTATTAAGCAGATAGTCAGTCATGTTTAGTTGTTAGTGTTTTGTGTTTTATGTATTGTTTGTGTTATAAGTTTGTTGTGTCTTAAGTGTTTGTTTTGTGTTAAGTTTAATGTGTTAAAGTGTGAGTAAAGATGAGATCCTATCCAAGAATCTTGGATTGAAGATTTGTATTTTGTATTTATTTATTCGTTTGTATTGAAACTTATGTTGAATCTATTTTTGTATTAATGCATGATTTTAGAGTATAAGAAGAGTACAAGGGGAAGATATATTTATTAAGACTATTTAAGGTTGATCAAATGAGCTTTAAAGTGCATTAGTGAAAACATTGAAATTTGTGCACTCGCCGTTAAGCGCCAAATTTTCGCGCATAGGCGCCAATTCACGAAAACCGGTTCACGGGCATTAAAAACCCGAAAATAGGCATTATTCTTCATTGTTGTATTCTTCTTCACCATTTTCACGATTTTAAGGCTAGGGCATCCTATATCCGTGAGATTTTTGAGCAGTTTCAAGCCAAATTTACTAGATTTGATCTTCTTAAAGTAAGAGCACTACTTTTATGTAAAAACTTTGGAATGGGGTAAATTTAGACTTTTATGTTCATGAAGCCATGGTCTGTCAAGTAGAGCATTAAAAGAGGTATCATAATCGATGATATGGAATTTTGTCGTTGTTACTAAATCATCAATCTTTAAGAGCAATGTTAGCGATGCTAGAGTCCGTTTTCCTTATTGGTTAAACCCTCGTTCCATCATTGTATCTCTTGATAATTAGAACGTATTAATATCCAAATACACAAGTCATTAAATATATTATGTTAATCAAGGCACCTGGATCAATAAGTACCATTTAAAGTGTAGTGTCATTTAGGGTCTGTTTGGCGCAGTTGCAGCTTCTCGACTTTGCATGCGTAGTTGTCATTGCTCGTGAAGTTCATTGCGGAAAGAATGGCGAGGTGCATTGGTTGTCGGTTACATTGCAGTTGTCGAGAACAGTTATGTAGGCAATTGCTTTCGGGAGAAATGACTAGACTTCCTAATTTGGTAAAACCGTTAAAAAAATTATAACTACGCAAGACTGATCAGGAGGAGCGCAAAGAAAAATCGTAAAATTATAACAAATTTTGATAAGTACTCAGATGACAAATCACTTATACAGTCAAAATAGAAATACTCCAAAAATCTCCATAACAAAATACAAGTCTATGACATATTAACCAATGCATTTGTTATTTCTTCTCGAAGCTCTGCCATTTCTTCAGCACCTTCGCCGTCCTTAGTGCAAATGTTAGACTGCTCGCTATCATCTGTTAACGTCGAAGAACATATTTGATTTTTTTATCGTCGTGCAGCTGCTTCTTGTTCATTCATTTCTGCACTGCAGAAATCGATATCGAATCGTGATGGATGGCGCCTAATATAATTATGCAGCGTCATCGTTGCTATAACAATCTGCGCCTATTTAGAAAAAGGATAAAAGGGCATGTCTCGCAATAAACTCATTTTTTCTTCCAAAAATCAAATGTCCTCTCGATCACACCTCTTAAGGAAGAATTTCGTTTGATGAAGACCTCCTTCAGGGTTCGTGTCACATTACTTGCTCTTTCAAAATCCGGTATATGATACTTTGTATCCGGGAACGGTTTCATATAATCTCGTTGCAACGGATAACCGACGTCCACCAAGTAATATTTTCCTGTTTCAAATTTGAAAATAATATTTGATGTATCAAGATCACATAATTGAATTTTGATAAAATACGCATACCACTTGATAGATGCGGAAAACAATACTGTTGATTTCTTGTTGCACTTTTAAATATTCTGCTGTCATGCGCACTGCCCTCCCGACCAGGCATCACAAATGTAAAACACATGTTAAAGTCACACACCGCCATGACATTCTGTGTTGGTATTCCACTTCGGCCAATAAATGCGACTTTTTCATTGTTCGAAACGCGTGCATCGACATGTGTTTCATCAATCGCTCTGATACAATCCTAACCATGTTTATGCACATAATATATGTGTTTATTTGTATGTAGACTCAAAATTGGATAATGAATATTAGATGAATACCTTAAAGAATTGCATGTAACGAGAATCATTACGAATCTCTCTTGGTATTTGTGCGAATGTTGGATCCATTGGCTTGATAACATCTTTACCTAAGCTTACTAGAGCATTCAAACCTACTGTGAAATACCTATTAATTGTTTCTGAAGAATACTGAAACCGTTCCATCGCAGAACGCATCGACTCGTTCTGTGAAAGTATGTACATAGTGATTGTTAATATCTCCCGATTTGTTGTCCTCCCAGACCCGTGCAGTTTATGAGAGACGACAAGCTCCGCTAAAAGATCTTTAAACACCTCCTGACTTATTCGAAATACATTGTGGAATCTGGTTGGATGTCCTCCTAACATTTCCATAACCCATTTTTCCCTAATTTGTGCTGATGTGTAACATTGGGGACGATCAATGTAGGTGTTGTAGTACTCGATTGTCAAGTTTATTGTTGTGTTTCTCGTCCTACGACGACGTTCCTCTGGATCCATATTAGATTTTACTGTGCATTTAACAAAAAAAAATCGAATCACTAAGCAATTCATATGCATAAATTAAATACTTCCAGAACAATATGAAAGAGACGAAACAAAATTATAATTGAAATCTGAATTGCGTTATGATCAAAATATATTGTTCAAATAAACATACAGTCCACCATAAGTTCAGTACAAATAAGTAAATGTCTAAATATGCAAATTAAAATACAAATTGAATCCAAGTCACATGTTACTCCTGAAATAAAAATATCGTAGGTACTTCACCCTACGTTTTTTAGTTATTGCCATGAAAAAATCCCTGTGTACTGAATCCTGTAGCAGCTCAACTGCGAAGTAGTACAGACCATCATCATCTGTTATGTCTTCATCCTCCTCCAAAATTGAAACCACCTCGTTCACTGAAGATTTCTACACTTTATGTGATGCATCATTTGAAGATTCAACCAAGTAAGAGAGTTGAGTCCTGTATGAGGCAGCTCTACTCTTCTTCCTACCTTCAAAGCGAGAGCGCTTTGATCTATTCGTTGACTGAAGCTCAGTATGTCCAGGGCTAGACAGTGCAGGAGAATCCTCTGATAGACTGACGGCCACATTCTCCTGGGTCTCAGCAAATCCAACCTCGCTGGGTGCACATGCAATTCTTTTCCTCATTTATTTGCTAATAATTTAAGCTTAAAAACAATAACCTCTAATGAAAATTCTAAACTTTGTGAATTAAGATCTTTTGCAAGCTCATTATTCAAATCGAAGTTTTCTGAAAATCCATTACAATTTTGGACAAATAATGAGCCTGTACCAACAATTGAATCAATTAATCAAAATCTTATTATAAGAGTGGGACCTATGAAATATACCTCTGAGAATAAAAAAGAATGTCAAGTACAAATTAAAGAATTATTAAATCTTAAATTAATAGAACAATGCAATAGCCCACACAGTAGCCCGACCTTTCCAGTTTGTAATCATGCCAAGCAGATTAGGGAAAAATCAAGATTAGTTATTAATTATAAAAAACTTAATTAAAATACCAAATTCAATGGATATTTCTTATCAAATAGAGAAGTGTTAATTAATCGTATTAAAACAGCCAAATTGTTATCTAAATTAGATTGAAAATTAGAATTTTGGCAAATAAAAATGCATCGAAAATTCACTGCATTTAGCACACCACAAGGACACTATCAATGGAACGCAATGTCATTTGGACTAAAAAATGCTTCTCAAATATTTCAAAGACTATGAACACTAAGTTTTTTGCCTTATAGACGCGGACGATATTTTAATATGTAGACAAACAATAACTGAGCATTTGAAACACCTGACATTGCTAGCACAAAAAGAATGAGGACATGGAATAGCCTTAGGTAAGAAAAAAATAGTTTTCTTAATTAATACCATTGAATTTCTAGGACTTATAATAGACAAAGGGTCTATCGAATTACAGGAACATATCCTAACAAAAATAGGTCATTTTAGACAAATTAGCAATCAAAAAGATTTGCAAATATTTTTAAGTTGCATGAACTATGCTGAGTCATTTGTTAAAAACCTTGCAGAATTAAGAGCAACATTACAAAAAAAAAAAGTTAAGAATATGTCTTGGTATTTTGATAAAAATGATGAAAAGACTCTAAATAAAATTAAAGAAATTTGTAAAAATATGACGAAATACATTTACCAATACCATGCAACTATTTATTTATAGAAACAGATAGCTCTAAAATTGCATGGGGTGCAGTTTTAAAGCTAGAAGAAATAATGACGAAATCTTATGCTGATATAATTCAGGAACTTATACCGTTACAGAGCAAAATTATCACATTAATGAGAAAGAAATTATTAGCCATAAAAGAAGGCAATTAAAAAATTTGAAATATTCCTTAACGAAATAAGTTTAATAAGAACGAATAACGAAACGGGCATTTCCTTTATAAAAGGAAAAAATCGTAGATTCCTTACCAAGTAAGAGACTTATTAGATGGCAAAGCTGGTTCTCAGCTTACACCTTTGATTTAGAGTATATATAAGGAAATAAAAATGTTTGGCTGACATTTTATCTCGTGAATTATGCAGGAAATAAATATAGATGAAGAAAGCATGAAAACTTATGAAATATCCAACAATGCTGAAGAAATTACTCCAGATTCAGATCTAAACAAATTATTGGAAATAGTTGAATTACAAATATGGAAGATGGAATGTGAAATAGTTTTTGCAAGTAATGTCTTAAAAGAATTAATAAAAATAAAAAATTATCTGACATGTGAAACACCTTAAGGTGATTTTATCTAATATATCAGAACTAAAGAAGTCTTATTAACAAAGAAGAATCCAAAACAAATATTTGTTCATCAGAAAGCAAGACAGAAATTACTGAACAATCCTGTTCTTATAAAAATATTATTACTTGTGCAAAAATATTACAAGAAAATACTGCTAAGAAATTTACAGAGACCGCTGATGAATGATAGCAAATAACTTTATACAAAAAAAAGAATCAACCCATAAATTTATTTTCACACAACGGGAAAATATCAGGTGGTCCACATTTTTGAAAATACCGATCCAAAACTCATCACAGAATTATACGGATAAGGTTTAATTAGAATGATATATCTGGAGAATGAAAACTCTTCAAAGAATTATCGAAGCCAGTAATCGAAATTGTTAATGTTTTTCAGCAATTTGTGAAGCATTGAAATTTATATATTAAAATATACCAGACTTATCCTGAGCTAAAAGGAAATATTGTATCTCTCACTCAACTCGAAACTAGTAGTTATCCTTATAACCCCAAGTAAAAACCGACAAAATTATTATTCCCAAGATCAACAGCTGAAGACTAACGCCAAATCTGGATTGAAACTAAGAAGATTGATTATACAAATATTTGGGTATGTCACACTTCAGAAAATTTATTCATTTACAGTCATAGCAAACAATCTACCTAATATGTCAAAACTAAAGAAAATTAAAGACTTTGCTAATCTACGAATTAGCAAAGAAGAATCCAAAAGAAATATTTGTTCATCGGAAAGCAAGACAGAAATTACTGAACAATCATGTTCTTTCAAAAATATGATTACTTATGCAAAAATATTACAAGAAAAAAATGCTAAAAAATTTACAGAAACCGCTAATGAATGACAACAATTAAATTTAAACAAAAAAAGAATCAACCCATAAATTTATTTTCACACATTAGGAAAATATAAGGTGGTCAACATTTACGAAAATATCGATCCAAAACTCGTAAAAAATTATACACATGCGATCTAGTCAGAATGATATATCTGGAGGATGAAAAACTCCTTAAAGAATTACCGAAGCCAGTAATCGAAGTTGCTAAAGCTTTTCAGCAAGTTGTGAAGCAATGGAATTTATATATTAACTTATCCTAAGCTAAAAGGAAATATTGCATCTCTCATTCAACTCAGAATTAGTAGTGATCCTTATAACCTCAAGTATAAACCGACAGAATTATTATTCTCAAGATCAACAGCTAAAGAGTTACACCAAACTTGGATTGAAACTAAAAAGATCGATTCAATAAATGTTTGGGTATATCACTCTTCAGAAAATTTATTCATTTACAATCATAGCAAACAATCTACAAAAAAGATTCATGAAGTCATGTATAAGAAGTGTTTCTCCACACTTATTCGAAACAACATAGCTGTAAGTAAAGAAGCCAAAGAAATATTCTATCAAAAAATACAAAAGGAAAAAATACATAGATGTATGTATTGCCAGAAAAAAGAAACTTTGCAGGATGCACGAAGTAAACTTGAAGCAATGAGTACGGGAATTCAGATGTAAAGAGAGACGTACTGAAAAATTATTGACGAAGGATATTCCAAGAATTATTCCGACAAAAATAAATGCGCACTTATTCAACAGCTCAGACAAAAGCAGATTCTCACTTATCAATAAAGAATATTCGAAGAATTATTCTGATAAAAGCAATGCCCACTCTCTCGGCCAGCCTAGAAAGATAAACCAATTATTATCATTTAACGTCATCCTTGACAATTAAAGTATTATTTACTACTCTATTTAAAGCTCTCATTTCTCTTCTAAAAGGCGGAGCTTGTTAGGTTCTTCTGTCTTACTTCTCTACTTGCATAATCTTAATAATTGTAAACCACAGCGGCTAAGTATCATCTTCTTGATTCAATGTATGTATGTTTTTATGAATAATATGTCTTTCATGCTCTTATTATTTGGTTACGTTTATATTATTTTATTTTCTCTTCTTCTAGTCACGCATAGTGTAGGAAACAAACTAATGCTAAGCTCTACATTCTTAAAATAGTCATATAGAGGTGTGGTCTGAGGGATCTAAATGATCTTGTTCATTCCTTATTTTCTCTAGAAATCCACAGAGAAAAATATGACATGAACCGAAAACGTTAAGCTCAAATCCTAGAAGAAAAGAAAGAAGATAATATAATATTAACTCTTTTTTGAAAGCGTGTTTGACCCATTTTGTTTATAATTTCTTAAAAATAGAGAAGCAAGAAGAATTCATTATTTTTGGAAAAAGATTTTGAAGAATTAGATGTAAGACTACGACAATTAAAGAAAAATTATATGAATCATACTAGAGAAATAGAATAGCTACAATATACGTTAAAAAATAATCTTTTTATAGAAATTATCTCAGAAAGAAAATCTCTAAAAATAGGTGAAACATCTACTTCTCAGGCGTACAAAATGGTATCAGAGCCAGACGAAGTATAGAGCAAAACAAATGAATGTCCTAGACATACTAATTGTCTCTGCAAACCTAAATGGTCTTATGAATCTTTTATTAGTTCCTATAAACAACAAATGAAAAATGAAATAGTGCTACAATGAAGATTATTAATAGAAGAACTTAAAGCAATTATTGAAGAAGATCTTGATGTTGAATAAAACTTATCTCAAACAAGAATTTAATAGAATCTGTGAATTAATTCAAATAATATAAAAAACTGACAGTAATAAGTCTTTCAAAAACAACAAATTTTTCATATAAAAAGTCCTTTAGTAAATTCTAACAAATGGATTATAATAAGTTATATGATTTTAAACAGCAAGGTTATTTAGGATGTTATTCAGAAAATATATCTAATGAAAATCTAAACCAATTAGTAAAAATTAAACTGCTTAAAAATATAATTCATTTTAGATAAAAAAAATTGTCAAATATAGAAAGTACTTCTAACATATACAAATTAGGGATAAGATTAAGGGTCTGTTTGGGCAAATGCAGACTTATCCAGGATAGTTTACTTATCCCGATAATCTGCTGATAATACGTGATCCGGATAAATTCATCCGATTGTTTGGTTTGTGCGTTTGGAAAACAACTGATTCTGGAAAAATGAGCAGTCTGCCCCTATTTTGGATAATTTGTTTAGTTGTTTCGTTTGTGCGTTTTGTAAACAGTTGATTTGCAGATTTTTCAGAAAATGAACAATCTGGCAAAACTGAAATGTGTAATCATAACATATTTTACAACCAATCCAACCCATTCATAACAGTACAAAGAAGATGTATATCTCACCTAATAGTAGTCAATCAAGCACTTCTCAAATTGCCATAATATGGAAGCAACGGTTGCGGAGAATAAATTTATGTGGCCTTCCACACTTGGTATGTAATGAAAAGCTTCGATTAAGCGGAAAGTAATGATCTTTCAATAATTACAGGCCACATACAAATGCCAATATACATTACAGAAGGCGGAGAAACAAAACATATATGAAATGGAATGGAATACTTATTGCTACCACATCATTGAGTGATACTTATGTGAATATTCATTCTTCTCAATTTTTTCCTTGCCACAATAAAAACAAAATATCAAGGCATTTGACAATTAGAAAGAAAATTTTATCAATCAAATTACAACAATAATGAGTTCCTTCAATTTTTTCCTTGCTATTATATATTTTGTAAGGGTATCAATATGATGCACCTAGGAAGCCACTGAAATGAGCTAATTTGCACCAAGTTCCAAAATCTATTCCACAAAATTAGCTAACAAAAGTATAGACTTTCCTCAAAAGGAGCAAAATTATTCATACCATACCAATTATATTCGAAGACCAAAAGTTAAAACAGGAAAACAACAACAAAAAATATCCACTTCACATGAGAAATTTAGCAGACCTCTTATAACTCAGCAATAGCGGAAGTATTAAAGATCAGTGAGAGCCATATCTTCTGAAAAGAACATCAAGCTAGCCATTAAAATCATCAAGCTCCAGAGAGTGACTGCAAAGATATAGCAAACAGAGCATCATCAGTAAATATGACATCTGAAGCGGGAGCTACCTCATGTGCTGAGTTATATGTAGCTGATGGGTTCAATTTGGCTAAGAGAAATCTATTTTGCATAAGCATAGATTATAATTTTAGAAACCCATAGATGGCATTCACTAATACAACAACAACAAAGCCTTAATCCCACTAAGTGGGGTCGGCTACATGAATCCTTTTTCTCTATTGTGTCCTATTTAGTGTCAAATTTTCATTTAATTCTAATAAATTAAGATCATTTTTTATGCAATAAGCCCAAGTTTTCCTAGGTCTACCTCTGCCTTTCTTAACATAAGTTGTATTTAAAACATCTACTCTCCTAATCGGATCATCAGGTGGTCGACGTTTAATGTGACCAAACCATCTAAGGCGACTCTCTCTAATTTTATCCGTCACTGGTGCAACACCAACCCTATTACGCATATATTCATTTCGCATTTTGTCTCTAAGTGTAAAGCCACTCATCCACCTAATCATTCTCATCTCGGCAACACTTAACTTAAAATTATGCTTCTCTTTTAAAGGCTAACATTCAGCACCATAGAGCATTGAAGGTCTCACCACCATCTTATAAAATTTTCCTTTCAGTCTAAGCGGTACTTTTCTATCACACAATAGGCCGGACGCATTCCTCCACTTCAACCAACCAACCTGAATTCTACTATTAACATCCCCATCTATATCACCATCTCTTTGAAAAATGGACCCGAGATATCTAAATCGTTTACACCTTTTTATAATTTGATCACCCAAAGTTACACTACTGTCACTAGACCTACTATTACTAAAATTACATTCCATGTATTCAGTTTTAGTTCTACTCAAACGAAGACCTTTAGACTCCAATGTAGACCTCCATAATTCAAGTTTTTCCTAGACTTTTTCTCTTGTCTTATCCACAAGGAGGATATCATCAGCAAAAAGCATACACCAAAGTACATCCTCTTGTAAATGCCCAATAAGACCATCCATAAAAAAAGCAAAAAGATATGGGCTTAAAACCGATCCTTGATGTAAACCAATAGAAATAGTAAATTATTTGGTCAATCCTCCTTCAGTTCGAACACATGTAACAGCTCTAGCATACATATCTTTAATGACTTGAATATAAGTCATATCAACACCTTTCTTCTCAAGGACTCTCCAAAGAACATCTCTAGGAACCTTATCGTAAGCTTTTTCTAAATCAATAAAAATCAAATGTAGATCCTCCTTATTATCTCTGTACTTCTCCATCAAACCTCTCAATAAATGTATAGCTTCCATGGTAGACCTGCTCGGCATAAATCCAAATTGATTATGAGAAACCTTTGTAATACGTCTTAACCTATATTCAATTACCCTCTCCCATAATTTTAAAGTATGACACATCAATTGCACACTCTTGTGCATCTCCTTTATTCTTAAAAATGAGGACCAAAATGCTCTTTCTCCACTCCTCAAGCATTTTTTTAGTTTTTAAAATAATATTAAAAAGTTTAGTAAGTCAGGTAACCCCCAAATCACCTAAACATTTCCACACTTAAATTAGGATATCATCAGGTCCTACAGACTTTCCCCCCTTGGTTTTCTTTAAAGCCTCATCAACTTCATTTTTACTAATGCGACGGTAAAAATAAAAAATTTTATTATTATTAACGATATTAAGATCACTAAGGTCGATCGTACTTTCAGCATCTTTATTAAAAAGTTTATCAAAATAACTCACCCACTGTCGACCGCTGAAATGACTTAAGATTTAATTTAATATAGATGTATATTAGTTTTGAAAGTAAAACTTTAAATTTCAAAATATGAGAATGAGAATGGACGGATCTCATTCGTTTAACAGTTCGAATGAACGAGCGTAATATCGCAAATAACGCATCTATTCCGAAGAATAGACACCCTACTTGACGATATCGCTCGATCAAATAAACTACAGAATTCATGACATCCGTTCTAATCTGCGAACCTTTATGTGGACCGACAAATTCCCCTATTTAATACAAGAAGAATTAAATAGGGTTTATATTATCCGGTTCATAAAGCTCCCTATAGATGCAAGCCTCCTATAGTCAATTACCCTCAAATGACCGAAGTTACCTGAGAGAACTCTCGATTTTGATCAGGGTTTCTATCTTCATGAATTCAAAGGTAGGGTTTTCAACGTGGTGTGATAGTAGGAAGTCCAATGGGTGAAAGACGCAATGTGGAACAGTTATTTCCAGAGTCAAAGAAAAGAAAGGTAGGGGACGTCACGGATCTCGAGGAGAACCCCGATGACTTCCCAGACTACCCTAATGTTGGGCTTTAAATTTTGGAAGATTAATTTATTTAAGTTTCAATCCTGCCAATTAATTATAGGAATTACATTTACATAATCACCTGATTATGCAAATAACCTAGAAAGTATGAGGATTTACGTCGTATGGGACGACGACCTCGGAATCCTAAGCGAGTTAAGGCTTATATTGCACAGCAAGGCTATGCAAAGGCCTAAAGGAACGGGTAAGGATTCATGTCGCTCTAGGCGGACTACTCTCGAAGTCCTATGGCTATTATTTAGACTAAGGAATGGTTTCATTGATGTCGACACATGTTTCATTGTTGAAGATGGCCGTGCTTGCCCACCGTCATAGCTCCAACCTCCTTGTCGTGAAGAGGTTGAGTTTTCTAATGTGGCAAGTTAAAGTGTTCAATCAGGTGGCCCTATGGTCGAGTTCTTCTAAACATCCTATGCAAGTATGTTTAAAGTTAGTACAATGTGTAAGCGGGGTATAAAGCATGGGAAGTAAAGCATGCAGAGAGAATATAGTGCAACGTACTTAAAAAGGAGCGATAGCAGTATGAATAACACGCCGTAAATGTAAACAAACCTGTATACCTGGGAGATCCGCTATTGTAGCAAGTTGAAGTACGTCATGCAAGCGAAAGCCGAGCAGAAAACAGGAATATCGTCCCGAAAGCTCGAGAAAAGACGGCGAATGACTCACGACAGAAGACTCGAGAAAGTGAGTAACAAAAATAAAGTAAAGTCCTCAAAACCTTGGGAAAATCCTAAGAAATGACCACGAGTGCTTCATCTAAAAAACATACGACAAAAATCCGAAGAACACCGCAAGCACTCGGGTCGGGCTAGGCTCAGAACTGTGTAGTACTGCTCGAGGGTCGTCGAAGACTACTCGGTCATCCGAGTGTATAGAGCCCGCTACTCAACTAGAAGGGTGTCCTACTAACCTAACTCAAGAGAGTGTTCCTCAACCCAAGACTGATAATCGACAAGTGGACAACCGGATTTTATAATATGGTTTTAAATTTGTATTTTTAGCATGCACGTGGATTTCAGGCATACAAAAGAGAATTTTATACCAATTTTTGATTTAGTGGAATTTTTTTTTTTTTTCAAAATGTAGTATCATATTCTTATCAGATTTTTGAAAGTTAGGATTATCCACAAGTCGATTACTTCGTCGGGTATAGAATCACTAATAATCCTAAGAAGGTACGGGTGCCCCGCTTGCCTTATAGCGGTGAATGATACCGTCATCCTACGGTTTACCAAGGTCCTAGAGCGAGTCCTGGTGTCGTAGGATGGGATATCATTCTACTCTACCACCGGTGTGCCTTTAGCATCATCGCCGTCATTGCCCCAAGAAAAAACAAAACCAAAACTAACTCCGAGTGAAGCAACGGGAAGGGGAAGGAAAGGAGATTAACCAGCCTCCAAATCCGAGAAAGACCAAAACGGGTGGAGGGTTAATCTAAAACGCCCCTAAAACACGTAAGAGTAGAATAGTGAAAGCGAAGTCCGAGGTCCTTAAATCAATCCTGAGGATATCACTTTCTTACTTAGGCATAACTGGATCGACCCTAAGAAGGGTGTCCTTTCGCATTCAGACAAAACCAAACAAAAAGAAAGGTAATCCGAAAATCTTTTAAAACCTCATAAATCAAACGAGAAAGAAATGACTCAGGGAAAACGGCTGCTAATACCTCCACACCCAAGTTTGAATCAAGATTTCTCAACTTCCCAAACGATGCGCAACTCCTCATATATTATAAGTGCAAAGCCTCCCCACAAAACCAAATAGAAGCTCACGGCCAAGGCTACAGAAATCAGGGGGAGCTCACGGCCAAGGCCATAACAGAGGCAACAACTGGTTCACGACCAAGGCAAGAACAAGAGGGCCAACACAACACCAAGCCCTCAACATATAAGATCTCCTCCCAACAAGCAAACTAAGGAGAGATCCAATTCCTCACAAACAACCTCACGGGCAAGGGTGGCAAAAAGTAAAGCCACCATGCCGCAAACCACCACAATGAGGCCCACGGCCAACGCATAAACACAAAGTTCAAAAGGAGGGCTGCTCCAAACATAGCTCCTAATACATAAGAAAGTGAATGTACAAGCTCACATAGAATCCCAATTCAGCCCCAATTCCATCAAGCAAAATATATCAAAGATACCAAATCCAAACATTAATCACCTCACTCCATAAGCAAGCCAAGAGAGCCTAAAACCGCAACCTCAAAAATTCTCCCAATTCAAACATTAAGAAAAGCTGGGATCAAGCCATTACAAGCAACAACACTCACCACACGGCCGAGACCACAGCCCAACACAAAACTGCACCCAGCCCAACCACAAACAAGGCTCAAAAAGGAAAATTTCAAAGCTCTTAAACAGGGACAGCAATTATACGTCAAAAATAGGCTCTCGAGTAGAGGCTAAAACAAGCAAAACCGAGCCTCTAAACAAGAACAAAAAAAAACAATCCCTCAAAGCATTCGAGCAAAGACAAGTATAACACATTAAGATAGGCTCTCGGGTAGGGCTAGAATGAGCCAACCGAGCCCTCACAAAGCCCAAAAATCAAACTCAACATAAAAATGAATTCAGGCCACCAAAACAGGCTTTCAAATAAGAATTAAATCGAGCCAACCGAGCCTCCGGGTGAGGCTAAAATGAGCCATGATAGGATTGAAACCAAACCAAGCATGAGGCTAAAACAAACACCTCCATATATATTCAACACATCAAAATATAGAGCCACCATATGCTTAACATGAGAACATACATGAGGCTTCTCCAAATTAAATTAAAACTGCTCTCTAGCATGCAACATTGGTAAAGGAAAGCCATAAGGAGCAAGAAATGAGCGCCCCCCGCCCCCCACCTAAATGCATATTAAGAAGCTAAACAAGTTCTTCCATAACTCATGTCAAACGAGAGTAAGAAAGGGGCCTCATAATACATACCCCAACATGCTAAAAAGGGGGGCTAATACTTTGCCTCAAAATTATACTTTCATGCTTTAGATAAAAGGAAAGAGAGAGAGGAAGGTTCACAGCATAGTATATCTCATGTCCCTAAGCAAATGACCAATATTTCATATAGAACATGCTCAAAATCTCTATTCCTACTCATGCTTTCATCCTTAATGCGCTTCAAATGATAAATATTCCCAAATGAAACCATAACAGCAAGCTAACATGTTGCTAAAATGAAAAGGGGAGAAAGAACAAGTATTCAAGCTAGCTAACAGGTCATCCCCAAAGCATATGAATGCCCAGCCGAGAGGCTAAACAGGAAGAAACACACCAAAGCCACAAGCCACAAGCCACACTAGGCCAAACCGAGAAGAATAAAGGAGAGAAAAGAGGTTACCAGCCAATGTGGAGCACACAAGCAAAGCAAGAAGGCCAAAGTTCAACCCAGCAGCACCTCCCCTCCTCCAGGTAAAAATCGGCCAGCCCTAGGTCTTACCTCGAATGAGGTATTAATGGGCAAAGGAAAGAAAGGAGTGTCGTTCCTTACCTGCAGAGCTGGACGCAAGTGGGGGAAGATCAGGGAGATGGCGACAAAGTGTCGCAGCTAAGAGCCGAAGCTCCGCAGCAGGGGTATGAGTCAAGCAGGAGACAAGGCCGCACGGGAGATCACGCGAGGTGACTATCTCGCAGGGATAACACTCGAGCAGGGATGGGGGAGAATCGCGTGCGGCTCGAGGAGGTAACGGCCGCAAGGAGGTGCCACGCTCGAGCACGGGTAAAGACCAGCGGCTCCCTCACACTCGTGCGGGACGGGCGAGTGTAACCGAGGGGTGAGGCTAGTGATTAGGGCTTGGGGTAGGTTTAAATAGGTTTAATATATATTTATATTATTAATTTTATTAAAGTCAAGCCCAAAATCACAATTTTCGCTCCGACAGGCGATCGTCGCAAATTAAATATCAATTTTAGGTAAAAACGAAGTTCTGGACGCATTGGCGAAGTCCGTTTCGTCATCTGAGGTCGTTCGGACAACCTCGTCGATGGTCGCGTCGAAAGTGCATCAAATCCGCATTTTCTGAAATTCTGACTCGACATCGCTCGTCCTGACATTCTGGCCTCAATCTTGATTCGTCGCGGAGTGATTGAAAGCGTCGAGGCCGCAGATCGAAGAATTTGTGCGCGGTGGTGCGAAACGTGCACGAGTACGTCCTAAGGTCCGGTGGTCCTATGGGAACTCAATTTAGATTCCTAACGTCAATTCCAACCCGCTATGAGCTAGCGGTACGGAATTTCGTCCGGATTCCAAAAGAGTGACGAAGTGGCTTCAAGCAATCTAAAACGAGGTAGGCCCATTACTAGGAGTCTAAGATCGTCGGGGAAGCTCCTAAAGCTAGAACCCTAAATCCTATGAGGAAAACTAAACCTCGACAAAAGTGAGGTCAACACCCACCTATGTTGAATATCTTTTTCTAAGAAAAGCACTTTTGATTTTCATTTTTAATACACTTGAGTTAAATCTTTACTTTTTTTTCTCTTTGTTTGGCTAGTTTAGACATATATTTTTCACCGTCCTAAAAGATGACATTCACTAATAAATGGCAAAAAACACAAATAATTTGTGAGGAGCAAAATAAGCTCCTCTATTTGATACATTATGCTCAAGCATAACTCACAAAGAAGATAAAAAGGAGGAAATCTAATGAATCAAAGCAAGAACGGAATCAAAAAGACCTGCTGATGAGGGCAGTTGGGTTTATCGATGACCATGAAGTGCTGCGAATCCCAGGCTCTAAGAGAGTAAGCAGTCGGCACAAGCACCTGTGCTGGACCATGAGGAGCCCTAAGGGGCACGGCCGCTACATAAATAGCGTCTCTCCAATAGCTTCGTCGCGCTTGGGAAGAAGAGGTGAGGGCTTTGGGGAAGCGAAGAGAGTTGCAGAGGCCATACGACAAACCATGGCTTAGAGAGGGAAGAGATCAGGCAGCTGATGCGAGAGAGACAAGGGCAACGACGGCAAAAAAGTCGCGAATGAACGCAGGCCGCTGGTACTATCCCGCGGCAACATTTACTGAAGATTCAAATAAGTCGTTCTGAAAAACGCAGTTACGACGTATTTATCAAACAGGATGGCGGCGTTTTTAAAAACACCGCCGCACCTATAAGCTGTCCCAAACAGGCCCTAATCCAAAATCAAGACGTATTAAACAGTAATATAGCCACGGCTGTTATTTTAGCTGAATGTTGCAATTTAAAAAATTCAATACTAATCCAGAAATTTTAGGATGGACAAATACAAGTAAATATAATTCTTCAGGAAATATGCAATGAGCTATACAAATCAATGAAGTCATCTCAATAGATAAACCATCTCCTACAGAAAAACTAGATAAAAGATTCAATTAATGCCTTAACAGAACATTAATTTATGGCTACACCCTCTAATTACCCATTTGTTGACACTCCATCTAGCCAGCTTATGGGATCATCTTCCTCATCAAACACTAATGAAGCTAGTACAAACCAAAATTCGAGTTTTTATCTTCGATATCTACCTCCTAGCAATAGACAAAATCCTACATTCACAACTCGACTCAATAAAGCCGAATTCAGAGATGAAGATAATATACCTGAACTCATAAGCGGGCATGGTATTTATTTAAATATAGACTGCAGTAAAAATATTAATGAAAATTGATAAATGAGTAATAAAAATAGTCTAGCAATATATAATTATAATTTTAAAGGAGAATACATATTTGGATTTTTAGAAAATACACTTACTGGAATTGCGAAAAAATGATTTGCAGGACTAAATGATAATAAAAAACAAGATTTTAGAACTACTTACGTATCAAAAAGAACTATAGGATCACCGGGAAAATGGCCAATTATATATGGAGATTTCTTAAAAAGTCAATTTTTAGGATACAAAATCAGATAGAGTGCTGAAATAGAAAAATGAAAACTTCAGTCAGATATAGAGAAAAAAAAAGATAACTCTAAATATTTGCAATATCTGTTATTTAAATGAATATAGTTGCGATTGTCAAAAATATTTCTATGACATTATATCTGATGATCGTTTATTATATTTGGATATGTATTTCTACAAATTACATGAACCATATAATATTATATGGAGCCAGGAATTTACAAAAGTACATCAAAATGATGTCACTTTAGGAAGTCGAATATAATATACTTTAGAAAAATTAACTGAAACATGTCAGCATATAGAATTACATAAACAAAATAAACAATACAAACAATCACTATCCTGTGAAAAATCTGACTTCCCCAAACAATGGGGATGTTCCCCTTTCCATAGCAAATGTAACTGTTTTGCAAAAAATAAAAAGAAAAAATTCTTTAAGAAAATACAGAAGAAATATTTTAATTCAAATAAAAGAACTTCTAGAAAAAAGAGTAATAACAATACAAATAATAAAAAAATAATAAGGTGCTGGATTTGCAAAAAATAATGGCATTACACTAATAAACGTCCTCAAAAAAGTAAAATAACCCACGTAAAATTTGTGGCCATCATTGAAGAAAATAACCTATAACCTATTTTCAATTTTTCTGATATTGAGAGTGAAGAAGAAATATACCAATTATCAGAAACTGAAGATAATTTAATAAATATAAGTTATTCGAACAATAAAATAGAAGAATATTTATATTTTGATTAATGAAAGAAAGCTCTGAAACTGATAAATTTATTAGACATACTAATTGTGTTTGCACACCTACCAGGTAAGTGTGCAGAGACAATTAGTATGTCTAGGACATTTATATGTTTTATTCTGTACTTCGCCTAACTCTGATATCATTTTGTATGCCTGAGGAGTAGTAGAAACTTCATCTATTTTTAGAGATTTTCTTTTTGGTAGATTTCTATAGAAATATTATTTTTTAACCTATATTGTAACTCTTCTATTTCTCTAATATGATACATATAATTTTTCTTTAATTGTCGTAGTCTTACATCGAATTCTTCAAAATCTTTTTTCATAAATAATGAATTATTCTTGCTTATCTGTCTTTAAGAAATTATGAACAAAACAGGTCCAGCATGGTTCCAAAAAAAGTTAATATTATATTATCTTTTTTCTTTTCTTCTGGGATTTGACCCTAACGTCTTCGAATCATGTCATACTTTTCTCTGTGGATTTTTAAAGAAAATAAGGGATCAAAAAGATCTTTTAGATCCTTCAGACCACAACCCTATATGACTACTTCAATGATGCAGAGTTTAGCATTAGTTCGTTTCCTACAGTATGCGTGCTAGAATAAGAGAAAATAAAATAATATAAACATAACCAAATAATAAGAACGAGAAAGATGGATACTATTCATAAAAACTTACAGACATTGAAGCAAGAAGAAGATATTTAGCCATTGTGGCTTACAACCATTAAGATTACACAAGTGGAGAAGTAAGACAAAAGAACCTAACAAGCTCGGCCTCTAAGAAGAGAAGGGAGAGCTTTAAATAGAGGAGTAAATAATACATTAATCGTCACAGATGACGTGAAATGATAATAATTGATGTATCTTCCAAGCTAGCCAAGAGAGAGAGGGCATTTGCGTTTTTCGGAATAATTCCTCGAATATTTTTATTGATAAGTGAGAAACTTCTTTTGTCGGAGTTGCTGAATAAGCGCGAATTTATTTTTGTCGAAATAATTCTTGGAATATCCTTTGTCAATAATTCTTCAGCACGTCTTTCTTTAGATCTGAATTCTCGTACTCATTGCTTCAAGTTTACTTCGTACATCTTGCAAAGTTACTTTTCTTTTGCAATGCATACATCTATGTATTTTCTTTTTGTAATTTTTGGCAGATTATTTCTTTAATTTCTTTACTTACAGCTGCATTGCTTCTGCTAAGTGTGGAGATCCACTTCCTATACATAACTTCGTGAATCTTTTTTGTAGATTATTTGATAGGACTGTAAATAAATAAATTTTCTGAAGAGTGATATAGCTAAATATTTGTAGAATCAATCTTCTTAGTTTCAATCTAAATTTGGTGTAAGTCTTCAGTTGTTGATCTTGGGAATAATAATTCTGTCGGCTTATACTGGAATGAGAAATAAAATATTTCCTTTTAGCTCGGGATAAGTCTGATATATTTTAATATATAAATTCCAATGCTTCGCAACTTCCTGAAAATCATTAACAGCTTTGGTAATTCTTTGATAACTTTTTCATTCTCCAAATATATCATTCTAATTAGACCGCATCTGTATAATTCTTAGATGAGTTTTGGATCGGTATTTCCATAAATGTAAACTGTCTGATATTTTCCCGCTGTGTGAAAATCAATTTGTGGGTTGATTCTTTATTTGTATTAAAAAAATTGTTGTCATTCAGCAGCGGTATCTGTAATTTTCCTAATAGTATTTTCTAGAAATATTTTTGCATAAGTAATCATATTTTTAGAAGAACAGGATTGTTCAGTAATTTCTGTATCGTTTTCTGATGAACTAATATTTCTTTCGGATTCTTCTTTACTAACTCGTAGATTAAGTCTATAATATTTTTTGGTTCTGATATTTTAGATAAATCACCTTCAGGTGTTTCACTTGTCAGATAATTCTTTATTTTTATTAATTCCTTTAAGACATTACTTGCAAAAGCTATTTCACATTCCAACTTCCGTATTTGTAACTCAACAATTTCCAAGTGATTGTTTACATATGATCTGATATAATTTCTTCAGCATTGCTGGATATTTCATAAGTTTTCATGCTTTCTACATCCATATTTATTTTCTGCAAAATTCACAAGAAATGTCAGCCAAAGCATTTTTATTTTCTTATATATACTCTAAATCAAAGGTATAGGCTGAGAACCAGCTTTGTCATCTGACAAGTCTCTTATTTGGTAAAAAATCTATAAATTTTCCTTTCATAAAAGAAATTACAGTTTTGTTATCCGTTTTTATTAAAAATGTTTCGTTAAGGAATATTTCAATTTTTTAATTATCTTTTTTATGAAAAATAATTCTTTCTCATTAATGTGATAATTCTACTCTATAACGGTATAAGTTCTTGATCCACTAAAAATTTGATAGCTTTTTACTATTCATTTCATACCTGTTTTTGATGATATTGCACTTTAAAGAAATGTATTTTTGATGATTTCATTCAGGTAAAATGATTTTAGGTCTTTAGAGCAAAAGGAAGTAAAAAAGAGCAAATTTGGAGCAAAAAAGGACAAAAGTACATTTTATTGAACTAGCGCCGGACAGCGCTAGTTTCTAGAGAGTTACGATATTTTGGCGGAATAATGCGCCGAACGGCACTCCTACCAGCGTCAGACAGCACCTTATCCCGATTTTGAACTAGATTCAATGTATTTGGCTAGATTTTGAAATGTTGTTTGAGGAAACACTTGGGAATTTAGTTTTGGCCGAATTTAAACACTATGGAAGGCAAATTTCATGGGGGGAAGAAAGGAAGAGAAGAATTTAGAGTTTAGAGAGAGTTTCTTTCCATTTTGTGTAGGAAGTTAGGTTTTGTATTTTCTCTTCTAAAGAGTGTGAGAGGAGAGGGAAAGTGAGAGATTTCTTCTTCCTTACTATTCTAAAGAGAAAATTGTGTGTTGTTGTGAAGAAAAAAGAGGAGTCAAAGAAATTCCTTGAGATTCGCTTAGGGAAGAGTTCGAGATAAGTTGTCTTTACTTTACTCCGTTTGTATGACGATGTTTTTATATATGAAATTCATATTTTGTCATCTTTTCTTCACGAGTCTTTAGTAGATTTCTTTGTCTTTCTCCTTTTCATGTGATGTGTTGATATTGTGAAATAGAAATGAAGTGCTGATTTTTTATGGAGAAATTATGATGACCTTTTCACTTATAACTTCATTTACTTTTTAATCTGGCCAATTGAATTATTAAAACTTGCTGGAAAACATATGTTCCGAAAAGATTATGAGTTTCACTACAAAAGTGAAGGTCAAATTCAATGTCCATGAATGAGAGATGTAGTTCATGGGGATTGAGTACAAATAAAACGGGAAATATACTTTGATGGGCGTAGAATTGGAGAATTCAGAGTGACAGGCTGAAATCCTCAATTTGGTCATAATGTTTACAAACTGAAGTGAGAGTTAGCCTTCAGGCGAAGGGAAATGGGAGCTCTGGAGTGAGAGTCAGTATCCTCCCAGCCTAACCATGGATTCAGGGACTAACTAAGGATTACCAATGTTCTTTATACGCTGAAATATGGGTAAACAATAGGAATGCTCCTATTTGGCACAATACATTTATATCACTAATCTATGTCACAATAATCATCACATTACATTTGGAAAGGAGGAAGACTCTTTCTTACAACTGAATTTTGTTATAAATTTAGTCTTGTGTTAGTTTAACTTACTAAAGTTTAGAACGTGCTTGGTAGAAACAGTAACTGAATCTGTTTGTCTTTACTTTAAGAATTAAACAACCTGCAATTGTGTTGTGATTCGATAAGTAATTTCTGTGCTACGCTATAAAATTAGAGCCTCTCTGTGGGATCGATAAACAGGACTCCACTAGAACCCTGTATTACTTGAACGATAAGTATACTTACGTTAATTGTGTGACTCATTATAATCTAAATCAATATATATATATATATAATTCTAAGTTCATTAATTTTTGCAAATCAAAAAAGTCACATAAAGTTTTTGGCGCCATTGCCGGGAAGGCAAGGTAAAAAAAAAAGAGTAACTGTTAAAATCTAATTTTTGTAGTATTTGAAATAATATAGTTGAATTGCAAGTCATAATTGTGTGTGTTTGTTTATTGTTAGTGTGTGTTTATTGAGTTTGCATGCGTAGTATCAGATCTATAGGTTTAGTGTCTTACGATTCTGAATTAGAGCGTACTATTAGAAAAATTCGAAAATAACAAAAACAATCTGCAAATCCTCAAAAAATGGCTAACAATTTAAACAATCAAAACGAAAATATACCAAGACCTTTAAGAGATTATGCTAATCCAATAGGAGATGAAATTTACTTAACTATTCAAAATCCTGATGTTGCTGCTAATTCATTTGAGTTTAAACCTATTATTATCCTAATGGTACAAAATAATCAATTTGGAGGAAAACATAATAGAAATCATAATTTACATCTCGCTTGTTTTCTAGAACTATGTGCTACTTTTAAATATGATGGAGTGTCGAACGATGCTGTTAGACTTAGACTTTTTCCTTTTTCACTAAGAGATAAGGCTAAGGCGTGGTTAAATTCGTTAGCACATGAATTTATTAGAACTTGGAGAGAGCTTTCACAAAAATTCTATCAAAATATTTTTCTCCTTCTAAAACTGCTAAGTTGAGGAATGATATCACATCTTTTAGTCAGTTTGATGGAGAATTCATATATGAAGCTCGGGAAATATTTAAAGATCTTCTGAGGAAATGTCCACACCATGTTTTACCAGACTGATTAATAATTCAAACTTTTTGTAGGATCTTTAAGATCGATTATAGATGCTGCTACTGGTGGATCATTAATGTCGAAACCTTTTGATGAAGCATATTCGTTAATTGAAGAGATGACTACTAATAATTTTCAACGACCCTCCGAGCGGTAAATCCTAAAAGAAGTAGCAGTATTCATGCATTCTGATGCGATAACTATGATAGTCTCTCAAATTACTGCACTTTCTAAGAAAATAAATTAATATGGAATGAATTATCCTCCAACACCTCCAGTGTTAGAAGAAAATTCATCGGGACAGATGATAGACTCTCAAATGTCTTATGAAACTTTAAATGTTATTCATAACAAAACCAATAATCCTTATTCGAATTATATAATCCTAGTTGGAGAAATCACCCGAAATTCAACTAGAATAACACCAACGCTGTTGTTAATCCGCAATGGGGAAACAATCATATGAATCTAGTTGGAAATCCGAACAACCAATTTTAGACCTTCTTATCCTCCTGGTTTTAATAATAATCAATAATTTAAGAAAAAGAAATTGTCCACTGAAGAAATGATTCTGAATATGGGTAATCAAATCCAAGCTCAAAACGTTGCAATGAAGAATATTGAAAATCAATTAGGACATATTTTTACTGTGCTTAATAATAGACCTTCTGGAAATCTTTCAAGCAATATTAAGATCAACCCAAAAGATCAAAACAAAGAGCAAATTAAGGCTATTCAATTAAGGAGTGGTAAAGAAGTGGAACTAAGATTTCAAAAAGAAGTCAAAGTTGAAAGAGAGGAAGTGAATAATGAGAAAGGTTCTAATAAGATATATCCTGACGAATATCCGCTAAAATCAATGAAAATAACTGTTGAAAAACCACCTCCTTTTCTTCAAAGACTGAAGAAACAGAACAGGGATAACATATTTGCAAAATTTTTGAAAATTCCTAAGAAATTAACGATTAATATTTCCTTTGCTGAAGCATTAGAGAGATGCCTAATTATACAAAGTTTATGAAGAATATACTCAAAAAGAAAAGAAAGTTTAAAGAACATGAGACTGTTGCACTTAGCGGTGAGTGTAGTGCAGTTATTCAGAAAAAAAAATTCCTGAAAAACTTAAAGACCCAGGTAGTTTCACTATCCTGTGCGCTATAGGTGAAAATTTCGGAAGAGCTTTATGTGATTTTGGAGCTAGTATTAATCTTATGCCTTTATTAACTTTCAAAAGATTGAGAATAGGAGAAATTTCACCTACATCTGTGACTCTTCAACTGGTTGATCGTTCTATCACTTGTCCTAAAGGAGTTATGGAAGATGTATTAGTAAAGGTGGATAAATTTATCCTTCCTGTGGACTTTATTGTATTAAATATGGAGGAAGATAAAGAAATTCCAATTTTTTTGGGAAGATCATTCCTTGCTACTGTAAGAGCTATGATCGATGTTCAAAAAGGAGAATTAACTATGAGAGTCAATGACCAAAAGGTAACTTTCAACATTCGGAAATCTATGAAGTACCCATCAAATGAAAAAAAATGATGAGTGTTATCGAATGGAAGTTTGTGATTATTTGAGAGAATATCATTTTAGAGAAGTATTTGAAGAAAACTTGGAATGTGAGGATGAAAATGAAAGTGAAAATGAAGATGATTTGGATGATTGAAGAATGAAAAGTTAGACTTTGTTCAGGAAAAATTTGAAAGTTTGGATATTATGGAAAATAGACATAAAAGTTTAATTTCATCTATTATTAAACCCCCTGAACTTGAGCTGAAAATTCTTTCTAATCATTTAAAGCATATGTTTTTAGGAGAATCATGTATTTTACCAGTCATTGTATCTTCGGATTTAAATGAGTATCAAGAACAAAAATTATTGAAAACCTTAAAAAAATACAAACAGGCTTTTGGTTGGTCCATAGCTGATATTAAAGGAACCAATCCTTCGATTTGTATGCACAGAATTTTATTGGATGAACAACACATACCAAGAGTTGATCCACAAAGAAGACTGAACTCAATAATGAAAGAAGTGGTTAAAAAAGAAATTTTAAAGTTGTTAGATACTGGAATTATATATCATATTTCTGATAGTGTTTGGGTGAGCCTAAATCATTGAAGGAGTGACTGTTGATGTAAATGATCGAAATGAAATTATTCCGACAAGACAAGTCACTGGTTGGCGAATATGTATTGATTATAGAAAATTAAATGTTGTCACCAGAAAAGATCACTTTCCTTTACCATTTTTAGACCAAATGCTGTAACAGACTTGCTGTAAACAAGTGTTATTGCTTTTTAGATAGATATACCGGTTATCACCAAATCTCTATTGCTCATGAAGATCAAGAAAAGACTACATTTACTTTGGATTATGTAATGCACCTGCAACATTTCAAAGATGTATGACGTCCATATTAAGCAAATTAATTGATGATGGAATATAAGTGTTTATGGATGATTTCTCAATATTTGGAGATTCATTTGATGCAAGCCTATGCAACTTAGAAAAAGTTTTAGAGGTATGCAAAAGAATAAACTTAGTCCTAAACTGGGAGAAATGTAAATTTATGGTTGCAGGAGGAATTGTGTTTGGGCATAAAAAATTTGAATATGGTATGGAAGTAGATCCTACGAAAATTCAGGTTATAGAAAAACTACCACCTCCAACAACTGTGAGAGGGGTAAGAAGTTTTTTAGGACATGTAGAATTTTACAAGCGCTATATTAAAGATTTTTCAAAAATTTCTAAGCTTCTATGCCAACTTTGGAAAAAGATAGAAAATTTGATTTTAATGATGAATGTTTAAAAGCTTTCAATCTATTGAAGAAAAAATTAATTGTTGTACCTATAATAGTTTCACCTGACTGAGAGAAACCATATGAATTAATGTGCGATGCTAGCGATTATGCTATTGGAGTCGTTTTAGGGCAACGACATGACAAAATGTTTAAAGTTATATACTATACTAGTAAGACTCTTACTGATGCTCAAATTAATTACACAACTACTGAAAGAGAGTTATTAGCGATTGTATATGCTTTTAAAAAATTTAGATCTTACTAAATCAGAGCTAAATGCATAATGCATACTGATCATTCTGCTATTAAATACTTAATGCAAAAGAAGGATGCAAAATCAAGACTGAATCGATGAATGTTTTTAATGCAAAAATTTGACTTTGAGATCATTAATAGAAAAGGGATCGATAATCAAATAACTGATCATTTATCTAGACTTAAACAACCTAATTTGGATGATTTTGAGAAAGAAATTACTGAAACTTTTCTTCATGAGCAATTATACAATATTATTGAAGGAAATTTACCGTGGTATGCTGATATTGTGAACTATATCGTTAGTAATATTTTACCACCTAATTTAACAATGCAACAGCAGATAAAATTTAAGCATAATGTTAAATTTTATTTCTGGGACGATCATTATCTGTAAAAGCAATGTAAATATCTTATTATTAGGAGATGTGTGTCTTATGAAGAAACTGAAAGATTTATTCGAGAATTTCATGATTCTGAATTTGGAAGATATTTCAGAATTAATAGAATTGCACATAAAATTTTGTAATCTGGATTTTATTAACCTACACTTTTCAGAGATGTTTATAGATGTATCAAAACTTGTGATCGATGTCAAAGAATAGGCAATATAGTTATAAGAAATGAAATGTCTCTTAATTTTACTTTGGAAGTTGAAATTTTTTATGCATGGGGATTAGATTTTATAGGACCATTTATGCCTTCTTTTGGAAATTTATATATACTGATTGTTGTTGATTATGTATTAAAATGGATTGAGGCAATAAATTTACCTAAGTGTGATGCTAAAAGTGTTTCGAAGTTTTTAATGAAAAATATTTTCACAAGATATGAAATGTCTAGAGTAATCATTACAGATGGAGGATCCCATTTTAAGAATAATCTGATTCAGAGATTAGTGGAAAAATATAATATTGTGCATAGAATCTCTACAGCTTATCATCCCCAAACTAACGATTTAGCAAAGGTATCTAATCGTGAAATTAAACGAATTTTTGAGAAGTTATTAATCATGAGAAATTGGATTGGTCTGCTAGATTAGATACTGTTTTATGGGCATACAGAACTGCTTATAAAACTCATATAGGAATGTCCCCTTACAGATTAATTTTTGAAAAAACTTGTCACTTGTCAGTTGAATTAGAATATAAAGCATATTGGGCGATAAAGAAATTGAATTTTAATTTGAAAGATGCTGGTGAGAATAGACTGTTGCAATTAAATGAATTAGAAGAAATCATAAATGAATCGTATGATAATGATAGAATATATAAGGAAAGAAGAAAAATATAGCATGATCGGAAGATTGTCAAAAAGGAATTGAATCAGGACAAAAAGTTTTACTATATAATACAAGATTGAAATTATTTCCTGGGAAATTGAAATCTAGATGGACAGGACCTTTCATTGTCATAAAAGTATATCAGTTTGAAGCTGTGATTATCGAAGACTCTAAATTTGGAAAAATATTCAAAGTTAATGGTCAAAGATTAAAACCATATTTTAAAGGCAATAGACATAATTTTAAAAAGGTTTTAATGTTGGATCAACCTAATTAACTGAAAATTATGTCAGGCTGACAACGTTAAACTAAGCGCTTTGTGGGAGTCAACCCATAGTTATTTAGCGTGTGCTTTATTTTTATGTTATTTGTGTTTATTTGTTACTTAATTAAGTCTTATTCTTCCTTAATTATCATTAATAACATTTAAGAAATGAACAAAAACAAAATTTAGAAAAATTTAAGCGAAGTGAAGTTTGGCAAAAGTTGAACTAGCGCCAAACAGTGCTGCTATCAGCGCCGCTGTTCAGAAAAATCGTTGCTCGTCTTTAAATCCGAGTTTTGGCGGTTCTAGGCAGTAAAACCTCTATAAAAACTTCCAAAAACCGCCCCTAGACGTAGGAACTGCCAAAGGAACGAAGAGGAAGACCCAAATTCTTGTCCAAATGGATTTCGATTCAATGGAAACTCAAATATTTCAAGTGTTCAACCGTAGAAAGTTCGTAAGTTTTGAGGCGCAGCGACTTTTCAACAAAAATATCTCGAAAATGAGATTGATTAAAGAGCGAGGCTTTGTAAATCAAGGTACGAATTCTCCTATTACTAGAATTGATGAAATTATTATTCAGAGACGTTGGGAAGTATTGCGTTATACTACTACTGCCGTAGTTTTTCCGGTTGTGAATGAATTCTATTCAAATCTTCATGGTAACAACCAAGGATCAGTTTATGTGCGAGTGAGGATTGTCACGTTTACTCCTGCAAAGATTAATGATTTATACATGATTGAGAATGTGTCAATCTGCCACTATTTGAATTTTGCCCCGACGAAGGACAATATGAATGACATATACAGATATCTGTCGGATGAAAGTGATAAATGGGAAATAAGAGATAGCAGGTATGTAAGTTTCTTGACCACACTGTTAAATCCTACATCGAAACACTTACATTACTTCATATGTGCAAAATTGCTCCCAACTATGAAAATTAATAAGGTAACTAAGGAGTGTGCTATTCTGAATTATTGTATTCAAATGGGAATGTCTATTGATGTTGGTTCAATAATTGTTAAGTCTGTTTTGAGATTGATCATTCATGGATCAAAGTATGGGCTTGGAAATCCTTCCACCATATTTCTCCTCTGCAGTCAATCACAAGTGCCATATGAGAACTAGGAAAGAGTACTTCTGCCTTGGAAGCCAATAAACCCAACAGATGCATATAATAATCAGACAATTGGTGATATGAACGATATGAGCATTATTTGAAGATCAACCATCTCAAAGGTCAGCACCTATTCCTCCTTATTTTCTTGAAAGTTCACAGATCATCTTAAAGAAAATCAAGAAATTGGAGAAGAAAGTACAACATTTGATGAATGTAATCAACAATCTTTCTGATTTTTTTAATCAACAATCTCAAAGGTCAGCACCTATTCCTCCTTATTTTCCTGAAAGTTCACAGATCATCCTGAAGAAAATCAAGAAATTGGAGAAGAAAGTACAACATTTGATGAATGTAATCAACAATCTTTCTGATTTCTTTAATCATCTGGATTGGAGAATGAATGAGCATTTTGATCATTTTGGATATCTTGAAGGAAGTTTGACGCGGTTGATGAAAAAAAATGTTGGATTGAAGAGGATTCTACTGAAGAATCCCCGTTTCGTCTGTTCTACAATTTATTTGTTCATGCTCAATCGATGGGAGATCTTAGAATTGATGAAAGTTCGAAGGAAGAATGAACTTAATTATTGTATTTATGTATTTGTGTATTGAATTGTTTTACTTTGCTTTACTTTATTTGGCTTAAATATTATATTTGGACATGCTTTCTTATTTAGTTCTCAGTATTATTGTGTTGTGGTTGTGTGTGCCGCTGAATTTAAATATTATTTGGCTTAAAAATGTGTAATGTTTAGTGTTGAGTGTATGTGTATGACTCCTGGATTTTATATATAAAAATAATGTTGTGTTGTTTGTGTTAAAAATTCTCATTTGCCAAGGCTTTAGGATGTTATTCAATGCTTAATTAGACTGATTAGACATCGATGCGGGCTTGAAAAGATCGAAATTACAAAAGAAAGTCAGAAACCCAATTTTTGAACTGGCGCCAAACGGTGCTGACACCAATGCCGGACAGCGCCAAAAATCAAAGAGTTTGGCCGTGTTTACAAAATAATGCGCTGAACGGCACTAGAACCAGCGCCGGACAGCGCTCGAATGCGAAAACTGCCCAAAACTCCAAATTTTCACAATTTAACCCTAGGACCCGCCATTTTTGCCCAAACCATTGTCTTCAACCTCCAGCCAAGGTCGGTTTTTGCACCTAAGGCTCACTAGCATTGGGATTTGAAGAGATTTCGTGGCCGGAAAAGTTCAGATTTCATCTTCTCTCGGTAAGAGCTATACTTTAACCTAAAAATTTTCGATTTTGACCGTGGAAATCTCTTGCAATAGAAATATTTGAACTTTTGAAATTTTTAAAGAAGATTTTGACTTCTTATCTTTTTAAATTTATCTTGGAGTCGATTACATTGTAATTTTAAAATTGATTAGGTATTTTTAGACTAATGACTCCAAGATTGGCTAAGGGGAAGAGAAAATTTGAATTTGATGAAAGTAAATTTGTAAGTTTCAAAGCTTATTCACGCTTTAGTACGTTTCTTAGCAATAAGAAATGTATTCAAGAGAGAGCTTTTGAAAATTCTGGAGGAATGCTTGAAGAATTGATTGATAATCATCAATGGGAGAATTTTTGTTATTTTACTACTGAAGCAATGTTGGGAATTGTTAGAGAATTTTATGTTAATCTGTTTTATTCTGAGAGTGAATATATTCTGGTTAGAGGCCAAATGGTTGAATTCACCTCTGTCAGCATCAATGCATTTTATCAGTTACGAGCACATTTTTCTTGTGACTATGAAAATTTTCCTATTACAAATAAAGCATCGGATATGATTGTGAACTTTTGACTGATGGAAAAGGGAAATGGAAGATTAAACAGAGACTAAAAGTTAACTTCCCCCTTTCTACTCGAAATCTTGTGTCAAAAACCTGGCATTACTTAATTTCTGCAAGACTGTTACCTACCAACCATCAGTCCATCACAGTGATGTTACTGTTGATAGAGCTGTTCTGAATTACTGTATTCAGATCATGAAGAATATAAACATTGGGGCTATTATTCATAAAAGTATTTTGACAAACTCAAAAGAAAAACTAAAGGAGAACTAGGACATCCCAGTCTGATTCATGTCATATGCATTTAATCAGTAGTAATTGAAGATAATAATGAGGTAGTCAATCCCCTGAAACCTATTACTAAACTGAATCTGAAAACTTATAAAGCTCATGTAGGATGAAAATGGAGTAAGAAAGCTGATGAGCCTTCTTTTAGTCGAGATAAATCATATACATCTACGGAGCCTACTCTGCATGATGTTATGGATCAGTTGGAAAAGTTAAACACCAGAGTTGAGGGACAAGAAGTAAGGAACAAGCTTAATGATGATTATCAAGTGCGGTGGAGAGAATATGAGATAGCTTATCATGATGCACAGATGAGATTTTTTAAGGGAGACACTAGTGTTGTATTTCGTATTTAACCTGAGTATAATCCATACCAGCCTGAAGAACCTGATGATGGTGAAGCTCCTGCAGAAGATAAAGATTGGTAGTTTGTTTATTTTTATTTTTCATTATACTTTGTTTTGTATTTGTGATGTACATGAGACTTCTTATGATTTGTGTCTGAGATGTTATATGCGTATGTGGATGTACTTGTAGTAGACTCTATTGTTGATCTGTGATGTTTGCGATGTGATAGTAAAGTTTTTATGTGTTTTGGATTGCCAGTTTAAATTGTAAAAGTAACAGTTAGATGTTAATGTTATATGCTATGTTTATTGTGTTTAAACCACTTCTTTATAAACTTTTAACTCATATTTGTGTATAGAAATACTTCTTAATTATTTCAGGCCTACTGTTCTACTTTATGAAGAAAATCTGCTTAAACTCAAAGGTATGAAAAGACCAGCATATTGAGGTATGAGTTATATATTTAGATGTTTTCTTTCTTCTATGTTAAATATATTCAAAATCTAAGTTTGGTGGAAGGGAAAGAATTAACTGTTAATTGTCTCATTTAAAATTATTTTCAAAAAAAAAAAAATTAGTAATATGATTTCCTGTAATAGAACTCAATTTCATATAACCGTATTTTTATTTTATTTAAGTATTTTATAAAATTGAATGAAAGTATTTGGAAATGAAAAGTAAATTTGTAATATAAGATATTTAATATAAAAGGATAGGACTATAGTCAACTATTTAAAGTAAGAAAAACTGTATATTTGAAATATTAAAAATCTTAAAATTTTATGTGATGGGAAAGGATTGAGACTTGCATGATGAATCATTAATAAGCTAAAGAAATGCCTATAAGGTAAATGAATGTGGTAGGTTTCAAATTTAGGGTGAGAAAGGTGAAGTTCAAAATCATTAAAAGCTATCCAGATACAACTGAAAAGAAAAGAAAAGAAAAGCAAAAAAGCAAAAGAAAACAAAAGAAAAGAGGAGTGAGAAGTTTGAAGAGATGTCTAATCAAAAATTGACTTTACTTGGACCTACCTAAAGGAGAAAACTTAATTACCTCTCTGAACTTATATGTATGGATTAGCATCTTTACCAGTAGTGTTCTCATAAACTTCTTTTCATGTAATCTTTTTAAGTGTCTTAATAGGACAATCTACAATCACTTTTGAAATGAATAGGAGACTAGAACTCCTAAACTTGATTACTAGATATTCTTACACCCGCAGAGTTTACTTGAATTATTCAAAGATCTTTCTTAAAATTTTACTATTATACTTATCTAAATCAAAATTATGGTATTCTAGAAATAAAGTTCATTGCAGTGGATCATTTTTTATGCATTAACTAAAATTACTTGTGGACAAGTAATAGTTAAGTTTGGGGAATTTTGATCCACTGAAAATTTGATAGCTTTTTAATATTTATTTCATACCTATTTTTGATGATATTGCACTTTAAAAAGCGGTATTTTTGATGATTTCATGCAGGTATAATGATTTTAGGCTTTGAGAAAAGGAAACAAAAGGAGCGATTTGGAGAGAAAAGGACAAAGTGCATTTTATTAAGCTAAGCAGCCGACCAGCATTTATCTAGCACGGACAGCGCTAGTTTCCAGAGAGTTACGACGTTTTGGCAGAATAATGCGTCGAACGGCGCTCCTACTGAAGGTCGGACAACTGACTATCCCGATTTTGAACTAGATTCAATGTATTTGGCCGGATTTTGAAAGGTTGTTTAAGAAAACTCTTGGGAATTCAGTTTGGCCGAATTTAAACATTTTTTGAGGTAAATTTCAAAGGGGGGGAAGAAAGGAAGAGAAGAGTTTAGAGTTTAGAGTGTTTCTTTCCATTTTGTGTTGGAAGTTATGTTTTGTATTTTCTCTTCTAAGGAGTGTGAGAGGAGAGGGAAAGTGAGAGATTTATTCTTCCTTACTATTCTAAAGAGAAAATTGTTTGTTGTTGTGAAGAAAGAAGAGGAGTCAAAGAAAATCTTGAGATTCGTTTGGGAAAGAGTTCGAGATAAGTTGTTTTTACTTTACTTCATTTGTATGACGATGTTTTTATATATGAAATCCATGTTTTATCATCTTTTCCTTATAAGTCTTGAGTAAATTTCTTTGTATTTCTCCTTTTCATGTGATATGTTGATATTGTGAATAGAAATGAAGTGCCGATTGTTTATGGAAAAATTGTGATAACATTTTCACTTAGAACTTCATTTACTTTTTAATCTGGCCAATTAAATTGTTAAAACTTATTGGGAAACATAAGTTCCGAAAGGATTATGAGTTCCACAATAAAAGTGAAGGTCACATTCAATGTCCATGAATGAGAGATATAGTTTATGAGGATTGAGTGCAAATAAATAGAGAAATATATTTTGATGGGCGTAGAATTGGAGATTTCAGAGAGACAAGCAGAAATCCTCAATTTGGTTCTAATGTTTAGAACTCGAAGCGAGAGTTACCTTCGAGCGAAGGGAAGTGGAGCTCTGGAGTGAGAGTCGGTATCCTCTCACTTAACCACGGATTCGGTGAACTAAACTTAAGATTAACCAATGTTCTTTATACGCTTGAATATGGATAAAGAATAGAAATGCTCCTATTTAGCACAATACATTCATATCACTGGTCTATGTCACAATAATCATCACATTACATTTGGAAATGAGGAAGACTCTTTCTTACAAATGAACTTTGTTATAAATTTAAACTTGTGTTAGTTTAACTTACTAGAGTTTAGAACGTGCTTAGTAGAAACAGTAACTGAATTTGTTTGTCTTTACTTTGAGAATTAAACCACCTGCAATTGTGTTGTGATTCGATAAGTAATTTTTGTGCTACACTATAAAATTAGAACCTCCCTATGGGATCAATAATCAAGACTCCACTAGAGTCTTGTATTACTTGAGCGATATGTATACTTGCGTTAATTGTGTGACTCATTATAATCCAAATCAATATATATATATATATATATATATATATATATATATATATATATATATATATATATATATATATCTAATTCTGAGTTAATTAATTTTTGCAAATCTAAAAAGTCGCACCAGTTCCTGAACTATATCGGCATAAGAATTCATCATTATTTCTTCTAGCTTTTAAAGCTGCACCCCATGCAATTTCAAAGCTATCTGTTTCTATAATTAAATAATCGTCTGGTATTGGTAAATGTAATTTCGACAAAATTTTACAAATTTTTTTAATTTTATTTAGAATCTTTTCATCATTTTCATCCAAATACCAAGACATACTCTTTCTTAACTTCATTTGTAATGGTGCTCTTAATTATGCAAGGTTTTTAACAAACGACTCAGCATATTTAATGCAACCTAAAAACCTTTGCAAATCTTTTTTATTGCTAATTTGTCTAAAATGACCTATTTTTGTTAGGATATGCTGCAGTAATTCGATAGAACATTTGTCTATTATAAGTTCGAGAAACTCAATATATTATAAGTCCTAGAAATTCAATGGTATTACTTAAGAAAATTGTTTTTTTTTCTTAAGGCTACTCAATGTTTTTGTGCTTTTTGTTCTAGCAATGTCAAGTGTTTCAAATGCTCAGTTATTGTTTGACTAAATATTAAAATATAGTCTGTATATAAGGAAAAATGTTATAGTTCATTAAAAGTAGTGTCTATATGTCTTTGAAATATTTGAGGGGCATTTTTTAGTCCAAAAGGCATTACGTTCCATTGATAGTGTTCTTGTGGTGTGTTAAACTCAGTGAATTCTCGGCTGTTTGGATGCATTTTTATTTGCCAAAATTATAATATACAATTTAATTTAGAAAATCATTTGACGGTTTTAATATGATTAATTAATACTTCTTTATTTGGCAAGAAATATCCATTGAATTTGGTATTTTCATTATATTTTTTATAATTAATAACTAATCTTGTTTTTCCCCTAATCTGCTCGGCATGATTGCAAACTAGAAAGGTCGGGCTGCTGTGTGGGCTATTCTTTGGTTCTATTAATTTAAGATTTAGTAATTCTTTAATTTGTACTTGAAATTCTTTTTTATCCTCAGAGTATATTTCATAGGTCTTACTCTTCTAATAAGATTAGGATTAATTGGTTCAATTGTAGCTACAGGCTCATCATTTGTCCAGAATTGTAATGGATTTTTAGAAACCATCGGTTTGAATAATGAGCTTGCAAAAGATCATAATTCACTAAGTTTAGAATTTTCATTAGAGATTATTGTTTTTAAGCTTAAATTGTTAGCAAATAAATGAGGAAAAGAATTTTCCATATTTTGATCAAGAGGATAATCACCACGTTGGCTGCGGAATGTAGGGATGGTATTGTGAACAATGTATAATCCCAGAACACATAATTCATCTGGCTCTGATACCATTTTGTACTTTGTAGTTCGTCTGGCTCTAACTCCTTGTGAGTGGTCAAATTATTTCTTATATTGTATAAGCTAAGCTACTATCAAACCTCAGGTTATCTCCTAATTCTGCCAATTAGTTTATGCAAGAAAAGGATCAATAACTTCTGTCTCTCAACGTCTAATATAACCATAACAGAAACATTCCTTTCTTAAGAATTGTCAAATAAATCTTTGATAGAAGAAAATTGTCTCAAATTTTCTTAGAGACGTCAACTAAGAAACTTTTATCTATTTAGATGTTAGGTTAGTAAAAAATAATAATTTTCTTTGCCCCGTTAAAACTTGCGAAAATTCAAATATTAAACATGCACATTCCATCTTCAGCATTCATGCTCAGCCAAAAGGTTCATCTCATAAACTTGGCTAAGCCCGTTAAGACATGGTTTGACATCAATTTCAAGCATTGTATTGTGTTATGGAATGGATAAATGGAGTTCAATAAAATTAAATTAAGCCTGGTATCACAAGTGTTGTGACTTTTTGGTAAAAAATATCGAGGCATTAATGAGTTTATTGAATTTTTGAAATAAATATTATCACAAATCTCATATAAATTATATATCTTATTACAATCCAAGTTAAAATACAAATAATTATTATGTATTAAAAAATTAGAAAAAAAAGAAAGAAATCCTTAAAAAGTGTTTTTTAGAGGCAAACTAAACCACAATTCTAGGAAAGACGCTTTTAAACATACCAAATGTATTAACACCTTTCAAAGGACTAACTCTAATTATTCTGATCTTTTGCCATACATTGGTCAATGAACTAAAGCTCAAGCATACGCTCATCAATCTTTAACCAAATACATAGGAGTCTACACTTTCTACCATATGGTGCCTTGTATAATGCTATAATAATACTATATTGATAGGTATGCTCATTAAACTCGACCAAAAACATAAGAGTTTACACTTTCTACCATATGGTGCCTTGTATGATGCCATAACAATACTATATTGATAGCTAATATTGTAGCCAAATTCTATCATAGGAACATGATCATTCCAGCTTTCACCAAAATCTAGAACCAAAAAATTGGGCCTTTTCTCATCGATGGCTCTCCAAAAATCATGGAATGGTTGCAAACAAACCAAACCAAATCAGGAGAAACTTGGTTTGAGCTTGAGGTCATTTCTCGAGCTTAATTCAAGCATTAATATGATGGTGTTAAATCAAGATAACTTGAACTCACAGCTAAAATTTAATTCAACTTTAAGATTACCAAACTAGCATTTAGCAACTTGTTAGCCGAGCAAATGATTTGCATTAAGCCTACAAATGAGCAACATTCTCATCAAACAGCTAATTAGCTAAAAAATGTCTTATCGAGCTTCTAAACTACTAAAATATTGAAATCAATAAAGATATTCTAACTGAGCGAACTATTAAACGAGCAATTCAAACAAGAAATAAGCATGCCACTTAACACAAGTATTTTGATAAGCATAAACAAATAATTTGCATTCCTGAAGAAAAGCAATTTAATAAAGCTCGATAATACCTTAAATAATAGTCTAAATGTACCTTAGATGAGCTTATAAATAAGCATATATACTAAACAGAGCATGGATAAACAACTTGTATTCATGAATAAAAGCAACTTATAAGAGCTCAAATTATACCTTACATTATACTCTAAATTGCTTAAATCAGCCTACAAATAAGAATGTCTCCCTAAATGAGCACCAAATAAGTTTTTTTCCGGTTCATAAACTAAAATACCCAACTAGAAGTGAGAAACTATATAACGCACAACCTGAGCTGCTGCCTCAAAGAATTAAGTTGTAATCTTTTAAGCCCATTTTTCCAAGAAAAACAACATAGGCAATTGATTCAGTAGAAAAGAAGAAAGTTTATAGATGTGATTGATGATACAGATTTGAAGGGTATAATAAAAAGTGAGAAATGACAAATAAAATTGATCAAAATCTTGGTGATCAGGTTTGTTTTGTATATACAGGCAATATCAAGCAAATGAAGCAATATGTAATAATATAGTAACGTTTCAATTAGATTTTAGTAAAAAATACACAAAAAAATAAGGGGCAATTACATACATACCACACAATTCTTATATATTGACATGTCTAACACCAAAACATTCATATTTACATGCATATCACTCAAATCTTTAAAATCATCAATATCTTTTTAAAAGTGAAATACACCTTTTCAAGCAAAGTTTATAGCACCAAGGTGTTATAAATGTAAATATCAAACTTTGGGTTTAAGATATGTAAATATATAAGACTTATGTGGTATGTATGTAAATTTCCCAAAAAATAAATGACAGTTGTGTAAAAAAAGGCCACAGTGAAGGTGCTTATATTGCAAAAAAACTCCTTCCTAGAAATTATTAAGAGGTGCATAAAGTACCAAATCAAAGTAAGGATATTGAAGTTCTGTTATTTCCAAAACTAAGCAATAACTGTCGTTTAAGTAGACCAGTCATACTGTACCTAATATGTGGTCCATCCATGAGAACTAGCAAGAAAAGGAAGAATATGATTTGGATAAGGATAAAAACTCCAGTGATATGGTGTGAGGTTTGTAAGAACTAATGTGATGTTTTGAGGTAGTGATTACCAGCCAGAAGGAAAACTAACCTGCCGTACAGAACTATAGGTTGTTGACTAGGTTGTTGATGTGCAGACAAAGCATGAATGAATGCCGAGACAAATGAAGAAGGATTGGCAGCTAGAAGAGGGTATCACCTATCAATGGCTAGTTGGTAAGCGGTGGTTAAAGCGCAGTGGCATGAGAGCTAATAGGAGAAACGTGAATAAAGATTTGATTTCTTGTAGCTGCAAATGTGATGCAATTGATGGCTATGTGATATTTTATAGAGAAAGTAAACTCAATTTTTAGTAAACTTGAGCATGATTTCTTTAAAATTTCAAATTTCAAATTTAATTTAATAAATAATTTTGTTTCTTAAAAAGCTTCAGTTCCAATTAACTCATAAATGAGAGTGTTATTGAATCAAAAACAAACCAGCTACTGAGTCTTAAATGAGAATATAACCGGGTGTTAAATGGACTTGTTCATTAATTTTAAATGATAATTTTAAATAAATCAAGTAACAACTAGTACCAAATGGTTCATTTATGAATTTAGTTATAAGAAAATTTTCGAACTTCTTGGCTTACATAAACTTAAGATCATTAATGAGTTCTAAACAAGTCACAAGAAGCTTGCTAAACATATTAGTTAATTTGCAGCCTTAGTAAGTTCTATGGTTATTTAAGGAAGCTGAATAAAATTAATAAAAAAAAAAAAAGCACTGCGTCAAACCAAGCCTAACCCCCAACATTTTGTTTTGTTCAATTGCACTTGGATAAAACCTCAAATTTTATCCATTTAAACCAAGAAGATTTATGTAATACTAGTTAAACGCATTCATCTAAAAATCATAGCATAATAAGGCTAAGCTCAAGAAATTCTAATTTTCAAACTATTCACATCCCCCACGACACATACATACATAGATTCCAAAAGATAAAAGTGTTTGAGTGTTAGGTGGGCATAGTCAAGTGGTGGTATGAAGTGGGGGCTAGAAATAGATAGGTGGAAGAATCCTCCTCCTTTTTTCCCAATTCAGAATCTATATTATTGATTCCAATTAAAAATCCATCCCTATCAATATGGATCTTCACAAACAACAAAATTATTTAATATTATGACACTAACAATAAAAAAATATCATTTCTCATAATACTCTAAACTTTGTCGAGACTTCACACAAAAATTTTAACCATTAATTTGAAACACTACACAAACAAAAACTTGGAAATCCTAGATGTTGTGTTTCTTTAATGCCAAGGATATTTCCACTAACAAAACTAAGCGCATCTCTCTCTATTATTTTATAGAAGTGTCCCAATTTAAAGCACGTAACATAACTTCCACACACCCTCCCTACATCCATATAACTGCTCTAAGTCCTTCTTCACGATTATCTACCACACTTCATTGCCCTTTTACAAAATAATAACCTTGCCCAACTAGTACCACGGCCCTATCAAAGCAGATAAAGAAATTCATCTAAATCACTCCATGAGCTTTAATGGGATGCCTCTAACTACCAGTGATGCTATGCAGCTAACTGCTTAAGTAACTCAAAATTTGCTAACTACATAATGGTGGATTTAGCAGAATGAAATAGCTGCGCTCTCAATGTCAAAATGCTAATGAATGTGATCTGCATATAAAAGCATATAATTGTTGTCGTTTGACTCCTCTTTCAATGTACATGTTTCCGTTATTACTTGCTACATAGAGGCACTTAAGCTGGTGAATACGTACAATGGCTCACCCATTAAAGATTTCTATTTACCAAGTAAAGCGCTCTGAAAAATTGACTAATTTTGATATTGCAAATAGCTGCAATTGAATGAACTACAAAAAACAAGAGCTATCATTTAATTAGTTCAATGTTTGTTGCTGTTAGCTCGCAAGTGAATGATCTAGCATGTATTACAACTTGCATATTAGCTTCTTAATAATAACAAGCGAATAATACTCATCTTAAACTGCACAAACTTACAGAAAAGGAGCCCAATAGACGATCACGAGCAAGAACTTCTGGAGACTTGACCCATATCTGTAAAACAAATGGAAAAAATTGTTTTTATTCTTTTTTGCTACATAAACAAAAAAATTTTCTTCATAAAAAAGGTTTCTTACATTTTTTAAATTATTATTTTTTTATTTCATAATATGAATCTAAATTTTGGGCAATAAAATCATTGATAGTTAAATAAGGAACGAGAAAAATGAGAATATTAAAACTGATGTGCAATGAAACTGAGAAATATAACTAGATAAGAATAGAGGGACTATTGGGTTAAAAATATGTTCATTAGACAGGTAAATAGAATTAAGGGCCCCTAGAATTAATGACCAACAGTGGTTAGAAAGCGCACCAATTGCATATAGTTGGAGTAAAAGTACTATGAAGTAAGAATAAAATAATTCCTAGGGTAAAGAGTATAAAAGTTATTTAAAATAACTTTCAAAGTATAGGATGAACAACTCTCGCTCAGAACTCATCCGGAATAAATGACCAAGATTATTGCGACATTACCAACTCACAGTTCAGAAAAGTGTTGATGAATGGGCACAAGGAAATTGGCCAAATACCTAGTCAAAATGTCACATAAAGGTCATCCAGCTCTACATCTCCCAGCACATAAAAAACATTCTTTTGGACTGAGGGATAGCATCATAGCAATTAAAAAGACTAATCTATTTACATATTTCACCCCAAAACTTTCATGTATATACACATAGCACTCAAATCTTTAATATCCTATAAAAAATAGTACCATTTACATTTTTAAGAGGTGAAATACACCTTTTTTCGAAAAGCTATGCATGTAAGTTTGAAAGTTTAGGTGTGAGATATGTAAACACTTAAGAATTATGTGCTGGGTATGTAAATCTCCCCAAAAAATTGAGGATTCACCTGCTAAATACCCGAAGGATGAAAAATTAAATAAACTGAACACAATTAAAGCTCTGACCTGCCCATCGTACCATCCCGTCTCCTCATCTGCAATAAATAAATAAGTAAAAATACAAAAATGCGTCTCTGAATGTTGTGAAATTAACGAATGAATAAGAAAAGCAAAAAACTGAACCCAGAGTCATACACTCAACGGTCGCGCTCAGCAAGCGATTGCCAACATAGGCCCATCCTAGATACATCCGGAGCACGGTAAGCATCACGGAAAGGATTCCAGCCGAGGCTGCGCCGAGACAGCATCTGAGAGCTTCCGCTGATGTGTCCACAACAGCGCCGGTGCCGAAAACAGAGATGGGGAGGCCGACAAGGATCGTAAAGGAAGTGCCTACAACAGCGAGGCGGGTGCAGTACTCACGGAGGTCTGCGGCGGCCCAAGAGAAAGGAAATGAAGTTGAGATGGCCGTGTACTCGTTCACCGGCTGCTGGTCCCAAGGAACAGGGCCCTCCGTCTCCTGCGGGCTTCCGTTTCTGAACGACGACAAAGAGGAAGCGATTATCGCCGAATTTTTACTGGGCAAGCAGATCGGGCTCCTCCGCTGGCTAGGCTGTCGAGCAATGGGATAGGGTTTTCGCGTAATCAAAATGGTGGGAGCTACAGAAGCTGCCATGAGAAGTGGCAAGGAGAAATTCGGCGGTTGGGGAGTAGTTTTTTAGGAGTTTTACTCTAATTTAAAGTTTAAGAATATTTACGTATATACCATTCAATTCTTCTGCATATACGTAACAAAGACCTAAACTTTATTTTTTTTATGCATGCCAATAACCCATGCATAAAAAATATATTTGACATTAAAATGATTATATTAATAATGTGATAAGAAAATTTTGTTGACATAAATGTATATATAAATATATATATATATATATATATTAGATGTGTAAATATATAAGAATTAAATGCTATGTTTGTAAATGCTCCTAAAATTTATTTTCGAACGACGGATCCCATCCCATAATACCAAATAGGTCCAATCGAGTCAAATTAAACTCACATCAAGTCGTTAAACAACTTTTGTAAGCTTTTGGTATATAATTGGAAGCTTCAGTGAATTTGAAATCTAACAAGCTTATAATCAAATCGAGCGTCAAGATGAGGAGAATCCAATGAGCTGAAGATCGCTCTTTTTTTATATTATTAAGACACTAAAATGTTCATTGAACATTGTCTCATCAAGAGAATCTCTATGGGACGTCTGGTGGGGTGATCTCAGTATTTTTTTTGGGAAAAGTGAGGGTCTACCCCAGATTTATTGAATCAAACTAAAGTACAAATAAAAGACAGTCCAAAATCTCAAAACAAAAGAGCCTAAAACTAAAAAAACACAAAAAAGAGAGCAACAAATTACAAAAAAAGGAGCAACTGGACAACAGAACCCGAGGAACCTAAGGCACGATAAGCAGCAATAATTTACAACATCGAGCACTTTCCATCCACTTACCAAAAATATCATGAGATAGACCTCCAATGGAACAACAATAATAGCAACCCCTTTGATATATCAACAAAGAGCACCAAACAGTCAATCCATATAGCAGAAATATCCTCAGAGAGACCTCCAACAAAACAGCAACAACAGTAACCCTTTCAATATATCAACGGAGAGCTCCAAACAGGTAGAATATCCTTCCTATGATCAGCAAAGATCTACAAAACAAGAAAAAAAAAGTAGCAGCAAAAACATTCCTGCAATATTACAAGAAACAAAAAATAAAAATTCTTCTTAAAATAACTAAATAGCAACAAAGAATTACAAAAAAACTAGGAAGAAGGCAAGAAAACAAGGAGCAGCAATAAAATGCAACAGATCAATTACAACAAACAAACAACAACTAAAACAATCCTCTATTCAATCAACAAAGAGCTCCTCTCTGAAACATAGAACAACACCAGATCAAAACAAACTTTCCAAAGAATGGCATAAGAAAGGCAAGAAAAGAATAATAAGCTCAGTCAAGCCCAAAACATTACTGAGCAACCCCAATCTAAAGACTAAAGAAATAACAGTAAATAACCTTACATTAAATGGTTGAAACCGAATTTCTAAAGAACATAAACCGAAATTCTATCAATATTTAATGAGAAGGAATTTACCAGGATAACATTTCTAAAGAATGGCAAAGTCACTAAGTAAGAATGAGTACATCATAGCAAAACCTAAACAAAGCTACACAAGAGACAAAATATTTATGTGAAGTATCAAGAAAATTTTAAGAGAAAACCCGAAGAAAAACTAAAAATTCAAAACTTGCTGAACGTCCACAAACTCCAAAAATAATAAAACAGGAAAGCTAAAAAGATCATGCAAAAGATGAAAAATAGAAATTAAAAAAAAAAAACATCGATATTTTAAAGTTATTTAATATATTCAAAAATGCAAATGTTAAATTACCATTTCTTACTTTTATAACTAATTAACCAGTGGATATAATGAATATTAAAATTAGCATATTTAGTATTATTTTTAAAATCCTAGATTTTCATTCAAGCCAAATCACATAAACAACAACTTGTAAAGCTAATAAAAAAACGTCTAGATATCTTCCAAGAAAAGCTTTTAGAATGAAAAATGACTTGAAAAATATTACAAGGAGCAATAAGAAAATATCCATCAATCAAACAATTTTTAGTGAGTGAATGAGAATAAGAACATTAAAAAAAGAGGTGGTCGTGAGTTTGAAAATTATTCTTACATAAAATACAGGACAAATTGATATGCAAACCTCTTAATGAAAAAATACCTAATGTTTTAAGACCTTTAATAATAACTTTCCAAGTATGATTATGAAAAAACCTTTAAACCAAACCATTTTAAACCAATTAACAAGAGGGAAAGAAGCGTAAAGAGAATGATAAACTTCATTATGAGAAAAAAATGAAGCAATTCCTCCAAGAACAAGTGAGTCCAATAGCAATAGGAATCTTACTAGTAGAGTCAATACAAAAAAACCAGAACCAAATGATATAAAGGGAAATTCCAATTGGTATAAACTATAGCCTTAAGCTTAGATTTAGAAGAAAGCTTAAACTAACTAAAAATCACCAAAAGTCTCCACAAGAAATTTACCCCAAACGAAGGATCAAAATAAAATAACATAGCAAATCATTTATAACATGAAAATTCATAAAAAAACATGAATTTAGATGAAATTCTTATAAGTTCTTTTTAAAAAATAGATGATATATAGTTGGTTTTATGATAAAAAAACCATAATGATTAAAAAGCCAACCTCTTAATTAAGAAGGATAGTTATAATGTTTTCAAATGAATTTAAATTTTGCACATTATTTTAATGTAATCAAAAGAAATAAGACCTAAACCACCCAAAAGTTTAGGAAGAGTGATATTCTTCCAGGAGATTGTATGGAGTTTCTTAGTTTCATCAATATTAAGAAGAAATTTTGAAATCAGAGAAGAAATCTATTTTCTTAAACCTTTTGGTAATAAAGATGAACAAAAATAATAGTACGTATAACTCCAAATGGTAAATTTAATAAGTTGAAAATGACCAGAAGAAAATAATAGTTTATTCTTCCAACTCACCAACCATAAAAAAAATCATATCTAAGACTTTATGATAGTCATACATAACTTATTTAGAGGGTTTGATAGTGACAACTAGGTAATTCTATGGTTTTTATGTATTTCATTATAACTCTGATAAACTAAAACTTCTTTAATAAAATTAGAGTTATGTTTATCTTTAGTGATATGATATAAGAACTTAATATCATCTTCCCCTTTAGATAACCAAGAGCATTTGGGTCTTTGCTTGACCCATTTGTAATCATAATAAATAACATTAGAAATGTTCTTTTAGAAAGAATAAGCTTTATCCAAACTACTATTAGAAATAGGGAATTTCTCCGACCAAACCATGATAGTAGTTTATTTATCTTTAAGATCAACAATATGTTTGGATAAAATATTATAGGAACTCTAATGCCAACCCTGTAAAGTCATTTTATGATTACGAAATTTATTGCAAAGTGAAAAAATAGGATCACCTTTAATGTGTATCATCCTAGAAGCATTAAAATATTTTAAAAATCAGAGCAAAAGCTCCAATCATTCTTATATATAAGTCTACAATGTACTTTGTAAGAAGTTCCCAAAGAAGCCAAAATAGGATTATGATCAAAGGAGTAAGCATTTAAAAATTTATAAATTGAATCAGGAAAAAGATCCATTCAATTAGCATTACATAAAGTTTTATCAAGAATACATTGACCTGACCCGCAATTACGTGTATTTTTAATCTCCAAAATTTTGCCACAAAATATGTCTCAAATTATATTTAGCGGCTAGTGTGAAATGTAATGATTTATGAATTATATAATAAATTTTTACACTAGGGGTGCTAGGCAAGTATTCGTATAATTTCAAGTAATATAGGATTTTCCTTAAATACCCCAGTATTAAGCCCATGGGAAAGCGATAACTCTTAAAATCAACTTATAGAATTTCTATTTAAATTGCAAATTAAACAGATTTAAGGTCTATAATGATATGCTTACTAAAAATTACTACTAAAAAGTTAAAAAGAAAGTAACAATTAAATGTAACAGCTTAATAAAATATAACAGCCAATTTGGATATTATGGAAAACCTTTTCCCTTGCAAAGAGATTTTAACCTATGTAGGATTCTAGTGATTTAAGATAAAATTGATGTATAGTGGTAAATAGAAGCATACCTTATTCCTTACCCCTTCCGGTGCTACCAAAAAACATTGGCTAACTTAAGGCCGATTTCTTAACATCTCAATTTTGCATCAGAACTATCTAGCCACTCACATCTAGATGCCCCTAAGCCTATGTCATTATGATGGTTGGATCTCATCATCAGAGTGCTAAACCTTAAGCCAAATTGATACGAATCTTGTATATCATTCTAGAACTAACCAATTCTAGGCCCATCAAACCTTATCTCCCTATTTATTTGCACTCCCCCTTAGGTACCATGGCTCTGCTTAGAATGAAGTGTGGTATCCATTAGTTGGCTGAAGTCATAATCCTCCCAGTTTATTATGTTTTTTAATGGATTTTAACCTCACAAGTGGCCAGTTTGTAAAGTAAATGAAGATTCGGTGAAAATACCATCATAATTTTAAGCATAAAAAGAAGTCTTTAAATCATTCTCATCTCATAAGATTAATTCCTACATGTAAGGATAAAGAAAGGGAACTACTCAGAATTCATGGAGATAAAACAAAAACAAAATATTTGCATTGAGATCCAAGTCTTACAATAAAAAATTAAACACAAATATAAAGTACCTTATGTCTTCTCCCCAAGTAAGCTTCTGGAGTTTCCTTTAAGCAATCTTTAACATTAACACACTAAAAAAAACTCACACTTACACTTAAACACAACATAAGAAAACTCTAATTTACTATTGCCGCCCAATTGAAGTTTTGAGGCTCCAAAAGGGCTCTAAATTTGGTTAAATCCTTCTCATTTAATAAAAAATAGAAAATAACTAAGGTTTGCTTCAAACACCCCTCCAAAATTCAGTCAAATTTAATAGTTCTTCTAAAAAGGTAGTATCTTGTGCTAGTCCCATCTAGCTGGAGTCTGGCGCAATTAGTGCCAGTGGTGACGATATAGTGCCACCTATATTTGCCAATTTTTACTCTATTTTTCCCTCATTTTCTCTAAATGTCCATTCTAAGTATCTGAAACCAAATACATGCAACATATCTTCATTTAAAGTGCAATATTATAAAAAATGTACGTAAAAAGCTTATAAAATATGCACTAAAAATAGGTTATTTTTAGGTGAATCAACTGTCTTCTTCCTCTATACAAAACTGCCTAAGATGGGATTTGAAGTATCCTTACAACATTCCTAAGTATTTTAAAGAAATTTGAGAGTGAGAATTTCATTACTATTGAGAGATCATGGAGATTAATGGCAATGAAAGATTTGAAGATAAGAAGTTAGTGCATAAGGATGATCAAACCTACTTCAATAGATATCTTGCATTAAGTCTAGAACGACTTATGGACAAACTTGAGAAGATTAAAGGTGAGATCTCTCTTTTGCATACAAAGTTTGAAAACTTGTCCACCAATACGAGCATATGGATTGGCAGTTTAAACTGTAATTCAATAGTTTGGCTTGTTGTCAAGATAGTCAAGTGACTATGTATAACACTAACAAGTGGATTGACGATAAATTTGCTAAGGAATTTCGTCGTGCTCCTCTCTACCATTCCTACAATCAAAATTGTTTGGTGCGTAGACTAGAGAATGTTACCACTGATCATGAGTGGTCCTAAAGAATGTTTTTATATAGGTATTTCTATTTTAGTGTTATGTGATTTCATGTGGCGTGCCTATCATATTTGTATTAAGACTTATTGTTGTTTTTATAGTCTTTGTTGTATAAACATCTGATGATGTATATGTGATTGTGTCGTATGTATTGAATCTATAAATAATATAAGAAAACAATTTCTTTTTTTTTTGCAGAATTAGCCTTATGTATTCATATTGGAATTTGAAAACTTTAAATTTTGGAATGACGATGAACTCAATATCTATAAAAGTGGCTGTTAAAACTTGAAGAATAGCCTTTCTACATCCAAGATTTTCTATTTCCTTTTCAAATATATAAAAAAAATTGAAATATGGATGTGCATGAATGGAGATATAGCGCCAATGACAGTTATTGTAGTTTTTTTTTTTTTGCAAAATCATTGTATTGGATGATATTTGGAAGGTTGCTTGAGGCATCTTTTGGAAAATTCATTCTTACACTAAATTAAAATGCTTGAATGCCATAAAAATTGAGGAGAAAGAGGGGAAAAAGAGTATGAAGGTGTGTGGAAAGTGTGTAGAAGGTGAGTATTGAGAGTGAAGTTTAGAGAAGGTTTTCTCTAGAGTTGTAGGAGAGGAAGGAAAGTGAGAGATTTCTTCTTCATTACTTTTCTAAGAGAGAATTGAGTGTTGTTGTAAAGAGAGAAAGAGATTTAAAGGAACTTCAAGGGATTTGCTTTGGGGATGAGTTTCAACTAAATTTTATTTATTAATTGTTATTTGTATGAACTTTCTTATATATATAAAATCCGTGTTTTGTTGTATCTTCCTCATAAATTCTGAGTAGATTTCTTTGTCTTTCTCCTTGTAATAAGATATGGTAAAATAAAGAGATAGATTTGATATGTAATTTAAATGTTAAATACTTGTGATGATACTTCATTTACCTTTTGATATGGCCAATTAAAATGTTAAAAGTTGTTGTGAAACATATGATCTAAAAGGACTATGCATTCTACAATAAAAAGAGAATCACATTCAATTTCATGGATGAGAATGAGTCTATGGGGCTGAGTGCAAATAAATAGGGAAAAAAATTTTTTTGGGCGTAGAATTTGAGATTTTTAGGTTGACAGACTAAAATCTCTAATTCGATCCTAGTGCTTGGAAACTAAAGCGAGAGTTAGCCCTCAAGCGAGGGGGAAGTAAGAGCTCTGGAGTGAATGCCAGTATCCTCTCAGCCTAACCACAAATTTAGGAACTAAACCTAGGATTAGCCAATGTTCTTTATGCACTCGGAAGAGGGTAAAGAATATGATTGCTTCTATTTGGCACAATACAATTTTCAACAATCTAAATCTTTCACTAACCATAACCTCATTGTAAGGGGAAGGATACTTTCTCCAATTTGAACCTTTCTTTACAAAATAGTAAAACTTTGTTTAGAATTCGTAAATTTTCTTTGATGTTTAGCAAGTAATTTGGTAAACTTATTTATATTAGCAACATTAAATATTGTCAACTTGTGTTTTTCACTTTAAGTTTTATATAGTTTGAACGTTGTGTTTTAGTGCTACTATCATAAATTTACACCTTCCCTATGGGATTGATAACAAGGACACCACTAAAGTCATGTATTACTTGAGCGATACATATACTTGCATTTGCATCCTTGTAACTATATAAAAAATATAAAACTAAAATGTCTGCTTCAAGTTTTTGGCGTCGTTGCTTGGGAAGGTAACAATAAATTTAGTATAATTTGAAAAACTTTTTCTTAATCTATAAAACTTATATTTGTGTTATTGCTTATTTTTAAGTGTGTTGATTGTGTTTGTTTATGCATAGTTTTGGATATGAAGGTTTAATACCTTACAACCCAGAGTTAGAACGTACTATTAGAAAAATTTGAAAACAACAAAAAGAATCTGAAATTTTGAACAAATGGCGAACAACATAGATAATTAAAGAATTGAAAACGAACATCAACAAAGACCATTAAGATATTATGCTAACCTTACAGTTGATGAAATTCACTTAACTATTCAAAATTATGATGTTGATGCTAATTCATTTGACCTTAAACCTGCTATTATCCATTGGTACAAAATACTCAGTTTGGGGGAACACCTACTGAAGATCCTAATTTGCATCTTGCTAGTTTTTTTTAGAATTTTGTGCTACCTTTAATATGACGGAGTGTTGATTGGCACTGTCAGACTTAAACTTTTTCCTTTTTTATTAAGTGATAAAGCTAAGGCATTGTTAAATTCATTAGCACCTAAGTCTATTAGAACTTAGGGAGAACTGTCTCAAAAATTTTTGGCTAAATATTTCCCACCTTCAAAAACTGCTAAGCTTAGGAATGATAATACAACTTTTGTCAGTTCGAAGTGGAATCAATATACGAAGCTTGGGAAAGATTTAAAGATCTTCTCAGAAAGTATCTATTCCATGCTATGCAAGATTGGTTAATAATTAAAACTTTTTACAATGGATTAATTGGATCTCTTAGATCTATTATCGATGCTGCTGGTGGTGAATCATTAATGTCAAAAACTTTTGATAAAACATTTTCTTTAATAGAGAAGATGGCTGCTAATAATTTTTAATGACCTTCTAAAATAGTAAATCCAAAAAGTGTAGCTAATATCCATAATTCAGATGCAATATATAATTGGCTTCTCAAATTGATGCAATATCAAATGCAATAAATCAATTTGGAATGAACTATTCTCAAATGCCTCTGGTGTTAGAGGAAAATTTATTGGGACAAATAACAGAATCTCAATCATCTTATGAGACTTTAAATTTCATAAATAATAGGTCCAATAATCCCTATTCTAATTATTATAATCCTGATCGGAAGAATCACCCTAATTTAAATAATAATAATAATAACAATTTAGTGAACCCATTAGGAAATTCAAACAACTAAGGAAATCCTAACTATGTATCAGTAACTCACAAGTTAAGAGAAGAAATTGCCTATTGAAGAATTGGTATTAAACATGGGGAATCAATTACAAAGTTAAGGTAATCAATTACAAAGTCAAGGAGCTGCTATTAGAAATATTGAAACAAATTGGGACATATTGCAACTGCACTTAGTAATACACCTTCAAGAATTCTTTCTAGTAATGTCGAAAAAATCAAAATAAAGAGCAAATTAAGGTTATTCAACTAAGAAGTGAAAAAGAATTGGAAACAAAGTACAAAAAGAAATTGAAACTAAAAAGAAAATGGTGGAAATTGAAAAAGTCAATGATGATACATATCGAGATTTAGAATATTAAATTAAACCAATGAAAATTACTATAGAAAGACCTCTACCTCCATTTCCTCAAAGATTGAAACAACAACATAGAGATAAAAAATTTTCAAAATTTTGAGAAATTATTAAAAAATTTACTATAAATATTCCATTTGTTGAAGCTTTAGAACAAATGCCAAATTAGTTTAATTTTATGAAGGATATACTTAACAAGAAAAAGTAGTTTACAGATAATGAGACTGTTTCACTTAGAGAGGAGTTTAGCGCAATTATTCAGAAAAGCTTTTTGAAAAAATAATAGATCCTGGTAGCTTTACTATCCCTTGTGCTATTGGTGAATGATTTTTTGGAAGAGCCCTATGTGATTTGGGAACCAATATTAACCTCATGCCTCTACCAATTTTGAGAAGGCTAGGTTTAGAAGAGATTTACCCTAATACTGTAACTTTTTAATTAGTTGATTGTTCGATCACCTATCCTTAAGGAGTTATAGAAGATTTATTGGTAAATGTTGATAAATTTATCTTTCTGGTAGATTTTATTGTTCTAGATATGGAGGAAGATAAAGAAATTCCTATTTTTTGGAGAGACCATCCCTTGCAACTGGATGAGCTATGATAAATGTTCAAAAAGAAGAATTAATATGAGATTTAATGATCAAGAGGTAACAATTAATATATCAAAATCCATGAAATGTCCCGCAACAAAAAAAAGATAATGAATGTTTGATACACCTAAAATATTTAGTATTTTTATGCAAATTTTATACTTATATTTAATGATATTGCACTTTAATGGAAGGTATTTTGTGTTTTTCTTACAGGTATGATGAAAATGGATGTTCATGATGAAAGGAGCAAAATTGGATCAAATTTGGAGCAAAAAAATGAAAAATCAAAATTTTGGCACTAGCGGCTAAGCGTTGTTGGGCCGGCGCTTAGCCGCCACAGTTAAAAATCAAAATTCAAATGAATTTGGTGCAAATTTCAAAGGGGATGGGATGCAACTCTTGGTGGTAACTATCATAACTTCCTTTGGGTGGCAAGTTTGAATGAAGGGGTGCGTTCCTTGGTAGATACATTGAATCTGGACACATTTTGAAGAGACACCAAGACACCTTTTGGTTTACTATTTAAAGAGAGTCTTAGGAAAGATTAGGAGACTCTTCCTTTGCATTTTGAAGGGTTCTTTCTTTCTTTCTTTTGTTCTTCCACTGCATTTTAAGAGTTTTTATTTTAGAGTAGGAGTAGAGAGTAGAAAGGAGAAAAAGGTCGAAGTGAAGTCTTCTTCTTCCCACTTCTTTTCTTTCTTTTAGTTTAGTTTTTATTGAAGTCTGAAGTCTATATTCTGAGTCATCAGAGTTGGGAGACTTGCTCTGAGGAGTAGTTTAGTGAAGATTCAAAGTTTCAGAGGAACTTCCCTAGTCTTGTGGAGAGGATTTTCAGATAAGTGTTTACTTTTAATCTTTATATTAATACTTGATTTAGTTTGTTATTTTTCTTATTCTTTTTTAATTTCAAATCAATGTGTTTTTGTATTTTCTCAATGCATTCTGAGTATTTTACTTTATCCTTTTCTTTCTTAAATGGAGAAGTAATTAATTTACAAAGAATTGTTGTGGAAGGTATAAGTGTTTACTTCTTAATTTGTCCTGTTAAGTTGTAGAATTTCTTGAGATTATGCAAGATCCAATGCGGTATTGTATCATAAAAGTTAGTAAGAATCGCATGCAATTATATGGGTGAGAATTGTAGTCCATATAATTGAATGTAATATTAGAAGATATTTTTATAAAAGGTAGTAAAATTAGAGGATTTTAGAGTGACAGGCTAAAACCCCCTAATTTGGTTTGAAGTTTTGAGTTTTGTCATGAGAAGTTAGCCCCCAGGTGGTGGGAATCGAGGGAACTCTAGAGTGAGAGACTGGTATCTTCCCTGTCTAACCATGTTCAAAATAATAAAAATTTCAAATTAACCTATGTTTTTTATAGAACCAAGTAAGGGTAAAGAACACATTTGCTTCTATCTGTCACAACAAATTTGAATACTTCCATAACAATACTTTAAGAATTATTACTACTTCATAAAAGGAAAGAAAAAGATATTCTAGTTAATAGTATTTTATATCCAGTGTTATTAGTTATTATAATTTTAATTTCTTGCTTAACCTTTAAAGGAAATTTCAAAAGACAAATCAACTTTCAAAACTTTTCAAAATCAAGACATACTTTTTCAAAAACAATTAAAGAAAGTAAAAAGATAATTTTCTGATTCCTTTAAAGAAACATTTTCCCAGTGGGTTCGATATCTCGGGACTTAATCAGAAAGTCCTATATTACTTGATAAATGATACGTATACTTGCGCAGTATCCCATATTATAAAATCATAATTTTCATATCTAAATCATCAGCGCATATATTCCTAGCGGCCCAAGTTTTTGGCGGTGTTTGCCAGAAATCAAGTTTTTATTGTCGTTACATTTACAGGACAGTATCAAGTTTTTGGTGCCGTTGCCAATTTTCATATCATATTTGTAAGTATAAATATCAGGAGATCAATGTTTCAGAATGGAAGTTTGTTATTATCTGAGCAATGAGCATTTTAAGGAAAAGTTTGAAGAGAAACTTGAGTAAGAAGAATTAAAGTATGAGCACAAGGATGAGAGAGAAGATAAAAATGTTGAGATAGTAAATGAAAAGTTAGATTATGTTCAGGAAAGATTTGAGATATTGGATATTAGTAGAAAATGATAATAAAAATCTCATTCCTTCAAGTATAAACCTCCTGAACTTGAAATAAAAATATTTCCTACCCATTTAAAATAAGTATTTTTTAGGAAATTCATCTAAATTACATGTTATTATATCCTCAGATTTAACTGAATCACAAGAGTAAAAACTATTAGAAACTTTAAAAAGATACAAAAAATCCTTTGAATTGACTTTAGTTGATATTAAAGGAATCAGTCCTTTGATTTGTATGTATAAAATTTCATTGGATGAACATCATGAACCTAAGGTTGATCCTCAAAGGAGATTAAACCTGATGATGAAAGAAGTGGTTAAAAAGAAAATTTTAAATGGTTAGACGTGAAATAATATATCCTATTTCAGATAGTGCTTGGGTAAGTCCAATTCACTACGTTCTAAAAAAAGGGGGAGTGCTGACCCAATGCTATATATATGCATACTAAAAATTCAATCCCCAACAATGGCGCCAAAAACTTGACCAGCAATCCGCTGATGACAAATATAATAATTAATGCTTTCAAATATATGTAATAGGTAATAATAGCAACTAGTGTATAAAAATATAATTTTATTGAAAATATTTTACACAATAGGGGTACTACGCAAGTATACGTATCGTATCAAGTAATATAGGGCTTTGAAATAAAGACCCCAGTATCGATTCCACGAGGAGTGAGTTATGGATTTTTAAAAATTTTAATTTTATTTTTATGTATTTCTCTTATAGTTTATAAATTTGATATTTTTAATTTACTAGATGTAATAATAAAGCAGTAATGAAAGATGCAATAATAAAGCATTAATGAAATGATTGGTGTAAATAGCAATAAGAGGACAACTTTCTTCCTTTCAATTAATCCAAGATTTTCTAAGATAATGATAATATTCGTGGAGAATATAAATTTATGGTATTGTGCCAAATAGAAGCATTCATATTCTTTACTCTTTGATCCAGGTGTAACGAACATTGGCTATCCTATAGATTAGGTCCGAATTTATTGTTAGTAGAATGGGTTAATCTAGGCTCACACTACTAGATGTCCAAGGGTGGCTATGGTCGGCCCTACTAGTGACCCTTTCCTTCTCTATAAACCAAATCACAAGAATTTAGTCTGTCACTCTAAAAACTTATTAATTCTACGCCCATTATATAATATCTTCCTATTTATTTGCACTTCACCTTAAATAACCCGCACAAGGCCTTCGACTACCCAAGGATTCATGTGATATCTACCAGTTAAGAATTCATCTCCTTCTAAGTATCAAAACTCTTCAACAGATTTTAACAATACAAGTGATCAATTTGTAAAGTAAATGAAGAACTGGTATTAACATCATCACAATGTTTTAAAATATAAATAGTTTTTAATTCTCCATCGAATTTTATATTATCTTATTTATCTTTTCATAATTGAAAGGAAAAAGTAAACTAACTACTCAGAACACATTGAATTTAAATAACAAAACATGATAATAAAACTTTGAATAAAATTACAAATACTTATCTCAAGTGTTTCTCCTATCGAACCTCCGAATTCTTTTGACTCCAAAGCAAATAAACTTCAAAAGCACCAACTCTTTAAACTCTCGATACACACTCTAAATAAACTCACTAATTAATAAAAGTGGACCTAAAGTATTTCTCTAATTCTCCCTCTAGATGGGGCTCTAGATAGGGGGATGTATGGGGGTGTTTTTCTCTGAAGGAGTACCCTCCTATTTATAGGCTTCAAGGGTTGCGTTGAGGTACCTCTTCAAAATGTGTCCACATTCAATGAATCTTCTAGAAGGTGTGTCTGGCGCCTAGGCGCCGGAATCTGGTGCCTAGGCGCCGGACTCTGCGTCCAGTTCTTCGCACCTCTTCACTTTGGATCGCACTTATTCACGATTAAAACCGTTTCTAAGCATCCAAATACATTGTATCACATGTCCTAAAACCAGGAACACTGCCAGTCTTCTAGAAGGTCCAATAACCGCTAACACCGTTAAAATAACCGTCCAAAAGTCATCAAAAATCTTGACAAATCTCGTATCAACCTGGCGCTTAGGCGCCGGATTCTGGCACCTAGGCGCCGGATTCTGGCGCCTAGGCGCCAGACCAATAATTTTGACAATTTTGCATTTTGGCTCCATTTTTGCTCCTTTTTGCTCCTTTTTGCTTCTTTTTCACTTTTTTTCTTCTTGAACATTTTTTAAATCACCTATATCCAAAAACACAAAAATACCTTTCATTAAAGCATAATATCCTTAAAAATTTGATAAAAATCAAGGCATAAAAATGGGTATTTTTTTATGGATCAAAATCCCCTAAACTGAAATGTTACTTGTCCTTAAGTAACCTTTTTTACTATATAAAATGTATAACATTTTGAATGAAAAATAAATATTTAAGACTCCTTGTAATTTTTGATCTTATAAAGGCTTTAGTAAATCATTAACCAAATTTCACTAAGTTTAATTTTAAAAATTTGAAGAATATTCAACTACCAAATCATAAGACTTAAAAAATTTTTCATTCATTTCGAAAATAATAGAAGTTTATTATATTAAGATCACATAGATTATTTACAAGAAAAAGAATTTAATGAAAAGTCTTTCTTAAATAAAGATTCATGCATGAAAATTAAGTAAAAGTATGTAACTAATTTTCTTCATATAAGATAATTCAAGTGAAGCCAATTTTTGATTAGGCATATCCTCAAGCTTCTCCTCTTTTTCTCTTTTTTTTTGTTTCACACAGTGAGGATTACTGTATCTGGATAGCCTATTAATGATTTTGAACTTCACTATCCTCAACTTATATTTTCAAACTTTTACATTTTCACTTAATTATTATAACATGAATAGAATTTCAAAAAGATTTTCAATCTTTTCTTTTTCAAGTTATAATTTTTGATTTCTTAATACTTCTAAAATTCAATTATTTCTGTTATGAATAGAAAAATTTCTTAATCTTATTCTTCTTTAAGTTAACTAATTCTATTCTTAAAATCAATCAAAGTTATTAAAATTTTGGTTAAGTCCACTAAATTATTTATAATTTCAAAAATTTGTGTGATCTTAAATAGATTCTTCATTCCTTATGTTATGTTAAGATTTTTTTTTAAGAAAATATTAGTTTATTAAGGACAAATAAAATTTAAATTTGCAAGTATTTTCTCTACCCCCAAACTTAAGTTTTGGTATATCATGAAAATAATAAAGTATGAGAGAAAGAAAAGTATAATTTAAAAAGGAATTTTATAAGCATGTAAAAAAAATTCTAGAAAGAAATATAATTTACTTCTACACATGCTTTTTATGAATATTACAGAAATAATGGAGCATATAAAAGTAAGCATGCTCAAAAATTTTATATAGCAGTAGTTGAATTAAATAACTATTTTACTAACAGAAATAAAATAACATTACTAACTATTCTAGAATACTAAGCAGTAGGCTGAAACCAAAAATAAACACAAATTCATTCAAATTTCGATCCGCAACTAAATATCTAAAACAGTCTCAACATCAAATAATTCATACAAAGTCTCATAAACAAATCTAAACTAGTAAACAACAAACAACAATCGAGTACTAGCAAACAAAAACTAAACTAACAACAGACTCAAGACATCTCGGAGGTAAATCGAGGCTACTAATCACTGTCTGTAGCCTCGTCATCGTCATCACCAAAAGAAAATTCCACATCCTTAGGATCAACATATGGTGAAAATCTAGGACAGGTGGTAAACTGAATATCATGCTCACCCTTTAAGAATCTGACTAAAGACTTTGAATACTCAGCATCATATTCACTCTTCCTCTGGGTGTAATCAGATAGGTGATCAATCTTCTAATCCATAGTATCAACTCTACAGTGAGTTTGAAATAACTCATTCTGTTGCTCCAGAAATTGATCATGCATCGATTCCCAAAAACTAGACGGTGGCTCAGCAGTAGAAGTAGAAGGTCTGGAAGTGGAAGCTCTACCTAGAGTAGGTGCAGAAGTAGAAGGGGCTGTAGATCTCTTCCCATGAAGACAATCATAGATACTAACACTCTCCTGCCTAATTGGCTTGGTAACTTCAGCTTCTGCTCAGAAATATCAACAGTGACTCCATTGTTCACACATAAAGAATAAATCAGAGATGGGAATCCTAGTCCTACGGAAGTACTGGATCTAGCAGTAGACTCCGCAGAATCATAAATCATACTGCCGAAATCTATCGGCTTCCTCTCATGAATGCAATAGTTTAAGATAGTTCGATCTCTAGTCACTTCACTCAGGTGGTTGGAAGGTATAAGTTTTGCAGAAATAAAGTAATGCCATGCCTTTGAAATACCATTTAACTTAGAAGATTTGAAATTTACCCGTTTATCGTTCCGGATCTTCCAAGCTCCAATGCCGTCAGTCAAATAAGCAATAATCATCTCAAGATCTCCCTCAGATGGAGATAATCCAGAATAGTGGCACTCGATGGTAGGTGGCAGTCCATAAAAAACATTGATCCTTTCTGGAGTAAATCCTACTCCAACACCTCTGACGAAGACTTCGTAGTCTTCCGCATCCAAAAAGTTAGCATAATATTTGCGCACGACTGGAATAACAGCAACATAGGTGAAATAACATAATCGTTGCCAGTTGTGCGCAACGATCGTGTTCTCGATCATTTCACCGGGATTGTAAAAGCTTTGCTCTGAGATAAATTTTCTGGACGTCGCAAATTTGTGATATCGAAAATGCGCTGCCGCAGTCACGAATTTGCTACTGTCAAAATTTTCTCGTGCCTTTCCTCGCTTAGATTTCAGTGCCATCTAAATGTGAAATAAAACACAAATAAATTAAGGAATCAAAGATTTAAACTCTTTTTAAGCTTAAGAAACTTAAAATGAGTTTATAAATTCATGGAGAAACACTAAAAGTCAAAATTTTTCTCAAAATTTTGGCTTTTAGTCAAAAATAGGAAAAACTATGGTGAAAATAAAAAATAAATGGATTAGAGTGTAGATCTGACCTTGAGATGAAGAAATCAAGTGATTTCGGGCTCAAAATCTTGATGTTTTGACCTCAAAATGGATTTAGGAGGTGGGTTTTCGTGAAAAAGAGGAAGAAGATGAAGCTTAGGCGTTAAAAATGGATAATGGGGGTTTAAATGGTGTTTTTCGGGTAAGCAGGCCGAACCGGCGCCTAGGCGCCAGACTCGCCTTTCCAAAAAAATCTCTTAAAAATTTTATTTTCCACCAAAATTCATAAATTAAACTTCTAATTACTCATATAAGAGTATTGCTTCAGTTTCCATCTTCCAAAATATTTTCCAAAAATTTTAAATATTAAAAATTAAATCCACCAATTAAACACAAGTTTAAATCAAACTTTTCTAATTCCATTCATGATTTTCAATTTTGGGCTCAATACAATTCAGATAAGTATCATAACATGATTCAAGTTCTAACAACAATCAAACAACACAAATCTGAAAGCAAATACAACACACATTGAACATGAAAGCAAACACACAAACAAACACAATCGATTCACTAAATCGATACAACGACACATTAGATAAATCACTATCTCACCACATCACTATCTAATTCCCATTATCTTGGCAAGGAAAACTATTCAGCCCACTTGGAAAGAATACTAACGCCCTCGGAAAATCCGTAGCCGTTTTCTCGTCGATCCAATTGTTCTTCGCATACATCTCCACTTGAGCATCTTGATAAGCCACTAGATTTTCAAATTGAAGTTTCTCCTGCCATTCTAGATGTTCAATTTGATGATACATCTCATGGAGGCGATCTCCAATGCTTTTAATCTCTGCTTCAAACTTATCTAGATGACTAGAAATTTTCTCCAAACTTACAGCGATGAAACCATTGAAGTAGGGTTGAGGATCCTTTGAAACCTTATCTCTAGCCTCTTCTCCAAGACTTCTCCTCTCCATTTCTTCAAAAATCCTCTCTAATCTCTCAAGAATGGAGTGTATGGGTCGAAATAATGATTGCATAAGGATTGGGGATGAAGATAGGGTCATTTATAAGAGAAAATCGTGTGAAAAACTGAATATTTTTTGTTTTGACACGATCCAGTAACTGTGGCGCTTAGGCGCCAAATCTGGAGCCTAGGCGCCGGACCCATCGACACATAGTTTTACTCTGGCGCTTAGGCGCCAAATCTGGCGCCTAGGTCGCCTAACGTCAAATTTTAAAGTTTCGTTCTCCAAAATAGGTAGTTTAGAATGGTAAGATCAATATAGACTCAGTAACACAAATTATAAGCAATCCTAATGAAGGTTAACTTGATCTCCTTTTTACTCGTATATGAAATAGAGTGATCCAATGTCTAAGCTTTATATAATTCGAGATAATTTTCAGCTTAAGTCAATAAAGACTTGTTAGCTTTCAAATTTTCTAAAAATAATATAAAATTAAACAAGACCGAGGCAGAACCTTACATTACAAATGTAAAAAACACACAAAACAACAAATAACTATGGGTTGCCTCCCACAAAGCGCTTGGTTTAATGTCGTCAGCCCGACCTAATTAAGTCTTTTTATCAGGTAGACTCAACTCATAAGCCTTATTATAAATCTTTTTAAAATCTCCCAAATAAGGCTTCAGTCTTAATCTATTAACTTTAAAGATTTTTCCTGTTTTGGGATCTTTAACATCCACAGCTCCATAATGGTATACTTTTTCAATTATATATGATCTTATCCATTTTGATCTTAATTTTCCAGGAAAAAGTCTTAAACGAGTATTAAATAATAATACTTCTTGTTCAGGCTCAAATATTTTTCTTGAAATCTTTTTATCATGTAATATTTTTCATTTTCTCTTTATAAATCCTTGCATTTTCATATGATTTATTTCTTATTTCATCCATCTCATTCAATTGCAATAATCATTTTTCTCATGCAGTATTCAAATCAAAATTAAACTCCTTTATCGCCCAATAAGCTTTATGTTCAAGTTCCACAGGTAAGTGACAATGTTTACCATAAACTAACCGGTAAGGTGACATTCCGATTGGTGTCTTATAAGTCGTTCTATAAGCCCATAATGCGGAATCAAGTCTATCAACCCAATCGGTTCTTTTAGGATTAACGAGTCTTCTCTAAAATTCTTTTAATTTCTCTCGTTTGATACTTCGGCCATTCCACTTGTTTGTGGGTGATATGCGAGTTGCAATTTTGTGTTTGATTCCAAATTTTTCCAATAATGATTGAATTCTTATATTTCTAAAATGACTTCCACCATCTGTGATAATTACCTTAGGCATTCCAAATCTTGAAAAAATCATCTTCTTTAAAAATTTTGAAACACTTTTGGAATCACAGCTAGGTAAAGCTATGGCTTCAATCCACTTTGAAACGTAATCAATCGCTAATAAAATATAAATCTTTCCAGATGATGGTACAAATGGTCCAATAAAGTCTAAGCCCCATATATCAAAAATTTCAACTTCCAATATATAGTTTAAAGGCATTTCATCTTTCTTGGATATATTTCCCATCCTTTGACATCGATCACATGTTTTCACATAATGTCTCACATCTTTAAATAAGGTAGGCCAATAAAATCTTGAATTTAAAATTTTATATGCAGTTTTATCTACTCCAAAGTGTCCTACAAATTCCGAATCATGACATTTTTGAATAATATCATAAGTTTCTTCATAAGGTACGCATCTACGAATTACAGAATCTCTTCCTAATTTAAATAAATGAGGATCTTCCAAAATATAAGATTTAGCATAATTTTTAAATTTCTTAATAAATTTGTTATCCAATCCAAATGGTAAAATATTGCTAACTAAATAGCTAACTATATCTGCATACCAAGGTGTTTGGCGTCCTTGAATAACATACAAATGTTCATCAGGAAATTTCTCATTTATATTTTCTTCAGTAATAACATCATTCTTAATTCTAGATAAATGATCAGCAATTTGGTTGTCCGTTCCTTTTCTATTCACTATATGAAAATCAAATTCTTGTAGAAGTAAAACCCATCTTATCAATCTAGGTTTAGCATCTTTTTTCGTCATTAAATATTTAATAGTGGAATGATCAATATGAACTATGCATTTGGTACCAAGAAGATAAGGTCTAAATTTATCAAAGGCATATACTATAGCTAAAAGCTCTTTCTCAGTAGTAGTGTAATTCTTTGAGTTTCAGTAAGAGTTTTACTAGCATAATATATTACTTTGAAAATTTTCTCATTTTTTTGTTCCAATACAGCTCCAATTGCAAAATCACTTGCATCGCACATTAATTCAAAAGGTTTATTCCAATTAGGTGCAATAATTATAGGTGCAGTTATTAATTTGTCTTTTAAAATATTGAAAGCATTAACACACATTAAATTCAAATTTAGTTTCTTTTTCCAATAAATGACAAAGAGGTTTAGCAATTTTAGAAAAATCTTTTATATATTTTCTATAAAATCCAACATGACCTAGAAAACTTCTCACATCAGTAATAGTAGTAGGGGGTTGCAGTTCAACAATAATTTTTACTTTTGCTTGATCAACTTCCATCCCTTTTTGTGAAACTTTATGACCAGTACAACGCCTTCTGTGACCATAAATTGACATTTTTTCTAGTTAAGAACTAAATTGGTTTCTTCACATCTTTTCAGAACTTTGGAAATATTTTCCAAATAAGACTCAAAAGAAGTTCCAAAAACTGAAAAATCGTCCATGAATACTTCAACTCCTTTGTCAATCAAATCACAAAATATTGACATCATACATCTTTGAAAAGTTGCAGGTGCATTACATAAACCAAAAGGCATTCTTTTAAAGGCAAATGTTCCATAAGGACTTGTAAATGTTGTTTTCTCTTGGTCCTCAGGAGCAATAAGGGATTGATGATAACCAGAATATCCATCCAGAAAATAGAAATATGAGTGTCCAGTTAATTTGTCAAGCATTTGATCCAAGAAAGGTAAAGGAAAATGATCCTTTCTAGTGGCGTCATTTAACTTCCGATAATCAATGCAAATTCGCCATCCAGTAACTTGTCTTGTAGGAATTAGTTCATTTTTATCATTGACGATGGATGATTACTCCTCCTTTCTTCGAACACAATGAATAGGACTTACCCATTGGTTATCCGAAATATGATAAATAATTCCGGCATCTAACCATTTTAAATTTTTTTTTTAACAATCTCTTTCATGATAGGATTTAATCTTCTTTGCGGTTCAATAGTAGGTTTAAAATTTTCTTCCATTAAAATTCTATGCATACAAATGGAAGGGCTTATTCCTCTTATATCAACAATAGTCCAACCAAAAGCTTTTTAATAATTCTTTAACACTCCTATTAATTTTTCTTCTTGATCTAAACTTAGCTCAGAAAAAATAATAACAGGTAAAGTTAATGAATTTCCAAGAAATGCATACTTTAAATGTGAAGGTAACATTTTTAATTCCAGTTCGTGGGCTTTTTAATTGAGGGTAAAAGTATATCATTTTGAGTTATGTCTAAAGTTTCCCGATTGCCTTTAATATAATGAGTTTCTTTAAGTAATTCATCTTCTTTTAGTTCTTCATTTTCATCGATTAAAAATTTAATTTCTTCTTCAGTAATGATTTTACAATTTTCTTGATAGTGTTTTTCAATTATAAAATCAAAAATATCCATTTGATAACATTTTTCTTTGTCAGGGTACTTCATCGATTTAAGAACATTGAATTTAATCTCTTGATCATTAACTCTCATAGTTAATTCTCCTTTTTGCACATCAATCATAGCTCGTTCGATAGCTAGAAAAGGTCTCCCTAAAATAATTGGTATTTATTTATCTTCTTCCATATCAAGCACAATGAAATCCACAGGGAAGATAAATTTATCTACTTTAACAAGTACATCCTCTATAACTCCTTTAGGGTAAGTCATAGATCTATCAGCTAACTGAAGTGTTACAATGGTGGGAGTAATCTCTCCTAAATTCAACCTTCGATAAATAGAAAATGGCATGAGATTAATACTTGCTCCTAAATCACACAAAGCTTTTCCACAAAATTTTTCTCCAATAGCACAAGGTATAGTAAAACTTCCAGGATCTTTAAGTTTCGAGGTAATTTCTTTTGAATTATTGCACTACATTCTTCACTTAGTGCAACAGTTTCAAAAGCTTCAAATTTTCGTTTCTTACTTAATATATCCTTCATAAATTTTTCATAAGTTGGCATCTGTTCCAAGGCTTCAGCAAAGGGTAAATTTATAGTGAGTTTCTTAAAAATTTCAAAGAACTTAGAAAATTGATGATCAAGCTTCTGCTGTTTTAATCTTTAAGGAAAAGGTGGTGGTGATTTTTCAACTTCCACATTAATAGAAATATTAGTTTAATCTTGATTAGGAGAAGGAGTTTCTTTAGGTTTTCAATCTCTTCAACCTCAATCTCTTTTTCAATTTCATTATGCATTCTTTCTTTTAATTCCTTTCCACTTCTAAGTTGTACAGCTTTAACATGTTCATGTTCTTTTCCAGTTTCTTTTGGATTAATTTCAACATTACTAGGAAGTGTTCCCGGCGGTCTGTAATTAATTAAATTAGTGATTTGTCCCATTTGATTCTCAATATTACGAATAGCAGTATTTTGATTTTGTAATTGATTACTCATTTGTAAAATTAATTCTTCTATTGATAAATTTTTCTATTGATTATTAAATTCAGGTGGTTTATAATTTGAATTTACTTGATTATTCCAATTTCCAGTTGGATGAGATTTATTATTACCCCATTGTTGTTGTTGATTACTCTAATTAAAATTAGGGTGATTTTTCCATCCAGGATTATAATAATTTGAATACGGATTATTTTTACTAGCAATAGCTTGTAAAGTTTCAATAGTTTGAGAATCTTCAATATTAGATGAGTTGTTATGTGATATGTTGATGGAAAAATTATCTAATTTCTTAGATATTGCAGCTACTTGTGAAGCTAAGATAGAAAAGGCTTCCTTATCTTGAATACTTGACATTCTCGGATTAATCCTTTCAGAAGGCCATTGAAAATTATTATTAGTCATTTCTTCAATTAAAGTATAAGCTTCTTCAAATGATTTAGACATTAAAGAACCTCCAGCAGCAGCATCAATAATTGATTTAGTGATCCTATTAAACCATTATAAAATGTTTGAATAATTAACCAATCAGGTAAAGCATGATGAGGCCATTTTCTTAATAGTTCTTTAAATCTTTCCCAAGTATCATAAATTGTCTCCCCGTCAATTTGACTAAATGAAGTAATATCATTTCTTAATTTAGTAGTTTTAGAAGGAGGAAAATATTTAACAAGGAATTTTTGTGCCATTTTAGCCCATGTTTTAATAGAACCTGTTGCTAATGAGTTCAACCACATCTTTGCTTTATCTGTTAAAGAAAAAGGAAAGAATATAAGTCTAATAGCATCATCAGAAACATTGTTATATTTAAAGGTAGCATAAAGTTTTAAAAAACTAGCAAAGTGTAAATTTGGATCCTCATTTGGTGTTCCTCCAAATTGATTATTTTGAATCATTTGAATGATAGATGGTTTAAGCTCAAAAGAATTAGCATCTATAGTTGGTATTTGAATACTACTATGAAGTTCATCAACTGTAGGGTTAGCATAATCCCTTAATGGTTTGTAAACATTTTGTTCATTAATTTCAATTGGATTTTGTAAATTGTTATGTAAATTAGCCATCACTTGAATTTTTTTAGTTTGTTTTCCTTTTTTAATTCTTTTAATAGTTCTTTCTAATTCAGAATCTAAAGGTAATAATCCTTCAGATCCAGCACTACGCATAAAAAGTAAATTAACAAGAAATAAAATCTCTACTTAAAAAATTTTTATTTTTTTTTATTATATATATATATATGTATTTTATATTTTTGACAATAAAAGAAAATAAATAAAATAAAAATATTTAAAATCTACTCCGCTCCTCCCCGTGCAACGGCGCCAAAAACTTGACCCAATCTATATATATGCGTACTAAAAATTCAATCCCCGGCAACGACGCCAAAAACTTGACCCGAAATCCGCTGATGACAAATATAATAATTAATGCTTTCAAATATATGTAATAGTTAATAATAGTAACTAGTGTATACAAATATAATTTTATTGAAAATATTTTACACACTAGGGGTACTACGCAAGTATAAGTATCGTATCAAGCAATATAGGGCTTTGAAACAAAGACCCCAGTATCGATCCCACGAGGAGTGAGTTATGGATTTTTAAATATTTTAATTTTATTTTTATGTATTTCTTTTATAGTTTATAAATTTGATATTTTTAATTTACTAGATGTAATAATAAAGCAGTAATGAAAGATGCAATAATAAAGCAGTAATGAAATGATTGGTGTAAATAGCAATAAGAACACAACTTTCTTCCTTTCAATTAATCCAAGATTTTCTAAGATAATGATAATATTCGTGGAGAATATAAATTTATGGTATTGTGCCAAATAGAAGCATTCATATCTTTACCCTTTGATCCAGGTGTAACGAACATTAGCTAACCTATAGATCAGGTCCGGATGTATTGTTACTAGAATGGGTTAATCTAGGCTCACACTACTAGATGTCCAAGGGTGGCTATGGTCAGCCCTACTAGTGACCCTTTCCTTCTCTATAAACCAAATCACAAGAATTTAGTCTGTCACTCTAAAAACTTATTAATTCTACGCCCATTATATAATATCTTCCTATTTATTTGCACTTCACCTTGAATAACCCGCATAAGGCCTTCGACTACCCAAGGATTCATGTGATATCTACTAGTTAAGAATTCATCTCTTTCTAGGTATCAAAACTCTTCAACAGATTTTAACAATACAAGTGATCAACTTGTAAAGTAAATGAAGATCCGGTATTCATATCATCACAATGTTTTAAAATATAAATAGTTTTTAATTCTCCATCAAATTTTATATTATCTTATTTATCTTTTCATAATTGAAAAGAGAAAGTAAACTAACTACTCAGAACACATTGAATTTAAACAACAAAACATGATAATAAAACTTTGAATAAAATTACAAATACTTATCTCAAGTGTTTCTCTTACTGAACCTCTGAATTCTTCTGACTCCAAAGTAAATAAACTTCAAAAGCACCAACTCTTTAAACTCTCAATACACACTCTAAATAAACTCACTAATTAATAAAAGTGGACCTAAAGTATTTCTCTAATTCTCCCTCTAGATGGGGCTCTAGATAGGGGGATGTATGGGGGCGTTTTTCTCTGAAGGAGTACCCTCCTATTTATAGGCTTCAAGGGTTACCTTAAGGCACCTCTTCAAAATGTGTCCACATTCAATGAATCTTCAAGAAGGTGTGTCTGGCGCCTAGGCGCCGGACTCTGCGTCCAGTTCTTCGCACCTCTTTACTTTGGATCGCACCTCTTCGCGATTAAAACAGTTTCCAAGCATCCAAATACATTGTATCACATGTCCTAAAACCAGGAACAACTGTCAGTCTTCTAGAAGGTCTAATTACTGCTAACACCGTCAAAATAACCATCCAAAAGTCATCAAAAATCTTGACAGATCTCATATCGATCTGGCGCCTAGGCGCCGGATTCTGGCGCCTAGGAGCCGGATTCTGGCGCCTAGGCGCCATACCAATAATTTTGACAATTTTGCGTTTTGGCTCCATTTTTGCTCCTTTTTGCTCCTTTTTCACTTTTTTTCTTCTTGAACATTTTTCCATCACCTATATCCAAAAACACAAAAATACCTTTCATTAAAGCATAATATCCTTAAAATTTTGATAAAAATCAAGGCATAAAAATGGGTATTTTTTTCATTGATCAAGTGCCATTAGATGTAAATGAAAAAATGAATTAATACCAATAAGACGGGTCATTAGGTGTTGAATCTATATTGAATATAGAAAATTAAATGCCGCTGCTAGAAAAAATCACTTTCCTTTACCTTTTCTAGACCAAATGTTGGATAGATTAGCTGGGTACAAATATTATTTCTTTTTGGATGAATATACCGGCTATCATCAAATTTCAATTACTCCTGAGGATCAAAAAATACAACATTTATCAGTCCTTATGGAAGATTTGCTTTTTGAAGAATGCCCTTTGGATTATGTAATGAACATATGACATTTTAATGATGTATGATGTCAATTTTATGTAATTTAATTGAAAATGGAATGAAAATATTTATGGATGACTTTTCAGTGTTTGGAACTTCATTCGAATCATGTTTAAATCATTTTGAAGAAGTTTTGAAACTATGTGAAAAAATAAATTTAGTTTTTAATTGGGAGAAATGTCAATTTACTGTTGAAGGAGGAATTATACTTGGACATAAAATTTTGAAAATGACTTAGAAGTAGATCCAACAAAAATTCAAATTATTACAAAACCACCACCTCATACCATAGTGAGAGAGGTTAGAAGTTTTTTAGAGCATGCTGGTTTTTAGAGATGTTATATAAAAAAGTTTTAAAAAATTATTAAGCATCTGTGTCAACTTTTAGTAAAAGACATGAAATTTGATTTTAATGAAGAATGCATAAAGGCCATTTAATTTTTAAAAGAAAAATTAATCACTGCTCCTATAATAGTTTCACATGATTGGGAGAAACCATTTGAGCTAATATGTGATGCTAGTGATTATACCATTGAAGCTGCTTTTGGGCAAAGATATTAAAAAGTTTTTAAAGTAATATAGTATGCTAGTAAAACTCTAAATAATGCTTCAGTTAATTACAACAATACTGTAAAGAGTTATTAGCTATTGTTTATGATTTTGATAATTTTTGTTCATATTTAATTGGGGCTAAACGTGTAGTACATACAGACCATTTTGCTATTAAGCATCCATTGCAAAAGAAGGATGTGAAACCAAGTTTAATTTGATTGATCTTCTAATGAAAGAGTTTGATTTTGAGATAGTAGATAGAAAATGAACTGATAATCAAATAGCTGATCATTTACCTCGGTTGGAACATAAAGAATTATTAGATTTTGTAAATGAAATTATGAAATCTTTCCCTCATGAACATTTGTATAGTATTAATGGAAGGAATATACTGTGGAATGCGAACATTATAAATTATATTGTGAGTGATATCTTACCATCTGAGTTAACAAATAAATAATAGAAGAAATTTATTTATGATGCAAAATTTTACTTTTGGGATGTCCCTTATTTATGTAATTAGTGTAAAGATCTAGTTATTAGGAGATGTGTGCTATATGAATAAACTGAACAAATTATTCAAAGATGTCATGATTTTGAATTTAGAGGACATATTGGAACTAATAGAACTGCACATAAGATTTTACAATATGGATTTTATTGGCCTACTCTTTTTAGAGATGTTAATGAATATATTAAAACATGTGATCGATGTCAATGAGTTGAATATATCTCTAGAAGAAATGAGATGCCCCTGAATTAAACATTGGAAGTTGAAATGTTTTATGTATAAGGATTAAATTTTATGGGACAATTTATTTCTTCATTAGGAAATTTATATATATTTATTTATATTAATTGTGATAGACTATGTATCAAATGGATTGAAGCACTAAATTTGATGCTTGGAGGGTTTTAAAATTTTTTATGAAAAATATTTCTAGAAGATATTGAATACCGAGAGTGATCATTACTGATGCAGGATCCCATTATAGGAATAAAAGAATTGAGAAACTGGTTGGAAAATATAAAATTATGCATAAATTTTTAACTCTTTATCATCCCCAGACTAGTGGTCTAGCAGAAGTCCGTGAATTAAACAAATTTTGGAAAAAAACTGTAAATCCCAACAAATTGGATAGGTCTGTTAGATTAGATACTACATCGTGGGCATATAAGACAACTTATAAACTCCTATAGAATGTCCCCATACAGACTAATTTTTGGAAAAACTTGTCACTTTCCAGAAGAATTGGAACATAAAGCATATTAGGTTATTAAGGAATTTAATTTCAATTTAACGGATGCTGGTGAGAATAGATTGTTGCAACTTAATGAATTTTAAAAGATCAAAAATGAATTTTTTTGATAATGCTAAAATTTATAAAGAGGAAATGAAAACATGGCATGATCAGAAGATATTAAGAAATTTGAACGTGGATAAGAAGTATTATCATATAATATAAGATTGAGATTATTTCTGAGAGAACTGAAGTCTTGGTGGTTAGGACCATTCACTGTTATTAAAGTCTATCAATATGGAGCTGCTGATATTGAAGATCCTAAAACTAGAAATATATTTAAAGTTAATGAACATAGATTGAAACCTTATTTTGAGGGGCATATACCACATTTTAAAGAGGTTTTAATGTTGAGTCATCTTGAGTCAAAATTAGATATGTCAGGCTGAGGACGTTAAACCAAGCATTTTATGAGAGACAACCCATAGTTATTTTTATTATTTTTGTTTTGTTTTAGTTGTTATTGTTGATAATATTATGAGTTAATATTACTTTGGAGTTCTACACATTCTTATATGTCATAAATCAAGGAAATTATTGAATGTTATGGAATATTTGGAATTCATTGGGACCAAAGTGAAACGGTGTGTGCTTTTTCGCTGGCACCGATGATGCCAAGATGGATGCCAACGACGCCATTTGACAAAGCATGGGCGCCGACAGTGCCCAATTCCAGCGTCGATGGCACCGCCATTATGATGATGTCTTGGAAGCTTCTGAGAGCAGTTTTTTGCAGTTTTGGACAGATTTTTCATCCTAATAACTCCCTAAGCTTCTTTTTAAGGTTAATTTAGATAGAAAAATGATAGGAGATTCACCATTTTCAAATTCCATGGCTTACAAATTCCAAAAGAACTGCAAGGTATGGAATATTCAATAGAAGAATGTTCATTAGTTTCGATGCACGAAAATATTACGATAAAGTTCTAGTAAAGAAGAGACTAATCAAAGAAAGAGACTTCGTGAATCAAGGATTGAGCACTCCAAGTACTCAAGTGGAAGAGATTATTGTGCAAAGGCATTTGGAAGTGTTGTGCTACACTACTGCTGCGGTAATTATTCCTGTGGTGAAAGAATTGTTTGTTTGCCATTACAAAAATTTTGCCCCTACAAGAGATACATGAATGAATTCTATCGATTCTTAACTGATGAAAAGAAAAATTGGAAGACAAGAGATGATGAGAATGTAAGTTTTTCTTCTTCACTTTTATATCCTGCATCGAAGCAATGACATTTCCTTATTTCAGTAAAATTACTCCCTACCATGAAAATCAGTGAAGTAACAAAGGAGAGTGTTATCTTAAATTATTGCATTCAAATGGGAAGGCTTATTGATGTGGGTTCTATAATTGTAAAATCTGTCTTGGGCTTGATTGTGCATGGATCTACTTATGGGTTGGGGCATCCTTTTACCATATTCTTGCTTTGTAGTCAGTCACAAGTGTCATATCAACATTAGGAAAAAGTGATTTTACCTTGGAAGCCCATGCACCCAATTGATAATTTTGGCTATGTAAGAAATGGGGAGGAAAATGATATGAACATTCTTATGGATCAACCCTCTCAAAATTCATCACCATTACGGCTCTGCTTTTCTGATAGTTCCCATGTTATTTTTAAAAGGATCAAGAAACTGGAGAAAGAGGTTCATAATATTATGAATGAAATTAATAATATTTCAGAATTATTTGATCATCTGGATTGGAGGATGAATGAGCATTTTGATCATACTGGACACATTGAAGAAGGTATGATACTCGTGTTTAAGAAAAATGTTTGTATTGAAGAAGATTTGGATGATGAATTTTCATACTGACCTTTTTTTAACCTGTATGTGCATCACTAATTTATGAGAGACATTAGAGGAGAAGATAGTACTGATGATGGTGAGGAGTAGTGACTCAGAAGATTGGATTTCTAATATTTGAACTTATATGTGTTTATGTGTGTTTATGATGGATTTGCTTTAAATTTAGACTCTTATGATTTAATTGAGTTTTTGTTGTTTGTTTTCAGCGTTATGGTGTTGTGGTTTGCTTTTGACGCTGACATTTTATGTTGTGTGGCTTGCATCACTTATGTGCTAGTGTTGATGGAAATATTTGTTTGTAAATGTTGGATTTTATAAATTAATGTCAATTTTTATGTTTTTTGTGAAAGTTATTGTTCGTAGACCATTTAATTATGAAAAATAATGCTTAATAAATCTAATTAGATGGTGGCATGACTTACAAATGACTGAATTCGTGATTTTTTTTTATTTTCTAAAGATTTGGTATGGCGTTAACAACATCCAAAGGCCGAATGTACCAAAGTCTTTTAAATTGTGAAAACTATACGGTAAAATCCATTTTTACCCTTTTAGTCACCTTTTTCCTCTAGCCTAGGCTGAAAAATTCAACTTTGGCTTGATTACATTCAGATTTGAGGCAATTTGAAGTGTAAAAAGACTAGGATCTCATCTTTTCATGGTAAGAACTTTACTTTAAACTAGAAAATTTTTCTTTTCACCAAGGATTGCTCCTATATTTTGGAAATCCAAAATTTTGAAGTTTTTAGAGAAAACTTTGAGATAATCCATGGTGGAAAGTTCTTACCCATTAGATTGATTTTTAGAGTTTCCCACATTATTATAGTTGAATTTATTTGGATTTATTTTCATTTTTATAGAAATTGCTATGGATCAAAAGATGAGTAAAGGGAAGATAAAATTGGACTTGATGAGAAAAGATTTGTTAGTGTTAAAGTTCAATATCATTACAATATTTAACTTAAAATGAAGAAAGTTAAAGATTGAGCATTCCAAAGTCTGGGCGGGGTTGTTGAAAGGTTAATCATTGCTCGACATTGGGAAAACTTTTGTTACTTTACGACCAAGGCGATTGTTAGTATAGTGTGGGAGTTCTTTACAAATCTGAAGGAAACCTCAGACAAACATGTGATAGTACGAGGGAAAATGGTGGAGTTTACCCCAGATCGAATCAATGCTTTCTATCAGTTGAGGGGTGCATTTTTATGTGAGTGTTCTACATTTAGTGCTACTGATTCTACCTTGGAAGAAGTCATTGCCTTTCTGATCGACAGAAAAAGAGTTTGGAAGTTGAAGCATAACCAAAAGGTAAATTTTTCTTCTTCAATGTTAAATTTTCAATCCAAAGCCTGACATTATTTTATTTCTGCTAGATTACTGTCTACTACCTCCATAGCGAAGTGACAAGAGATAGAGCTATTTTAAATTTCTTCATTCAACAAATGAAATTGATTGACATCAGCTCTGTTATTTATAAAAATATCTGTGCTATTGCTATGGGTGAGACTACAGAAGGTTTAAGTCATCTTACCTTGATTTTCATTTTATGTGAACAATCAGGAGTTCATTTTGATAAGGATGAAGAATTGGTTAAGCCTATTTAGTTTATAGGAAAGGCTAATATTAAAACATAGGAGTCTTATGTTGGATGGAGAACTGGGAGTAGAAGCTTTGATATCCCATCTACCTCTAGCACTCCTCTTCATAGTGTCATGGAGCAGCCTATGATCCAAAAAGGAGATATATTGATAATACAAAATATCATCGAAGGTTTAGAGGCTCGGAATGCTCATAAAGATGAAATTATGAAGAGGAAATATGAGTACGATGCTGTTTATGATGAGGGTATTGATGCACTAAAAATATGTTATATTCTTGCTATACAATTTGTACTCATTTTTGGTGATATTACACTTTAAAGGAATTTATTCTTCATGTTTTGTTGTAGGTATGATGATTTTAGGTGATTGGAGCAATATGAAGAGAAAAAGAATGAATTTGGAGCAAAAAGAGGCAAAATGGAGAAAATAACCTTCTGGTGCCGCTGGTGCCAGAATGGGCACCGCCGGTACCCAATTCAAGAGAGTTCATAAATTAAATAATGGCCCAGCGTCGCTGACACCCTATCGAGCGCCACCGATGCTCAATGTCGTTGGAATTCAAATTCAATGTATTTTGACACCTTTTGAAGGGTTACTTGAGAAAACTCTTGAGGAATTCGTTTCTAGACTCTTATTGACAGTTATGGATGCCCTAGAGTCAGGAGTAGTCGTGTGTAGAGTAGTTTAGAAGTGTAGAAGAGAGAGGAGTGAAGAGAGTGTGTTAGGGTTTGTAGAGAGTGTGTTTAAGTGTTATTTTGTAAGGAATTCTTCTCTAAAGAGTGTAGGAGAGGGAGGAAAGTGAGATGTTGCTTCTTCCTTACTATTTTAAAGAGAGAATTGAGTGTTGAAGAGAAGAGAGAAAATGATTCAAAGGAACTTCAAGAGATTTGCTTGGGGAATAAATTGAGATAAGTTGTATTTACTTTTGAGGTTAGTATGAATTTGCTTTTATATATAAAATCCGTGTTTTGTTATATCTTCCTCATGAACTCTGAGTAGATTTATTTATCTTTCTTCTTGCAATGTGATGTGGTGAAGTGTTGATGTAGATTTGATGTGCCATAAAAATGTTAAGAAATTGTGATGGTTTTTCACTTTAAACTTCATTTACTTTTCGATCTGGCCAATTAAATTATTAAAATTTCTTGTGAAACATTCAATCCAAAAGAACTAAGTGTTCTACAACAATAGTGGAGAATCCATTCAATGTCCATGAATGAGTTGTGTAGTTCATGGGAATTAAGTGCACATAAATAGGGAAATGTGGTTTGATGGGCGTCGAATTGGAGATTTTAGAGTGACAGGCTTGAATCCCCAATTTGGTCCTAAAGTTTGGTAACTAAAGTTAGGGTTAGCCTTCAGGTGAAGGGAAGTGGGAGCTCTGAAGTGAGAGCTACTATCCTCCCAGCCTAACCATGGATTTAGTGACTAAGCCTAGGATTTGCCAATGTTTCTTTTCATACTTGGAAGAGGGGGTATTCTGATGAGAGTAAAGAATATAATTGCTCCTATTTGCCACAATACAAAATTATTATCAATCTATATCAATCACTCATCATAGAATCATTGCAAGAGGAAAGATACTTTTCCATATCAGAACATTTCAATAAAAAAATTAGTGTTAGTTAATCTTATTTAGAAGTTTAGAAAGCAATTTTAGTTAATTTAGCTGTAGTTATCTTTGCACTTGCAACATAAATAGTTTTTGAACTTACATTATGATTGAGTATTTAATTTCAAAATCTTTACTATATTTAGATAAAGTTCCTACCTTTCTCGTGGGATCGATAATTAGGACTCCACTAGAGCCGTGTCTTGCTTGAACGATATGTATAATTATGTATATGTGGGTGACTGCTAATTATTAAATTAATTTTATTGTGAAACTGAATTGAAACTATCTTTTGAATATCTATGTTGGAGGCAGCGCACTAAGACACCAGCCATTTAAGTTTTTGGTGCCGTTGCTGGGGAGAAATATAAAACGGTAACTGTTTAAATTTTAGTATTTGAAAACCTTCACTTTTTAGTGTATTTTGTGTGATTTTATATGCGTGGATTAGATCCGTAAATTTAGTGCCTTCAATTCATAATTAGAGCATATTGTTAGAAAAATTTAAAAACAACAAAAAAAATCTGAAAACCCTCACAAAATGGCGAACAATCAAAATATACCAAGATCTTTAAGGGATTATGCTAACCCAACAACAGATGAAATTCACTTAACTATCTAAAATCCTGATGTTGTTGCTAATCCATTTGAGCTTAAACCTATTATTATCCAAATGGTACAAAATAATCAATTTGGAAGAATACCAAATGAAGATCCTAATTTGCATCTTGCTAGTTTTCTAGAATTGTGTGCTACTTTTAAATATGATGGAGTGTCAAATGATGCTGTCAGACGTAGACTTTTCCTTTTTTCCTAGCTAAGGCATGGTTAAATTTCTTAGCACCTGGATCTATCAGAACTTAGAGAGAACTTTCAAAAAAATTTTTGTGAAAATATTTCCCTCTATCAAAAAATGCTAAGCAAAGAAATTATATTACATCTTTTGGTGAGTTTGAAGGGGAATAAATATATGAAGCTTGGAAAAGATTTAAAGATCTTCTCAGGAAGTGTCCACATGATGCTTAACCAGATTGGTTAATAATTCAAACCTTTTATAATGGATTAGTGGAATCTCTGAGATCAATTATAGATGTTGCTGCTGGTTGATCATTAATGTCAAAACCTTTTGATGAAGCATATTTACTAATAGAAGAGATGGCTACTAATAATTTTCAATGGTCCTCTGAACGGGTAAATCTTAAGTGAGTAGCTAATATTCATGATTCTGATGCTATAACTATGATAGTCTCTCAAATTGCTGTCCTTCCAAAGAAAATCGATCAATACGGAATGAATTATTCTCAAACACCCCCAGTGTTAGAAGAAAATTCATTAGGACAGATAATAGAATCTCAAACACCCTGCAAGACTTTAAATGCTATAAATAATAAACCCAACAATCTTTATTTGAATTATTATAATCCTTGTTGGAAGAATCATCCAAATTTTAACTCGAATAATAACAATGCTACTGTTAACTCGCAATGGGGAAACAATTCTATGAACCTAGTAGAAAATTTATACAACCATCGAAACAAAAACTATAGACCTTCTTATCCTTCAGGTTTTAATAGTAACCCACAATTTAAAGAAAAGAAGTTTTCTACAAAAGAATTAATTTTAAATATGGGTAATCAACTACTAACTCAGGGTGTTGTGATTAAGAACATTGAAAATCAATTAGCAAATATTTTTACGGCGCTTATTACTAGACCTTCAGGAACTCTTCCCAGTAATGTTGAGATCAATCTAAAAGATTAAAAAAAGAGCAAATTAAGGCTATTCATTTAAGAAGTGGAAAGTAATTAGAAAAAAGAGTGCAAAAATAAGTTAAAACTGAGAAAGAGAAGGTCGAAATTTAAAAAGGAACTAATAAAATATATCCAGACTTAGAATATCTGGTTGAACCAATGAAGATTACTATAGAAAAACCACCACCACCATTTTCTCAAAGATGGAAAAAAACAAAATAGGGATAACCGATTTACAAATTTTTTTTTAAAAAAAAAATTAAAGGTTAACATTCTCTTTGTTGAAGCATTAGAACAGATGCCTGATTATGTAAAGTTTATGAAGAATATTCTTAAAAGGATGTCGGCATATTTTTAGATTTTTAAAATTTAATTTAAGTATATATATATAATTTGGAAAGTAGATTTTGATTTTTGAAAATAATTTTAAGTTTGAAAATTTTAAGATATGAAATCAAACTGATCTCACATCCCAAATAGTTTATATAAACGAGCACCGCACCACAAACTGTGTATCTATCCCGAGGAATAGTCACACTGCTTGACGATGGGACTCGATTAAATAAACTAAAAGATTTGTGACATCCGTTTAGTCTGCGAACCAATTTTATAAGTCGACAGGTTCCCCTGCTTAATATAAAGGAATTAAACAGGGTTTATATTATCTGGGTTCTTAAAGTTCCCTATAAGGGCAAGCCCCTATAGTTAATTACATCCTAAATGACGGGAATCATTTAAGAAAACTCTCGATAATGATCAGTGGTTTTGCTCTCAAGAATTTCAAAGTTTAAGGTTTTCAAAGGATTGAATTTTGGAATTTCAATAGGGAATGGATCGAGTTTGGAGCAGTTTATTTTAAGAGTCCAATAGAAGAGAAGTAGGAGAAGCTGAAGATCCAAGAAGAATCTTGGCAGCTTCCCAAACTATCCTATTGTTTGGCTTCAATTTGGGAGTTCATTTAATGTTTCATCTTGCCTGTTTTAATTAATTAGGACTTATATTTGTATGACACAATCATACAAACAGCCTTGAAGATGTGAGGCTTATGTCGTACCAAACGACTACCTCAGAGACCTAAGACCGGTTAGGGCTTAATTTGCATAAGATAATTATGCAAATGCCTAACAAAAAGTTGAGGATTTATGTTGCACTAGACAAACTACCTCAAAATCCTATGGCTTGTTGTTTATTTATAAGAAAAGAGAGTTGCTGTTGAAGATCCGCTGTTTGCTCTTTTGAACATGTCCTTTCGCATTCTCGATGAATTCAGTTTGTTTGACCTCCTCTTGCAGGCTTGCGGCTTTACTAAGTAGTTTCTCAAACGACTTGATGGTGAGTCCTTTAAGCATGAAAGCTATCGGTCCATGAATGTTCTTGAGTAAGACCTCAATCGCATGTTGCTCCTGCAGTTGGGGCTCACACTTCATGCTTAAGTTTCTCCATCGTAGAATGTACTCCACCAAAGTTTCATCCGGCTTCGCTTCTCTTCCACAAGACTGCCTATAGTGACGTGGTGTTGAACCCCGGCAAAACGCTTGAAAAAAAGATTCTCTATTTCTGTGAAAGTCTTCACTGAACCGTTCGATAAGTCTGCGTACCAGTCGAAGGCGATTCCTGAAAGGCTTCTCACAAACTGTCAGAGTTGTAGCGCATCACTACCCCCCGCATTGCAGCAACTTGCTCGAAAGTGTGCAACGTGCTGCCGAGGGTTTCCAGTCCCGTCGAAAGTCCTGAACAAAGGTGGTACAAAACCCTTGGGGTATTGGATGGTATCAAACTCCTCCGGGTAGGAACTACCTTTCGGAATTGATGTCCCTCTTTTTGATTGATCTAGGGTTTCTCTCACCTGTTGTTCAACCATTCACTTAATGTCTTTTTCTGGCACCATATTCTGAGTTGAATCTTTCTTTGGCGGCTCATCTCGGTTTGCAGAAGCAACCTCCCTTCTTTCGTCGGTAATATGGACAATCTCCGGCTGGTTCATCTCCGGGGATGCCACCTGCTGTGAGTGCGACTGTCCTTGCATTATAGCCATAGCAGTCATCATTTCTTCAATTTTCTTCTCGAGACGGCTGATATGTTCATCTATTTGTTGAACAGCCCTCTGCAACTCATCTGCGGCGTTCTCCTCACAAAGAGGAGTGTCGGTCGCAGCTAACATGGCTTGGGTCTCGATGACGTTGATTTCAGTGAATTCGCCTTCCGTGTAATCTGTTAAGTTGTAATCTTCCTCTTTAAAGTCTTCTTTCTGACCTTTAGACAGTCGTGCAATGTCAGCTCAGAGCTTTTCCACAGCGGACTCAATTAACTTTCCTTTAATAACTTTAAGGTCAATTGGAGGTTTTCGAGAAACATCACATATTTCCTCGAGCAGCGGTGTCGTCGTGTAGAAGCTAATGGAATCACTCGACATCATATTTATAGAAAATTTTTCAGGTTCTTTTAAATACTCATTCGGGATCGTTAAGTTTCCTCTCCTGAAATTCTTCTCAAGCCAATCCTTGAAGCTGAAGCAGTTTTCTATGGTGTGGCCAGAGCAACCGGTCTTATGGACGATGCGGGGATGATCTTTCTTGCCGGCCTCCTCTGGTTTCTTTGGCTCGGGTAGTCTGACTTCTGGCCTCTTTAACAAGTAACGGAATATCTGCGACACTGACTCCTCTTTGAACGGGTATACCTTGTTTAATCGTTGATTCAGTCTCCCACCTATCTGGTGTGGTCTCAACTGGAACGATTGTTCTTCAGACCGTTGCAGTTGCTTGACTTTCAGAATTCCCTGATTGCGCTTCCTTTCCTGTGCCTTTGTCATTTGTACGGACTTTGAATCAGACTTAATCTTGAATTTAGAAGACGGTAAAACACAAGCATCGACTGACTCTTCCTCATGTAGAATATCCTTTCCTTTAGTTAGAGGAGCGACTGGTACAGCGGTAGTGAATCTGACAGTAGGAGCAGAAATAGCCTTAGGAGACGTCCCAACGCTTGTAATGACAACAAAGTTCTTTTTAATCCATTCCTTCTTTGGTATGGGGAGTTCCTCAATAGACTTCAGGTTAAACATTACAATATGCTTAACGGACTTGCTCATTTCAGGCTTCATCATTTCAATAGTCACGTCCCCGAACTTAGCCTCAACATCATTGAATCCTTGTCCAAACTTAATGACTGCCAGATCAGGTAGCTCATCCTTATTGACGACGAACTCTACTCCGGAGGTGAAAGAAAAGATCAACTTTGGCGAAGACATCTTTCCTGGCATTTAAAGAATTTCTGGAAGTCAATAACGTCCGTGCCTTGTAGTTTCAACGGAAGTACTCAAGCTACCGCACTTGTCTTGCAAGCCCAGGCAATTCTCTTATTTTGTTTGGTGTTTTCACCTTATTTTATTTTTGTTTTTTGGCTTTTATATTTGTTAACATTGTTCGTTTAATTTCAAAATTTGAGTGAAAGGCACGAAAGTAGAAGTTTGGTTTAATTTGCCGACAGCAAATCAAACCCAAAAGGCACGGAGCAAAAGTGAAATTCAGGACCCGATCTGAGGTCGAATTCACGACACACATTGCCCAAGTGGAATCAATCCACCAACACACCTATTGGGGGTCCGATCCCACCTCTTTAGAGAGGTAATAAAAGGAGGATTTTGGAACCTCTCTGTTTAGGGGTGTCTAAACAGTGGCTCCAAAATCCAAGGAAAGTTGATCATACCTATTTAAGATAGGAATGAACAAGATATGTCAATGGAAGAATGGAAGTTTGATCCATTAGGGGCATGGATTTACTACCGATTTATGAAAGCAAAACCATCCGATCAAAATGGAGAGAGGAACTATTCCCAGTGAGTCGCCGGAAAGTTTGTCGGCATATTTTTAGATTTTTAAAATTTAATTTAAGTATATATATATAATTTGGAAAGTAGCATTCAATTTTTGAAAATAATTTTAAGTTTGAAAATTTTAAGATATGAAATCAAACTGATCTCACATCCCAAATAGTTTATATAAACGAGCACCGCACCACAAACTATGTATCTATCTCGAGGAATAGTCACACTGCTTGACGATGGGGCTCGATTAAATAAACTAAAAGATTTATGACATCCGTTTGGTCTGCAAACCAATTTTATAAGCCGACAGGTTCCCCTGCTTAATATAAAGGAATTAAACAGGGTTTATATTACCTGGGTTCTTAAAGTTCCCTATAAGGGCAAGCCCCTATAGTTAATTACATCCTAAATGACGAGAATCATTTAAGAAAACTCTCGATAATGATCAGTGGTTTTGCTCTCAAGAATTTCAAAGTTTAAGGTTTTCAAAGGATTGAATTTTGGAATTTCAATAGGGAATGGATCGAGTTTGGAACAGTTTATTTTAAGAGTCCAATAGAAGAGAAGTAGGAGAAGCTGAAGATCCAAGAAGAATCTTGGCAACTTCCCAAACTATCCTATTATTTAGCTTCAATTTGGGAGTTCATTTAATGTTTCATCTTGCCAGTTTTAATTAATTAGGACTTATATTTGTATGACACAATCATACAAACAGCCTTGAAGATGTGAGGGCTTATGTCGTACCAAACGACTACCTCGGAGTCCTAAGATCGGTTAGGGCTTAATTTGCATAAGACAATTATGCAAATGCCTAACAAAACGTTGAGGATTTATGTTGCACTAGGAAAGCTACCTCAAAATCCTATGGCTTGTTGTCTATTTATAAGAAAAGAGAGTTGCTGTTGAAGATCCGATGTTTGCTTTTTTGAACATGTCCTTCCACATCCTTGATTGTGCTGCCCTTCGGTGTATTGCCTCGAGCTCCTTGTTGTTGCAGAGGTTTAGTTTTAGAAAGTGAAAATCAGGAGATGAGAGAAGTGTTTTGGTTTAGAGAAATCTTAAAATCCAAGTGTTTTTTAATGTTTTAATGAAAACAAATCTTAAAGTTGATTAAACAGAACCGATTAAGATCCCACGGTTCCGTCATCCCGACACCTTTATTTTCATCGGATTCACTTTGTCCAGATGAATTTGCTAAACTCAACTGAATGAGTTCCACACTTTCATTTAGACCGTAGGAAATCCCGTTAGCAACACGTGGGTTACATCATCCGAGGTATTCCCGATCATCCAACGAGACGTTTTAATTTAGTTAAAATTGTAGTTTTTGTTGTTCTGTTTGTGATTAAATCTTGAGTTATCTTATATTTTGAAATGTTGTGGCGGTAAATTTTATCTTGTATGACTTTTAATTTAGTTTTGGGTTTCTGTTTTGTGGCTATCCTAAAGGATTCAGTTTTCATGCAATAATCTTATTTATCATGCAAGAAAAGTAAAACGCAGTGCAGGTAAATAAATTGCAATAAGGTAAATTGCAATAAAGTAAAAGCATACCTGAAGGGTCTTCTCGTCATTCCCAGCTGAGACTTTTGTATTGCATTGTATATATGTGTTTATAATTTTGCAGAAATTAAAGCATGCCAGAAAATAGGAAGAAGTAGAAATAACAAGAAGTAACTACTCAATCCTATGATGTCTATGTAAATGTCCTGGTTTTCTACCAAGTCCTATGATGTCTACGTGAATTCCTATGTTGTGTTTCAATAAACTTTGTTAATTTAATTGAGGATGGTCTCGTTAAGCAGACATATTAAGTTTAATAGACCTCAGAGGTATCCAAACAGTCAAAGAAGGATGCAGGTCCATGCTTCCCTCTCATATCCTGATGAAAAGTGTCGGGCTCATTTAGACTTATTATTTTGCTTAACAATTCACCCTAACACAGTTGTTCGGGGTAGGTTGGGGCAAATGGGTTTAGGTGTGGTTTGGATTTGGATTGGTGGCTATTGGTAGTTTGATTTGGGTTTTGGTTTATGTTTTGGTTTGGGTTTGGTTTGATTTTGGTTTGATTTTGGTTTTGGTTTATGTTTTGGTTTGGGTTTGGTTTGATTTTGGTTTGATTTATGTTTTGGTTTGGGTTTAGGAAGTTTGTGTGGACATCGAGTAAAATTTGGGTTACTCCATGCACTCACTAAGCTTAAGGGTATTCTTATTATGTTTTCTACACCAAGTTGTGATTTGTGATGGTTGTGTTATTTATATATTATCATTTTATTATGTTATTATTGTTTATGTTGTTATGTGTTATTATTCTTTGTTATTGTTTATTATTTATATGTTGTTATGTTATTTAAAATTATTATCTTTTATGTGTAATTAAAATTATTATTATCTTTATGGTTTATTTAATTTATTATTTATTATCTTATGTGATTTATTTACTTTATCATTATTTATTTATTTAATTAATTGTTATTTATTTATTTTATTTTACTTTAACTTGATATTTATTTATTTAAATTATTATTTTAGTTTTAATTTATTTTATTTTGTTATTTAATTTAATTTAATTTAATTTAATTTATTATTATTTACAATTATTATTAATTTAATTTGATTTATTTATTTAATTTAATGTAAAGTATTATTGTTTAATTTAATTTAATTTAATTTGTTTTATTTAATTTAATTTAATTTAAATTAATATTTATTTACATTATTATTTAATTTAATTTAATTTAATTTATTTAATTTATATAGTTTAATTTAATTAATTATTTATTTACATTATCAATTTAATTTATTTAATTTGTTTATTTAATTTATTTAATTTAATATTTATTTATTTAATTTAATTTAATTTAATATAATTTGATTTATTTAATTTAATTTAATTTATTATTTATTTACATTATCATTTAATTTTAATATAATATTCGGTTTTCATTAATTTATTTAACTTAATTTAATTTATCTAATTAATTTAATTTAATTTTAAATTATTTATTTATTTACATTATCATTTAATTTAATATAATTTTGATTTATTTAGTTTATTTAATTTAATTTAAACTATTATTTATTTAATTGTTTTCGGTTTAATTAATTAATTATTATTTTATTTAATTTGTTTAATTTAATTATTATTTATTTTTTTGGTTTTATTTAATTTTAACTATTTAATTTTAATTTAAATTATTATTCATTTATATTATTATTTATTTAATTATAATTCTTTTCATTTTCTCTCTCCTAGATTATTCTTTTATTATTTAAAGTTATTATCATTTATATTATGTTATTATATATTAAAATTATTATTTACATATATATTTACATTTACATTATTTTAAAAAGGCATGGTATTTTTATTTGCTTATTTTTATTATTATTTATCTATTTATAAAGCTTTTTTAATATTCTCTTTCTTAAATTATTCTTTTCTTTATTTAAAGTTATTATCATTTATATTAAGTTATTATTTATTAAAATTATTATTTTTATATATATATTTACATTTTAAAAGGGCATTTTTATTTATTTACTTTATTTTCATTATTCATTTTGGTTTATAGTTATTTATTTTATTATCTATTTTTATCACACTATTCTTTTATATTTACATTAATTTAGATATATATATATATATATATATATATATATATATATATATATATATATATATATATATATATATATATGTGTGTGTGTGTGTGTGTGTGTGTGTGTGTGTGTGTGTGTGTGTGTGTGTGTGTTATTATTCATTTAGTTATTTATATTTTAGTAGTATTCATTTAAATTTAATATAGTATAGTTATATTATTTTAAAGTTAGTGTAGTTATTTTCAATTAAAATTTAGTATGGTTATATTTTAAGTTTTAATGTTTTTAGGTATTTAAAATTTTAGTATAGTTATTTTATTGAAATTTAGTAAATTTATTTTATTTAAATTTACAAATATTTTATCACTTATGTTTTTATATTGGTTATTTATTATTTATTTACTTTATTTAACATTAGCTTATATATTATTTACATTTATGTTACTTACATATATGTAATTTATGTAGTTATGTTATTTGTATGTTATATGTTATTTTATTATTATATGTTATTAAAAAATTTTATTTCATTCCCTTTTATTTATTTTATCCTTATGTTTATTCCTCTTTTCTATTTTATTTTTATTTCCTTTATGTTATATTATCTCTTTTAAATTTTAAAATTTATTTTTCAAATTAGTAAAAATTAGGTGGTAGATTTGTAAATATTTAAACTAGTAAAATTAAATAGCAAAATAACTTTGCATAAAAGAAGAATTCCTAAGCCTAAACATGGAAAATTAAAAAAAAAAACTAAATAGCTTGCATGAAATATAACCTTAAGGCTAAGCATGGAAACATTTAAAAAAGCATACATGAAGATTTAAAGAAAAATTAAATGACTTGTATGTAAATTTAAAAATCTTTGTAAAGGAAGAGGAACATTAAATACCAAGCATGCATGTAAGTATGAGGTCTTAGGTTAAGCATGAGAAGGATGAAGAAAAACTTTTATAAGCTTAAGTATTCACAAAAATAAAAGGGAGGGGGAAGAAACTCACCTTGCTTGGAGGAGGTGATGGAAGAACTTTTGAAAAGTCCCTTGTTGAAGCTCACGACTAGGAGGAGTTGGGATTGGGTGTAGTGGATGAAGTGTGGCCAGCTTGGAAGAAGAAGAAAGAGAGGAGGGAGGCTCACGGCTGGGAGAAGGATTTGGGAGGTGAAGTGAGTGAAGTGAGTAAGTGTGTGTAAGAGAGTGTGTAAGTGAGATTATGGGGGGATTTCTGGAGAGAGGCTCACGGCTAAGAGTGAATGGGGGGAGTGAGGATGACGTGAGGTGGAGGTGAGGAGGAGGTGAGGAGGAGGTGTGGTGAAGGTGAGGAGAGTAGGGTGAGGTGGCAGGTAGGGTGAGGGAGAGGTGAGGGAGAGGCATGGAAGTAAGGTGAAGGGAAGAAAAAAATATATTTTTTTGTTATTTGTTTTTTTTTTCTTTTTTTTTCCGTGAGATATGAGAGGGGGAGAATGTGGGTGTGTGTGTGAGTGTATTTTAGTTTGGTGAGTTTTGGATTTTGGGTCCATTTTAAGAACATTGGGCTAACTTGAGTTTAGATTGGGCTAGAGCTCGAATGAAGCCCAAGTAACTTGATCAATATTGTCCACATGATTGTAATGAAGATCTTTCATGAAGACACTAAGTGGTTTTGAGCTCATTTGGAGGTTCAATTTTGGTATGGATAAGATTTTTGATTATTTTGGACCATGTTAGGTTCGGGTCAAGTTATCTTGAGTTTGAGTGGGAATGGGGTTCAGAGGTCTTCAAATATAATGTAGATATGGTTGTCTAGAAGAATTTTTATGAAGACATAAAATGGTTTTGACAAGGTTTAGAGGGTCAATTTGGTGGATTTAAAACATGTGTTAAGCTTGGGTCAAAATTGGGGTTTCTTTGGTCCAAAATGGATTTGGGTAAGACCTGAGCTCAAATTATGGACAATTGATGATCCGATTAAGTTTAAGGAGGTGTAATAAAGTGTTTGGAATTGAAATTTGGGAGGAATTGATTGACATTGGGTCACTTTAGGAGTTTTGGGTTATTTAGGCAGAATATTTTGGATTTCAAGTGGAATTGGATTCAAATGTGGGTCACATTGGACTTGAATTTGGTCTAAGTTGATATTGGGGATGTTAAATTTTGGTTTATAATTGAATTTGATGAAAATTGGGGTCAATTGGGTCAAGATTGGGTTTGGTTATGCACCTTTAGGTTAAATGGGCCAAGTTGGTATTTTGGATTGAAAGTGTATTAATTTGGCAAAATTGGCCCATAGTGTAGTTGAAGAAAATGAAATTGGGGATTTTTATAATTTTTTTTGAATTTTTTGAGAATTTTTTGGAATTTTTGGATTTTTGGGAAAAAGGGTATTTTGGGTATTTTGAGGGTATTGGGGGGTACTTTTGGAAATTTTGGAATTTTTGGTCATGAATGGTCAATTTGAGTGGTAAAGAATATCTTGGAATGATTTTGGGGGGATTTTGGTGAATTTGGGTAATTTTGGAAATTTTGGGTATTTAAGGAATTTTGGGAGGCCGGGGGCCAAAAATTGAAACTTTGGAAATTTTGAAGGTGGCTTCAAGGTGAGCATGATGTAATGACCAAGGGTCACTTATATTTGGTCCTCTATGTGTTGGTCCCTACCACTTAGTCATAGACTTAGGGCTGGGCTGTCCACATGAGTTTCCAAAGAGTTCAGGGTTGAAATTAGAATGTGCAGTATGTGTATGTTGTGAATGTGAAGTGTATGAGTGGTGATCTCCGGACCTCCCTCGGGGCAAATCCTAAGGCCCGACCACCTATAGGAGACTTCCCCTAGATTCCTTATGCTCGCCTTTTCCTACCAAAAGGTGGAGGTTAGGCCTTAAGCATATGAAAACGCCCTAGTGAAGCAAGAAGAGTTTTGAATTTCTATGGGAAGGGTTCCATGACTAGTCCTCTAAGAAAGTCACCAGGAGCGTCCTATGGATAGACCCTAGGCTATTCTAAAGAGAGACTAGACCTCAACCAAAAGTGAGGTCAACAAAGGAAAAGAAAGTTCATAGATCACAAGACTGTTGCACTTAACGGAGAGTGTAGTGCAATTATTCAGAAAATGTTTCCCGAAAAACTAAAAGATTCTGGTAGTTTCACTATCCCTTGTGCTATAGGTGAAATATTTTTCAGAAGAGCTTTATGTGATATAAGAGCTAGTATTAACATTATGCCTTTGTCAACTTTTAAAAGATTGAGAATATGAGAAATTTCACCTACTTTTATAACTCTTCTGTTAACTGATCGTTTCATTACTTATCCTAAAGGAGTTGTAAAAGATGTATTAGTGAAAGTGGACCTAATTTATCTTTCTTGTGGAATTTATTGTAATAAATATGGAAGAAGATAAAGAAATTCCAATTATTTTGGGAAGACCATTCTTGTTAGCATTTAGAGCCGTGTCAGAGATTTTCTTGGTGTCGTTGTGGATGTCATTATTTTGGAGTCACCACTCTATTTATTTATAATATTATCATAATCTTCAAGAAATCTTATTTCTTTTAGATCATGTAAAGGATCCTTAGATAATAAGAAGTTTGAATAAAGTAAGGGCTAACAAAATAGAAAACTGTAGAATAGGAAATGTCGGTGATAATCTCTATAAAAGGATATTCTAGAATGTCTTATTATATAAATTTTATATAAGGACGATCATATATGAAATTTTGATAACCAGAGATTTCTAGGTGTGGTACATATCCTGAGTTCTTAAATCTCTTATAAGAGCATGCTCCTATAGTTAATTATATCTTCGACAATTAAAATTTTCTAAGAAAACTTTTTATTAATGTTAACACTTGTTTTCTAAGAAGTTTTGAGGAAATGGAAAGAAATGAAAGCGTTCAATCCTAGGGGTAATATGTCATTCCATCCTAAGAATTTAATTTTGTCAATATCAGTTGTTATATCAAATTCGTTTTATTTTGTTATGTTGTTTGTCATAGTAAATTCATTATTTTGTTATTTTATAATTTTTTTGTGGCTATCCTAAAAGTTTTGGTATTATTTTGTCATGTTGTTGCTATGTCGTTTTATGTTTGTTTCATGTTATGCCTTTGTTTAAGGTTTTGTAGCTAACCTAAAAGTTTTAGTTTTTTTTCATGTTATTTTGTTTTATGTCATTGCTCCGTCTTTGGAATGTTGTTCTGCAGAATAGAGTTAGCAAACCCTATAACATGCAAAGAAAAATCTAAAATGAAACTAATGTCAACATTTCATTTTGATTGTTATGCAAAATAGAGTTAGCATACCTTATAACATGTAAATAAACTTGTTCACAAACTGCAAGAAAAAGAGCGTCGAATTTAAAAGAAATAATGTCAACTTTATTTCTTAAATCTTTTATTTTAGTTGATAACCCGGTCAAGATGTCACTGGCTCTGTCGTCTCAGGGTTATCAGGGGCCTTAATCTACTTAGTCTAAAAGGTGTTTAAACCAGGACCTGAAGACTTCTGTCAAGAACTAGGATTGTGTCGTCCAAGAAATCTTCGTAGAATAAGAACACTGTGGTTCAAGTTGCGTTCAGTGATCTTTGTTCATTAAGATTTTATTTAAGTCTTAATGTCTTTTTCGTATTTTGGGTTGGAAAATTTTAAGTTATTTACGATTTATTAACCAAATTAAAATTTTCCAAATTTTATATCGATTGATTGTCGGTATTGATTTGTTTATGATTTAAACATAAATAAAGGGGTTAAGTTTATTTAGATTTAATGTCTGTAAGATCTAATTAAACTTAAGAATTTTTAGATTCAATGTCGTTTGAATCTATTAATTGTAAAAATAAAATCTAATATAAGTTCGACCTTAGAATTTTAGATTTGATGTCATTTGAATCTAAAAGGTGTTAAGTCTAATGTAAATTAGACTTAAATTAAGTAAAATCTAACATGAATTAGAATTTAAAATTTTAGATTCGATGTCATTTGAATCTAAAAGGTGTTAAGTATAATTTAAATTAGACTTAAATTAAGTAAAATCTAACATGAGTTAGACTTAAAATTTTAGATTCAATGTCATTTGAATCTAAAAGGTGTTAAGTCTAATGTAGATTAGACTTGAATTGGAGTTAGAAGCATTGACTTAAGTTCAATATGGTTTGAGATTAAGTTTGAGTTAACTTCGGTTCAATTTAGGTTGAACCTAAGTTAGAAATGTTGATTTAAGTTCAATATGGGTTAAACTTATTTTTGAGTTAACTTGAGTTCAATTTAGGTTGAAATGAAGTTAGAAATGTTGACTTAAATTCAATCAGGATCAAACTTAAGTTTGAGTTGACTTAGGTTCAATTTAGGATGAACCTAAGTTAGAAATGTTAACTTAAGTTTAATATGGGTTGAACTTAAGTTTAATATGGGTTGAACTTAAGTTTAACTTGACTTAGGTTCAATTTAGGTTAAACCTTAGTTGGAAAGATTGATTTAAGTTCAATATGGGTTGAACTTAAGTTTAACTTGACTTAGGTTTAATTTAGATTGAACCTAAGTTAGAAAGATTGATTTAAGTTCAATATGGGTTGAACTTAAGTTTGAGTTAACACGAGTTCAAGTTAGATTGAACTCAAGATAGATTTTGGTGGAGTTAGGTTCAATATAGATTAAACCTAATGTTTGGGTTAACTTGTGTTCAAGTTTAGATGAACTCAAGTTAGGTTTTGGTGGAGTTAGGTTCAATATAGATTGAACCTAAAGTTTGGGTTAACTTGGGTTCAAGTTGGGTTGAACTCAAGTTAAGTTTTGGTTGAGTTAGGTTCAATATGGGTTGAACCTAAGGTTTGGGTTAACTTGGGTTCACGTTAGGTTGAACTCAAGTTAGGTTTTGGTTGAGTTAGGTTTAATATTGGTTGAACCTAAGGTAACCTAATTAGAGTTTGAATTATATTAAACTTAATTTGATTAAGGTTTAATAGGGTTAATTAGGTCTGATGTTGGATTAAACCTAATTATATTTTGGTTTAAGTCTATCTATGTTTGGACTCAAATTTGACTTAACTCATTGTGGCATGAATTAAATGAAGTGAATTTTTTATTTTTAATGTTTTTTAGGTTTTTAAATATTGGAAATTTTAACCCTAATAAAAAATGTCATCTAAAATTTTCAAGAGGTTAGAGTTTATCATTTTAGGGTTTAAATTTGTTCCCCTAAATTTCTAACCAATTTCCAATTTAATTTTCCTATTTTTTGATTTTTAGAATTATTGTTGAAAATATTTAATAAATCTCATAGAAATTAGGAAATGTTGTCCTAGGTAATTTTCCTAGCCTTGGAAAAATCAAAGATTGTTCCTAATGACCTAGAGATTAATTCCTCAAAATTTCATATTTTTCTAATTTATAAATAATTTTTAATAATTAAAATACTTCAGAGAGTATTTAATTACTTAAAAATCAAATATAAATCCTTAGTTAATGATTTTAATTCCACATTGTCCTCTCACTGTCCTGAGTTTTTGATTAGTTTAAGGTTTAACTGATTTAATTAAATCATTAACAAATCCAAAATAACCAGGCAGCACCGCGTGTCCTCGGATAGATCAAAACGTGCTTGATCTGCTTTGGGGCTCTGAATAATAAATAGGATAAGGGTTAATCTCAGCCGTCCATTTTTAAAACATAAAAACGAACGACGTCGGTTCGTCTCCCTCGTCTCTTATGATCCTGAAGACCGTCCATGATCTAGAGATAATTTCTCACTCAATTCTTATTGGAATTGAATAGATTTGTTCCTAAAGCTTCATCTGGAGATGACGAACGCATTCATACAGTGATGTTAGGGTTTTGAATAGGTTCATTTCACAAAGTGTCAAACTCGAGCTTAGGTTGAATCCAAACATCCATACCTTGGTCTCAATGTATGAAACTTCACATTGGTTGGCTCTACTGCTTCGTGTCGATCTCATCAAGCTTGACCTCGCTTCAATTTGGAGTTAAATTGGGCCTGAATATGAGTTTGCTCAAGGGGTGATCTAGCTTGAATGGATGAGTTTGGAAAGTGGTTTAATGCTTGTGGGAGAGGGCAATTTCAATTGGGTTCAACTTCGTAGGGTCTTAAGAAGCTTTTTGGAAGGTAAACTTAAAGTTTTGAAGAACTTCATTTCAAAATTCATTTTTATTCTATTTTAAGGTTTTTGGGTTGGCTAAATTGGGGAGATTGAGTGGATTTAAGGAGATGGATTTAATGGGGATCAACTCCTTAGGTCATATGGAAGAACTTTGATGTTCAAAGCTAGGGGAATTGGGTAGTGTATGGGTGTCTCCTACTTTGGTCTCCTCTCCTTGGTCTTCTCAGGTTTGGCCTATTTATTATCATGGGAGGCCATGACTAAGCTTGAGCTTGTCTAAGGGAGGTAGTAACAGCTCAATGATGTCCCAGAGATAATATTTAAGCTGGAGAAATTTCCATTGAGCATTCCTAGGTTACTCCATGATGAGTTCAATTATGAAGAGGATTGGATCATGGCTTTGTCTCTTCTCCAGTAGATGACTTGGGAGGTGGATGTAGTTCTTAGCTTGAGCTGGTTTTTACCTCTATCATGTATGCTATCCAATTCATTTAATGAATTTGAAGTGAGCATGACATATAAGCCACATACTCATCCTTTACATGGCTTGGTCACAATGGCCTTTAACCTATGAAGAAAGGATTCGTTAAAGCAAGTTTCTTTTTGATTGGGTGAGGGGAGAGGTGAGTAGTGACTCACCCAAACCCTTCCCAAAAGGTGATTTGGTTAATTGACACTGTCTATGCTCAATCATCATGACTTCTTAATGAATTTTTATCTTGATTAATCATGGTAAAGGAGAGAGTTTAAGTGGTTTATTCTCCTTATTGAGTGGTCCATGAAACATGTGAGATGGCATCAAAAGTGGCTGGCCACCTCACCTTATGGTAAAGGGTGATTCATGCTTTGAAATGGGGAAATCATGCCACTTCAAAAAAGGTTATGATGAGCTTTAACCCATGGTTAACCATGATGACTAATGGGTTTGTAATGTGTTGATTTATGTCATGATGGGTTTAATGAGTTACGGGCGACTCATTGATGACCCCCCATAATTTAATTTTGATTTTAAAAATAAATCATGGAATTTTTATGTCACATGTGATGTCAGGGAATCAAATCCATTTCATGGTTATTTATCATAATTCCAATTTTTAATTAATTATGCAATTAATCAAAAATGTAGGAAATTATATTATTAATCAATAAATTGATTAAAATAATTTTTGGAATTAATTATTTGATCAATTTTATCAATTTTAGTTCAAAATGAGGTGTTTTGACCAAATTTGGTTATTGTTGACTAGGATTGACCATGGTTGACCCAGGTTGACCATGGTTGACCCAGGTTGACCATTCCTAGTTGAAGGATGACCATGTAACCTTTCTAACTTTGTTATGGTTGGGTTATTGATACACTAAAAATATATACTGTTTTTTATATATAATTTTACCCATTTTTGGTGATATTGCACTTTAAAGAAAGGTATTCTTCATGATTTGTTGCAGGGAGATGATTTTAGGTGATTGGAGCAAAAAGAAGCAAAAAGGAACGAATTCGAAGCAAATAGGAGAAAAAAGGAGAAAAACAGGTTCTGGCGCCGCCGGCGCCAGAACCGGCGTTGCCGGCGCCTTTTTCTAGAGACTCAACAATTAATTTAACGATAGAGTGCCGCCGGCACCCTATCGGGTGTCACCGGTGCCCAATGTAGGTGGAATTCAAATTTAAGGAGTTTTAGCGACTTTTGGAAGGGATGCCTTTGAAAACTCTTGGGATTTCATTTCTAACTTATAAGTAACTATTTTTGGACAAAAATGGTGGTGGGTTTTGTGTGGTTTTGTGTGTGTATTCTGAACTTCTAGAGAGGGAGAGTGTGTGTTTAGTGTTAGAGCTTAGGAGAAAAGGGTGTAGAAGTTAGAATTTGAGATGAATTCTTCTCTAAGGAGTGAAGAATAAGAAGTAAAGTGAGAGATTGCTTCTTCCTTTCCATTCTAAAGAGGGAATTAAGTGTTGCAAAGAAGAGAGAAAAGGATTCAAAGGAACTTCAAGGGAATTGCATTGGGGAAGAGAAAGAGATAAGTTGTATTTTCTTTTGTGGTTTGTATGACTTTTTTTTTATGTATAAAATCCATGTTTTATTGTATCTTCTTCATGAATTCTGAGAAGTGTCCTTTGTCTTTCTTCTTGCATAGAGATGTGATGATGGATCAATGTGGATTTGAAGTGATTTTTATGTATTGAAGAAATTGTGATGGTTTTTCATTTCGAACTTAATTTACTTTTCGATCTGGACAGTTGAATTGTTAAAAAATGTTGTTGAACATTAATTCTGAAAGGAATTAGTGTCCTACAACAATAATGAAGAATCCATTCAATTTCCATGGATGAATTGTGTAGTTCATGGGAATTGAGTGCAAATAAATAGGGAATTGTGTTTTGATGGACTTCAATTTAGAGGTTTCAGGGTGACAGGCTGAGATCCCCAATTTGGTCCTAAGATTAGTAACTAAACTTTAAAGTTACCCTTCAAGTGAAGGGCGAGTGGAAGCTCTGTAGTGAGAGCTGGTATCCTCCCAACCTAGCCTTAGATTTAGTGACTAAACTTAGGATATGTTAATGTTCTTTTCATGCTTGGAAGAGGGGTACTCTTTTAAGTGTAAAGAAACATTTATGCTTCTATTTGACACAATAACATAGATAATCATTCCATATCATCCACACATCATATTCTCATTGCAAGAGGAAAGATAATTTTCTCATATATCAAAAACCTTTCAAATATATAGCTTAGTGTGTATCTGTTAGTTAATTCTATTTTCAAAGTTATTAGAAGTAATTGTAGTTTGATTAATTGTTATTGTTTTCTGCATAGTGGTAGTAGAAGTAAGCTTTAAAATTTAAGTGCAATTTGAGTATCGGATTTCAGTGCTACATTACCTATTGTGAAACACTTTTTTTCTACTTCGTAGCTTCCCTGTGGGATCGATAATCAGTACTCCATTAGAGCCCTGTATTACTTGATACGATACGTATACTTGCGTTGAGTACTTGGACCTTACAAAATCATTATAAACATATATAAATTTGAGTTCATAAATTCTTGCAAAATAAAAGTCTGTAAATCGTCCGGTCAAGTTTTTGGCGCCGTTCCCCGGGAAGGGAACGAAGTAACTAAGTAAGTAAGGAAGGAAGTATAAACGGTATTTATTGATAATATAATAACAAAAAAACCTTTACTTTATAGTGTGTAATTGTGTGTTTGTTTACTTTTTAAAAGTATTTATGTGATTGTATATGCATCGTAGTGGATCTATAGGTTTAGTGCCTTACGATTCGAAGTTAGAGCTTACTATTAGAAAAATTAGAAAACAACAAAAACAAATTGAAAATCATTGTGAAATGGTGAATAATCAAGATAATAAGACAAATGATATTAGAAATTTGCCAAGACCTTTAAGAGATTATACTAACTCAACAATAGACGAAATTCACATAACTATTCAAAATCCTGATGTTGCTACCAATTCATTTGAACTTAAACCTGCTATTATCCAAATGGTACAAAATAATCAATTCTGAGGAACACCTAATGAGGATCCAGATTTACATCTCGCTAGTTTTTTAGAACTGTGTGCTACTTTTAAATATGACGGAGTGTCTAGTGACGCTGGCAGACTTAGACTTTTTACTTTTTCATTAAGGGATAAAGTTAAGGCGTGGTTAAATTCGTTAACACCTGGATCTATTAGAACTTGGGGAGAATTATCTCAGAAGTTTCTATCAAAATATTTCCCTCCATCAAAGACTGCTAAACTAAGAAATGATATTACATCTTTTTGTCAGTTTGAAGGAGATTCAATATATGAAGCTTGTGAGAGATTTAAAGATCTTCTTAGGAAGTGCCCACATCATGCTTTACCAGATTGGTTAATAATTCAAATATTTTATAATGGATTAGTGGGATCATTGAGATCTATTATAGATGCTGCTGCTGGTGGATCGTTAATTTCAAAACCTTTTGATGAAGCATACGCATTAATTGAAGAAATGACTACTAATAATTTTTAATGGCTCCCTGAACGGGTAAATCCTAAGAGAGTAGCTAGTGTTCATGATTCAGATATGATGAATATGGTAGTTTCTCAAATTGCAGCCCTTTCTAAGAAAATAGATCAATATGGAATGAATTATTCTCAACCACCTCAAGTGTTGGAGGAAAATTCATTTGGACAGATAACAGAATATCAAACACCTTATGAGACTTTAAATGCTATTAATAGACCTAACAATGCTTATTTGAATTATTATAATCTTGGTTGGAAGAATCACCTAAATTTTAATTGGAATAATAGTAATGCTAATGTTAACCCACATTAGGGGAACAGTTCTATAAATCCAATTGGAAATTCGAACAATCAAGTAAATACCAGATTTAGATGATCTTATCCTCATGGATTCAATAGTAACCCGAAATTTAAGGATAAGAAGTTTTCTACTGAAGAAATGATTCTGAATATGAGAAATCAATTACAAGCTCAAGGTGTTGATATGAAAAATATTGAAATCAATTGGGCCATATTTTCACTGCACTTAATAATAGACCTTCTGGAACACTTCCAAGTAATGTTGAGATCAATCCAAAAGTTCAAAACAAGGAACAACTTAAGGCTATTCGAATAAAGAGTGGAAAAGAATTGGAAACTAGAGAGCAAAAAGAAGTTGAAATAGAAAAGGAGATGGTGGAAACCGAAAAAGGTTCAAACAAGATTTATCCATACCTGGATTATCCTCTTGAGCCAATGAAAATAACTGTTGAAAAACTAACACCTCCATTTCCTCATAGATTGAAGAAACAAAACAGGGATAACATATTTGGAAAATTTTTGGAGATCCTTAAGAAATTAATGATAAATATTCCTTTTGTTGAAGCATTAGAACATATGCCTGACTATGCCAAGTTTATGAAGGATATCCTGAGAAAGAAAAGAAAGTTTACATATCATGAAACTGTTGCACTTAGTAGAGAGTGTAGTGTAATTATTCAGAAGAGGCTTCCAGAAAAACTTAAAGATCATGGTAGTTTTACTATTCCGTGTGTTATAGGGGAAAATTTTTTCGGAAAAGCCTTATGTGATCTGGGAGCTAGTACTAATCTTATGTCTTTATCAACTTTCAAAAGTTTGGAAATAGGAAAAATTTCTCCTACATCTATGACTCTTCAATTGGTTGATCGTTCCATTACTTACCTTAAAGGAGTGGTGGAAGATGTGTTAGTGAAAGTGGATAAATTTATCTTTCCTATGGATTTTATTGTACTTGATATGGAGGAAGATAAAGAAATTCCAATCATTTTGGGAAGACCATTCCTTACTACTGGAAGAGCAGTGATTGATGTTCAAAAAGGAGAATTAACTATGAGAGTTAATGATCAAGAGGTGACCTTTAAAATTTTGAAATCTATGAAGTATCCCTCAATGGAAAAAGATAATGAATGTTTTAGGATTAAAGTCTGTAAATATTTGAGAAATAATCATTTTGAAAATATATTTGAAAAAGAAGTAGAGTATGAAAAGATGTTTGAAGAAGAAATTGAAAAATGAAGAAAATTCAGATAGTAGGAAGAATGAAGATTTGGAGTATGTTCAGGAGAGCTTCGAAGTATTAGACACTATGGAAGGTGGAAATAAAAGCTTAATTCCATCTATAATAAAACCTCCTGAACTTGAGATAAAAATTCTCCCTAATCATTTAAAATATATGTATTTAGGAGAATCATTTACCCTGCTGTTGACCTCATTTTTTATGAGGTCTCTTCTTTTCTCACTCCTTAGTACTTAGGGTCTAGCCTTAGGCTTTTCCTTTGACTAATATTAGAGGACTAGAAATGGAACCCACCCTTTAGAAATTCATACTACTTCTTAACTCCTTGCAAACCCCATAAGCTTGATTGTAGACCCCTAATCACCTAGAGGGTTGGAATCAAATGTGGAGGTTTAAAGGATGAGTTCCCTATAGGACCTTTTTGGCCTTAGGACTACCCTGGGTGGCCTGGTCTGGTGAGGGTTGACTTGCACATACACTACACTATCACACAAATTCAGTGTCCTAAAACCACACTCTCACCCAACTTGACCTCCTGACTCATGAAGGTAATTCATATGGATGGTCCTTAACCCCCAAGCCCCTGGCTAAGAGGGTTAGGAACAACATAGTGAATGCCCCAAATGAGTCCTCTCATGGCTCATATGGGCTTAATATGGCTTCATGGCTCAACCAAAATGATTCCATTTCACTCACACTAAATTAATCTTCCTTTTTCAAAATTTCAATTTTTGACCCCTGGGGCCCCTACACCTACCAAACCTACCAAATACCCTTGGAACTACCCAAAATTTGCAAAATCACCTAAATTACCTAAGATCCCTCAAAATCAATCCTAAACACTTCCCACCATTCAAATTGACCATCTTTGGCCAAAAATACAAAAATTTCTAAAAATACCCCTAAATCCCCCCCAAAATTACCAAAATACCCTTTTACCCCAAAAAAATTCAAAAATTCAGAAAATTCCCAGAAAATTCCAGAAAATCCAAAATATTCCCAATTTCATTTTGTTTAACTACACAATGGGCTAATTTTGCCAATTTACCCCACTTTTACCAAAACCCGTAATTTGACCCATTTTAAACCTAAGTGAACCCAATGTCAAACCAAACCACCCCAATTGACCTCAATTCTTGTCCAATTCAATTCTAAACTTCAATTCAATATCCTCAACATTAATTTAGACCAAATCTAAGTTCAATTTGATTGACATTTGAGCCCAATTTCAATTTGAGGCCTAAGACCCAATTTTGGCCCATGACCTAAACCTAGCTCAAACCAACCCAATTCAACTCCAATTGGCCCCAAATCTTTTCCAAGGCCTTCCTAACATCCCCATAAACAAAACACTAACTTGATTTGCCCAAAATTTAAACCTAAACTCTACCCAAACCTAACCCAAAACCAAAATCCCTTAAATTGACCTAAGCCAAAACTTAACCCAAATGGGCCCAAATCCCAAAATCAAAGCCCAACCAAAGTTGAAAACTCTTTGTGACACTCCCATGAACATCTCTGAACATTAATTTTACATCAAATCCAACTTTAGCCCAACCTTAGCCCAAGTTAGCCCAATTTGGCCCATCTTGGCCCCTTTACCAAAAAAGACCAAATTCAACCCAATACAATTCAAAATCACTCTAAACTTGTTCCAAACCACTCATGACACATGCCTAAACCAATTGCAACATTTATTTGACATGGTCCTTCACAAAATTTTCATCCAAAAGCCCATTTTAAAATCCAAAATCCCACTTCCTTAAACCACTTTAAAAGCCCATCCCAAGACAATTTCAAAAGCCTAAAATTGATTCTAAAGCCCATATGACTTTTTCAATTGTCATCCATTTAATCAAAATCATTCCCTAAGTTCAAAATCCATCATCAAATAAATCTAAATCAAGCTTGATGCCAAAATACCCCTAAATTTCAAAAATCCCAAAATCCCTTTCTCATGCAAGTGAGCCAAGACATTCCTAAGCCATAAGCAAGCCTTGGAGCCATGCACAAGCCACATGAGAGCCATGAGAATCTTAGGATTGTCAACACCCCATAAGTGGAAAAAGGAGGAGAGCCTTTAAGCACTCCTTAATAGTCATTAACCATTCCCATGTCTCCCCTAACTCATGCTTAAGCCTAATTGTACTTGGATTGTGACTTGACCTCACTAAACAAGCTGATCCAAATGACTTTCTCTTCAGCCCAAACCAGCCTTGGGGAGGTGCACCTAGCTTAATCCATGCATTGGACCAAATTAAGCCAAAATGAATTCTCCCCCATTCCATTTAAATTAAACCTCCTTACACATGGGAATAGCCAATTGCTTGCACCAAACCCCAGCCCTGACCTCACTGGTCAAGATGGTGACCAATGCCTGGCCGGCCAGTCGCCTGGGTCGCGGGAAAACACCATGGCCGAAAGCTCCATGTGAGCCAAAATTTTCAATTCTCCCTGGCTGAGCTGTCCCAACCTAAATGGACACCATGGTTGTTCTTCTCCTCCCCTGAGCAGCTGATCCCAAGCATCAAACCCCCCTAGGAAGCCCTCCAGCCACCTCTATTTAAACACCACCACCTCTCGGCCAAAGGGGGAGTTCAACCAAACCTTACCAAAACTCTGTCAAAATCACTCCAGACCCCTCTCCAGACATAGAGAACTTGATCCCCACTGAAATCCAGCCCTAAAAGCCTCTCTGTGAGCTCAATTTCTGAGTTGAAAATCCACCCAAAAAATAGGACACTTCACCACAGTGAGCTACCAGGCCAGCCATTGCTTCCAGCCTCCAAGCTTTGTGATCGGCCTTGGTCACTTTCATACTTAGACAATTTCCCAGAGCTAGAGACTTCATATGGAGCTTGCCTGGACTCAATCAAAGGTGACACAACTCTCAGATCGAAGCTTTAATTCTCTGAGCAAAGGTATGAACTCATTCTTCCCCCTGAGCTTCCAGCAATTCTCCATTTTGTTTGGGTTAATTTCATAGCCTATAAACCGTATGGATGTGTTCCTCTCTTCAAGACAAATCCATAGAGCATAAGAACACAAAAATCCATTGAGAATCGAGTGAGATCTTAGGGTTTTAATGTGGACGGTCACGGGTGCACACCAGTCGTAGATGATGACCAGGAGCCGTTGGATCGCGCGTGTATCGAGCGGACGGTCGAGATCAAGTCAGATGGCACAACGGTACGTGAACCGCGGGACTCGTGGCTGCTGACTCAAGTGGCAGCGTCGAATGGGAGCGCGACACGTAGGGGCTTTGCGCCAAGGTTGACACGGCGCCGCGTGGATAAGTAGATCAATCCCTATTTTTTGAATTAATTAAATACCCAGAACTTAGAAAATTCATATCCTTTCATAGAAAAATCACAAAAATAAAATAAAAATACCCTCTTGCTTAGTGAACAGAGGAGAATAATGTGTAAAAGAAATCAAGTTAATTGGATGAGTATTTTATTTGTAATAATTTATTTACTGTTTTCAGTATTTTGATTCTTCATTTGCATAGACAATTCACCATGGCATGAGACCAAAAAGGGCTTTTGAAGCCTTTGATCTTGGGAACATTCCCTGAATTTTTCAAGGTCAGAGGCCATCTCTGTGAAAAGTTATTGAATTTTCAAGTTCATGTCACTGTTTTAGGTATTTTAATTCCAATAATTAGCATGTTGTAAAATAAATTCTAGGAAAATTTGGTGATATTTCTTAGGACCAGAGGACCCTATGAAAAATATATTTTGAGTTAATTTATTCATATTAACCATAATTGGCCTAAACCCCTAAAATTGAATTTGAATTAATTAGGGTTAGCCACACATAAATTGACTTGAAAATAATTCTCCATTACTCTTTAGGGTCAGAAGAACCTTACATAACATTTTGAAATCAATTGGACCTGATTAACCCCACTAAATGGATTGATTAAGCCTCATAAGCAAAATGGAACTTTAAAAATTCATAACTCCAAAAACACTTTTCAAAAATTCACAAAAATAGTTTTGGCGTTTCTCTGATATTAGGGGAGTTCAGGAAAATTAAAATTGGAATTTTCTAAAAAAGTTGATTTTTCACAATATTTTAATATTTTAATAATTAAAAAATAATAAAAATCACAAAAATATTAAAAATCATAAAAATGTCACATTTTGACTCCTAATCACTTAGGAACAAACCAAATATTTTTCCCAAGTCTCAAAGTAAAGATATTGAATTTTAAAGGCTTAATGTAATTTTTAATATTAAAAAAAAGAATTTTCAACCTCTTTCACTAAAATAATTTTAATAAATCAAAGAAAAATCAGAAAATTATAAAATTTTTTTCTCTGGACTCCTTGAGGTTAGAGAAATTTAAAAAAATATTAAATCTATTTTTCAACTTTTATTTTATTTTAAAATTAATTAATAGTCTAAAACTCAAAATAATTATAATAAATAAAATATAATTCAAAAAAATCACCAAAATTAGTCCAAGTGGTTCTTTGGTCATTAGAAACATCCCATAATTTTCTTAAGGACAGAAACCATTCCTTGGTCATGTTGTTGAATTTTCCTTGAAAATGCCTATTTTTCATTAAAAATAATTATATAAATAAATTAAATTCAGAAAAATCACATCTTCGCATCTAATGTTTTAATTGACATGTGGGTGAGGTGATATAAATATTTCAAATTCATTTGAGCTCAATTTAGTGAGTTATGAAATAAATAAGCTTAAAAGGGCATAAAGGTAATTAAGAATTTTAACCCTTAATTAAAACTTTAGGTTTAATCAAAATGGGGGGGGGGGTAAAATATTTGGTTTTAACTTTCTCTTGGATGATTGAAACTTAGGAAAATTAAGGGGTAGAAACCCATTAAACACTTTGAAAATATCAAAATGAAACTTTAATTAATTAAATGATTTAAATTTTGGAAATGACATATTTAAAATTTGGATTATTAAAATAGGGATATTATTAAGAGGATATTTATTCTTTAATTTAAAAATCCCTAAATAAATCACTTTAACAATATTTAGTTCTTACTTAAGAATTAAAATAACAATCCAAATTAACAATTAAAACTAAAATTAAATTAAAATTAAAATTAAAATTAAAATTAAATTAAAATTAAAACTAAAATTTAAATTAAATTGATATTAAATTAAATAAAATTAAATTAAATAAAATAAAATTAAAATTAAATTAAAATTAAATAAAATAAAATAAAAAAAAATTAAATTAAAATTAAAGTTAAATTAAAATTAAATTAAATTAAAATTAAATTAAATTTAAATTAAATTAAAATCAAATTGAATTAAATTAAATTAAAATCATTTAACAACAAACCTAAGTGAAATCATTAAGAATTAAATCAAAGCATATCAATAATTTCAACACCTCTTTCTATCTAAGTAAATTTGAAACATGAACATCAATTTGAAATACTAAGATAATTGAAAATATAAAGATTTAAAATAAATCTAAAAATAATTTGAACACTATTCCAAACTTAAAATTATTAATTAAAACCTCATAATTAAATTAAAACACTTTAAACCATTAACTCAAACTTTAAATTAAGAATGATTAAAATTCTCGATAAACCAACTTGCCCTTAAAGGTTTTAATTATTATAACTCTTAAATAGAGTACTAAGTGAGATGTCACTTCATTCATCAGGTAATCAAATACTTAAGTTCACTGAGCAAGAGACAAAGTTTAACTAAACTCCTGGATGATTAATTCACCTGTACAACTAAGTTTACTTGGACTCAAAACAATCCCAGAAATATTGAAAAGATGTTTTAGGACTTGTCCTAAGCACTTCCTCAATATGACAGGATGTTTTAGAAGAACAACTGAATTTAATTGTTCTTTGATGATGAAAAATCATCCTTAAACCAAACCAAGAACCTAGACGTCATAAGAGATAACTAGTTATAGGATTAGGAATTTGGTAGACAACCAAAACCCTTCCCTTAGCTTTACCTGGTATCTCGTTGAAATATTTAAATGCCTTAACATGTGTTTTAAGTGCAGCTTGGGATGACGGAAAACCCTCCGGAGTACGCTTTTATTTTATTGCAATTTACTTTATTGCAATTTACTTACATGCACTGTACTTTACTTTTCTTGCATGTTAAATAAGACTGTTGCATGAAAACCAAAACCTTTAGGATAGTCCGTAAACTGAAACCAAAACTAAATTAAAAAATCACCATAAGATAAAATTCACCGCCACAACATTCCAAAATATAAAACAACTCAAAATTTAATCACAAACAGAACAACAAAACTACAATCACAACTAAATTAAAACGTCTCATTGAATGATCGGGAATACCTCGGATGATGTAACCCACGTGTTGCTAATGGGATTTCCCACGGTCTAAATGAAAGTGTGGAACTCTTTCAGTTGAGTTTAGCAAATTCATCTGGACTAAGTGAATTCGATGAAAATAATGGTGTCGGGATGACGGAACCGTGGGATATTAATCGGTTCTGTTTAAACAACTTTAAGATTTGTTTTAATTAAAATATTAAAAAAAACACTTGGATTTTAATATTTTCTCTAAACCAAAACTCTTCTCTCATCTCCTGATTTATGACTTCTAAAACTAAACCTCTGCAACAACAAGGAGCTCGGAGCATAGTGGGCAGCACAGCCATCGTCATCAGCAAAACTTGGATCTACTTCAGCAAAACATTCCTAGAATTAAATAACCAAGCCATAGGACTTTGAGGTAGTTTGCCTAGTGCAACATAAATCCTCAACTCTTCGTTAGGCATTTGCATGATCATGTCATGTAAATTAAGCCCTAACTGGTCTTAGGACTCCGAGGTAGTCGTTCGATATGACATAAACCCTCACATCTTCCATGTTATTTGTATGATCATGTCATGCAAATATAAGTCCTAATTAATTAAAATTGGCAGTATTGCAACATTAAATAAATCCCCATATTGAAGCCAAACAATAGGATAGTTTGGGAAGTTGCCAAGATTTATCTTGGATCCTCAGCTTCTTGTACTTCTCTTCCTTTGGATTCTTGAAATAAACTGTTCCAAATTTGATCCATTCCCTATTGAAATTTCTAAAATTCAATCCTTTGAAACCTTAAACTTTGAAATTCTTGAGAGCAAAACCACTGATCATTATCGAGAGTTTTCTTAAATGATTCCCGTCATTTAAGATGTAATTAACTATAGGAGCTTGCCCTTATAGGGAACTTTAAGAACCCAGGTAATATAAACCCTGCTTAATTTCTTTATATTAAGCAGGGGAACTTGTCGACTTATAAAATTGGTTCGCAGACCAAACAGATGTCACAAATCTTTTAGTTTATTTAATCGAGCCCCATCATCAAGCAGTGTGTCCATTGTTCGGGATAGATGTACAGTTTGTGATGCGGTGCTCGTTTATATAAACTATTCGGGATGTGAGATCGATTTGATTTCATATCTTAAAACTTTCAAATTTAAAATTATTTTCAAAATCAAATACTACTTTCTAAATTATATATATATATTTAAATTAAATTTAAAATTTAAAATTCACCGACAACTTCTGTAGGCGACCCCCTTTTTAAAACACGACCTAAAAAAATGCCGACAACTTCTGGCGACTCCGCTGGGGACTAGTTCCTCTCTCCATTTTTGATTAGATGGTTTTGCTTTCATAAATCGGTAGTGAGTCCATATCCCTAGTGGACAAAAACTACCATTCTTCCGTTGGAATACCCCGTTCATTTCTGTCTTGAACGAATATAACCAACTCCTCTCGGATTTAGGAGCCATTGTTTAGACACCCCTAAACGGAGAGGTTCCGAGATCCTTTTACCTCTTTTCTGAGGTGGGGTGGACCCCCAATAGGTGTTAGTTTAGGAGCGGTCATTCGAGTCGAGAAGTCTTGCATAAGACTTTCTCTTCCTTTCCAATTCTAAATCGGGCCCTTTACCTTTTCTATAACCTTTTTCTTTTAATCGTTTTGTTTCTAACAAATGAACCTCCTAACAAATAATCTCTTTTAAAAATCACAAATGCACTAAGATAAACGAAAATGTGTTCGGACTCTTTCTTTTTCGTCCTAAACTTTACGAAGAAAGGAAGCATAATTCGGGATCGACATTCGGAATCCGCCCGCGAGAAAATGACTGCCCCAAAGTTAATCTTCTCCTTCACCAATGGAATGGACTTCGCCGTTTACAAGGATGAGTTGCCCAACAATGGGATCATCCGTTTCGGACAAGGATTCGACAACACAGATATCAAGTTTGCTGATGTCACTCTCTTCACACTAATGGACAAAGTGTCAGAAACTGAAAAGCCCGTGATTGAGTTCAACCTGAAATCAACTCAAGAATTCCCTCCCCTGTAAAGGGTTCCAGTTGAAAGAAGTACTACTGTTCGTAGGAGGACTGTTGTTTCTACCCCCACCGGTCTAGTCATCTCAGCACCTACCCCGACTTCTGCCAAACTGAAGGGTAAGGAAATCCAAGTTTGTGATGAGCCTATCACCGTGGAGGGTACAGATTTTGCTACAATACCATCTGTTTTTGAGATTGGGTCTAGTTCAAGTGTTGCACCCCTAACTCAGACTCAAAGAAGAAATAGAAGCAGAAAGATCGCTAAGATCGAGAAAGCCAGAGCTGCTGAAGTTGCTTTTCTAGAAGAAATTCCTGAGGAAAAAGAAGAACTGCCTGAGTATATACCTCTTTTGGGAGGGAGCAGGTTTCACCCTCTCTCTGCCACATCAGATGAAGAGAATGTTCGTAGGATCACTGTTGCTTTACCCCGACCTGCGTACTACAGCAATTACAAAAGGAAAAGGGATAAGACTACGCCATTGGCTCGACTGCAAGCTGTTATAGAAAGATTGGCAAAGAAAGAAAGATGCCCTGTGTCAGAAATCTTAAGAAGGATAGGACGAGTGCCAGCTGAATCCCGCCTCGGACCGCGAATAGAGCCTGTTGCTGCCATAGAGAAACCAAAGAAGAAGATAAAAGTCAGTTCACCCGTTGTTGTATCGGGTCTACAAATTAGGGAGGATACCACCTTCCAGCATATAGCCGACAGATCATCCGGTCCTAGGCTTCCAGATGCAAGAAGGATGGTATGGCGACCTACTACTGGCGAGCTAAGACCAAAACAATGTCCTGAGAAGAAAGTCTCGTCAGGAAACTTGAATCAGAAGAAAGTGCTACTGCAATAAAGGGGACTCCCGGGAAGGAAGTTCAACAACCGTCACGAGACAACTGCGAGACCGTGCGGAAAAGGCCACTAGAGGATGCCATGGACAAGTTAAGGATCGACATCCGACGGTTAGCAAAAGAAAGAGAAGAAAAACTAGAGGATGAAGTTGACTCATCAGAGTTCATGGATGAGGAGTATGCCGAGATCAACATGGTTGAGACGCGAGCATCATCCGCTTCACAAGGTGCTCCAGCAGCTGCAGAAAGAGATAAACCGGAAATGATGAGGGCACAGCTTCAGGAAAGAGATGACACAATTTCTTAGATGGCAAAGAGGATGGAGGAGATGGCTGCTGCCTTAGCCACTCTCCAGAGTCAGGTACAACCTCAGAAAGAGGCACCCCCAGAGATCATTCATATTGCAGATGGAGGAAAAGAGATCACATCCGTCAACGGAGACGAGCCACCAAAGAAGGATTCTGCATAAAGCATGATTCCAGAAAAGGACATTAAAAACATGGTAGAACAGCAGCTGCGAGAAACCCTAGCACAATCTAAGAGTGGAGCATCTATTTAGACGGGTAGACCTTACCCTGAAGAATTCGATGCAGTTCAATACTCGAAAGGCTTCGTACCACCTCTGTTTAAGACTTTTGATGAGACGAGAAACCCTCGGCAACATGTCGCACATTTTCGTGCTAGTTGCTGCAATGCCGGTGGAAGTGATACTCTACTCATCCGCCAGTTCGTCAGTAGTTTGTCAGGGATTGCCTTCGACTGGTACGTAGAATTGCCAAACGGTTCAGTTAAGACCTTTTTAGAACTAGAGAATCTCTTCGTTAAGCGGTTTGCCGGAGCTCAACACAACATCACTATCGATGATCTAGTGGTGGAGCAACAGAAGCCGAACGAGACTTTAGTGGATTACATACTTCGATGGAGAAACTTAAGCATGAAGTGTGAACCACAGCTTCAAGAACAACATGCAGTCGGCATCCTAATTAAAAGTATTCATGGCCCGATAGCACTTCGCCTTAAAGGATTTACAATCAAGACTTTTGAGAAGTTGCTTAGCAAAGCCGGGAGCTTGCAAGAAGAAGCAAAGCAGTTAAGTTTCGTGGATAAGAACGATAAGAAGAAGCCCGTGAAAACATTCGAAAAGAAATCTGGAATCGTCGCAGCAGTATATAAGGGCAAGCAGCCGGTTCAGATACAGTCAGAGCGGCCACAACCTAGTTATCAACCACCACAACAGACTTACCAACAACCTCAGCAAGGCTATCAGCAACCTCAGCAGGGCTATCAGCAACCTCGTCCGAGCTATCAGTCACCTCAGCATTATGAACAACTGCCTCATTCATCGTGTACCTTAAGAGAACTTCTAAATAAAGAATATCCGTTCAAAACTGAAGCAGTAGCGAAGATGTTCCGCAGCTTAATGAAGACACCGGATTTTCACTGCCGCGAGCACAAGAAGCCGGAGGAAGTCAATAAGAAAGATCATCCGAACCGTTGCCCTTACCACCGGATGCTTGGACACAAGATAGAGGATTGCATCACTTTCAAGAGTTGGCTTGATGACAATCTCCGGAGAGGGAACATAACGATCCCAAAGGAATACATGAAGGAACCCCAGAAAGGAGGTTTCGTCAATGTTATTTCAACGGATCCCATTGTTCGGATAGACCCTTACACGACCGATGATGGATGAACTACCGTCTGGACAAGATCATCAAAGAAAATTTTGGATCACATCCAAACCGCTTCGGTACACGCTTCAACTCAGAGTTTGAAACCTGTCGAGCCGGCACTATCACTTGCGATTGAAGAACCACCCCAGAAGGAAGAGAAGATGGTGGAAGAAAAGAAGACCGAGGCTCTGAAGGGTAGACTAGGGGCTGCTTATCCTAGGATGGTTGTTTCCGATTCGGGGGAGATATCCCTCGAACTCCTGACTCTGTATGATTATTTGCTCGCCCCGGCGGGATCTTATAATGATAAGGGTTATGACGTTAGCTACGTTTTGACTGTTTCTAACGATTACGTAACTAGCAACAACCAGCTTAATCCGGATCTCGATTCCAATACAAATAACGATTCTCAAATCATACACAACTTCGACAACCACGATGAAGAAGATGTTCACAAAGGAGGCTACCAAAGCTCAATAAGCAACGAGTCCATTTGTGAATTCCGAGGGGCTCCGATCACGATAGAATTAGAACCATCAGACACCGAAGCAACTTCAGAAGAGCCAGTTGTTCCAATTCAAGAGTATACACCGGCAGATTCAACACCAAATTCAGAAGAAATAACTGAAGTAAATTTGAGAAGCGGAAAAGTTCTACCTCCAAGAATGGGTCCAAAGGATAAAGGAAAGCAGGTGGTTGCTCAGGAAGTGCCAACCCCAGCAGAGGAACTGCCCATTCGGGAAGAAACCGAGGAACATGGTAATAAAGTAGACTACAACGTGCTAGCCCATCTTAGGAAGCTACCAGCCAAACTAAGCATATACGACGCTCTGATCCTGTCAAAGGAGATGAGGGAGGCTCTGATCAAGGCTTTACTTGATCCAGAGATCTGTTTAGCTCAAATGGCTGGTAATTCCTTCGATGAGGTTTGCTCGTTAAGAGAACAACGAGGTGTTACCTTCACGGACAATGATCTATTACTGGGAACAGCAGATCACAACCGACCATTGTACATTTCAGTCACTATTGGAAAGTTTACGATCTCCAGAGTGTTGGTTGATCCGGGAGCATCGATCAACATAATGAATCTTCGGACGCTAGCATATTTGGAAATTGATGCTTGCGAGCTTGAAGCAAAAAAGATGCTATTAAGAGGCTTCAATCAAAAAGGAGAAAGAGCTCTTGGATCGATAACACTACTAATGAAGACCGGTGATTTAGCAAAGACAACCGCAAAATTCCACATAATTGATTCTGAGACATCGTTCAACGCTCTACTGGGTCGGCCATGGATCCATGAAAACCGGATGGTACCGTCATCTCTGCACCAGTGCATAAAGTATTACGAAGGAGGGGAACAGTGCATCAAAGGTGATTTGCAACCATTCTCTGTGCACGAAATTGGAATTCATGAAGATGCGGCCTACTACGCGCCCCCGAAGAAAACAATCTTTTCCAGAAATACCATACCAAATGAAGCAAAAGAAATTTGAGACGATGAAGAACCTGAAGTTCTAGTCCAACAGTTACTCACCACTCCCTTACGGCGAGATGGTGAAGATTTCTCCAGAATTGGCACCCGAGGTCGAGGCCGGGGACGAGGACGTGGAAGAAATGTTGGAACAGTTGGACAGAAGAAACCGGCAATCGATGTTGATTGGGAGAACAGTTCCGAAGAAGAAGAAGAAATTGAGAAAGAAGCAGCTACAATAAGTCAAAAGAAACCCCAGTTCAAGATCTCTCTCGAAGATGAAAAGAATGAAGAATATAAATCAATGTACGAGAAGATTAACCATCATGTACATACTATGACCCTGACCCCGATCCATTCTAATAAGATCGAGGGTATGGTGGTCAAGGAAGTGCATGGTGGTGGTACTAAACCAATCAAGTTTTACTATGGTGCTTCTTCTTCCAAAACTGAAAATGATGTACAATTTGAAGATGTTACTTCATCTGAATTAATGGAATTATCTTTTGAGTGGTACTCTCCCTGTGTTCAAAATTTAGTTCAACGTGGTGTCTTACCTCGACGATGCACAAAAGGCCGATCACAACACTTTGAAAAATTATGGAATAATGCCGGTCGGCCTCCCAATTCAAAACATGGTCTCGGATTCGGCACAGTAGGGTCTGTTGACGATACAGGATTTTGCTTGGTTGTCACTTGCGAACCTAATAAAGACTGCTTGGAAGCTTCAGAAGATCTTGAGGATCTACCAATCGGCGACGCTCCACCAGAATTTGAGGAAGAAATCAAATCTACAATAGACGAGTTAATGGAAGTTAACTTAGGTACTAGCGAAGAGCCTAGGCCAACCTTTGTTAGCTCCTTACTCAATAAAGAAGACTCCGAGGAAATAATCAAGCTACTAATGGAATTCAAGGAGTGTTTTGCTTAGAGTTACGACGAAATGCCAGAATTAGCTCCAGAAGTCGCAGTTCACAAGTTAGGAGTAGATCCTACTTCTGTTCCAGTCAGAAAATCCCCCAGAAGAATGCGTCTAGAAATTGAGAAACAAGTAATAGCAGAAGTTAAGAAGCTAATAGACGCTAAATTTGTCCGTGAAGAACAATACCCTACTTGGTTAGCCAACGTGGTACCAGTCAGAAAGAAGAATGGTCAGATCAGAATCTGCGTAGACTTCAGAGATTTAAATAAAGCAATTTCTACTACCAATCCCAGAATTGATGATCGACATTGCTTCAACACATGAAATATTCTCTTTCATGGATGGATCATCAGGATACAACCAGATAAAGATGGCACCAGAAGACGAAAAGCTCACGACATTCAGAATGCCGATCAGAGTGTATTGCTACACAGTAATGCCATTCGGACTAAAGAACACACGAGCAACATACTAAAGAGCGATGACGAGGATTTTTGATGATCTCATTCACAACCAAGTCGAGTGCTACGTGGACGATGTGGTTATCAAAAGTAAACTGAAGGAAGATCACCTGTATGATTTGAGAATTGTTTTTTAGCGACTAAGACAATTTAACCTTAAGATGAATCCCTTAAAATGCGCCTTCGGCGTCACCTCCGGGAAATTCTTAGGATTTGTTGTCCGACATCGCGGGATTGTAATCGATCCGGAAAAGATTAAAGCTATTTTTGAAATTCCTCCTCCCAAAACTTTGAAACAACTACGATCCTTTCAAGGGAAGTTGGCATATCTTCAACGCTTTATCTCAAACTTGTCAGGTAGGTGTCAGCCCTTCTCGGCATTAGTTAAAAAGGACGCCAAATTCATTTGGGATGAGAGATTCCAGCGGGCTTTTAAGGACGTTAAGCAATATTTAATGACACCTCCTGTCTTAGTAGCCCCAGTCTCGGGTAGACCGTTGATACTTTATACCGCAACATTAGACGACTCTCTCGGAGCCCTGCTAACCCAGGTCAATGACGAGGGAAAAGAAAATGCTCTCTACTACTTAAGCCGTCGTCTAATTCCGATGGAAGTAAAGTATCCCCCGATTGAGAAGCACTGCTTGGCCCTGATCTTCGCCGCATAGAAGCTCAAGCATTACATGCTTTCTCATAAGGTCAACCTTATTTTGAGAGTTAATCCGTTGCAATACTTGATGACCCGATCGACGCTTTCTAGCAGACTTGCCAGGTGGTCGATGATACTATTGCAATTCGACATAACTTTCGTTCCTCTTCGCGCCGTAAAGGGACAAGTCCTAGCAGACTTCCTCGCAGCACACCCTTTACCGGCGGATTCGCCTCTCGATGACGATTTGCCTGACGAGCAGATAATGAGCCTAGAAGACCCTGATAATCGACGTTGGGAACTATACTTCGACGGTGCGTCCTCAACACAGAAGAACAAAGAATTGCAAACGATAGTGCCCAGTAAGGCAGGAATCGGACTAATCTTTATAACACCGGAGCGGGGGATGTTAAGATACTCCTACCACTTAACAGAACTGTGTACAAACAACGAGACAGAATACGAAGCCCTTATAATAGGATTAGAATTAACCATTCAGATGGGAATAACGAACATTAACATGTACGGAGATTCTCAGTTGATCATTCAACAAGTTGTCGGACAGTACAAAATTTTAAAGCCAAGACTCGAGCAGTACTTTCAGTATGCCATGAAATTGTTGGAACAAATTCCAAACGTAAAAATCTACAAGATTCCCAAAAAATAAAATGCTCTCGCAAATACGTTAGCCCGCCTTGCAAAGGAATTTGCTTGCTTGCAGGATGAGTCAGTTGAAGTGTCAGTTCAAGGAATACAGGTCCTATCACAGCTCGACATGGATACAATACAAAAATCAGAAAGAGTAGAAGAGACAGTTGCGGCAATAACAAAAAATACAGAAGATTGGCGACAGCCATTAATAAACTACTTGTAAACAGGAAACCTGCCGGACGATAAGTCGTTAGCCCATCAAATCAAGAAAAGAACTCTGTCTTACGCATTAATAAACAATACATTATACAGAAGGTCTTTTGATCAGATGTGGCTAAGATGCTCGAGCGGGTCCGAGGCTCGTGAAATCGTTAAAGAAGTACATTCAGGACTTTGTGGCGCTCATCAGTTAGGTCCGAAAATGAAAATGAAGATTAAAAGACTAGGGTACTACTGGCCCTCAATGATGACCGACTGTATGAAAGTTGCCAAAAGTTGTCACCAGTGCCAATTGCACGGAGTGGTTCTACACCAACCTCCAAATGTGCTACATCCGACAATCGCGTCATGGCCATTTGAGTGTTAGGGCACAAATATAGTGGGTCTGATAGAACCACCTTCTTTAAGAGGACATCGCTTCATTCTTGCAGCTACAAACTACTTTTCTAAATGGGCAGAAGCTATACCACTCAGAGAGTGAAGGCACACCACGTGCTACAATTTTTCAAGAATCAAGTCGTTTACCGCTTCGGAGTACCGCGCAGAATCATTTCAGATAATGGGTCTGCATTCAAAAGTACAAAGATCAACAATTTTGTCAGAAGACACGAGATCGATTGACGATACTCAACGATCTACTAACCAAGAGCAAACAGCTTGGCCGAGGCTTTTAATAAAACTCTTGTTCAAATTTTAAAGAAAACTTTAGACGACAACAAGAGAAATTGGCACGAGAAGTTGTTAGAAGCCTTATGGGCCTACAGGACGACTTTTAGGACTCCTACTCAGTCTACGCCTTACGCTTTAGTGTACGGGTCCGAGGCCGTCTTGCCCCTGGAAGTTCAACTCCCGTCACTTTGAATTGCAGTTGCAGAAAAGATCACTATAGAAGAAAATGCCAGACTACGACTGGAAGAATTGGAAAGCTTGGAAGGGAAAAGACTTTCCACACAGCAGAATTTGGAACTGTATCAAGCCAAGATGATCCAGGCCCATGATAAACTGGTCCATCCAAGAACTTTCAAAGGCGGTGACTTAGTTCTTGTTCTCAGAAGACCTATTCTTGCACATCACAAGATAGGTGGTAAATTTGAACAAACATGGGAAGGGCCGTTCGTGGTCGAGACAGTCTACTCTGGAGGTTCCTACCAACTGGTGAATTGCCGTGGAGAACGACCCATGCTTCCAATCAATGGACGATATTTAAAGAAGTATTACGCGACCTAATGTTTTGAAGGGTGGCCTCTAAAATATAATCTTATCCCTAGAAACATGGGTGAAGTAATCACTTTGTGACTGGGTCCGAACCCGAAACAAAATAAAATGGATGATAAAAAAAATCTCATCAACAAAAATGTTAAAAAAGAAAACATGGAAATCATAATAATAAAACGTCAATCTTTCCTTTTAAATCCATTCATTCCTGATATTTTCTCACCTCTTCCTTCTTCCTTTAAATTTAAAAGAAGCGAATAAGAATTTTTAAGTGTTTTTCTTATTGTTCTTATTCTTAGTACAGCCCCTGATCCTTTCCTTGTTTTTTTCGCAGGGAAATGTTGAACGGGCGGTTGGTTCTAAACTTTAAAAATGGCGTGAGTCTAGCACTTGATGAAAAGAGGGTGAAGGATGGAGCAGTGATAGAGATTGACTCAGACTTCACACCAGTCGGCTTACAATACGAAGAAAATGATTGGATCCCAGTTGATCGAGAAGAACTTCACAGCCAGACAGTGATGAAAATGGGTGGCTCGAGCCACCAATCCAGCAACAAGAAATGAAAAGCAAACGCCGCACATGCAACCGGAGAGGATAAGAAAGTTAAGTCCGTGGTTGCCACAGCAGAGGGTAGGCTTTTCAGCGCCGCACCCACAGAAATTTAAGGGGTAAGGAGAGCTACTCTCACTGCTACCCAGCGAAGAAATAAGAATCGTCGTATTCGCAAAATGTTGACCAAGTTAGTAGAAGATCAACATGAACAAACAGTGGATACTGTTAGTGAAAATGCTCCAAGGAGACCGGTTCGTCAGGAACCAGAAAGAAGAAAGTCAATTCCAAGAAGGTCAGAACAGATAAAAGAAATACCAAGAAAAGCAGAAATAGAGTCGGTACCTCGACGCCGAGCATATGTACCGGATCCGAAGAGTCTTGTTGCGAAAGCAACCCCGGAGGATGTCCCTACGGAGACTATCCCCGAGGAGCCGAGACATGCGGAAGAACGTGCCTGGGGTTGAGCCATACATCCCGCAAGTATGTTACTGGACACCGAGGGCTTCGGATAATCCCGGAATACGAGCCGGAGAAAATGCAATTAGTTGAGAAGAAAACCTTTGAATACTTTGAAAGAATTGGAAACAAGAGGGTCAACATCTTGGAAGGCCTCGAGCCGCATACGAGATGTTTTCTCGGATTATGAGCAACAACAAATTGTAGATTGCATCCTTGAATTGCAGAAAATGGGTCGAGTTGGCCGCCTGAGAGAAAAGACATACTCAGAACTCTGAAGATGGATGCCAGGAAAGGGAAGAGTTACAATCCAATGCGGATGTTGCTACAATTTTGCCATAGACAGGAAAGGAAATCCACCAGGGATACTCCATCGCAGTGAGGTGGATCCAATGCCAAGAGTCATCAAGAGAATGGTGAAAAGGATGATAACATGGAGGGTATGGCCTGCAGATTGCATACCCAATAGCTGCATTATCAACATCTACAAGGAAGGTGACTGCATACCTCCACATATAGACCATCATGACTTTGTTAGACCCTTCTGCACAGTGTCATTCCTCAACCAGTGAAACATCATGTTCGGATCTGACCTCCGGATTGCAGGCCCCGGTAAGTTCCGAGGGCCGGTGGAGATATCACTACCGGTAGGTTCCGTCCTGGTGTTAAAAGGAAATGGAGCAGACATTGCGAAGCATTGCATTCCAGGAGTGCTCGTGGAGCCGATCTCGGTTACTTTTAGAAGAATGGACGACAGAAAGATGCCTTACCACTTTCAGCCAGATCCAAAATTGGAGAGTCTCCGACCCTACGAGCTGTGAGTTACATGGGAAATAACAAACCTCCAATGCACATCCATGCGGCATTCCTGCCAAGGGTGGCTTGGAAGGTGATGTCATTGCCCATGTTTCTTACTATTCAGACATGGATTTTTGACAGACGCTTTTGGATGGATTAACAAGAATCTTACACAATCCGTTTTGGATTTACATGGATTGTATGAGACATTAAATTTCTGAGGAAAATGTCATCATGACTAGATCAAGTTGTATGATGTACTTTCAGCGGATTGGAATGAAAACGACTACGTCATATTTTGCCTTCACCTCTTTTTGTGCAAATTGACTGGGAAACGCCATTAGAGTTAAATGAACTTTGAACGAAGAACAGAAAAGAAAAGAAAATAAATGAGAATTTTTCCTAAAAATCTGAATATTAAAATGAACTTCAAATTCACATGAACATTAAATAAATAACAAAAATATAAAAATGAGATCGTTAAAGGACAAACAAAACGAATCTAAATCTCAAATTGAATTATGACCTAAATCCTCTGATTTGAACCTTTCAGTTCTTTCCTCAATCGAAATGTGTTTGAAACTCATTTGAAATTTGAATGTTTTCCTCGACTTATTGGTAATTCAAGTCTTTTACGCAAGGTACACTTACTAGCTTCTTTCAATTCTCTTTCTTCTGTGTCTTAGAGGATCGACTAGTTATATTGACACGGAGCCACGAACTTTGTTCGATTTGGTTCTGATGGCATGAGACTAGGTCCCTCTTCATACAGATAAATCTTCGAGACTGGAGCCTAACTTCCAGTTCTCTTCGAGGCTAGAGCCTAACTTCTAGTCCTCTTTCAAACTTTCGAGACTTGTACCAAATTCCAGTTCTCTCCTTTTGAGGTCGGTACCTAAATTCTAACTCTCTTTTTGAGATTGATACCTAAAATTCAATTCTCATCTCTTTTCGAGATTGATACCTAAATTTCGATTCTCTTTCTAATTGATACCTAAATTTTAATTCTAAATTTCCGAGACTGGTACCTAAATTCCAGTTCTCATTTCGAGGTCGGTACCTAAATTCCGACTCTCATTCGAGATCGATATCTAAATTTCGATTCTCTTTCGAATTGATACCTAAATTTCAATTCTAAATTCCGAGACTGGTACCTAAATTCCGGTTCTCTTCCTTCGAGGTCGGTACCTAAATTCTGACTCTCATTCGAGATCGATACCTAAATTTCGATTCTCTTTTAAATTGATACCTAAATTTCAATTCTAAATTTTCGAGACTGGTACCTAAATTCCAGTTCTCTTCCTTCGAGGTCGGTACCTAAATTCCGACTCTCATCCGAGATTGATACCTAAATTTCGATTCTCTTTCAAGTTTGATACATAAATTTCAAATCTCACACTCTCGAGATCAGTACCTAAATTCTGATTCTCTCCATTGTGAGGTCGGTACCTAAATTCTGACTCTCTTTTCGAGATCAGTACCTAAATTCTGATTCTCATCCTTTTTCCGTCGATACTTAAACTCTGATTCTCACGCCGAGGCTGGTACCTAAATTCCAGTTCTCTTCGCAATCCCGAGGTTGAAACCCAGGTTTCAATTCTCATTTCAAATCCAAATTTCAAATTCAAAATTTCCTTAAATCGATTTCAAATTAAACTACAAATTGAAATCCAAACTCACACATTGAAACTTGAAATTTAAAAGTAAACTCAAATCTAAATTGAATTCCCCAGATCTTGTGATTTGGAGTTCACCTCCTTTTCCATTCCCCAATGAGAGTTCAGGAATCTCCAGTCTTGGAAATATACCTGATACTCTCCAGCGGAAATTCTTCTACTTCGTCCTAAGTTTGTCACTTGGACATTTGTGTTGGTTTAGTTGATCTCTTCGGTCAACGCCAATATGCGCGGTGTGCTTGGTTAGCACACCACACCTATTGGGGGTCCATTTGTTGACCTCATTTTTGATGAGGTCTCTTCTTTTCTCACTCCTTAGTACTTAGGGTCTAGCCTTAGGCTTTTCCTTTGACTAATCTTTGAGGACTAGAAATGGAACCCACCCTTTAGAAATTCAAACTACTTCTTAACTCCCTGCAAACCCCACAAGCTTGATTGTAGACCCCTAATCACCTAAAGGGTTGGAATCAAATGTGGAGGTTTAAAGGATGAGTTCCCTATAGGACCTTTTTGGCCTTAGGACTACCCTGGGTGGCCTGGTCTGGTGAGGGTTGACTTGCACATACACTACACTATCACACACATTCCAAGTCCTAAAACCTCACTCTTACCCAACTTGACCTCCTAACTCATGTAGGTAATTCATATGGATGGTCCTTAACCCCTAAGCCCCTAGCTAAGAGGGTTAGGAATAACATAGTGAATGCCCCAAATGAGTCCTCTCATGGATCATATGGGCTTAATATGGCTTCATGGCTCAAGCAAAATGATTCTATTTCACTCACACTTAATCAATCTTCTTTTTTTCAAAATTTCAATTTTTGACCCCCGGGGCCCCTACACCCACCAAACCTACCAAATACCCTTGGAACTACCCAAAATTTGCAAAATCACCTAAATTACCCAAGATCCCTCAAAATCAATCCTAAACACTTCCCACCATTCAAATTGACCATCTTTGGCCAAAAATACCAAAATTTCCAAAAATACCCCTAAATCCCCCCAAAATTACCAAAATACCCTTTCACCCCAAAAAATCCAAAAATTCAGAAAATTCCAGAAAATCCCAAATATTTCCAATTTCATTTTGTTCAACTACAGCATGGGCCAATTTTGCCAATTTACCCCACTTTTACCAAAACCCCCTATTTGACCCATTTTAAACCTAAGTGAACCCAATGTCAAACCAAACCACCCCAATTGACCTCAATTCTGGTCCAATTCAATTCTAAACTTCAATTAAATATCCTCAACATCAATTTAGACCAAATCCAAGTTCAATTTGATTGACACTTGAGCGCAATTTCAATTTGAGGCCTAAGGCCTGATTTTGGCCCATGACCTAAACCTAGCTCAAACCAACCCAATTCAACTCCAATTGGCCCCAAATCTTTTCTAAGACCTTCCTAACATCCCCATAAACAAAACACTAACTTGATTTGCCAAAAATTTGAACCTAAACTCCACCCAAACCTAACCCAAAACCAAAATCCCTTAAATTGACCTAAGCCCAAACCTAACCCAAATGGGCCTAAATCCCAAAGTCAAAGCCCAACCAAAGTTGAAAACTCTTTGTGACACTCCCATGAACATTTCTCAACAATAATTTTACATTAAATCCAACTTTAGCCCAACCTTAGCCCAAGTTATCCCAATTTGGCCCATCTTGGCCCCTTTACCAAAAAAGCCCAAATTCAATCCAATACAATTCAAAATCACTCTAAACTTGTTCCAAACCACTCATGACACATGCCTAAACAAATTGTAACATTTATTTGACATGGTCCTTCTCAAAATTTTCATCCAAAAGCCCATTTTAAAATCCAAAAACCCACTTCCTTAAACCACTTTAAAAGCCCATCCCAAGACTATTTCAAAAGCCCAAAATTGATTCTAAAGCCCATATGACATTTTCATTTGTCATCCACTTAATCAAAATCATTCCCTAAGTTCCAATTCCATCATCAAATAAATCTAAATCAATCATCATGCCAAAATACCCCTAAATTTCAAAAATCCCAAAATCCCTTTCTCATGCAAGTGAGCCAAGCTATTCCTAAGCCATAAGCAAACCTTGGAGCCATGCACAAGCCACATGAGAGCCATGAGAATCTTAGGATTGTCAACACCCCATCAGTGGCAAAAGGAGGAGAGCCTTTAAGCACTCCTTAAGAGTCATTAACCATTCCCATGTCTCCCCTAACTCATGCTTAAGCCTAATTGTACTTGGATTGTGACTTGACCCCACTAATCAAGCTGATCCAAATGACTTTCTCTTCAGCCCAAACCAGCCTTGGGGAGGTGCACCTAGCTTAATCCATGCATTGGACCAAATTAAGCCAAAATGAATTCTCCCCCATTCCATTTAAATCAAACCTCCTTACACATGACAATAGCCAATTGCTTGCAACAAACCCCAGCCTTGACCTCACTAGTCAAGATGGTGACCAATGCCTGGCCGGCCAGCCGCCTGGGTCGCCAGAAAACACCATGGCCGAAAGCTCCATGTGAGCCAAAATTTTCAATTCTCCTTGGCTGAGCTGTCCCAACCCAAATGGACACAATGGCTGTTCTTCTCCTCCCCTGAGCAGCTGATCCCAAGCATCAAACCCCCTGGGAAGCCCTCCAGCCACCTCTATTTAAACACCACCACCTCTCGGCGAAAGGGGGGAGGGTTGAACCAAACCTTACCAAAACTCTGCTAAAATCACTCCAGACCCCTCTCCAGACATAGAGAACTTGATCCCCACTGAAATCTAGCCCTAAAACCCTCTCTGTGAGCTCAATTTCTGAGTTGAAAATCCATCCAAAAAACAGGACACTTCACCACAGTGAGCCAATCTCCAAATTGATTGATCCTACACCTTCACCAGACCACGAGGAGAAGTTCCCCAGCAAAAGCCCCCTCACCAGGCCAGCCATTGCTTCCAGCCTCCAAGCTTTGTGATCGGCCTTAGTCACTTTCATACTTAGACAATTCCCCAGAGCCAGAGACTTCATCTGGAGCTTGCCTGGACTCAATCGAAGGTGACACAACTCTCAGATCGAAGCTTCACTTCTCTAAGCAAAGGTATGAACTCATTCTTCCCCCCGAGCTTCCAGCAATTCTCCATTTTGTTTGGGTTAATTTCATAGCCTATAAACTATATGGATGTGTTCGTCTCTTCAAGACGAATCCATAGAGCATAAGAACACAAAAATCCATTGAGAATCGAGTGAGATATTAGGGTTTTAGTGTGGACGGTCATGGGTGCACACCAGTCGTAGACGATGATCAGGAGCCGTTGGATCGCGCGTGTATCAAGCGGACGGTCGAGATCAAGTCGGACGATGCAATGGTACGTGAACCGCGGGACGCATGGCTGCTGATTCAAGTGGCGGTGTCGAATGGGAGCGCGACACGTAGGGGCTTCAGAGCTGCCAAGGTTGACGCGGCGCCGCGTGGATAAGTAGATAAATCTCTATTTTCTGAATTAATTAAATACCCAGAACTTAGAAAATTCATATCTTTGCATAGAAAAATCAAAAAAATAAAATAAAAATACCCTCTTGCTCAGTGAACAGAGGAGAATAATGTGGAAAAGAAATCAAGTTAATTGGATGAGTATTTTATTTTTAATAATTTATTTACTGTTTTTAGTATTTTGATTCTTCATTTGCATAGACAATTCACCATGGCATGAGACCATAGGGCTTTTGAAGCCTCTGATCTTGGGAACATTCCTTGAATTTTTCAAGGTTAGAGGCCATCTCTGTGAAAAGTTATTGAATTTTCAAGTTCATGTTACTGTTTTAGGTATTTTAATTCCAATAATTAGCATGTTGTAAAATAAATTCTAGGAAAATTTGGTGATTTTTCTTAGGACCAGAGGACCCTATGAAAAATATGTTTTGAGTTAATTCATTCATATTAACCTTAATTGGCCTAAACCCCTAAAATTGAACTTGAATTAATTAGGGTTAACCACACATTAAATTGACTTGAAAATAATTCTCCATTACTCTTTAGGGTCAGAAGAACCTTACATAAAATTTTGAAATCAATTGGACCTGATTAACCCCACCAAATGGATTGATTAAGCCTCATAAGCAAAATGGAACTTTAAAAATTCATAACTCCAAAAATACTTTTAAAAAATTCACAAAAATGGGTTTGGAGCTTCTCTGATATCAGGGGAGTTCATGAAAATTAAAATTGAAATTTTCTAAAAAAGTTGATTTTTCACAATATTTTAATATTTTAATAATTAAAAAATAATAAAAATCACAAAAATATTAAAAATCATAAAAATGTCACATTTTAACTCTTAATCACTTAGGAACAAACCAAATATTTCTCCCAAGTCCCTAGGATAAGATATTGAATTTTAAAGGCTTAATGTAATTTTTAATATTAAAAAAAATGAATTTTCAACCTCTTTCACTAAAATAATTCTAATAAATCAAAGAATAATCAGAAAATTATAAAATTTATTTCTCTGAAATCCTTGAGGTTAGAGATATTTAAGAAAAATATAAAATCTATTTTTCAACTTTTATTTTATTTTAAAATTAATTAATACTCTAAAACTCAAAATAATTATATTAAATAAAATATAATTCAAAAAAATCACTAAAATTAGTCCAAGTGGTCCTCTGGTCATCAGGAACATCCCATAATTTTCTTAAGGACAGAAACCTAAACTTGGTCATGTTGTTGAATTTTCCTTGAAAATCCCTATTTTTCATTAAAAATAATTATATAAATAAATTAAATTCAGAAAAATCACATCTTCTCCTCTAATGTCTTAATTAACATGTGGGTGAGGTGACATAAAAATTTCAAATTCATTTGAGCTCAATTTAGTGAGTTATAAAATAAAAAAGCTTAAAAGGGCATAAAGGTAATTAAGAATTTTAACCCTTAATTAAAACTTTAGGTTTAATCAAAATGGAGGGGTAAAATATTTGATTTTAACCTTCTCTTGGATGATTGAAACTTAGGGAAATTAAGGGGTAGAAACCCATTAAACACTTTGAAAATATCAAAATGAAACTTTAATTAATTAAATGATTTAAATTTTGGAAAGGATATCTTTAAAATTTGGATTATTAAAATAGGGATATTATTAAGAGGATATTTATTCTTTAATTTAAAAATCCCTAAATAAATCACTTTAACAATATTTAGTTCTTAATTAAGAATTAAAATAACAATCCAAATTAAAAATTAAAACTAAAATTAAATTAAATTAAATTAAAATTAAAATTAAACTAAAATTAAAACTAAAATTAAAATTAAATTAAAATTAAATTAAATTAAATTAAATTAAATTAAATTAAATTAAAATAAAATTAAATTAAAATAAAATAAAATAAAATAAAATAAAATAAAATTAAATTAAAATAAAATTAAATTAAATTAAAGTTAAATTAAAATTAAATTAAAATTAAATTAAATTAAATTAAATTAAATTTAAATTAAATTAAAATCAAATTGAATTAAATTAAATTAAAATCATTTAACAACAAACCTAAGTGAAATCATTAAGAATTAAATCAAAGCATATCAATAATTTTAACACCTCTTTCTATCTAAGTAAATTTGAAACATGAACATCAATTTGAAATACTAAGATAATTGAAAATGTAAAGATTTAAATCAAATCTAAAAATAATTTGAACACTATTTCAAACTTAAAATTATTAATCAAAACCTCATAATTAAATTAAAACACTTTAAACCATTAACTCAAACTTTAAATTAAGAATGATTAAAATTCTGGATAAACAAACTTGCCCTTAAAGGCTTTAATTATTATAACTCTTAAATAGAGTACTAAGTGAGATGTCAATTCATTCATCAGGTAATCAAATACCTAAGCTCACTGAGCAAGAGACAAAGTTTAACTAAACTCCTGGATGATTAATTCACCTGTGCAACTAAGTTTACTTGGACTCAAAACAATCCCAGAAATATTGAAAAGATGTTTTAGGACTTGTCCTAAGCACTTTCTCAATATGACGGGATGTTTTAGAAGAACAACTAAATTTAATTGTTCTTTGATGAAGAAAAATCATCCTTAAACCAAACCAAGAACCTAGACGTCATAGGAGATGACTAGTTATAGGATTAGGAATTTGGTAGATAACCAAAACCCTTCCTTTAGCTTTACCTAGGTATCTGTTGAAATATTTTAATGCCTTAACATGTGTTTTAAGTGCAGCTTGGGATGACGGGAAGACCCTCCAGATACGCTTTTATTTTATTACAATTTTCTTACATGCACTGTACTTTACTTTTCCTGCATGTTAAATAAGACTGTTGCATGAAAACCAAAACCTTTAGGATAGTCCCTAAACTGAAACCAAAACTAAATTAAAAAATCACCATAAGATAAAATTCACCTCCACAACATTCCAAAATATAAAACAACTTAAAATTTAATCACAAACATAACAACAAAACTACAATCACAACTAAATTAAAACGTCTCATTGAATGATCGGGAATACCTCGGATGATGTAACCCACGTGTTGCTAACGGGGTTTCCTACGGTCTAAATGAAATGTGGAACTCATTCAGTTGAGTTTAGCAAATTCATCTGGACTAAGTGAATTCGATGAAAATAACGGTGCTGGGATGACGGAACCGTGGGATCTTAATCGGTTCTGTTTAAACAACTTTAAGATTTATTTTAATTAAAATATTAAAAATATTTGGACTTTAAGATTTCTAAACCAAAACACTTTTCTCATCTCTTGATTTTCACCTTCTACAACTAAACCTCTGCAACAACAAGGAGCTCGGAGCATGGTGGGCAGCACGACCATCGTCATCAGCAAAACTCGGATCTACTTCAGAAAAACTTTCTTAGAATTAAATAACCAAGCCATAGGACTTCGAGGTAGTTTGCCTAGTGCAACATAAATCCTCAACTCTTCGTTAGGCATTTGCATGATCATGTCATGTAAATTAAGCCCTAATTGGTCTTAGGACTCCGAGGTAGTCGTTCGATACGACATAAACCCTCACATCTTCCAGGTTATTTGTATGATGATGTCATGTAAATATAAGTCCTAATTAATTAAAATTGGCAGGATTGCAACATTAAATAAATCCCCAAATTGAAGACAAACAATAGGATAGTTTGGGAAGTTGCCAAGATTCTTCTTGGATCCTCAACTTCTCCTACTTCTCTTCCTTTGGATTTTTGAAATAAACTGTTCCAAATTTGATCCATTCCCTATTGAAATTTCCAAAATTTAATCCTTTGAAACCTTAAACTTTGAAATTCTTGAGAGCAAAACCACTGATCATTATTGAAAGTTTTCTTAAATGATTCCCGCATTTAAGATGTAATTAACTATAGGAGCTTGCCCTTATAAGGAACTTTAAGAACCCAGGTAATATAAACCCTGCTTAATTTCTTTATATTAAGCAGGGGAACTTGTCGGCTTATAAAACTGGTTCACAGAGTAAACGGATGTCACAAATCTTTTAGTTTATTTAATCGAGCCCCATCATCAAATAGTGTGTCCATTCTTCGGGATAGATGCACGGTTTGTGATGCGGTGCTCGTTTATATAAACTATTCGGGATGTGAGATCGGTTTGATTTCATATCTTAAAACTTTCAAATTTAAAATCATTTTCAAAATCAAATACTACTTTCTAAATTATATATATATATATTTAAATTAAATTTAAAATTTAAAATTCGCCGACAACTTCTGTAGGCAACCCCCTTTTCAAAACACGACCTAAAAATATGCCGACACCTGCCAGTTATTGTATCTTCGGAGTTAAAAGATTATCAAGAACAAAAGTTTTTGGAAATTTTAAAAAGATACAAGAACGCTTTTGGATCGAATTTGGCAGATATTAAAGGTGTTAGTCCTTTGATTTGTATGCATAGAATTTTATTAGATAAAGAACATAAACCGAGACTTGATCCGCAAAGGAGATTGAATCTAATAATGAAAGAAGTAGTGAAGAAAGAGATTTTAAAATGGTTGGATGCTGGAATTATTTATCCTATTTCGGATAGTGCTTAGGCGAGTCCAATACATTGTGTACCAAAAAAGTGAGGAGTGACTGTTGAAGTGAATGAATGTAATGAAATTATACCCACAAGACAAATTAATGGATGCCGAACTTGTATTGACTATAGGAAATTAAATGCCACCACTAGAAAAGATCACTTTCCTCTTCCTTTTCTCGATCAAATGCTAGATAGAATTGCTGGACATAAGTACTACTACTTTCTGGATGGATATACTGGTTACCATCAAATACCTATTGCTACCGAGGATCAAGAAAAGACGACATTTACTAGCCCTTATGGAACCTTTGCTTTTCGAAAAATGCCTTTTGGACTGTGTAATGCACCTGCAACATTTCAGAGATGTATGATGTCTATCTTCTGTAATATGATAGATAATGTAATAGAAGTTTTTATGGATGATTTCTCTGTATTAAGAACTTCATTTGAAATTTGAGTGAAAAACTTAGCAAAATTTTTGGAGCTTTGCGAAAAAACAAATTTAGTTCTGAATTGGGAGAAATGTCAATTTATGGTTACAGGAGGAATTTTGCTTGGGCATAAAATTTTTGAATTTGGTATGGAGGTCGATCCTGCTAAAATTAGAGTGATTGAGAGATTGTCGTCACCCACTACTGTGAGAGAGGTGAGGAGTTCCTTAGAACAAGCTGGGTTTTACAGGCTATATATTAAAGATTTTTCTAAAATTACCAAACCTTTGTGCCGAATTTTAGAAAATGATAGAAAATTTGATTTTAATGATGAATGCTTGGGTTCTTTCAAATTATTTAAAGAGAAATTAATCACCGCACCTATATTGTTTCACCAGATTGGGAGAAACCATTTAAACTTATGTGTGATGCGAGTTATTATGCGATCGGAGTAGCATTGGGGCAAAGACATGATAAAGTTTTCAAAGTCATTTACTATGCTAGTAAAACTCTTAATGAGGCTCAAATTAATTATACCACTACTAAAAGAGAGTTATTAGCTATAATATTTGCTTTTGAAAAGTTTATACCTTATTTAATTGGAGCTAAAAGTATCGTGCATACAGACCATTTGGCTATCAAATATTTAATGCAAATGAAGGATGCGAAACCTAGACTAATTAGATGGATACTTCTTCTACAAGAATTTGATTTTATGATAATTGATAGGAAGGGAGCTGATAACAAAATAGCTGATCATTTGTCAAGATTAGAGTATGATAAATTATCTAAATTTGAGAAGGAAGTTACAAAAACTTTCCCTGATGAACAACTTTATACTATTATGGGAAGCAATTTGCCTTAGTATGTTGATATTGTGAATTATATTGTAAGTGATATTGTACCAATCTGATTTAACAAGACAAAAACAAAAGAAGTTTAATTATGATGCAAGATTTTATTTTTGGGATGAGCTCTATCTATAAAAATAGTGTAAGGATATGATTATTAGGAAATGTGTGCCACAAGAAGAAACAAGTTTGATTATTCAACGATGTCATGATTATGAATTTGGAGGTCATTTTGGTGCTAATAAAACTGCTTTTAAGATTTTACAATCTGGATTTTATTGGCCTACTCTTTTTAGAGATGTTTATAAATATTTTAAATCATGTAATCGATGTCAGAGAGTAGGTAATATCTCTAAAAGAAATGAGATGCCTCTAAATTATAATTTGGAAGTTGAAATTTTTGATGTATGGGGATTAGATTTTATGGGACCATTTACTCCTTCATTTGGAAATTTATATATATTGGTTGCCATTGATTATGTCTCGAAATGGATTGAAGCTATTACTTTACCTAGATGTGATGCTCGCAGTGTTTCAAAAATTTTAAAGAAAAATATATTTACAAGATATAGAATTCCGAGAGTGATCATAACTGATGGTGGATCCCATTTCAGGAATAATCAAATTAAGAGATTGATTGAGAAATATAATATTATTCATAGAATCTCTACTGCTTGTCATCCCCAGACTAGTGGTTTAGCAGAAGTTCCTAATCGTGAAATTAAAAGAATTTTAGAGAAAATTGTGGATAATCATAAATTAGATTGGTCTGCTAGATTAGATACTGCCTTATGAGCTTATAGGACTACTTTTAAAACCCCTATTGGAATGTCTCCTTATAGATTAGTGTTTGGTAAAACTTGTCATTTACCGGTTGAATTGGAGCATAAAGCATATTGGGTGACAAAAGAGTTCAATATTAATTTGAAAAATGTTGGAGACAAAAGATTTATGCAATTAAATTAATTAGAAGAGATTAGAAATGCATCTTATCACAATGATATGATCTACAAAAAGAAAATAAAATTGTGGCATGATCGGAAGATATTGAGAAAGAAATTGGAAATTAGACAAAAAGTTTTGTTATACAATACAAGATTGAAGTTATTTCCTGGAAAGCTCAAGTCTAGATGGTTAGGACCTTTTACAGTTGTAAAAGTTCATTCTTTTGGAGCTGTTGATATTAAGGATCCTGATACTATAAATATTTTCAAAGTTAATGGGCATCAATTAAAGCCTTACTTTGACGGGTTTCGACCTGACTTCAAAGAGGTTTTAATGCTGAGTCATCTCGATTAACTGTATGGTTTTTCAGGCTGACGATGTTAAACCATGTGCTTTATGGGAGGCAACCCATATGTATCTTTGTGGTGTGTTTGCTTGTTTGATGTAGTTGTGCTTTTTAGATAGTTATTTTTGAATCCTAATTACTCCTAAATACTTTTAAAATTGATAAATGTTGAATCGAATTAAGATATTGGAATATTTTGGGCCAAACAAAGTTCGGTGAGAATTTTTGACCACTGGCGCCGCCGGCACCAGAATGGGCTCCGCCGGCGCCCTATCACAAAGTATTGCTAAACTTACATGTTTAAGCGCTGCCGGTGCCCAAAACCTGTTGATGGTTTTTGAAGTTTCAAAATGCGAGTTTTGGCAGTTTGGAGCAGGATCTTCGTCCTTATAACTTCGTAAACTCCATTTTAGACTTCCTAACTCCAGAAAAACAAAAACTACCATTCCCAATTCGCATCCCATGGATTCATACTCTATAGAAACCCCTCGATCTTGCATTTTTAACTGAAGGAAGTTTATAAGTTTTGAGGTGCAACAATTATTCAACAAAGAGATGACGAAGAGGAGAATTATCGAGGAAAGAGGCTTCATTAATCGAGGTATGGCTAGTCCTACTACTAGAATTGAAGAGATAATTAAGGAGAGACGTTGGGAAGTGCTTTGCTATGCTAGCGCTGCCATAGTTGTTCCAGTCATGAAAGAATTCTATGCAAGTCTTTGCGGGATCAACCATGGGTTCGTATTTGTGCAAGGTAGGTTTGTACAATTCACTCCTGCAAGAATTAACGATCTCTTTATGATTGAGAATGTTCCTATTTGTCATTATTCTAATTTCAATGCCACAAGTGATAATATGAATGATGTGTATCATTATTTGATGGATGAGAATGATGATTGGGAAATTAGAGAAAATGGATATATTAGTTTCCCATCTGCATCTCTAAATCCAGTGTCAAAGCAGTGGCATTACTTTATTTTGGTAAAGTTATTTCCAACATTGAAGATTAGCATAGTAACCAGGGAAAGTGCCATTTTGAATTTATGTATTCAAACTGGGAGGCCGATTGACATTGGTAATATAATTGTGAAATCAGTTTTGGGATTAATTGTTCATGGATCTAAATATCGGCTTGGACACTCGTCCACCTTATTTTTGTTATGTAGTCAATCACAAGTTCCATATGAGAGTTGGGAAAAGGTTCTTCTTCCATGGAGGCCTATTGATCCAACTAATCTTTATGACTACCAAACAGTGGGAGATGAAGATGATATGAATTTTCTTGCTGATCAACCAACACAGACTTCACAACCAATTTAACCCTATTTTCCTGAAAGTTCCAGAATGATATTGAAGAGGATCAAACAATTGGAGAAAGAGGTACATAATGTTATGAATGCAATCAATAACATTTCTGATTTATTCGATCATATAGATTGGAGGATGAAGGAACAATTTGATCACACTGGTCGAATTGAGATGGCTTTATTAATCTGATGAAGAAGAACGCGGTGATTGCTGAGGATTCATTTGACGAATTTCCATTTCATCCATTCTACAATTTGTTCGTGCATCAACAATTAATTAGAGACATTAGAGGAGAAGATAGTTCCGAAACCGATGTGGAGTAATTATTGGATTCTACTTATGTTTGTTGTGTGTTTAGTTTACTTTGCTTAATTTTGCTTGGTGTGTGTGGTATTTACTTTGCTTTGCTTTGTAATTTGAACTTGGATTTGGTTATGCTTACTTTCATTATGTGCTTAGATTTTAATGTTTGCTTATCGTAGCGTACTTGCAACACTAAACATCTAAGAGTGGTTGGTTCGGTTTGAATGAACATATTTGGTGTTTATATTGTAACTTAGATTTTATCTATAAAAGTTTGTTGTGTATTGTTTGTGTAAAGAATTGTGCTAATTATTTCTTGTGAGATGAAGTAGATGCTTATTCAAGTGTTAAACATCATTTTGGAAGTCGAAACGATCGAAATTACAAAAAAATTTTCGGACCCAGAAAAAATTTTAGACTGGCGCCGCCAACGCCCAAATCCAGAGTGTTTGGCATTTTTATAAAATAGAGCACCGCCGGCTCCCAAGTACAGAAAATCGCCGAAAACCCTTTATTTCGCGATTTTGACCCTGGGACCCGCGGATTTTTCCATTGCTTTCGTCTTCCTCCTCCATTTTCACGATTTTGAAGACCTAGGGCTTGCTAGATCTCGGATTTGAAGTGATTTCAAAGCTTTTCGAGACCGAATATACACTTCTCTTGGTAAGAGCTTCACTTTAAGTTAAAATTTTTTGATTTTCACCATGGAAATCTCTCACATTGCTTAGGTTAAAATTTTTGGATTTTTAAAGAGATTTTGAGATTTCCATGATGAAATTTGCTGTTACTTGTTTAGAATAGTATTTGGAGTTTGTTAGATTGTGAATTTGGAATTTATTGGAATTTTCTTGCAAATTTTAAAAATTCACATGGCTTCAAGGATGATTAAAGGGAAGGGATAATTGGATTTTGATAAAGAAAAATTTGTTAATATTAAAGCGCAATTTCGCTTTAAATCTTACCTTTACAATAAGAAGTGTATATAGGATCGAGCTTTTGATAGTCCTGGTGGATCTGTACAACAGTTAATTGCAGAACAGAACTGGAACGCTTTTGTTATATTACTGCGAATGTTGTTATGAGAGTTGTTAGAGAGTTCTATGCTAATGTGTCCTGGACTGAGACTGAGTATGTGTTAGTTAGAGGAAAAATGGTTGAGTTTACTCCTCAGCGTATTAATGCCTTCTATCAGAATCGGGAACCATTTGTTTGTAAATATGAAAAATTTGATACTTGAGGGGAAAATATGAGAGAAGTGATTGCTTTTCGGACGGATGGAAGAGGGGAATGGAAAATAAGTCAAAAACAGTTGATTAACTTCACCGCTTCCATATTGAATGTTGCATCAAAAGTTTGGCACTATTTTATCTCTGCATGACTATTACCTTCTCATCACCACAACGAAGTTACAAGGGATAGAGCAATTCTGAACTATTGTATTCAGAAGATGAGAAAGATTGATATTGGAACTATTATCTACAAGAACATTCAGACTATTGCTAGAGGCGAGACCACTAGTGGATTAGGGCATCCTGCCTTAGTTCATGCCCTGTGTGTTCAGTCTGGAGTGGAGTTCAACAGTTCTGAAGAAGTGGCTATACAGTTGAGACAAATTACAAAGACTATTATCCGTACTTATGAGTCTCATGTAGGAGCCCGAGTTGAGAGTAGGAGTAATGATATTCCTACTATGAGTTATGACGTTCCATCTACATCTGAGCCGCCTACCTTATCTGATATTATGGAGCAACTGAGATTGCAGAGTGCTAGTGTGTATAGACTCCATGGTAGGATGGATGTGTTTGAGGCCAGGAGTGATGTGAATGAAGACTATTTGAAGAGGAGAGTTGATTTCAATATTGCCTATTACGATGCTCAGGTCAGATTTATGAGGGGGGAGTCTGATGTGATATTTCCTACTTGCCCCAGCTATACACCATATAGACCTGACCCTGCTGATGACCCTACTGATGATCCTGGTGATGGAGATTGGTAGATTGTTTTTTTCTATTTCTATTGTTCTTATTGTGTTGTGTTGTACTATTGTGATGTAGTAGTTATTTGCTTTTCATATGATGTGTAACCCTGTTGGTGTACTGCTATGTTGTATTGAAAAATTAAAATTGTTAAATGGACTGTGTAGTGCTGTGATAGTTTGTTTAGTAGTTATGGTGTTTTGTTGGATGTTTAGATGTTTAAATTTAAAATCTCTTTACCCTGCAAATATTTAAAATTTTATATCACTGTTACTAATTGTTTCATGCCCGCTAGTTGTAAATTTTGACTAATACCATATGTTGTTGAAGATTTCAAGATCCCAGCACAAAAAGGTTAGTTTTCTTTTACTCTCTACTGTTTCAAATTTATTAAAAAATTTAAGTTTAGGGGAGGGTAGAGAAATATTAACTCTTATTTGTTCTCCATTATTATATTTTCAAAAATTATTAGCATAACTTCTGGTCGTTGAACCTTACTGTAGGTAACTAAAACTTTTCATTTCAGTTGAATATTATGGAAAGATTGGATGAAAGTTTTTAGTAATAAAGGTTAATTTTATAAGGGTAAGATATTTGGTATTAAAGAATTTGATTATAGTTAACTATTTAAAGTAAAGAAAACTGTATTTTTGAAATGCTAAGGGACTTAATGTATTGTGTGTTAAGAAAAGATTGTGAATTTATGATGAATAATAAAGCTTGTACCTAATTATAAAGTAAGAAGGTGTCTCAAGTTTGAACTTTAGAAAGAGAAGAGTGAAGTTCAAAATCATTAAAGGCTATCCAGATGTAGTAATCTTCATTAAAAAGAAAAAGAAAAGAAAAGAAGGATTGAAAAACAATCCTAAAAAGAAAAGAAAAAGAAAAAAAAAGAAAGAAAAAAATAATTATGAGAAGAAGCTTGAGGAGATGCCTAATAAAAATTGGCTTCACTTGAATCACCCTAAAAGGAGAACTTGATTTCATTCCTGAATTCATATGTAAAGTATTGGCCTACATTCTGATAAAGTTTTCATGAAATCCTTTTTCACATAATCTTTCAAGGCATTCTTAATGTAACAAATTATGGTTTATCTTGAAATAAATAGAAGACTAGAACTCTTAGACTTGATTGCTGAATATTCTTATACATGTAGTATTGACTTGAGTTACTAAATTTCATTCTTAAGATCTAACTAATATATTCTTTTGAATGAAAAAATTTATTATCTTACAGGTGAAAAGTGCATTGCCTAGAGTTATATTTTATGTAGTAAAAGGACTACTTGAGGACAAGTAATAGTTAAGTTTGGGGATTTTGATGCACCAACAATATGTACTATTTTTGCTATATAATTTTACCTATTTTTGGTGATATTGAACTTTAAAGAAAAGTATTTTTTCATGATTTGTTGCAGGTATGTTGATTTTAGGTGATTGGAGCGAAAATAAGCGAAAATGAATGAATTTGGAGCAAAAAGGAGCAAAAAGGAGCAAAAAGGAGGAAAATAGGTTCTGGCGCCGCCGATACCAGAATGGGCGCTGCCGGCGTCATTTTCCAGAGACTCAACAATTAATTCGATGATAGAGCGCCGCCGGCACCAATGTCGGTGGAATTTAAATTAGAGGAGTTTTGGTGAATTTTTTAAGGGATGCCTATGAAAACTCTTGGGATTTCGTTTCTAACTTATAAGTAACTGTTTTTAGACAAAAATGGTGGTGGGTTTTGTGTTGTTTTGTGTGTGTATTCTGAAGTTCTAGAGAGGGAGAATGTGTGTTGAGTGTTAGGGCTTAGGAGAAAAGTGTGTAGATGTTAGAATTTGAGAGGAATTCTTCTCTAAGGAGTGAAGGAAAAAAAGTAAAGTGAGAGATTGCTTATTCCTTTCCATTCTAAAAAGGGAATTAAGTGTTGCAAAGAAGAGAGAAAAGAATTCAAAGGAACTTCAAGGGAATTGCATTGGGGAAGAGAAAGAGATAAGTTGTATTTTCTTTTGTGGTTTGTATGACTTTTCTTTTATATATAAATTTCATGTTTTATTGTATCTTCTTCATGAATTCTGAGTAGTATCCTTTGTCTTTCTTCTTGCATAGATATGTGATGATGGATCAATGTGGATTTGAAGTGCTTTTAATGTATTGAAGAAATTGTGATGGTTTTTCATTTCAAACTTAATTTACTTTTCGATCAAGCCAATTGAATTGTTAAAATATGTTGTTGAACATTAATTCTGAAAGGATTTAGTGTCCTATAATTATAATGAAGAATCCATTCAATTTCCATGGATAAATTTTGTAGTTCATGGGATTTGAGTGCAAATAAATAAGGAAATGTGTTTTGATGGACTTTGATTTGGAGATTTCAAGGTGACAGGATGAGATCCCCAATTTGGTCCTAAGATTAGTAACTAAACTCAAAGGTTAGCCTTCAGGTGAAGGGTGAGCGGGAGCTCCGTAGTGAGAGCCAGTATCCTCCCAGCCCAGCCTTAGATTTAGTGACTAAACTTAGGATATGTCAATGTTCTTTTCATGCTTGGAAGAGGGGGTACTCTTTTAAGGGTAAAGAAACATTTATGTTCCTATTTGGCACAATAACATAGATAATCATTCCATATCATCCACACATCATATTCTCATTGCAAGAGGAAAGATACTTTTCTCATATATCAAAAACCTTTACAATATATAGCTTAGTGTGTGTCTGATAGTTAATTCTGTTTTCAAAGTTATTGGAAGTAATTGTAGTTTGATTAATTGTTTCTGTTTTCTGCATAGTGGTAGTAGAAGTAAGCATTAAACTTTAAGTGCAATTCGAGTATCGGATTTCAGTGCTACATTACCTATTGTGAAACACTTTCTTCTACTTCGTAGCTTCCCTGTGGTATCGATAACCGGTACTCCATTAGAGCCCTGTATTACTTGATACGATACATATACTTGTGTTGAGTGCTTGGACTTTACAAAATCATTATAAACATATATAAATTTGAGTTCATAAATTCTTGCAAAATAAAAGTCTGTAAATCGTCCGGTCAGTTACTCATAAGATCCATGGGTTTTGTCATTATGGGATTGATTTTGTCATATTGACCAATTTTAGAGTTTAAGTTGACCCAATGGTCTATATGGTGACTTTTGGGCTTTACATTGGTCACCTTGACCAATGTTATCTTGATTCAGTTAATGTCTGGCCATAAGTTCAATATGATGATCAATGATTGATTAATGAGGTCAATTCGATGGTCAAGGGGTTATGAATTGACTAGTTTGACCAAAGTTGACCATTTAGGTCAAATGTTGATCTATTGGGTCAATAGGGTAATCATTGGGTCAAGAATTGATCAATTTGACCAAAGTTGACTTTTTGGGTCAAAGGTTGAACAGTTTGGTCAATGTGGTGGCCATTGGGTTATGGATTGGCCATTTTGACCAAAGTTGACTTTTTAGGTCAAAGGTAGACCAATTTGGTTAATATGGTGGTCATAGGGTCTTGGATTGACCAATTTGACCAAAGTTGACCATTTGGGTCAAATGTTGATCAGTTTGGTCAATATGGTGGTCATTGGATCATGGATTGACCATTTTAACCAAAGTTGACTTTTAGGTCAAAGTTTGACCAGTTTTATCAATATGATGGTCATTAGTTCATGGATTGACCAGTTTGACCAAATTTGACCATTTGGGTCAAATGTTGACCAGTTTGGTTAATTTAGTGGTCATTGGGTCATGGATTGACCATTTTAACCAAAGATGACTTTTTAGGCCAAAGATTGACTAATTTGGTCAATGTGGTGGTCATTGGGTCATGAATTGAACAATCTGACCAAAGTTGACTATTTGGGTCAAAAGTTGATCAAATCAAGGTTTGTTATAGTTGATTTAATTATTTAAGAATGTCATTAAGATTTGTGTTGAAAAGGCTTCATTAGGATTTTACCCTAGACATTAGGGTTTAGTGACCATCATTGGTTTAGGGAGTCAATATTGGTAGACTTCCTGCCTTAACATGGTTTAGAAATGATCTTTTCAAAAGTGAGCTCAACAAAGAAGCCCCCAATATGTGTGGAATACAACACAAGTATGTCGTACATATTGGCGTTGACCGAAACGGTTTCGATAACCCAACAAAATTATCAATTTATTTTCAGAGAAATTTTATTTTTGAAAAGAGAGCTGATGATATTTTCCATTAAAGGAGGTCTCATATCATTTTTCAAAGATTTCAAATGTCAGTATTGTCTATTTCGAGAAGGACTACTATACGACTTACATCCTTTCAAAAGAAAGAGCTATATTAATGCCATGTTTCCATATCAAGAAGGATTTTACATCCAATAGTTGGAGAGAGAGAGAGAGAATGCCATATCATCTCTCAGAAATGGCAAATGTCTATATGTCAATTTTGAGAAGGAATGCTATATGACTTATATCATTTCACAAAGAAAGAGCTTTAGGAATGCCATGTTTCCATGTCAGGAAGGGACTTATATGCAATAGTTGGAGAGAGAGAAGATGGCATATCATCTCTCAGAAATGTCAAATGTCGATATGTCGATTTTGAGAAGGAATGCTATACAACTTATATCCTTCTTCAAAGAAAAAGCTATAGGAATGCCATGTTTCCGTGTCAGGAAGGGACTTATATCCAATAGCTGGAGAGAGAGAAGATGCCATATTATCTCTCAGAAATGTCAAATGTCGATATGTCGATTTTGAGAATGAATGTTTTACGACTTATATCTTTCTCAAAGAAAAAGCTATAGGAATACTATGTTTCCGTGTCAGGAAGGGACTTATATCCAATAGCTAGAAGTTATGTGTGAAAAACACATGAAGAAAAGCGTATTCGCTGAGGATTTGACCTTTACATGCCAAAGGATAAATCTCATGTCAATTATTACAAGTTATTTATCATGTCATTTTTTATTTAAAGTTTTCATTTTAGAATTTTTGGACCTTTCGATGTATTATTGAGAACTAAAGAATATCTTACAAGATTTTATTTCACTCCTAAAGATAATGTACATAGATGGTAGAAGTCAATAGTACATCATATATTATACAACACATAATGCAAACTGTCTATATAAGATCATATCAGAAACTGTCAAGTTGTTTGCCTGTCATTTGGACATTGCTAGACCTACCACAAATGTCTAACACTCCAAGACATTGTTTGTCGAGTATTTCTTAGGTGTTTGGACATTCATAGGGCCATGGTAGTTCCAAAGGTTGTAGTCCTTCTAGTTCTGGTATAGATCAATATCCTTCAGGACGTTTTTCAGGGCGCATCCTCCGCAACGTTATTGAAATACGTTATCGGGTCACACTCGGTATGCAATGTTTTGAAACATCAGCTCCATTACCTTGCAAGATAAGAACTGATCCTCGTGGTAGAATAATCTAGTAAGATCCTCAAAATTCCCCAGGTCCCACAATTTGTATCTCTCTTCCAAACAGAATAGAACACCTGTTCATGTGCGACATAGTATAAAAAGGTCTTTCAAAGTCATGGCTATCAATATGAGGTGGTATACAGTCTCCTTCCTCATATATATTTATAATGCAGCTGTCTCACACACAATCAGTAGGCATTATGTTCCATGTCATCAATCATCTGATAATTTGAATAATCATTGTGTGTAGTGGATCTACTTGTTCATGTTGTAAGATCCCTGGGGGATTGTTGTCCTTGTCCACAATATAATTATAACAATATCCATATTAGATCATCATCTGATCCTTTACACGAATCCACCTATTGGGTTCAAAGTATGTCCTCCTTCTTAAGCGTCCAGCTCACCCGAGATCACGTGCTTCCATCACATGTTCGATAATGGCACCTTGCTCAACTTCATTAAAATCCAGGTAAAAAACTGAATGCCTTCCAATATATTAACGGTTCGACTGTTAATATATTTAAATTGATCGAATGTTTGTTGTTTAACAGCTTGAATATGTCTGAGTTCTTCTTTAGAAGCAATTCATTTATCGGTTAACATCTCTGATGATGTGAGATCCAGTGCTGGTATGTAAGGAGGTGGAGTGAATGTCATCCTCTCAATCCTTTCCTCTTCTTAATCCACTATTTCTTCTCCTAATACATAATATGTCTCATTAGGAACATCTTCAAGGACTGGAAATTCAAAATCATCATCTTCCATCATGGATTTTATATTTTGTCGTTCTTTTTATTCAAGTCATTTAAGTCGTTTGTTTAGATTTCTCTTTTGAGCTCTAGTCAATCTGGAGGCTATCTTCTTTACTCCACTAACAGATGCCTTTTCAGCTTCATGAGATGTAGTTACCACTATTGATTTTAATTTTCGATTGCCAATTTGCTATTTTTGTTTTGCTGGAATAACTTCTTCGATCTTGACATCTTGTTGACAAAGTTTGAATTCTAATACAGACGGTTTTCGTTTTGCTTTGTATTGATTGACAATAGATAACAAGGGTCCATCGTAAAGTAATTCAACTTGAGATAGGTCAAAATCAAAGTGGATTCTTGATCCCTTTTCAACACATCATTGGTCCAATGCCAAAAATACATCACTTGGGAAAGTAATCAAGAGTCTGTTGTTTAACATTTTCTTGCAAGCAATAGGATAATGGAAACATATCAGTCTAAGTTTCGATTAATTTTTTAATACGAAATTAATTATATTGAAATATGTCATTCACAAAGACATGTCATGTGAACCGAAGGAAAATTTTGATTGTCAAAAAAATTTCATTTGTCATTTTAGTCATTGTTTTCCCAGTTTACAAACAAGTCATGATTTTCATGTCGCGTAATATTTTTTCAAGAAACACCCATTAATTGGGGGTAAGACTCTTTCTCCTTGATAATCTACCTATTGGTAAGATCCTCCTGAATATGTCTTTTCAATTACATATGGGCTTTCCCACTTTGGTTCAAACTTTCCACCTATTCTTTGATGAGCGAGGATAGGACTTCAAAGAACTATAATAATTCACCAATTTGAAAGGTTCTAGGATGAACCAATTTGTCGCGGGCCCGTATCAAGATTTTGTTGAGCTTGTAAATGTTTTCCTTCTAAACTCTCAAGTTCTTCAAGTATTAATTTGGCATTCTCTTCTTCAATTATTTTGTTTGCGACTGCAATTCTGAGAGAAGGAATTTGCACTTCGAGTGGTAAATAGCTTCAGAACCATATAACAAAGCAAACGGTGTTGACCATGTTGGTGTTCGGTATGTAGTCCTATAGGCCCATAGAACTTCTATCAATCACTCGTGTCATTGTCTTGGACTATTAATTAATGTATTTTTCAGAATTTGTACCAATATTTTATTGAAGGCTTCAGCTAAACCATTGGCCTTGGGATAATAGATTGTAGAATAGCTCTAATCTATCCCATGTCTTTGAATAAAGTTATTCATTTTGTATTTTTAAAAGCTAGTCCATTGTTTAATATGATTCTTTAAGGAATTACAAATCTATAAATAATATGAGTCTTGAATAAATGAAGGACTTGTTCTGCCTTAACTTCATTGAGTGATATTGCTTCTGCCCATTTGGAGAAGTAATCAGTGGCTACTAGAATAAATCGATGACCTATAGATGATGAAGGGTCTATTGGGCCCACTATGTCTGTGCCCTAACATTTAAATGGCCAAGATGTAATAGTTGGATGTAATACATTTGGCGGTTGATGTAAAACCACTCCATGTATCTGACATTGATGACATTTCTTCGCGACTTCAAGACAATTAGTCATAATTGTTGGCCAGTAATATCCCATTCTTTTTATTTTCATTTTCATTTTAGTCCCAGATTGGTGTCCACCACATAGACCCGAATGAACCTCTTTAACAATCTCTTGAGCTTTAGCTTGATTTTGACATCTTAACCAAATTTGGTCAAAAGATCGTTCGTAAAGAATATCATTCACTAGAGCATAGAACAATACTCTTTGTTTGAATTGGGTTGCGATAAAATTGTTTTCGAGTAACCTTTCGGTTTGTAATTATTGAATAATTAGTTGTCGCCAATCATCCTTTTCTTCGTCGATTGTTGTTGTCGCATTTTCACCAATTTTGTGTAGATTATCCATGTCAATTTGGGAAAGAATTTTTTGTCCTTTTATAGTAATAAGAATATCATCTTCTTCTGGACAAGCGAATTCTCTTGCAAGTTTTGTCAAAGCATCTGCTAAAGAATTGTCTCGTCTCAGAATTAGGAAGAAAGTTACATCAGGAATTTGCTGAAGCGGTTTTAGAGTGTAACAAGAGTATTGTTCAAGTTGAGGTTTTAATGTCTTGTATTTGCCCGCAATTTGATAATGATCAATTGAGAGTCTCCGTAGATATCAATATTTTTTATTTCCATTAATATTGTCAATTCGAGACTAATTATGAGTGCTTCATATTCATCTTCATTATTTGTGCATGTTTCAGTCAAGTGATAGGAAAATAACATCATAGATTTGTTTGGAGTGATGAAAATTAATCCTACTCCAGCTTTGCCTGGTATGATTGTCAGTTTGTCTTTGTATTTTCGAGCAGATGACGCTCCATCAAAATACAATTCCCATCGTTGTGTATTTAAACTTTTATTTCTAAAAATTATTTATCAGGTAAATCATCATTAAGAGGTGATCTAGTCGAAATGGAATTTACTTCTAAGAAATTTGCCAAGATTTGTCCTTTAACATGTAGTGGCACAAATCATTTGGACTAGTATCATTGCCCATCTTGCCAATCTTCCAGAAAGTGTTGGTCGTGTCATCAAATATTGTAATGGGTTAACTCTTGAAATAAGAGTTACCTTATGAGAAAGCATATAATGTCTTAGCTTTTGAACTACAAAAATCAAAGCTAAGCAATGCTTCTCAATTGTTGGATATTTTATTTCAGTTGGAACCAAGCAGCGGCTTAAATAATATAATGCATTTTCTTTTCCCTTGTCATTTACTTGAGCTAGTAATGCTCCAAGGGAATTATGTAATGCTGCAGTGTAAAGGATTATAAGTCTTCCTAACACAGGTGATGCTAAGACAAGAGGTGTTGTTAAATATTGTTTGATGTTTTCAATGGCGTGTTAGCATTTTTCATCCCACACATACTTGGTATCTTTTATGGTTAGAGCATTAAGAGGTTGACACCTACCTGATAAATTATAAATGAAACGTCGTATATATGCTAGTTTTCCTTGAAATGATCGCAACTAAGTTAGATTTTTAGGAGGAGGCATATTTAGGATAACTTCGATTTTGAGGGGGTCAATTTCAATCCCACAATGTCGAACAACAAATCCTAAAAATTTCCTTGAAGTAACACCGAAAATGCATTTTAAGGGATTCATTTTAAGATTATATTGACGTAATCGTTCAAAGACAATTCTCAAATCGTACACGTGATCGTCTTTTTGTATACTATTGACAACCAAATCGTCTACATAGCATTCAACTTGTCTGTGTATGAGTTCATCAAAAATCTATGCTTTGGCTCTTTAATAGGTTGCACCAGCATTTTCAATCCAAATGGCAAAACTTTGTAACAGTAAATTCCTATAGGTGTCCTGAAGCTGTATTCACTTCATTTTCTAAAAAAATTTTATCTGATTATATCCTAATGATCCATCCATAAAGGAACATATTGCATGTTTAGATGCTATATCGACCATCAATTCTGTGATTGGTAAAAGAAATTCATCCTTTGGACATGCTTTGTTCAAATCCCTAAAGTCCATACAGACCCTTATTTGACCATTTTTCTTTTTAACTGACACTACATTAGCCAGCCATGTTGGATAATTTTCTTCTAGTATGAAACCAGCCCCAATTAATTTTTTAACTTCAGCAATGACTTGTTGTTCTATTTCGACATGCATCCTTCTTGGAGCTTGTTTAACAGAGATTGTAATTTGATTTATCCCAAGTTTGTGGAGTGTAACTTCTGGAGCTAATCCAAGCATTTTGTGATAAGTTCAAGAAAAGCAATCTTTTTATTCTTTTAACAGTTGAAGTATTTCTTTTGCTTCCATGTCATTAAGGAATGAACTAATGAAAGTTGGTTTTAGGTTTTCATCAGTCCCTAGATTTATTTCTTTTAATTCATCAACTGTTGATTTAATTTCTTCTTCCAATTCTTGAGGGGCATCTTCGATTGGAAAATTAGAAATTTGTTTAGAATCAAGTTCTTCAATGATCACTAGGCAAAATTTCGTATCATCTAAGGGTTCTAGAGTATCGAACCCAATTCCTCTTTAGAGTTAGGGTTTCGTTTATTGTTATCCCATATTTGTTCAATAAAGTGTGGTTATTTTAAAGACCGTTGTTTGAGCATTAAACTATTTTTAGTAAATTTTTGTGCCCAGGGAGAATACAACTCAAAAGGGATTTTCATTGATTCTGAAATTTTTTTATCTTCTAATTTTACAACAGTTTTAGTACTAGAAGAAGTAGAACCAAGTCTAAACTTAATTGGTTTTTTATGATCACCATATACTTCTTTGACCACTAAATCCTCAATCATAGATGTAGAGGTTGGAGTTTGGGTCATAGTGTGTATATAATGATTAATCTTTTCATACATAGATTCAAATTATTTTTCTTTGTCTTCTTCTTCAAGAGGTATCTTGAATTGAGGTTCTTTTAGTATCACCAATTTTGTCTTTTCTTCTTTTACATCTTCTTTAGAGTCCAGGTGAATTTTGAAGTCCAGGTGTTCCTTGCAATTGGAATGTGACAGTTTCTTTTTCATTGTCAAAGTTATCATTAATGTTATTATCATTTTGATTTTCATTAAATTGGTTGATATCGTGTATGATTTGAGTATTGTCTACAGTTCAGAAGCATCATCCAAAATAGACAAAATTTAAGCAGAACTAGAAGTATTATTAATTCATAGTAGTGGTAAAAAGGAAGTCATACAAGGTTAACAGTTTGAAGATTTTCTCCCTTCATCCGAGACAACTATCATAGTAGAAGATAAAGGAAGATGTGAACTAGAAGGTACAAAAGGAACAGCAGTTCCTGTGTCTAATAGACCTCTAATCCTTTTTGGTTATTTATTTTTCTTTTTCTTTCTTTTCTTGTAAAATTATGTAATTTGAAAGTATGAAATGATCTCCTCAAAATATTTACTTTGAATGACGTTGCTTCTGTCTTTGTTGTCAGAATTAGGGATAAGTTTATCAACCAAAATCATATTGACTGAACCTTTTTCAGGTTCCTTCAAATCCTCTTTCGGGATTACTATATTCCCTTCTTTAAAAGTATGCTCTAAACAGTCTTTGAAGACAAAGCATTCTTTAATTTTGTGACAGAGCATCCTGTGATAAGGACAATAATTGGGATTGTCTTCATATCAACTTCTCTTGGCCTTTTAGCCTCAGGCAGCTTGAATTCTGGCATTATTAGCAGGCCATGGAATATTTTACCAATGGCTTCCATTTTGAATGAATATTCCTTATTCATTCTTTCAATCATTGTCCTCTAGTCTGTCGGTATTGGAATTGGTTGTTGGAATTGTAACTTAGAAGATGCTTGTTGTGGAGGTTGATTTATATTCTGTCGTTGTTTCTTTTGTTCGGGCTGGAATTGCATCACTTGTTTGTCCTTTTCTGCAACATTTCCTTATTTCATCTTAAATGTTTTGACAGAATTTGCCTTTTCTGCTTTGTCCGTTAAACTCATCTGTTTGGCTTCTTCTTGAAGCTTGGTGTTGACCTCATTTTTTGATGAGATCTTTTGCTTCTCTCTTTAGTACTTAGGATCTAGCCTTAGGCTTTTCCTTTGACTAATCTTAGAGGACTAGAAGTGGAGCCCACCACTTAGAAAGTCAAACACCTCTTGACTCCCTTCAAACCCCACATGTTTGATTATAAACCCCTAAACCACTTGAAGGGTTAAAATCAATATGTGGAGGTTTAAAGGATGAGTTCCCTATAGAACCTTTTTGGCCTTAAGAATACCCTGGGTGGCCTGGTCTGGTGAGGGTTGACTACATACACTACACTCTCACACACATTCCAAGTCCTAAAACCACACTCTCACCCAACTTGACTTCTTGACTGACCCACTTTTAATATGTTTGCAAATTATGTTTATAGCAACGGCACCAAAAACTTGATCCCGCTTTAAATATATATATATATATATATATATATATATATATATATATATATATATATATATGATTTAATGTATAATGTGGACTCTACGCAAGTATACGTATCGTATCAAGTAATACAAGGCTCTAGTGGAGTCCTGGTTATCGATCCCACAGGGAAGTTTTTAACAGATTTGTTATCAGCTAAATTTAAAGGAATTACTTACTAATATAGTAAACAAAAATTTAAAGTAACTACAAAAAACTAAAGTAAACTAATGCTTGAAATAAGTTTATTTAAATAATTCAGAAAAAGTATCCTTCTCCTTGTTTTTAGAAAATTAAGTGAATGATGAATTTAAATAGAATTCTTAAATTGTATTGTGACAAATAGGAGCATTCCTATTCTTTACCCTTTGGTCCAGGTGAAAAGAACATTGACTAATCTTATGTTTGATTACTGAATCTGCGGCTAGGCCGGGAGGATACTGGTCGCCACTTCGAGCTCCCACGTTCCCCTCACCCGAGGGCTAACATCTACACTTCGACTCTCAAACAATAGGACCGAATTGAATATTTTAGTCCGTCACACTAAAATGTCCAATTCTACGTCCGATAATTAATATTTCCCTATTTATTTGCACCCGCCTTCCAAGGCTTTTGACTTCCCCGAATATTGGATGTAATTTTTACTATAGTTGATAATTCAACATATTTTAACAACTCAATTAGCCAGATTGAAAGTAAATTAAGTTTTAAGTAAAAATTATCACAATTTATTTTAATATATTAGGTACTTCTATTTAATTTCATCAATCCGCATAATTTTCATAAACAAGGAGAAAGACTAAGAAAACTACTCAAAATGCATGGGAATAAAACAAAGCATGGATTTCATTTAAAGTTAACAAAAATAAACAAAGATACTTATCTTGATTTCCTCCCCAAGCAGACTCCTTGAAGTTCCATTGACTTTTCCTTCTAGTACAACAAACTTCTAAATAGCACTCAAATAAACTAAAGAAACTTACTAATGACTAACAACAGACTCAAAATAGAATCAGACTCTCTAAAATAGACACACTTAGGAACTAGAATTCGGCCTCTATTTATAGAGGTAGGCAAAGGTCCAAGGGGTGCTTAAACACCTCTTCAAAAAGTGTCCAGGTTCAAAGTATTTGCATTTTGAACTATCTCGCCGTCGGCGGGAAACGACCTCGCCGTCAGTGGGGCTTCTAGAAGGTCTTCAAACCGCTCGATCTTGCTGTCGGCGGGCTCGGGCTCGCTGTCGGCGATGTAGTTATAATTCCTTCAGAAATTCTCCTCACGATCTCTCCGTCGGCGGCCTCGATCTCGCAATCGGAGACTTAGTTCAATTTGCATGAATTTCTTCCTTTTTGATCCAAATTCGCTCCATTTCATGCTTTTTGCTTTAATTACTTATAAATCTTCATTCCACAATAAAATAAAGGAAATACCTTTCTTTAAAGTGCAATTTCATCAAAAATAGATATGAATTTCTTAATTTATTTTTCTGTGATCAAAATTCCCCAAACTTAATTATTACTTATCCTCAAGTAATTTTAATACTAAATAAAAATAATGATTTCTATAATAGAATTTTTCAATTCAGATAATATGAATTAAATTTAAATAACATTATAATAAAGTTAAATATAAATATTTCTGAGTAATCAAATTAACTTTATAGATATAAGATTATTTAGTTATCAGGTCTAAGATTTCTAGCTTTCTATTTATTCCAGGAATGACTATATTTAAAATAGTAAATTACTTAAGATATTTAAATGATAGGAAGTTCAAGAAAACACTATTTAGTAAAATACTAATCCATAAATATAAGTTTAGAAATATATTTAAGTTTTACCCTTTAGGTTGATTTCATTGAAGCCAATTTTTGATAAGGCATCTCCTCAAGCTTCTCCTCACTTTATGTTTTTCTTTTTTTTCTTTTCTTTTTCTTTTTGGATTGATTTTCAATCCTTCTTTTTCTTTTTCTTTTTCAAGTGAGGATTACTGTATCGGGATAGCCTGTTAATAATTTTGAACTTCAATTTCTCTTCCTAAATTTGAAACTTAAAATATTTCTTTGCTTATATATATTTCATAGCCTTTACTTCATTGAGTTTCTATCGTTTCTTTTTCACTTAAATACTTAAGAATTTTCAATTTTTAGAATATAGTTTTCCTTACTTTATATAGTTTACTATATTCTTATTTCTTTTAACCAAATATCTTATTCCATTAATTAATTGAATTACTAGAAACATTTTCTTTAACTTTTTATAATAATTAAATAAAGTAATTCATGTTTATTGAATTGAAAAACTACTATAGAAAATCATTTAATAATAATTTTTGAAAAATAGAAATTGAGAACAATTTTAATAATTAAATTTGTATTTTTACCTTCCCCCAAACTTAAATTTTTCTATCTATACTAAATAGTGAAAAAGGGAAAGTATATAATAAAATTCATCATACCTTTGAGCTTTAGGTATTTCTTTTCTTTGAAATTTTTGCAGGCTTTTTCATTACTTACAGAACCTGTACTGTTAGTATTCTTCCACATATAATATTTAAAAGAAAGTGCAGGGACGAAATTTTAAAATAAGTATCAAACATAACAATTGAAAATTTAATCTATTACTACACATATAATTAACTAATCTATTTTAAAACATATTAAAACAATCTAAACAATGTTAACATTCATAACTTATAAAAACTTAAACTAACATTCTATAAGAAAATTGCAAACTAATTTTAACATACATAAGAAGTCTAATATAATTGCATAAGCAAACATACCAACATCCATAGTCTCTAGAAAATACAGAATAATTACATCCAAAATAATAATGTTTTTCAGAATAACAACAAATCTAAACAAACTGAATAAACTAAACAAAGGCTCTAATCTTCTACATTAAAATCCCAAACTATGTCATCTCCCTGATCTTCAGGCTGAGAAGGCTGAGCAGGCTGGTACTGTGAATAACGGGGGCACTCAGGAAAGACAACATCTAAATTACCACTCCTATATCGACGTTCAACCTCATAATATGCGATTTCGTACTCTGAATGTCGCTGGAGATATTCACTATCATAATCGTGTCTTCTTTCCAAGCCTCCAATCCTTTGGTCTATATGCTCAAATCTTCTTTCCATATTCTCTCCAAATTGCTCAAAACTCTTTCTACTCAGGGTTAATTCATTCACTAGATCTTGAAGGGTAGGAGTGGTGTACTGAGGGGGTTCATAACTAGTAGAGGGTATATCTTTACTTGAAGAAGGTGCATAAGCCCTTGTCCCAGATCTCCATCCTTCGTGGGATTCATATTTCTTTATATTAGCCTGAGTAAGGGGTTTCATAGGTTCAATCCATTCTTCATCATCTCTCGCCTCTACCCCAGATAATTGGCAGAGTGCATAGATAAGACCAGGATGTCCTAGTCCTCCTCCACTTTCATTTCTAGCAGTGGCTAATATGTTTTTATAAATAACATTTCCCACATTAATACTCTTACGGTTCCGAATACGAAATTCGGAATCGCTTTCATCTCTTGTTACCTCACTATGGTGGTAGGTAGGTAACAAATTAGAACAAATAAAATAATGCCGGGCTTTAGATGTTGCATTTAGCATAGAAAGAGGGAAGTTTACCCGTTCCCGTCGCTTTATCTTCCGGACTCCTTTCCCATCAGTGAGAAAGTCGATCACCTCTTCCAGTGGTCCTTCCATAGTTCCAAAAGTTTCATACTCGCTAGTGTAGGTTTCTCGTACTTCATAATAAGCGTTTATTCTAGCAGCGTTGAATTCTACAAAGAATCCTCTAACCTTAACCGGTGCATCTTCAACCTGTGTTAAATTTGCATAAAATTCTTTTAATACTTCTACAGCTGCTCTGTTGGTTACAAAACAAAAATTTTCCCATCCTCGCTCCTTAATGATTCACTCAACTTCTCCTCCTGGATTCTTGAAAACTCGATCTTGAATGCATTTTCTTGCTTGTATGTTTTGAAAATATCGAGTTTGTGCTCTTGCATTAATGAATCGGGTTTCGTCATAATCTATTCGTTGCTTTTGTCGTGGAGCCATTTCTCGATCTGTGAAATTTGTAAAAATCTTAACTAAACTTCAAAATATTACTAAGAAGGCTTCCTACAACATATAAAATCCATTTAAATCAATTTCCATGAAATTATTCCAAGTATTTTCTCCATATTTTGAAATTTTTCAAAATTTTCCAATGTAGAAGAAATCCATGGTGAAAATCAAAAATTTTTTCATAGGAGTGAAGCTCTTACCAAGGGAAGATGAAATCCGGCGTCAAAAAGTGTTGAAATCACCTCAAATCTAAGATCTCTCAAGCCGTAGGTCGGTTTTTTCAAAAATTTGAGGAAAGGGATGATGAATAGTGTTGGTTGACAGGTCAAATATAGGTCTTTTCGCGATCTCGCCGTTGGCGAGGTAATTAATTTCATAAGGCAAAAGTTTAGGGAAAAATCCACCGTCAGCGAGCTCTTTCTTGCTGTCAGCGGGTTTTCTCGCTGTCGGCGGGATAATTCTCGCCGTCGGCGAGATCCCAAAATTTTTAAATTTTTGAAATTCGTCAATCATTTTCAACCTCGATTTGCCCTTAATCAATCTTCCGATCACTTAATTTAATAATAATATGAAGATTAGATACCTATACTCACAAAAAGTTCACACAACACAAACACTATAACTTTATATATGAAATCCACGAGACTTATAAATTTCACACTAACAACTTAACACATACTTAACTTAAATGTTCAAATCCATAAAACTCAGCATCACAATCCACACCACAACACTCTAAATGCTGAGACATAACAATTTACACAAAATCTCATCAAATCTTTGATGATCAAATCAAAGTTCGACTCATAATAAAACCTAACTCCAAATTAACACATATATACACAAATATATGACATAAACATCGAAATCTTTCTTACTCTTCAGTGTCTGAACTAACATCTTCTCTGATATTCCCTATGCGACGCAGGTGCACAATTAAATTATAGAAAGGCCTGAAAGGGAATTCTGCAGTAGATTCTCCATTAATCCATCCTTTTTGTCTTAGTAGATGAATAAAACTGGCCTCCAGATGTCCAGTATGATCAAAGTGCTCCTTCATTCTCCAATCAATGTGATCGAACATATCAGAGATATTGTCGATGGAATTCATCACATTTTGCAATTCTTGCTCCAATCCTTTAATCTTCTTCAGAATGAAATTAGTTTTATCGATAAGGGGCCTTGCTAAAGGATTGTTCCGTGATGCTCGTCGAAATAATGGTAATCTCATCATTGTTATCCAAAGTTGGAAACATATCGGTAGGATCCGAGTGGTTTCCATGGTAAAAGTACTTTTTCCCAAGCCTCATAAGAAACTTGGTATCGATCGCATAAAGCAAATATAGTTGATGGGTGTCTAAGTCCATGCACTGACCCATGCACAATTAATCCCAATGCAGACTTTACTATTATTGATCCAACATCGATAGATAATCCAATTTGAATACAGTAGTTTAAAATTGCGCATTCCTTTGAAACTTTATTTACTCTCATAGTAGGTAATAATTTGGATGAGATAAAGAAATGCCAGTGCTTCGAGACAGGGTTAAGAAGTGATGCAGAAAAATTGACATACCCGTCTTCACGTAACTCCCAATCATCAGGTTCGTCGATCAGATATCTATAGATCTCGTTCATATTGTATTTGAAGGCACAAAGTTGGAATAATGACAAACAGAGGTATTCTCTATAGACAATAATTCATTTACCCTTCAAGGAGTAAATGTTACCCATCTTCCTCTGACGTACACATTTCCATTGTTGATCGCATGTAAATTAGAGTAAAACTCTTTAACTACTGGTATTACTACAGCGGATGTCGTATAACAAAATACCTCCCAATGCCACTGTGCGATCATTTCTTCGATTTTTGTAGTGGAATTCTCTACTCCTCTGTTGACAAATCCTCTTTCTTTAATAAGTCTTTTCTTCATCAAGCCTTTGTTGAAGATTCGCTGCGCCTCCGAACTGACGAATTTTCTTCGGTTGAAAACTTCAGTTTTTGTGGTTTCTAAGAATTCGGTGGCCATTTCGGATCAAAAGGATTGGTCTCTAGTCGTTCATAAGGAAGAAAATGGTGTAAAATTGGATTTGGGATAAATTCTTACGAAGGAATGGCTTAGATCCGTCAAAAACCGCACGAAAAATCTTTAAGAAACCAAATTTTCAACTGCCTCGCCGTCGGCGGGAAGTTCCTCGCCGTCGGCGACTTAGTTATAAAACTGACTCAAGTCTTACGCACGATATCGCTGTCAGCGGGCTCGGGCTCGCTGTCGGCGAGATTCGTAAAAATCGCCCAATTTCGCTCTTGTCCGAATATTTTCTGATCTCATCAAATAGGTTCAATTTTGTGATGATTCTAGTAAAAAATTTGAGTAGTAAGATGTGTTTTAATAATATAGACTCACTAATTTGTAGATAATTAAAATAAAAGGCTACTATGGGTTGCCTCCCATAAAGCGCTTGGTTTAACGTCGTCAGCCCGACCTAATTTAGTTAGTAATCAGGTTGACTAAGCATTAAAACCTCTTTAAAATTTGGTCTTCTACCTTCGAAATATGGTTTTAATCTATGTCCGTTTACTTTAAATTTATATCCTATTTTTGGATCTTCAATTTCTATAGTTCCATATGAAAATATTTGAGTTATGGTGAAAGGTCCTAACCATCGAGATTTCAATTTGCCAGGAAATAATTCCAATATAGTATTATAAATCAAAACTTCTTGTCCTGGTTCAAAATTTCTCTGATTAATCTTTCGATCATGCCATAATTTCATCATTTCTTTATAAATCCTATCATTATCATATGATTCGTTTCTTAATTCTTCCAATTCATTTAATTGCAACAATCTCTTCTCACCAGCTTCTTTCATATTATAATTAAATTCTTTAATCGCCCAATATGCTTTATGTTCTAATTCAACCGGTAAGTGGCATGTTTTTCCATATATAAGCTTCGTAAGGAGTCATTCCAATCGAGTTTTATAAGCAGCTTCGTATGCCCATAATGCAGTGTCTAGTCGTATAGACCAGTCTAATCTATTAGGGTTTACAGACTTTTCTAATATATGCTTAATCTCTCGATTAGAAACTTCAGCTAATCCACTAGTTTGTGGATGATAAACAGTTGATATCTTATGCATAATATTATATTTTTCTACTAGTTTGTGAATATATTTGTTTCTAAAATGAGTTCCCCCGTCAGTGATAATCACTCTCGGCATTCCAAATCTAGTAAAAATATTTTTCATTAAAAATTTTGAAACACTTTTAGCATCACACCTATGTAAAGCTTGTGCATCGATCCATTTGGAAACATAATCAACGACTACTAATATATATGAGTTTCCAAATGAAGGAATAAAAGGTCCCATGAAATCTAATCCCCAAACATCAAAAATTTCAACTTCTAATATAAAATTCAGAGGCATTTCATTTTTCCTTGATATGTTTCCTACTCTTTGGCATTTATCGCAGGTTTTTATATATCTATATACATCTCTAAATATAGTAAGCCAGTAGAATCCAGATTGTAGAATTTTATATGCAGTTTTATCTGTCCCAAAATGTCCTCCAAACTCAGAGTCATGACATTTTTAAATAATTGGTTCAGTTTCTTCATAAGGCACACATCTTCTAATAATTAGATCCTTACATTGCTTATATAAGTAGGGTTCATCCCAAAAGTATGTTTTTGTATCGTTAATGAATTTTTTCTGTTGTTGCAAAGTTAACATAGGTGGTAAAATGTCACTTACAATATAATTTACTATATCAGCATACCAAGGTATTTTCAACTCATTAATATTATAAAGTTGTTCATCGGGAAAAGCTGTCAAAAATTTCATTATCGGTATCGGATAATTCATGATTTTCTAATCTTGATAAATGATCTCGCAATTTGATTATCGGTTCCCTTTTTGTTAATGATCTCAAAATCAAATTCTTGCATTAATAATATCCATCCGATTAATCTTGGTTTAGAATCTTTCTTTTGCTTTAAATATTTTATAGCAGATTGATCGATATGTACAATACATTTAATTCCTATTAGATAATGCCGAAATTTATTAAAAGCATATACAATCGCTAATAATTCTCTTTCAAGAATCGTATAATTTATTTTAACATCATTTAGAGTTTTACTAGCATAATATATAACTTTGAAAATCTTATGATATCTTTGCCCAAGAACTGCTCCTATAGCATAATCACTAGCATCACACATAAGCTCAAATGGTTTCTCCCAATTAGGTGAAACTATTATAAGTGCTGTAATTAATTTATCTTTTAATAATTTGAAAGCATTCAGGCATTCGGTTGTAAATTCAAATTTCTTGTCCTTTTCAAGAAGTTGGCACAGAGGTTTAGTAATTTTTGAAAAATCTTTAATATAACGTCCGTAGAATCCAAGCATGTCCAAGAAAACTTCTTACCCCTTTCACCGTAGTTGGAGGTGGTAATTTAGCTATAACTTGAATTTTTGCGAGGTCTACTTCCATGCCTTTTTCCGAAATTTTATGCCCTAATACAATGCCGCTCGTAACCATAAATTGACATTTCTCCCTATTAAGAACTAAATTAGTTTTCTCACATACTTCAAATACTTTTTCAAGATGATTTAAGCATGTGTCAAATGTTGTTCCAAATACAGAGAAATCATCCATAAATACTTCTATTCCATTATCAATTAATTTAGTAAATATAGACATCATACATTTTTGGAATGTTGCGAGTGCATTACATAATCCAAAAGGCATTCTTCGAAAAGCGAAAGTTCCATAAGGACTAGTAAATGTAGTTTTTCTTGATCCTCGAAGCAATTTGTATTTGATGATAACCGGTATATCCATCTAAGAAAAAAAATATTTATGTCCGACTAATCTATCTAACATCCGGTCTAGAAATGGTAAAGGAAGTGATCTTTTCCGGTGGCTGTGTTTAATTTTCTATAATCAATACATATTCGCCATCCAGGTGACTTGTCTTATAGGGATAAGATCATTATTTTCATTAGCTTTGACAGATCACCCCTCCTTTTTTAGGTACACGATGAATTGGGCTTACCCAATCACTCGTCGAAATAGGATATATAATACCATTATCTAACCATTTTAAAATTTCTTTCTTGACTACTTCTTTCATTATTGGATTTAATCTCCTTTGTGGATCTGCTTTAGGTTTATGTTCATTATCTAAAATAATTCCGTGCATACAAATTGAAGGACTAATTCCTTTAATATCTGCTTAAAGTCCAACCAAAAATTTTCTTAAATTTTTTTAATGTATCTAAAAGTTTTTGTTCTTGAGATTCATTTAATTCGGATGAAATAATAACCGGTAGAGTTGAAGAATTACCTAAGTAAGCATATTTTAAATGATTAGGTAACATTTTTAATTCAAGTTTAGGAGGTTTAATAATTGATGGAACTATATTTTTTTCAGTGTTTTCTGTGTTATCAAAAAATTCAAATTTCTCTTGAATATAATCTAGTTCTTCATTTATCTCAGATTTTTCAATTAATTTAATATTTTCTTTTTCTAATTTTTCTTCATAATACTCCTTAAAATGTTCTTTTTGTAAATGATCGAGTACTTCCATTCTAAAACACTCATCATCTTTTTCTAGCGCAAGATATTTCATTGATTTAGCAATATTAAAAGTTACTATTTGGTCATTTACTCTCATAGTTAATTCTCCTTTCTGAACATCAATCATAGCTTTTCCAGTGGCTAAAAATGGTCTTCCTAAAATGATAGGAATTTCTTTATCTTCTTCCATATCTAGAACAATAAAATCTACAGGGAAGATAAATTTGTCCACTTTTACTAATACATCTTCAATAACTCCCTTAGGATATGTAACAGAACGATCAACTAACTGAAGAGTTACTGAAGTAGGTGAAATTTCTCCCAATCCTAATCTCTTAAAAATTGATAGAGGCATTAGATTGATGCTTGCTCATAAGTCACACAAAGCTTTTCCATAAAATTTTTCTCCAATAGCGCAGGGTATAGTGAAACTACCAGGATCTTTTAATTTTTCAGGAAGTTTTTTTTTGAATAATAGCACTACACTCTTCACTAAGTGCGACCATTTCATTATCGGTAAATTTTCTTTTTTTATTTAGAGTATCTTTCATGAATTTTACATAGTTTGGCATCTGTTCTAAAGCTTCTACGAAAGGAATATTTATCGTTAATTTATTCAAAATTTCAAGGAATTTAGCAAATTGTTTGTCTTTTTTATGTTGAATTAGTCGTTGAGGAAATGGTGGTGGAGGTTTTTCAACAGAAATTTTCATAGGTATTAAAGGATTTTCTAAGTTTCAATCTTATTGATTCTTTTCCTTTTCAATTTCCACTTCCTCTTTTTGACTTTCAAGTTCTTTCTGAATTCGAGGTTCTAATTCTTTTCCACTTCGTAATTGTATCGCTTTAATTTGTTCATTTGCCTTGTCTTTGGGATTTATTTCCACATTACTAGGAAATGTTCCAGGTATTTTATTATTAAGTGCAGTAGCGATATGTCCAAGTTGAGTTTCAATATTTTTGATAGTTGTTCCTTGATTTTGTAATTGGTTTCCTTGTATTTGTAATTGATTTCCTTGATTTTGTAAATGTTGACCCATATTTAATATTAATTCTTCTATAGATAATTTCTTATCTTTAAATTATGGGTTATTAAATCCAGGTGGATAATTAGATTTATAATTAGGATTTCCTTGATTAGATGGATTTCCTAATGGTTGTGTCATATTATTCATCCATGGTTGATTAGTTGTATTATTATTCCAATTAAAATTAGGATGATTTTTCCATCCAGGATTATAATAATTTGCATATGGATTATTGGGTCTGTTATTAATTGCATTAATATTTTCATATTGAGATTGAGATTCTATAAGTTGTCCAGATGAATTTTCTTCTGATATAGTTGGAGAGTAATTTATTCCAAAATGATCTAATTTTTTAGATACAACAACAATTTGTGAAGCTAACATAGATATTGCATCATTTTCATGAATACTAGCTATTTTTTCGGATTCATTCTATCAGCAGGCCATTGAACTTTTTGGTTGCCATTTCTTCGATTAGTGCCTAGGCTTCATCAAATGGTTTTGACATTAATGATCCTCCAGCAGCAGCATCGATGATTGATCTTAAAGATCCTACTAATCTATTATAGAAAGTTTGGATAATTAGCTAATCTGGTAACGCATGATGTGGGCATTTCCTAAGAAGTTCTTTAAATCTCTCCCAAGCATCATATATTGACTCTCCCTCAAACTGACTAAAGAAGTTATATCATTTCTAAGCTTAGCAGTTTTAGATGGTGGAAAATATTTGGATAGAAATTTTTGTGATAATTCTCCCCAAGTTTTAATAGATCCAGGTGCTAACGAATTTAACCACATTTTAGCCTTATCCCTTAAAGAAAAAGGAAAAAGTCTAAGTCTAATAAGCATCGTTAGATACTCCTTCATATTTAAAAGTAGCACATAGTTTTAAAAAACTAGCAAGATGTAAATTAGGATCTTCGGTAGGTGAACCACTAAATTGATTATTTTGTACCATTTGGATAATTGCGAGTTTAAGTTCAAATGAATTAGCGACTACATCGGGGTTTTGAATAGTTAAATGAATTTCATCTAATGTAGGGTTGACATAATCTCGTAATGGTCATGGTTGATTGATATTTTCATTTTCAGGAATATTTGCCATTTTCTAATTCTTTTAATTGTACGCTCTAATTCTAAATTGTAAGGTATTAAATTTTTGTTTCCAAATTTTAGCATACAATTTTATAAAATAAAATAGTCCGTTACTCTAGTAAATAATTTCTTTACTTCCCCGGCAACGACGCCAAAAACTTGACCCACTTTTAATATGTTTGCAAATTATGTTTATAGCAACGGCACCAAAAACTTGATCCCGCTTTAAATATATATATATATATATATATATATATATATGATTTAATGTATAATGTGGATTCTACGCAAGTATACGTATCGTATCAAGTAATACAGGGCTCTAGTGGAGTCCTGGTTATCGATCCCACATGGAAGTTTTTAACAGATTTGTTATCAGCTAAATTTAAAGGAATTACTTACTAATATAGTAAACGAAAATTTAAAGTAACTACAACAAACTAAAGAAAACTAATGCTTGAAATAAGTTTATTTAAATAATTCAGAAAATTATCCTTCTCCTTGTTTTTAGAAAATTAAGTGAATGATGAATTTAAATAGAATTCTTAAATTTTATTGTGACAAATAGGAGCATTCCAATTCTTTACCCTTTGGTCCAGGTGCAAAGAACATTGACTAATCCTATGTTAGATTACTGAATCTGCGGCTAGGCTGGGAGGATACTGGCTGCCACTTCGAGCTCCCACGTTCCCCTCACCTGAGGGCTAACATCTACACTTCAGCTCTCAAACAATAGGACCAAATTGAATATTTTAGTCTGTCACACTAAAATGTCCAATTCTACGTCCGATAATTAATATTTCCTTATTTATTTGCACCCGCCTTCCAAGGCTTTTGACTTCTCTGAATATTGGATGTAATTTTTACTGTAGTTAATAATTCAACATATTTTAACAACTCAATTGGCCAGATTGAAAGTAAATTAAGTTTTAAGTAAAAATTATCACAATTTATTTTAATATATTAGGTACTTCTATTTAATTTCATCAATCCGCATAATTTTCATAAACAAGGAGAAAGACTAAGAAAACTACTCAGAATGCATGGGAATAGAACAAAGCATGGATTTCATTTAAAGTTAACAACAATAAACAAAGATACTTATCTTAATTTCCTCCCCAAGCAGACTCCTTGAAGTTCCTTTGAGTTTTCCTTCTAGTACAACAAACTTCTAAATAGCACTCAAATAAACTAAAGAAACTTACTAATGACTAACAACAGACTCAAAATAGACTCAGACTCTCTAAAATAGACACAGACTCTCTAAAATAGACACACATAGACACTAGAATTTGGCCTCTATTTATAGAGGTAGGCAAAGGTCCAAGGGGTGCTTAAACACCTCTTCAAAAAGTGTCCAGGTTCAAAGTATTTGCATTTTGAACTGTCTCGCCGTCGGCGGGAAACGACCTCGCCGTCAGCTGGGCTTCTAGAAGGTCTTCAAACCGCGCGATATCGCTCTCAGTGGGCTCGGGCTCGCTGTCGGTGAGGTAGTTATAATTCCTTCAAAAATTCTCCTCACGATCTCGCCGTCGGCGGCCTCGATTTCGCTGTCGGCGACTTAGTTCAATTTGCATGAATTTCTTCCTTTTTGATCCAAATTTGCTCCATTTCATGTTTTTTGCTTTAATTACTTATAAATCTTCATTCCTGCAATAAAATAAAGGAAATACCTTTCTTTAAAGTGCAATTTCATCAAAAATAGATATGAATTTCTTAATGTATTTTTCTGTGATCGCTGACTCATCTAGGTAATTCATATGGATGATCCTTAACCCCTAAGCCCCTGACTAAGAGGGTTAGGAACAACATAGTGAATGCCCCAAATAAGTCCTCTCATGTCTCATATGGGCTTAATATGGCTTCATGGCTCAACCAAAATGATTCCATTTCACTCACATTTGATCAATCTTCTTTTTTTCAAAATTTCAATTTTTGACCCCCGGGCCCCGGACCCACCAAACCTACCAAATGTCCTTGAAGTTACCAAAAATTTACAAAATTGCCTAAATTACCCAAGATCCCTCAAAATCAATCCTAAATCCTTCCCACAATTCAAATTGACCATCTTTGGCCAAAAATACCAAAATTTCCAAAAATACCCCTAAACCCCCAAAAATTACCAAAATACCCTTTTACCCAAAAAATCCAAAAAATTTAGAAAATTCCCAAAAAATTTCAAAAAATCCCAAATATTTCCAATTTAATTTTGTTCAACTACACCATGGGCCAATTTTGCCAACTTGCCCAACTTTTACCAAAACCCCCAAATTGACCCATTTTTAACCCAAGTGAACCTAATGTCAAACCAAACCACCCCAATTGACCTCAATTATAGTCCAATTAAATTCTAAACTTCAATTAAATATCCCCAACATCAATTTAGACCAAATTAAAGTCCAATTTGATTGACATTTGAGCCCAATTTCAATTTGAGGCCTAAGGCCCAATTTTGGCCCATGACCTAAACCTAGCTCAAACCAATCCAATTCAACTCCAATTGGCCCCAAATCTTTTCTAAAGCCTTCCTAACACCCCTATAAACAAAATGCTAACTTGATTTGCCCAAAATTTGAACCTAAACTCCACCCAAACCTAACCCAAAACCAAAATCCCTTAAATTGACCTAAGCCCAAACCTAACCCAAATGGGCCCAAATCCCAAACTCAAAGCCCAACCAAAGTTGGAAACTCTTTGTGACATTCCCATAAACATTTCTCAACATTAATTTTATATCAAATCCAACTTTAGCCCAACCTTAAACCAAGTTAGCCCAATTTGAACCACTTTGGCCCCTTTACTAAAAGACCCCCAATTCAATTCAAAATCACTTCAAATTTGTTCCAAATCACTCATGACACATCCCTAAACTAAACCCAACATTTATTTGGCATGGTCCTTCACAAAATTTCATCCAAAAGCCCATTTTAAAATCCAAAAGTCCACTTCCTTAAACCACTTTAAGAGCCCATCTAAAACCATTTCAAAAGCCCAAAATCTATCCTAAAGCCCACATGATATTTTCATTTGTCATCCTTTTAACCAAAATAAACCCCTAAGTTTTAAATCCATGATCAAATGATTCCAAATCAAGCCTCATGCCAAATCACCCCTAAATGCCAAAAATCCCTAAAACCCATTTTCATGAAACTTGGCTAAGCCATTCCCAAGCCACATGAAGCCATGAAGCCATCCTTAAGCCCCATGTAAAGCCATGAGAAGTTTGACATGTGACCATCCCATAAATGGCAATGGAGGAGCCCCTTTCTTAAGCCTTCCTTAAGCCTTTTTAACCCCATTCATGCTACACACTAAACCAAGTTTAGCCACCTCACCATGGATGGAGACCACACCATTTTCTCTTGGCTGACCCAAGTGATTCTTTTCAGCCCAAAACCAGTCCTTGGGTGGTGAACCTAGCCCAAAACCATGGGTTGACTCATTTGAACCCAAAATAGCCTTCCCCCAATTCCATTTCAAGTCAACTCTTTTACACATGTCCATTGCCAATTGACTGCACTAAACCCCGACCACGACCTCCCTGACCTTGAGGGTGACCTGACCCTGGCCGGCCAGCCACCACAGCCGCCGGAAACCACCAGGCCTAGAGCACCCATGTGAGCCAATTTTTGAATTCTGCCTTGCTGACTTGTCCCATGCCTAATGGCCACCATGGCTGTTCTTCTCCTCACCAGAGTAGTTGATCCAAGCCACTAAACCCCCCTGGGAAGCCCTCCAGCCACCTCTATTTAAACACCACCACCTCTCGACCAAATAAGGTGTTGAACCAAACCTTACCAAAACTCTGCCAAAATCACTCCAGACCCCTCTCCAGACATAGAGAATTTGATCCCCACTGAAATCCAGCCCTAAAACCCTCTCTGTGATCTCAATTTGAGAGTTGAAAATTCACCCAAAAAACAGGACACTTCACCACAGTGAGCCAATCTCCAAATTGATTGATCCTACACCTTCACCAGACCAAGAGGAGAAGTTCCCCATTAAAAGCCCCGTCACCAGGCCAGCCATTGCTTCCAGCCTCCAGGCTTTATGATCGGCCTTGGTCACTTTAATACTTAGACAATTCCCCAGAGCCAGAGACTTCATCTGGAGCTTGCCTGGACTCAATCGAAGGTGACACAACCCTCAGATCGAAGCTTCACTTCTCTGAGCAAAGGTATGAACTCATTCTTCCTCCCAAGCTTCCAACAATTCTCCATTTTGTTTGGGTTAATTTCATAGCCTATAAAACTTATGGATGTGTTCGTCTCTTCAAGACGAATCCATAGAGCATAAGAATACAAAAATCCATTGAGAATTTAGAGAGATATTAGGGTTTGAGTGTGGACAGTCACGGGTGCACACCAGTCGTAGACGATGACCAGGAGCCGCTGGATTGCGCGTGTATCGAGCGGACGGTCGAGATCAAGCCGGACAGAGCAATGGTACGTGAACCGCTGGCCCCAGAGCTGAGTCAGATGGCGGCGCCGAATCACAGCGTGACGCGTGGGCTTTCGGAGTTGCCGAGGTTGACGCGACACCGCAAGGATAAGTAGGAAATTAGGGTATTTTTGAATTATTTAAATGCCCTGAACTTTAAAAATTAATATCTTTGCATAGAAAAATCACAAAAAAAAAAATAAAAATACCCTTTTGCTCAGTGAACAGAGGAGAATAATGTGGAAAAGAAATTAAGTTAATTGGATGAGTATTTTATTTTTAATAATTTATTTACTGTTTTCAATGTTTTGATTCTCCATTTGCATAGATAATTCACCATGGCATGAGACCATAGGGCTTTTGAAGCCTCTGCCTTGGGAACATTCCCTGAATTTTTCAAGGTCAGAGGCCATCTCTGTGAAAAGTTATTGATTTTTCCATTTCATGTCACTGTTTTAGGTATTTTAATTCCAATAATTAGCATGTTGTAAAATAAATTCTAGGAAAATTTGGTGATGTTTCTTAGGACCAGGGGACCCTATGAAAAATATATTTTGAGTTAATTCATTCATAATAACCTTAATTGGCCTAAACCCCTAAAACTGATTTGAATTAATTAGGGTTAACCACACATCAAATTGACTTGAAAACAATTCTCCATTACTCTTTAGGGTCAGAGGATCCTTACATAAAATTTTGAAATCAATTGGACTTGATTAACCCCACCAAATGGATTGATTAAGCCTCATAAGCAAAATGGAAATTTAAAAATTCATAACTCCAAAAATACTTTTCAAAAATTCACAAAAAATGATTTTGGAGCTTCTCTGATATCAGAGGAGTTCAGGAAAATTAAAATTGGAATTTTCTAAAAAAGTTGATTTTTCACAATATTTTAATATTTTAATAATTAAAAAATAATAAAAATCACAAAAATATTAAAAATCATAAAAATGTCACATTTTGACTCCTAATCATTTAGGAACAAACCAAATATTTATCCCAAGTCCCTAGGATAAGATATTGAATTTTAAAGGCTTAATGAGATTTTTAATATTAAAAAATGAATTTTCAACCTTCTTCACTAAAATAATTCTAATAATTAAAAAAAAATTAGAAAATTATAAAATTTTTTTTCTCTGGACTCCTTGAGGTCAGATAAATTTAAGAAAAATATAAAATCTATTTTTCAACTTTTTTTATTTTAAAATTCATTAATACTCTAAAAGTCAAAAAAATTATAATAAATAAAATATAATTCAAAAAATAACAAAATTTGGTCCAAGTAGTCCCCTGGTCATTAGGAACATCCCATAATTTTCTTAAGGACAGAAACCTTTCCTTGGTCATGTTGTTGAATTTTCTTTGAAAACCCCTATTTTCTACTAAAAATAATTATATAAATAAATTAAATTTAGAAAAATCACATTTTCTCCTCTAATGTCTTAATTGACATGTGAGTGAGGTGACATAAAATTTCAAATTCATTTGAGCTTAATTTAGTGAGTTATGAAATAAATAAGCTTAAAAGGGCATAAAGGTAATTAAAAATTTTAACCCTTAATTAAAACTTTAAGTTTAATCAAAATGGGGGGTAAAATATTTGATTTTAACTTTCTCTTGGATGATTGAAACTTTGGGAAATTAAGGGGTAGAAACCCATTAAACACTTTGAAATATCAAAATGAAACTTTAATTAATTAAATGATTTAAATTTTGGAAAGAATATATTTAAAATTTGGATTATTAAAATAGGGATATTATTAAGAGGATATTTATTCTTTAATTTAAAAATCCCTAAATAAGTCACTTTAACAATATTTAGTTCTTAATTAAAAATTAAAATAATAATCCAAATTAATAATTAAAACTAAAATTAAATTAAATTAAATTAAATTAAATTAAAATTAAAATTAAAATTAAACTAAAATTAAAATTAAATTAAATTAAACTAAAATTAAATTAAATTAAAATTAAATTAAATTAAAATTAAAATTAAAATTAAATTAAAATTAAATAAAATTAAATTAAATTAAATTTAAATTAAATTAAAATCAAATTAAATTAAATTAAATTAAAATCATTTAACAACAAACCTAAATGAAATCATTAAGAGTTAAATCAAAACATATCAATAATTTCAACACCTCTTTCTATCTAAGTAAATTTGAAACATGAACATCAATTTGAAATACCAAGATAATTGAAAGTGTAAAGGTTTAAATCAAATCTAAAATAATTTGAACACTATTCCAAACTTAAAATTATTAATTAAAACCTCATAATTAAATTAAAACACTTTAAACCATTAACTCAAACTTTAAATTAAGAATGATTAAAATTCTCAACAACCAAAATTGGCCTTAAAGGCTTTAGTTATTATAACTCTTAAATAAAGTATTAAGTGAAATGTCACTTCATTCATCAGGTAATCAAATACCCAAGATCACTGAGCAAGAGACAAAGTTTAACTAAACTCCTGGATGATTAATTCACCTTTGCAACTAAATTTACCTGGACTCAAAATAATCCCATAAGTATTAAAAAGATGTTTAGGACTCGTCCTAAACACTTCCTCAATATGACGGGATGTTTTAGAAGAACAACTAAATTTAATTGTTCTTTGATGAAGAAAATCATCCTCAAACAAAACACAAGAACCTAGACGTCATAGGAGGTGACTAGCAATAGGATTATGATTCTGGTAGACAACCAAAACCCTTCCCTTAGCTTTACCTAGGTACTTGTTGAAATATTTAAATGCCTTAACATGTGTTTTAAGTGCAGCTTGGGATGACGGGAAGACTCTCCAGGTACGCTTTTATTTTATTGCAATTTACTTTTTTGCAAATTACTTACATGCACTGTACTTTACTTTTCTTGCATGATAAATAAAACTGTTGCATGAAAACCAAAACCTTTAGGATAGTCCCTGAACTGAAACCAAAACTAAATTAAAAGTCATTGCAAGATAAAATTCACCGCCAAAAATTCCAAAATATAATACAACTTAAAATTTAATCACAAACAGAACAACAAAGCTACAATTGCAACTAAATTAAAACGTCTTGTTGAATGATCGGGAACCCCTCGGATGATGTAACACACGTGTTGCTAACAGGATTTCCCACAGTCTAAATGAAAGTGTGGAACTCATTCAGTTGAGTTTAGCAAATTTATCTGGACTAAGAGAATTCAATGAAAGTAACGGTGCCAGGATGATGGAACCGTGGGATCTTAATCGGTTCTGTTTAAACAACTTTAAGATTTATTTTAATTAAAATATTAAAAACACTTGGATTTTAAAATTTTCTCTAAACCAAAACACTTCTCTCATCTCCTGTTTTATGACTTCTAAAACTAAACCTCTGCAACAACAAGGAGCTCGGAGCATGGTGGGCAGCTCAGCCATCGTCATCAGCAAAACCCGGATCTACTTCGACAGAAACTTTCTTAGAATTAAATAACAAAGCCATAGGACTTCGAGGTAGTTTGCCTAGTGCAACATAAATCCTCAACTCTTCATTAGGCATTTGCATGATCATGTCATGTAAATTAAGCCCTAACCAGTCTTAGGACTCGGAGGTAGTTGTTCGGTACGACATAAACCCTCACATCTTCGGGATTATTTATATGATCATGTCATACAAATATAAATCCTAATTAATTAAAATTGGTAGGATTGCAACATTAAATAAATCCTCAAATTGAAACCAAACAATAGGATAGTTTGGGAAGTTGCCAAGATTTCTTTTTGGATCCTCAACTTCTCCTACTTCTCTTCCTTTAGACTCCTAAAAATAACTGTTCCAAATTTGATTCATTCCCAATTGAAATTTCCAAAATCTAACTCTTTGAAAACCTTAAACTTTGAAATTCTTGAGAGCAAAACCAATGATCATTATCGAGAGTTTTCTTAAATGATTCCCGTCATTTAAGATGTAATTAACTATAGGGGCTTGCCCTTATAGGGAACTTTAAGAACGCAGGTAATATAAACCCTGTTTAATTTCTTTATATTAAACAGGGGAACTTGTCGGCTTATAAAGTTGGTTCGCAGACCAAACGGATGTCACAAATCTTCTAGTTTATTTAATCGAGCCCCATCATCAAGCAGTGTGTCTATTCTTCGGGATAGATACACGGTTTGTGATGCGGTGCTCGTTTATATAAACTATTTGGGATGTGAGATCGGTTTGATTTCATATCTTAAAATTTTCAAACTTAAAATTATTTTCAAAATCAAATGCTACTTTCCAAATTATATATATATATTTAAATTAAATTTAAAATCTAAAATTTGCCGACAATTTCTGTAGGCGACCCTTTTTTAAAATACAACACACAACCTAAAAATATGCTGACAGTTGGTAACTTTACTGAGTAGTTTTTCAAATGTTTTTATCGTGAATCCTTTTAGCATAAATGCTATAGGACCATGGATATTTTTTAGTAAGATCTCGACAGCATGTTGTTCCTAGAGTCGTGGTTCACATTTCATGCTAATATTTCTCCAGCGCAAAATATAATCCACCAAACGTTCTCCTGATTTTTGCTTTTCAACTACCAGGTCACTAACTGTAGTATGGTGTTGTGCTCCAGTGAAGCGTTGAATGAAGATGCTTTTAAGCTCTACAAAAGTTTTAACGGACCCATTAGGAAGTTCCACGTGCCTGTCAAAGGCAACTCCTGTGAGACTATTAACAAATTGACGGAATAAGAGAGCGTCACTTCCTCCTGCATTGCAGTAACTTGCTCTGAAATGTGCAAGATGATGACGAGGATTATTGGTCCCGTCAAACATTTTGAAGAGAGGAAGAACAAACCCTTTTGTTGACCTCATTTTGATGAGGTCTTTTCTCTTCTCTCTCCTTAGTACTTAGGATCTAGCCTTAAGTTTTCCCTTTGACTATCCTAGAGGATTAGAGACGGCACCCACCATTTAGAAATTCAAACACCTCTTAACTCCCTTTAAACCCCACATGCCTGATTGTAAACCCCTAAGCCACTTAGAGGGTTAAGATCAAATGTGGAGGTTTAAAGGATGAGTTCCCTAAAGGACTCTTTGGCCTTAGGACTACCCTGGGTGGCCTGGTCTGGTGAGGGTTGACCTGCACACATTACACTTTCACACACATTCCAAATCCTAAAACCATTCATACTTAGCTTGACTTCCTGACTCATGTAGGTAATCCATATGGATGGTCTTTAACCCCTAGGCCCTTGGCTAAGAGGGTTAGGAACAACATAGTGAATGCCTCAAATAAGTCCTCTCATGGCTCTTGTGAGCTTAATATGGCTTCATGGATCAACCAAAATGATCCAATTTCACTTATATTTGATCAATCTTCATTTTTTTCAAAATTTCAATTTTTGACCCCGGGGGCCCTACACCCACCAAACCTACCAAATGCCCTTGAAACTACCCAAAATTTGCAAAATCACCTAAATTACCCAAAATTCCTCAAAACAAATCCTAAAAATTTCCAACCATTCAAATTGATCATCCTTTGCCAAATATACCGAAATTTCCAAAAATACCCCCCCAATACCCTCCAAATACTTAAAATGCCCTTTTTAACCAAAAAAATTGCAAAAATTCCAAAAATTCCCACAAAATTCCAAAAAATCCCAAATATTCCCAATTTCATTTTGTTCAACTACACCATAAGCCAATTTTGTCAATTTAGCCCACTTTTACCAAAACCCCCAATTTGACCCATTTTTAACCCAAGTGAACCTAATGTCAAACCAAATCAACCCAATTGATCCTAATTTTGATCCAACTCAATTCTAAACTTCAATTTCATGTCCCTTTTATCGATTTAGACCAAATCTAATCCCAATTTTATGAACATTTGGATCCAATTTCAATTTGAAGCCTAAGGCCCAATTTTGGCCCAAACCTAAACTTAGCCCAAACCAACCCAATTCAACCCCAATTAGCCCCAAATCTTTTCCTAAACCTTCCTAACATCCCCACAAACAAAAAACTAACTTGATTTGCCCAAATTTGAACCTGAACTCCACCCAAACCTAACCCAAACCAAAAATCCCCAATTTTGGCCTAAACCCACCATGAACCCAAATGGGCCCAAATCCCAAAATCAAAGCCCAACCAAAGTTGAAAACTCTTTGTAACACTCCCATAAACATTTCTCAGCATTAATTTTACATCAAACGTAGCATTGGCCCAACTGTAACCCAAGTTAGCCCAATTTGATCCACTTTGGCCTCATTACCAAAAAGCCAAAATTGAACCCAATTCAATTCAAAATCACCCCAAACTTGTTCCAAATTATTCATGGTACATTCCTAAACCAATCCCAACATTTATTTGGCACAATCCCTCACCAATTTTCATCCATCAATTTATTTCAAAACCTAAAAGCCCACCTCAAACCATTTTAAAAGCCCATTCCAAAAACATTTCAAAGGCCCAAGACTTATTCCAAAGCCCATGTGATATTGTCTCATCATGCTCACTTAATTAAAATCATCCCCTAAGTCCAAAAATCATCATGTTGATTAAACTAAAATGGCATCATGACAAAACCAATCAAAAATCCAAACTTTTCAAAATTCCAAATAACCCTCTTCCATGAAATTGACTAAGCCATTTCCTTAGCCAAATGAAGCCATGAAGCCATGCATAAGCCATATGCAAGCCATGGGAGTCACTTTACACCTCACCATGTCATTTATGGCAAATGGAGGGGGTCTCTTTCTTAATCCCTCATTAAGCTTTTTAATCCCATTCATGTCACACTCTAAACCAAGTTTAGCCACATCACCTTGGATGGGGACTTCACCACCCCTTCCTAGCTGACCCAAATGATTCTCCCTCAGCCCAAAGTCAAGGCTTGGGGAGGTGCACCTAGCCTAAACCATGACTTGACCCAATTAAACCCAAAAGTGCCACTTCCCCCATTCCATTTGAATCAATCCCTTTACACATGGTATCAGCCAATTGAACTCACAAACAACCCTGAGGGTGATCTGACCCTGGCCGGACCACCACCCCAGTCGCCGGAAACCACCAGGCCGAGAAGGCTAATTTGATTCAAAAATCCAAATTGAATTGGCTGAGCTGTCCCAACCCAATTGGCCACCACAACTCTTCATCTCCTCCCCTAGGCAGCTGATCCCAACCATCAATTGCCCCTGGGAAGCCCTGACCATGGCTATTTAAACCAGCCACCCCCTCTCGGCCAAAAGGTTGGCTGAAATAAACCTTCATAGAATCCCTCCAAACTTTTCACAGAGCTTCCCCTAGCCAAGAGAAATCCATCCCCACTGTTCTCCTGCCCTAAATCCCATTGATTGAGCTCAATTTTGGAGCTCAATTCTCAGGCCAGAACAGGACATCTCTCATACCTCCACCAAAATCAAATTAAACTCACCCACACCTGCACAGGACCAAGAAAAGGAGTTCCCCAGTGAAAGTCCCCTCTCCAGGCCACCCAATTGCTCTAGCCACCAAAGTCTGAAATCGGGCTTGGTGGAAGTTGCACCTAAACAATTCACCAGGGCCAGAGGCTTTATCCCTAGGCTCTTCCAGCTCCAACGAACGTGCCAAGCACATTCAGTTGAGGCCTCACCTCCTGAACCAAGGTATGGAGACTTCTCTTTAACCCGAGCATCCAGCGATTCTCCATTTAGTTTGAGTTAATTTCATAGCAAGTAAACCATATGGATGTGTTCATCTCTTCAAGATGAATCCATAGAGTATAAGAACACGAAAATCCATTGAGACATGAGGGAGATATTAGGGTTTCAGTGTGGACGGTCACGGGTGCACACCAGTCGGAGACGACGACCAGCTGCCATTGAATCGAGCGTGTATAGACTGGATGACTCAGATTACATCAGACAAGGGAACGATACGTAAACTGCGGGCCGCATGACGCTGAGTCAGATGGCGGCGGCGAATGGGAGCGCGCCGCGTGGAGCTTTGGAGACGCTAAGGTTGCCGTGGCGCTGAGTCGAATAGGTAGGAAAATATGGAATTTATGATTTAATTAAATGCCTGAAATTTAGAAAATCCATATCTTTGTGTAGAAAAATCACAAAATAAAATAAAAATACCCTCTTGCTCAGTGAACAGAGGAAAATAATGTTAAAAAAGAATTGAGTTAGTTTGATGAGTATTTTTTTTTAATTAATTATTTACTCATTTCAGTATTTTAATTCTCCATTTGCATAGACAATTCACTATGGCATGAGACCATAGGGCTTTTGAAGCCTCTGATCTTGGGAACATTCCCTGAATTTTTCATGGTCAGAGGCTATCTCTATGATAAGTTATGTATTTTTCAAGTTTGTCACTATTTTTAGTATTTTAATACCATTAATTAGCATATTGCTTAGAAAATTCTAGGAAAATTTGGGGAAGTTTCTTAGGACCAGAGGACCCTAGGATAATTATGTTTTGAGTTAATTCATTAATAATAACCCTAATTGGCCTAATTACTCAAAACTGAACTTTAATTAATTAGGGTTAACCACACATCAAAAGAACTTGAAAACAATTCTCCACTGATCTTTAGGATTAGAGGGACCTCACATAAAAATTTGAAATCAATTGGAAATGTTTAACCCCACTAAATGGATTAATTAGGTCACATGAGTAAAATTAAATATTAAAAATTCATAACTCCAAAAATACATTTTAAAAATTCACTAAATTAGTTTTGGGACTTCTCTGATAACAGAGGAGTCTAAAAAAATTAAAATTGGAATTTTCTCAAAATCTTCATTTTTTACCTTATTTTAATATTTTAATAATTAAAAAATAATAAAAATCACAAAAATATTAAAACTCATAAGAATGTCATATTTCACCTCCTAATCACTTAGGAATAAACAAAATATTTTTCCTAAGCCTCAAAGTAAAGATATTCAATTTTAAAAGCCCTAAAACAATTTTTGAATTAAAAAAAATGAATTTTCCAATATTTTCACTAAATTAATTCTAATAAATCAAAGAAAAATCAAAAAATTATAAAATTTGTTTCTTTGAACTCCTTGAGATCATAGAGATTTAAGAAAAATATAAAATCCATTTTTCAACTTTAATTTTATTTTATAATTGATTAATACTCCAAAACTCAAAATAATTATAATAAATAAAATATAATTCAAAAAATCACCAAAATTGGTCCAAGTGGTCCTCTAGTCATTAGAAACATCCCATAATTTTCTTAAGGATAGAAACCTTACCTTGGTCATGTTGTTGAATTTCCATTGAAAATCCCTATTTTCTATTAAAATAAATATATAAATTAAATTAAATTTAGAAAAATCACATTTTCTCCTCTAATGTCTTAATTGACATGTGAGTGAAGTGACATAAAAAAATTTCAAGCTGATTTGAGCTCAATTTGATAAGTTATGAAATAATTAAGCTTAAAAGGGCATATTAATAATTAAGAATTTTAACGTCTAATTAAAACTTTAGGTTTAATCAAAATGAGGGGGTGTAAAATATTTGATCTTAATTCTTTCTTAGATGATTGAAACTTTGGAAAATAAAAGGGTAGGAACTCATTGATCACTTTTAATAAACCAAAAAAATGAAACCTTAATTAATTAAATAATTTGAATTTTGGAAGAATAATTAAAAAAACTTGGATTATTAAAATGGGGATATAATTTAAAGAGACTATAATCACTTAACCTAAAATCCCCAAATGAATCACTTTAATTATATTTAACTCTTAATTAAACTTAAGATGATAATATTAATAATAAAGAAAAGATAATCCTTAATTAAATTAAAACTTAAAACATTAAATAACTTGATAATTAAATTGAAATAAATTTAAAACATTAAAAAAATTTTAGTTTCAAAAATCACTTGAAAACAAATTTAAAACAAACTCGAAACATCAAAATCAATTTCAAAAAAATAATTCTTAATTAAAAAAACAAACCAATTAAAAGTTAATCTAGAATATTGCAATTAAATTAAAATTAAATCATTAAAGTCTAAATTAAATAATTTAAACTCCTCTTTCAATTCAAATGGTTTAAAACACTTAAGAATAAAACAACTTGAACATAATTCCAAATTTAAATCTATTAAAATTTTATAACTAAATTACATCACCTTAAAACATTAATTCTAATTTTAATTGTTAAAATTCTTAATAAATTGATTTGCCCTTAAAGACTTTTATCATTATAACTCTTAAATGGAGCATCAATTGAGGTGTCACTTCACTCATTGGATAATCAAACATCCTAATTCACTGAGCAAGAAACAAACTAAACTAAATTTCTGAATGATTGATTCATCTCTACAATAAAAATTCATTTAGACTCGAAATAATCTCAGAAGATGTTTAGAACCCGTTCTAAGCACTTCCTCAATACAAGAGGTATTTTAAAAAGAATAATTGAACTTAATTGTTCTTTAGTGAAGAAAATCATCCACAAAAACAAAAGAACCTAGACGTCATAGGGATTGACTAGCAGTAGGATTAGGATCTTGGTAGACAACCAAAACCTTTCACTTAGCTTTACCTAGGTACTTGTTGCAAATATTTAAATGTTCTAACATGTGTTTTAAGTGCAGCTTGGAATGACGAGAAGACCCTCCAGGTACGCTTTTATTTTATTACAATTTGTTTTATTACCTGCACCGCGCTTTACTTTTCTTGCATGATAAACAGAATTGTTGCATGAAAACTGAAACCTTTAGGATAACCAAAAAACTGAAACCTAAAACTAAATTAAAAGTCACAACAAGATAAAATTCACCGCCACAACATTCAAAATATAAAACAACTCAAAATTTAATCATAAAAAGAACAACAAAACAACAACTAAATTAAAACGTCTTGTTGAATGATCGGGAATACCTCGAATGATGTAACCCACGTGTTGCTAACGAGATTTCCCACAGTCTAAATGAAAGTGTCAAACTCATTCAGTTGAGTTTAGCAAATTCATCTGGACTAAGTGAATTTGATGAAAATAACGGTGCCAGAATGATGGAACCGTGGGATCTTAACCGGTGTTGTTATAATCAACTTTAAGATTCCCCTAATAAACATTAAAGACATTTGGACTTTAAGACTTTTCTAAACCAAAATACTTTTCTCATCTCCAGATTTTCACCTTCTAAAACTAAACCTCTACAACAACAAGGAGCTTGGAGCAAAGTGGGCAGCACGGCCATCGTCATCAGCAAAATCTGTGTCTACTTCAACAAAACCTTTCTTAGCTTAAATAACAAGCCATAGGATTTCGAGGTAGTTTTCCTAGTGCAACATAAATCCTCAACTCTTTGTTAGGCATTTGCATAATCATGTTATGTAAATTAAGCCCTAACCAGTTTTAGGATTCCGAGGTAGTCGTTTGGTACGACATAAACCCTCACATCTTCGAGGCTATTTGTATGATCATGTCGTACAAATATAAGCCCTAATTAATTAAAATTGGCAGGATGAAACATTAAATAAACTCTCAAATTGAAGCTAAATAAATAGGATAGTTGGGAAGTCACCGAGACTTGTCTCGAATCCGTGACATCCCCTACTTCTCCACCATTGGATTCCTAAAATAACAGTTCCAAATTTGATCCATTCTCAATTGAAATTTTCAAAATCCAATTGTTTGAAAATCTTAAACTTTGAAATTCTTGAGAGCAAAAACACTGATCATTATCGAGAGTTTTCTTAAATGATTCCCGTCATTTAAGGTGTAATTAACTATAAGGGCTTGCCCTTATAGGGAACTTTAAGAACCCAGGTAATATAAACCCTGCTTAATTCATTTATATTAAGCAGGGGAACTTGTCGGCTTATAAAATTGGTTCGCACACCAAATGGATGTCACAAATCTTCTAGTTAATTTAATCGAGCCCCATCATCAAGCAGTGTGTCTATTCTTTGAGATAGATACATGGTTTGTGGTGTGGTGCTCGTTTATATAAACTATTTGGGATGTGAGATCGGTTTGATTTCATATCTTAAAATTTTCAAACTTAAAATTATTTTCAAAATCAAATGCTACTTTCTAAATTATATATATATATTTAAATTAAATTTAAAATCTAAAATTTGCCAAAAATTTCTGTAGGCGACCCCTTTTCAAAATATAACACTTAACCTAAAAATAACCCGTACACCTTTGTATTGGACAAAATCAAATTCCTCTGGATAAGGTCTACCCTTTGGAATTAATGATCCAGTCTTTACTTGAGCCATTATTTCTTTTATCTTTTGTTCTACCAATTGTGTGATTTCTTTTTCTGGAATTCCACCTTAGGGGATTCTTTTTTCTTTAGAGTACTTTCTTCAATTTCTATTGGCTCTCTTTTGTCCTCTATAATGTGTATTGCCTCTGGCCTAATGATTTCAATGACAGACAATGGATTTGTTGGTGGATTTTGTAGAGCTGCCATTAACTCTTCCATTTTTGTTCAAGACAATTGATTTGTTCATCTCGTTGATAAATAACTACTCGTAAATCTTCTCACTTAATTCTCGTGCTAAGGAGGTAGATCGGGTTTCCACCATATTTTTCTCAGCGTCCTCCTCATTTGAACTATTTGAAGAATTGTCCTTCCTTCCCATTGAAAATTGTTTGATGTCATTTTTCAACTTCTTAAATCTCTCTTCGAATGATTTTATATGATGTTTTTCGCAAGTTTGCTCCTGAGAACTATCTGCAAGGGTACTCATGGTATCCAAGATTCCTCCTAATGATTCTCGTCTGCATACATTATTTTTTAGTATATGATGAGATATCATGGGAAGTGATCATCGTTTTGTGAATAAGAAAGGTCTCCAAGTTGTAACATTTGGACCAAAGAAGTCATTTTAGCAGATGTGTCTTCTACTTCTGATATAAATTTGTTATTCTTAGTTCAATTTCTCATGACAATCGCTTCTTTTAGTCTTGACCCTAGATGAAATTTCACTGGTACCCGAGTACATTGACTTTCTAATAGGAATTTCTTATCATTTTTAAGTAGGATCTTCAATCGAGAGAATCCTTTTTTTCATTGTCGTAGAGACCGCACATCCCATTTTATCTAACAGTCAGGAAATTGAACACCTGTCTTTATGTGCTAATCTTTTAAACACAGAGTATACGACATGAATTGATGGAGAATTTCTAGGTTGGAAAGTATTTTCCTCATATTCAACAAGTATTGGAATATATCAGTTTTCCTTTAAGAAGGATGGTTCCCGAAAACACTTTGTTCAAATTCAGATGTTTCCAAATTGTCATCTTCATTCCATTTTTTCTTTATTTTAAGAGAAGGAGTTTTATTTCTTCGTTGAGTTAAGAAAATATTCATAAGGTTCCATATTGAATTCCTTAAAAAATTGTATATCAGTTTAATATGGATTTTCTAATGAAAATTAAATTTCATCAAATAATCCAAAATCATTCTGATAAAAATAAACATCTTCATTGATCGATGTATTAAGACTTTGATAATAAAATAAGAAAAACAGAATTCGGGGATTCCATTGCAACTTTCTGAAAATTCAAGAAAAATAAAATGTCATGGAGTTATTCATAAACTGGGAATTCATTTTATTTGTTTTCATATCTTATTGTAGTTATTGAATATTAAGAATAACTCATCAAGAGTTATATTTCATGAAGATGTGATTCTATTTTTCAAAGGATGAAATATCTTTTTGAAAACAAGTGATTTAACAAAAGATGAGAAGAAAGATGCTCCAAGTGGAGTCGCTAAATAAAATCTCTTGTTGGCATTCAGAGCCGTGTCAGAGATTTTCTCGGTGTCAATGTTGATGTCATTGTTTTGGAGTCACCACTCTGTTTATCTATAATATTGCTCTAATCTTCAAGAAATCTTATTTCTTTTGGATCATGTAAAGGATCGTTCGATAATTAGAAGTTTGAAGAAAGTAAGGGTTAATAAAAAAGAAACTAGTAGAATAAGAAATGTTAATGATAATCCCTATAAAAGGAGATTCTAAAATGTTTTATTCTAGAAATTTTATGTAAGGAAGATCACATTTAAAAATTTGATAATCAGAGATTTCTAGATGTGGTATCTATCCTGAGTTCTTAAATCTCCTATAGGAGCAAGCTCCTATAGTTAATTATATCTCAGAAAATTAAAATATTCTAAGAAAACTTTTGATTAATGTTAACACTTGTTTTCTAAGAAGTTTCAAGAACAAGAAAAGAAATGTCAACGTTCAATCCTAGGGGTAATATGTCATTCTACCTTAAGAATTTAATTTTATTGATATCAGTTGTTATATCGATTTCATTTTATTTTGTTATGTTGTTTGTCATTTTAATGTCATTATTTTGTTGTTTTATAAGTTTTTTGGTGGCTATCCTAAAATTTTTGGTTTTATTTTGTCATGTTGTTGTTATGTCGTTTTATGTTTGTTTCATGTTATGCCTTTGTTTTAGGTTCTGTGGCTATCCTAAAAGTTTCAGTTTTGTTTTGTCATGTTATTTTGTTTTATGTCATTGCTCTGTCTTTGGAATGTCATCTTGCAGAATAGAGTTAGCACACCCTATAACATGCAAAGAAAAATCTAAAACAAAACTAATGTAATCGTTTCGTTTTGATTGTTCTGCAAATTAGAGTTAGCGTACCCTATAACATGTAAAGAAACTTGTTCTCAACCTGCAAGAAAAAGAGTGTCGGATTTAAAAGAAATAATGTCAAATTTATTTCTTAAATCTTTTATTTAGTTGATAACCCGATCAAGATGTCACTCGCTCCGTCGTCCCAGGGTTATCAAGAGCCTTAATCTACTTAGTCCGAAAGGTGTTTAAACCAGGACCGGAAGACTTCTGTCAACAACTAGGATTGTTTCATCTAAGAAATCTTAGTAGATTAATAACACTTGGTTTCAAGTTGTGTTCGGTGATCTTTGTTCATTAAGATTTTATTTAAGTCTTAATGTCTTCTTCGGATTTTAGGTTGAAAAATTTTAAGTTATTTACGATTTATTAACCAATTAAAAATTTTCCAAATGTTATTTCGATTGATTGTCGGTATTTAATTGTTTATGATTTAAACTTAAAGAAAGGGGTTATGTTTATTTAGATCTAATGTCTATAAGATCTAATTAAACTTGAGATTTTTTAGATTCACTTTCATAAGAATCTATAAATTGTAAAAATAAAGTCTAATATAAGTAGACTTTAGAATTTTAGATTCGATGTCATTTGAATCTAAAAGATGTTAAGTCTAATGTAGATTAAACTTAAATTATGTAAACTCTAACATGAGTTAGACTTTAAAATTTTAGATTCGATGTCATTTAAATCTAAAGGTTTTAAGTCTAATGTAAATTAGACTTAAATTAAGTAAAACCTAACATGATTTATGGTCTCTTTGGGGCAGCTGTTGATTATTTATAATATGCTGATAAGCTGATTATTCTGATAATCTGATAATCTGCAAATTATCAGAATAAGCTGGCTTGCTGTTTGGGGCAGCTTATTCAGAATAGCTTATTGGTAGTTATGGATGTATAAATGAACTTCCTGCCCCTGTATGTAAAACTGTTTGGGGCAGCTTATTCAGAATAACTTATTGGTAGTAAAGAAGCATATAGTGCAGAAGCATAAATTCATCACATATCAGTTCCAAGAGATGGCATACATTTCTCACACTCTCGTGAGTATAAAAAAAAATAAAAAAATAAAGACAACTACAACTACAATGAGAAATATTAAAATCTTTAATTTCAAACTCTAACTACGCATGTCCTTAGCTGCACTATCAACATGAGAAAACATCGGGTTCCCATCACTGCTGGCAATGTAACATTTGGGAGTGTTGGCCCATCGGAAGAAACTGTAACGAGCTGAAACACCCCTGCGAAAACCGTAGAACTGTCTCCCACTGCTATGAGGCTGACGCGATGTGAGTAACGAAGTTGGTAGTCCATAATAACACAAAACAACTCTGCTTGTCACCGTAATCCTAGAAGACATGTTGCTATACCAGCCCAAAAATAAATTAAAATAAAAACAATTGTTAGATCCTTAAAAAAACAAAAAAATGACATGTAGATGAAAATAAACCTATAATATACGAAATAAATAAGTCTTGGTGGAACAACTGCCATAGAAAGCATCTGCGATTGACTCCCTCAAACCAGTCATCTCAGCCACACCCTCAGCGTCATGAACCCAAAATTCGTAGGAGTCAATGGCAACCTCATGTACTAAAGGCCCAACCACAAATCTTGATGGTTCTTCAAAGACATTCAGTTCATCATTACCAGCCATACTAAAGTCCGTATCTGAACATGAAGGATGTCGTTAGATGAAGTTATGAAGTGTCATTATTGCAACCATGATATGCACTAGCTTTTGAAATGGATACGCCAACATATCACGTAAGATGACCCATTTATTCTTCCAAACCCTAAATGTTCTTTCAATTACTTCTCGTAAAGAGGAGTGACGTTTGTTAAACATTTCTTTCCTGCCACGGATGGTGCCACTTGCTCACTCAAAATCAGGAATATGATATCTATTGTCTGGATATGGCTTCAGGTAGCCCCTTCGCATAGGATATCCAATATCAACCAAATAGTATTTCCCTGTTATGGAATACAATATTAATGACAAATAATACATATAACTAGTACGTTTACAAATCAAATCATACCTGAAGGTGGGTGAGGAAAACACTGTGATCTATTTGTAGTTGCATAAGAGAAAATCCTACTGTCGTGTGCACTCCCTTCCCAGCCCGCCATAACAAAAGTGAAACACATTTTGAAGTCGCGTTTCTCCATGATATTTTGAGTAGTTGAACCACTACGACCAATGTATGCCACCTTATCCTGGCTGGGTAGTCGGGCATCGACATGTGTACCGTCAATTGCACCTATGCAATTCTATATTACAACGTTAGAAAAAAAAGTATGATTTTGGGAGTAACGTAAAGAAACCAATACTTACATTGAAATAAGGCATGCAATGGGGATCATTGGAAAATTCCTCTGGAATACTAGCAAATGATGGATCCTCTATTTTAATTATTTGAGTACGCCAAGCTAACAAATGCATGTATGCCTTTGGAGAAGTAACGACTTATTGTTTCTGATGAATGCTGAAATCTTTCCATAGCGCCTCTAATCGATTCATTCTGTGACAGAATGTATAATGCAATAGCCAACACCTCCTTTCTCGTCATTCTAGAAGAACCTTGAAGGCTGTTAGTTAAAGATAACTCATTAAGGAGATCCATAAAAATTGGTACACTCATCCAAAATATGTTGCTGAACCTTATTGGATGTCTAGAAAGTATTTCACCTACCCATTTATCCCCAATAAAACTGGACGTCATACGACGTATACGAACACTGCTGGATAGGTAATACTCCAACAACAATATTGCAATAACTGTAAGCCATGCCATTCTTTTATGGCGTTCTTGCTGCAGATCCATCCTAAATTTAAAAGATGTAAGTTATTTTAGCAATTGTTGATACATAGTAGGATCAAGAAATAAGCAAGGAAAAACATGAAGCACTTAAAATAAAAATGTACACAGATCAACTTATTGACAAGCATTACTCTTCTAGAAGTGCACTAAAAAGATCCATACAAAAGGCAACATATTAAAATTACCCATTTAGATGACGAAAACATAGCAAAAGATACAAATAACAACGCATAAAAAAAAAATTCATTCCTCAACAAAAACACGTAAATATTCGACGCACATGTCTGGCTACAGTGCCATGAACATTTGCCTACAGGTTGGATTCTCGAGTTTCTTGACACACTTTGCATGAAAACACTTGTCTGCAACTACTTCAGGTAGAGAAGCTAAAGCACCTAGGAATTCAAGATCAGGCTTTTGGAAATCCGGGCGGATCTGTAGAGCAGTTGATTTCTGATCAAAATTGGGAAGCCTTTTGTTATTTTATTGCTAATGCTATTATGGGTACTTTTAGAGAATTTTATGCAAATCTGCCTTGGACTGAAACAGAATATGTCCTTGTTCGTGGAAAAATGGTTGAATTCACCCGTCAGTGTATTAATGCTTTTTATCAGTTCAGGGGGATGAGATTTGTGAATATGAAAACTTTGATATGAGAGAACCTAATATGAAAGAGGTAATTGCGTTTTTTACTAACGGGAGAGGGGAATGGAAAGTAAAGCAAAAACATATGATTATATTCCCTGCTTCCAAGTTAAATGTAGCTTCTAAAGCATGGAAATATTTCATCTCTGCAAGATTACTACCTTCTTATCATCATAGTGAAGTTACTAGAGATAGAGCAATTCTCAATTATTGTATTCAGACTATGAAATAGACTAATATTGGATCGATTATCTTCATGATTATTCAGACTATTGCTAGAGAAGAAACCACTGGTGGATTAGGACAACCTTCCCTCATTCATGCATTATGTACCCAATCTGGAGTTGTGTTTGATAGTTTTAAGGATTTGGTCCATCCACTGAGGCCTATTACTAAAACCATTATTCGTCCTTATAAGTCTCATTTGCTAGGGAGATGAGAAAGTAGGAGTACTGATATCCCTACTACCAGCCAAGATATTCCATCTACTTTTGAGCCACCTACATTAATTGATGTTATAAACAATTGATGATTCTGAGTGCTAGTATAGATAGACTCCATAGCAGGATGGATAACTTTGAGGCTAGAAGTGATCTGAATGAAAATTATATGAGGAGGAGAGTTGAGTATGATATAGCTTACCATGATGCTCATGTCAGATTCATGAGGGGAGACACTGGAGTGATATTTTTTACCTGCCCCAGTTATGTTCCTTACCGGCATGCAGAAAAAGCTAAGGAAGCCGGTGATGATGACTGGTAGTTTTGTGATTTCTATTTTTCTTTGTGTGTTGTAATACTTCATTGAGTTTGCTTTTTATTTTTCTGTGACTAGTGTAGTTTGTTGATATATCTGTGTTGAAAAATGAAAATGTAATGCACTCTGTGTTAGTTTGTTTAGTGATTTGGATTAAGATTGTGATGTTATGTTGGTGATGACCTCACTCTTGTGAGGATTATTTACAAAATATATTAGAGTGGGAAGTCTACCGAAATTAATTCCCTAACTCTTAATGATGGTCACTGATACACCTAAAATATATAGTATTTTTTATGCAGACTTTTATACTTATTTTTGATGATATTGCACTTTAATGAAAGCTATTTTGTGTTTTTCTTATAGGTATGATGAAAATGAGTGATTATGATGACAGGAGCAAAATTGGATCAAATTTAGAGCAAAAAAAATAATAAATGAAAATTTGGGCACTGTTAAAAATTAAGATTAACTTGAATTTGGTGCCATTTTCAAAGGAGATGGGATGAAACTCTTGGTGGTAACTTCCATAACTTCCTTTGAGCGGCAAGTTTGAATGAAGGGATGCATTATTTGGTGGATACATCGAATCTGGACACATTTTGAAGAGACACCAAGGCACCTTTTGGTTTAATTTTTAAGGAGAGTTTTAAGAAAGATTATGGGCTCTTCCATTGCATTTTGAAGAGAGTTTTTACAGAGTTTTTATAAGAATTTTAATTAGGAGTAGGAGTAGAGAGTAGAAAAGAGAAAAGGGTAGGATTGAAGCCTTCTTCTTCCCACTTCTTTTCTTTCCTTTAGTTTAGTTTTTATTGAAGTCTGAAGTCTATTTCTGAGTCATCGAAGTTGGGAGACCTACTCTGAGGAGTAATTTAGTTAAGAGTCAAGGTTTCAGAGGAACTTCTTGAGTCTTGTGGAGAGGATTTTTAGATAAGAATTTATTTGTGTTCTTACATTTAGTTTTTTAATTAATACTTGTTGTGTTTGTTGTTTTTCTTATGGTTTTTAATTTCAAATCAATGTATTTTTGTATTTTCTCAATGCATTATGGGTAGTTTGCTTTATCTTTTTTCTTTCTTAAATGATGAAGTAAGTAATCCATGAAGAATTGTTATGGAATGTATATGTGTTTAAAGTTGGATGAAGTTGTGAAGATTGATTCTATAAACTTTATTTACTTCTTAATTTGACCTGTTAAGATGTAAAATTTGTGGTGAGATTATGTAAGATCCAATGCGGTATTTTCTCATAAAAGTTAGTAAGAATCACATGCAATTATATGGGTGAAAATTGTAGTTCATATAATTGAATGCAATATATTAGAAGATGTTTTAAAAAGGGGAGTAAAATTAGAGAATTTTTAGTGTGACAAGGCTAAAAGCCCCTAATTTGGTTTGAAGTTTTGAATTTTGTTATGAGAAGTTAGCCTCTGAGGTGGAGGGAATCGAGGGAACTCTGAGAGTGAGAGCTGGTATCTTCCCTGCCTAACCATGTTCAAAATGATAAAATTTCAAATTAACCAATGTTCTTTATAGAACAAAGTAAGGGTAAAGAATACATTTGCTTCTATTTATCACAACAAATTTAAATACTTCCACAACAATACTTTCATGATTATTACTACTTTATAAAGGAAAGAAAAAGATATTCTAGTTAATAGTGTTTTTCATACCGTGTTTACAGTTTTTATCATTTTAATTTCTTGTTTGAATTTTATAAGAAAATTTAAAGATTGAAATCAACTATCAAACTTTTCAAAATCAAAACATACTTTCAAAAGCCAATTAAAAAAGTAAAAAGATAATTTTCTTATTTCCTTAAAGATTTTTCACTTTCCCTGTGGGTTCGATATCTCGAGGCTTAATCAGAAAGTCCTATATTGCTTGATAAACGATACGTATACTTGCGTAGTATCCACATTATAAATCATAAGCATATATACCCGATGGGATCAAGTTTTTGTCGCCGTTGCAAATTTTCATATCATAATTGTAAGTATAAATATCGAGTGGATCAGTCACTAAAACCTAATATCTAGGGTGAGGCCCTATGAAACCTTTTTAACATAAATTTTGATGACATCTTAACATGATCAAACCAGTAATGACAAATACTGACCTAATTAACTATTGACCCAACAGGTCAACTTTTGACCTAAAAAGTCAACTTTGGTCAAAATGGTCAATCCTGACCCAATGACTAACCTTATTGACCCAACAGGTCAACTTTTGATCTAAAAAGTCAAGTTTGGTCAAAATGGTCAATCCTAATCCAATGGAAACCCTATTAACACAATATGTCAACTTTGGTCAAAATGGTCAATCCTGACCCAATGACTAACCCTACTGACTCAATAGGTCAACCCTTTGACCTAAAAGTTAATTTTGGTCAAAATGATCAATTTCTGACCCAATGACAAATTATTGACCCAATGAGCCAACTTTTGACTTAGAAATAACTTTGTACAAATTATTGAGTTTTTGACTCAAAGATCAACCATTGACTACCAAGTCAATCAAAACACTAAAATAGTCAAATATGACCTATTTAACCACCTAAAGACATTACATAACCATTAAGACAACTTCGGTCAACTCTTGGCCTAAAAGGGTAAAATTGGTCAAAATGGCTAACCCATGCCCACTGACCACAAAATTGACTTCAATGATAGACATTGACAAAATCAACTTAATATGATCAAAGTGATCAAAAGTTAATCCAAGTGTCACCACATTAACCATTGGGTAAACCTAAACCCTAAAATTGGTCAACATGACCAAATTAAACCCCAAATGACAAAATCTCTAGACTTTATGACTAATCAAACCATGACAAGGTTAGAAAAGTCAAAATAGGTCACCCCTAGACCAAAATTGACCAACCTTGGTCAACCTGGGTCAATACTGATTAACCCTAGTCAACACTCATCAAATTGGGCCAAAATACTCAATTTTGAACCAAAAATAATATAAATTAATAAAATAATCATTCCAAAATTATTTTGATTAATTAATAGGCTTATAACATATTATTCAACATTTTAATTAATTAAAAGATTAATTAAAATGAAAATATAATTAAAAACCATGAAATAAGATAAAATTTAATTTTAAACCAAAAATAACATAAAATTAATTAAATAATTAATTTAAAATTATTTTGATTAATTAATTGATTAATAAAAAAATTTCCAAGATTTTTAATTAATGATATAATTAATTAAAATGGAAATTAATTAAAAAAGGCATAAAATGAAATTCTAACACATAACACCAATTATGACATAATAATTGGTTTTTAAAAATTCCAAACCTCTTTATGACATCATGGATGACTCAATATGGGTAAGACACAACCTATATGACCCATTCAATATGAATCAACCCATTAATGACCCATGACATGCCATTTAACTATGGTTAAAAGTGCATGATAACACTTTAATCACGAAGGGAATTGAGGTGTCATTCCCTCGTGAATCCTTGGAGGAATATTTGGTGAGTCATCAAACACCTAAAATTCCATCCAACGAAGAAAAATAAACACTTAGATCATCCTTACATCATAGAATGATCTCATAAATACCAACTTTGGAAAATTGAATAAGTGGGGGACTATGTGTCATGCTCCCACAAAACCTTAAATGACATGGTGGATGAAGGATGGCTTGCTCACTTTGAGTCACCACACACCTCTTCCCCATCCAATGGACATATACCAAATCAATTTCATTAAAAGAGGAGCTCATCATGTCCATTTAAAAGACTAAGATAAATGAAGGATTATGTGTAAAATTCTCCCTCAAATCAAAGCATGAGTCACTTGATCCTTTGAAGTGAAGTGGTCGGCCAATTTACATGACAGTTCAAGCATTTCATGAACTCACCAATGAGAGTGAAACATCACTTAAACCAAGCCCTCATCATGGTTAAAACCCATCATGATCAAGCCATGACAAGGATAGAAGATGAGGCTAAGGTGTCATCCCCCCTTCAAGACATTAAATGATCAATAAGGATTCGTATAGGGGAGGTAATTTCATCATACTATCAACCCTTATCCCCCTCAAGAAAAAAATAGTGGAGTTAAGCCAAGACATGGAGCTAAGCTTTCACCATAGTTCAATTCATCATGAATTAACCTAGGGATGCTTAACCATGGCTGCCACATAGCTCAATCCTTATCTCCAAGACATGATGGATCTGTTAACACCTCCCCTAGGCCCAACCTAAGCTCAGCCAAGATCAGCCATGGCTATAAAAAAATATAACCCGAGAGCTTCAAGAGGAGGACCAAAATAGGAGACCCCGAACCACTGCTGAAATCCTCAGACCTTCAACATCAAAAATGTTCCATAGAGCCTAAGTAGTTGATCCCCAATGAAACCAGGCTTTGAAACCCACAAAATCCCCTTAATTTAAGTCAACCCGAAAGCTTAAAATAAGCCTAAACCAGGAAAAGTTGGATGTCTTAAATCAAACTCCAAGAAACTTCAAATTAACCATCCCAAATCCATTTAGGGACTGAACGAAGGTAAGCCCAATCAAAATCAGGCATCCCTATAGCCCTTAAGCCACTGATTGACCAAGCCATTTAAACTGAGACACCTCAAGGACAAAGTCATATACATACCCTATTTCACCTCAAATCTTTTTGGGGAAAAGCTTTTTGAGGTTGAGATGATGCTTCAAAACCATTCAATTTGAATTTACATCAACTGAGGCTAAGATATGGTTTTTTACACGCAACTAGAGCTCATGCTTGGTCTAGAGTAGGTTAGCCATTTCAAAACCCTAGATATCCATATGGATATGATCGTTTGCTCAAGACGATCGTGTCAGAACAAACCTCGCTCGATTTCATCAAGAATCGGGCGAGATATTATCCCAAGATAACTGACAGTCTGCGGGATCATGCGAATGGAAGACGATGAACCAGGACCGTCCGTTCCCATGATTAAGGAATGGACGACCGAGATTAAATCCTCGCGGATCCGCTGTTCGAATCCCCACATGGGATTAAGTGCGTTTTCGACGCTACCGAGGACACGCGTCGCTCCCTCCTTTTTCTTGGTTTATTTTAAGGTTAATAAAAACAGATTAACCTTAAAAAAATTCAAAATTCATATCTTTTTATACAAAAATCTTAAAAATAAAATAAAAATACCCCTGAACTCATGGTAATGGGAAGAACAATGTGGAATTGAAATTTTGAAATTTTGATTTATATTTGATTTTTAATTAATTAAATACTCTCTGAAGTATTTTAATTATTAAAAATTAATTATTAGTCAGAAAAATATGAAACTTTGAGGTATTAATCTTTAGATCTTTAGAAACAATCTTTAACTTTTCCAAGGTTAAGAAAATTCCCTAAAGTAAGTTTTCTTAACTTTCATGAGATTTGGTAATTATTTTTAATAATAATTCTAAAAATCGAGAAAAATAAGAAATTTAAATTGGTAATTGGTTAGAAATTTAAGAGAACAAATTTGAACCCTAAAAAGACAGATTCTAACATTTTAAAAATTTTAAAATGATAATTTTATTGTTAGGGTTAAAAATTTTAAAGTTTAAAAATTTTAAAAAAACTTTTAAATATTAAAACTCATTTTTCTTAACTCATGACACTATGAGTTAGGTTAAATTTAAGTCCAAACATTAAATGGAATTAAATTAGAACATAATTAGGATTAATCCAACATTAATTCTAATTAATTCCATTAAACCTTAATTAATATAAGGTTAAAATAAAGATTAAACCCTAAATAGGTTTAACTCACATTAAACCTAATTAATCAACTTAAACCTTACTTATATTGGGTTTAAGTGTTCATTAAACCCTAATTAGGGTTAACCTATATTAAACTTAATTAATCAACTTAAACCTTACTTAAATTAGGTTTAAGTAACCTTTAATCCCTAATTAGGTTTAACCTAAAATAAACTTAATTAATCAACTTAAACCTTACTTACATTAGATTTAAGTAACCTTTAAACTCTAATTAGGTTTAACCCATATTAAACCTAATAAATCAACTTAAACCTTACTTAAATTAGGTTTAAGTAACCTTTAAACTCTAATTAGGTTTAACCCATATTAAACCTAATTAATTAACTTAAACCCTACTTACATTAGGTTTAAGTAATCTTTAAACCCTAATTAGGTTTAACCCATATTAAACCTAATTAATCAACTTAAACCCTACTTACATTAGGTTTAAGTAACCTTTAAACCCTAATTAGGTTTAACCCACATTAAACCTCATTAATCAACTTAAACCTTACTTACATTAGGTTTAAGTAACCTTTAAACCCTAATTAGGTTTAACCCATATTACACCTAATTAATCAACTTAAACCCTACTTACATTAGGTTTAAGTGTTCATTAAACCCTAATTAGGTTTAACTCATATTAAACCTAGTTAATAAACTTAAACCTTACTTACATTAGGTTTAAGTAACCCCTAAACCAATTACTTAACCCATATTAAGTCTAATTAATCAATTAAACCTAACCCAAATTAGGTTTAATTAATCTTAAGCCAATTAGACTTAACCCATATTAATTCTAATTAATCAATTAAACCTTACCCAAATTAGATTTAATTAATCCTAAACCAATTAAACTTAACCCATATTAAGTCTGATTAATCAATTACACCTTACCCAAATTAGGTTTAATTAATCCTAAACCAATTAGACTTAACCCATATTAAGTCTAATTAATCAATTACACCTGACCCAAATTAGGTTTAATTAATCCTAAACCAATTAGACGTAACCCATATTAAGTCTAATTAATCAATTAAACATTACCCAAATTAGGTTTAATCAATCCTAAACCAATTAGATATAACACATATTAAGTTTAATTAATCAATTAAAGTTTGCCTAAATTAGGTTTAGTTAATCCTAAACCAATTAGACTTAACCCATATTAAGTCTAATTAATTAATTAAACCTTACCCAAATTAGGTTTAATCAATCCTAAACCAATTAGACTTAACCCATATTAAATTTAATTAATCAATAAAAGCTTACCTAAATTAAGTTTAATTAATCCTAAACCAATTAGACTTAACCCATATTAAGTCTAATTAATCAATTAAACCTTACCCAAATTAGGTTTAATTAATCCTAAACCAATTAGACTTAACCCATATTAAGTCTAATTAATCAATTAAAACTTACCCAAATTAGGTTTAATTAATCCTAAACCAATTAGACTTAACCCATATTAAGTTTAATTAATCAATTAAACCTTATCCAAATTAGGTTTAATTAACACTTAAACCAATTAGACATAACCCATATTAAGTCTAATTAATCAATTAAACCTTACCTAAATTAGGTTTAATTAACCTTAAAAACCAATTAGACTTAACCCTAATTAAATCTAATTAATCAATTAAATTTTGCCCAAATCAGGTTTAATTAGTCTTAAACCTATTAAACTGAACCATAATTAAGTTTATTACATTAGACTTAGTTAAACTATTAAACCTAAACCAACTAAGGTTTAATCAATCTTAAACCATAATTAAGTCCATCACATTAGACGTAATTAAACTATTAAACTTTAATCAATTAAGGTTTAATCAATCCTAAACCATAATTAAGTCTATCACATTAGACTTAATTAAACTATTAAATCTTTACCAACTAAGGTTTATCAATCTTAAACCATTATTAAGTCTATCACATTAGACTTAATTAAACTATTAAACCTTACCCAACTAAGGTTTAATTAATCTTAAACCATAATTAAGTCTATTACATTAGACTTAATTAAATTATTAAACTTTAACTAACTAAGGTTAAATTAATCTTAAACCACAATTAAGTTTATCACATTAGACTTAATTAAACTATTAAACCTTAGCCAACTAAGGTTTAATCAATCTTAAACCATAATTAAGTCTATCACATTATACTTAATTAAACTATTAAATAACCTAAGGTTTAATCAATCTTAAACCATAATTAAGTCTATCACATTAGACTTAATTAAACTATTAAACCTTAACCAACTAAGGTTTAATCAATCCTAAATCATAATTAAGTCTATCACATTAGACTTAATTAAACTATTAAAACTTAACCAACTAAGGTTTAATCAATCTTAAACCATAATTAAGTCTATCACATTAGACTTAATTAAACTATTAAACCTTAACCAACTATGTTTTAATTAATCTTAAACCATAATTAAGTCTATCACATTAGACTTAATTAAAATTTTAAACCTTAACAAACTAAGGTTTAATCAATCTTAAACCATAATTAAGTCTATCAAATTAGACTTAATTAAACTATTAAACCTTAACCAACTATGGTTTAATCAATCCTAAATCTTTCTTAAGTTTAATTCATTAGGCTTAATAAAATTATTAAAACTTAATTGAATAAGGTTTAATCAAACTTAAGTCTTACTTAAATTAGTCTTAAATAACTTTAAATTTCAGTTAAGTCTAAAAAGTGAAGAACCAGGGAATAACTTCATGACAACTAATATTGAGATCATCTCTAAAGGAAACATGAAGGACAGTGATCTACCTTAAAATTAACCATTTTTATGGATAAATTATTCTCATACTTTTTAAGGATATTATGCTTTATGAAAGGTATTTTTATGTTTTTGGTTGTAGGTATAAGAAGATGAGTTTAAGTACAAAAAGAAGCAAAATGGAGCAAAATTAGATCTTTATGAAGAAAAATGAAGAAACTCAGTCAGGAGGCTAGGCGCCAAAGACGGTTAGAGTAGTTAGTTTTTGAATTTTGGAAGTTCCAAAGTATTCTAGAAGGCCCCAAATGATAGAGCACGTTTTAGATGAGCTATACAGTGAATCTAGACACATTTAAATGAAGAGATGTGTCCCTTGAAGCAAAAAGGTGGGTAATTGAAGCATTTGAGTCGGCTCCTAGGTGCCAAACTTGACACCTAGGCACGACAGTTACTTTCTAGAAGATTCGTTGAATGAGGCCAAATTTTAAAGAAATGTCTGAATCAACCCTTGGTCATTTTTGAAGCTCTATAAATAGGAAGTAATTCTACAGTGGAGGAGATTGGTTTTAGAGTCATTCTTAATTAACACTTAGTTTCTTTCACCCAAAGTTCAAGTTTGTAAGAGTTTAGTGAGTACTTATGGTTCCCTGAAGTTTAAAGTTTCCATAAAGAGTGTGAAAGAGTCATAGAAGTCAGAGAACTTTAGAGGATTGCTTTGGTGAACATTCCAGAGAAGTATTTGTAACTTAACTCTTAAGTTGTGTGCTTTGGTTTTAATATATATATATATATATATATATATATATATATATATATATATATATATATATATATATATATATATATATATTGTTGTGTTAATCCAATGCTTTCAGAGTAGTTTTTTTCTATTTCTCCTTACAAATATAATGTAATTAAATCAAGAGGTTTGGATTTTTGTTTAAAAACTTTTTCTTTTTCTTACCTAAAATTGTGATGATATTTTACCTAAACTTCTTTTACTTTACAACTTGGCCAATTATATTGTTAAAATCTATGGAGAAACCTTATAGACCTGACCGTGGACTAAGATTTCTTAACTTATAAGTATCACATTTCACTTTAGAAAATATGTTATTATCATCCAAAGGGAATGCAAATACATGTGGAGATAAGATTTGATGGGCGTAGAATTGAATGTTTTTAGAGTGACAGACTAAATTCTATCAATTTGGTTTAAAGTGAGGAAAACAAGTCACTGGTAGGTCCTATAGAGAGGTCACAGTGGGTAATCTAGAAGTGAGAGCTTAGAATCTACTCAACACTACTAATAACACAACCTACACCAATCTTTAGACTAGCCAATGTTTTTTATGCCTGGACCAAAGAGTAAAGAATATTTATGCTCCTACTTGTCACAATACAAGATTTGTAAGTTCTAAAAAAATTGAATTCTTCAACTTAATACATAAATATTTGTAAGGAGAAAGTATCTTAAATTAAGTATTTTATTCGTATGCTTAGACATTTACTTGTATAATTTTGAAAATTTAGTAAGTTTTAATTTTTCTCTTGTTTAGCTATTAAGAATTAACACTTCTTTTCATTTACGGTACAATTAAAGTTTTCTTTTAATTCACACTAATTTCCTCATGGGATCAATATATGGGGTTTTAAAAAGAAAATCCTATATTACTTGAAACGATACATATATTTGCGTAGTAACCTTAGTGTGTTTATTATTATCTAAAACTTATTTAAATCTTGCACACTAGCCGCTTATTTTAGGGTCAAGTTTACCTATCTTTTATAAGTTTAAATTATCTGCGTAATTGCGGGTCGGGTCAAGTTTTTGGCGCCGTTGCCGGGGAGATTAATTTTAAAATAAGAGAATTTTTTTAGAAAAATATAAAAAAATATAAAAAAAGAAAAGGAAAAAAAGAACTAAATATATATATATATATATATTTTGTGTGCTATATTATTTTCGGTAAATCTTTTTATTTTTGTATGCGTAGTTCAGGATCTGAAGGGATAGTACCTTACGATTCTGAATTAGAATGAACTTCAAGAAAAATTAGAAAAGAGAAATTACTTCATAATATTCAAGAAATGGCGAACATACCTCAAAATAATCTTGAAACTACAATTGAAGATAATGAGCATCAAAATTTACAAAAACCTTTAAGGGAGTTGCTGACCTTACAACAAATGAAATTCATTTAAGTATACAAATCCCTGCTGTAGCTGCAAACTTATTTGAACTTAAACTTGTTATAATACAAATGGTGTAAAATAATTAATTTCGGGGATCACCAAATGAGGATCCAAATTTACATCATGTAAGTTTTTTAGAACTCTATGCTACTTTTGAATATGATGGTATATCGGATAATGCTATTGACTTGGATTTTGTCCTTTTTCTTTAAGGTAAAAAGATAAGATGTGGTTAAATTCGTCAGCCACAGGATCTATTAAAACTTGGAGAGAAATGGCACAAAAATTCCTGGCTAAATATTTTCATCCTTCTATAACTGCTAAACTTAGAAATGATATAACTTTGTTTACTCAATATGAGGAAGAAACAATTTATGAAGCTTGGGAACGATTTAAAAAATTCCTTAGGAAGTGTCCACACCATGCATTACGAGATTGATTAATCATTAAAAAGTTTTATAATAGATTAGTAGGTTCCCTTATATGTATAATTGATGATGCTGCTAGAGGTTCTTTAATGGTAAAATCATTTAATTAAGCTTATGCTTTAATTGGAGAAATGACAACTAATAATTTTCAATGGCCTTCTGAAAGTTTAAATCCTTAAAGAGTGGCTAATATTCATGATAATGATGCTTTTTTTATTTTAGCTTCTTAATTAGCAGCAATATCTACGAAATTGGATAACTATGCTATGAATTTGTTCCAAATACCCCCAAGAGAATAATGAAAATTTAGGACATATGAATGATTCTCAATCTTTAAAAACATTACAAGCCATATCTAGCAAACTAATAACCCTTATTCTAATTACTATAATTTAGGTTGGAAGAATCACCCAAATTTTAACTGGAATAATGGAAATCCTCAATGGGGAATAATCAGATAAATCCAACTGGAAATTGGAATAATCAAGTAAATTCAATTATGAGCCTCCTAATCTTCCTAGTTTTAATCAACAATTTAAGGAAAAGAAACTATTTATAGAAGAATTAATTTTACAAATGGGTAATCAGTTACAAAGTCAAAATGTGGCGATAAGAAATACTGAGAATCAAATGGGATAAATTGCTAATGCAATTAGTAATAGACCTTAAGGAACACTCCCTTATAATGTGGAAATAAATCCTAAAGATAATGTGCAAAAAAAAATTAAAGCTGTTCAACCGAGAAGTGAAAAGGAATTAAAGGAAGGAACTCAAAATGAAGTTGAAAATGAGAAAGAGCTAGAAGAAATAAAGAAACCTAAAGAAACTGTTTATGGAAAATCTTTTTCTCCAAATAGTAATGATGTAGAAAGAATACGAGCTCCTTTTCCTTAAGGAATTAGACAAAAGAAGCTAGATCAATTATTTTTAAGATTCTTTGAAATATTCAAAAAGCTTACAATCAATATTCCATTCGCTAAAGCTTTGGAACAAATTCCTAGTTATGCTAAATTCATGAAGGATATTTTGAATAAAAAAAAAGAAATTCAAAGATTTTGAAACTGTTGCACTAAGTGAAGAGTTCAGTACAATAATTCAGAAGAAGCTTCCCCAGAAGCTTAAAAACCCTGGAAGTTTTACTATACCATGTACTATTGGAGAAAAATATTATGGTAAGGCCTTATGTGATTTAGAAGCTAGTATTAATCTAATGCCTTTATCCATTTTTCAAAGGTTAGATTTAGGAAATATTTCTCCTACTACTGTAACCCTACAACTGGCTGATTGATCTATCACTTATCCTAAAGGTATTATTGAAGATGTATTAGTCAAAGTGGATAAATTTATCTTCCCTGTAGACTTTATTGTGCTTGATATGGAAGAAGATAAATAGATTCCTATTATTTTAGGAAGACCTTTTCTTGCTACTGGGCGAGCTATGATTGATATGCAAAAAGGGGAGTTAACCATGAGAGTTAATGATCAGGAAGTAACATTTAATGTTCTTAAATCCATGAGGTATCCTGTTAACGAAAAGTTTTATAGGATGCACATTTTTTATTATATAATAACAAAGAATTATCAAGAAAATAGTGAAGTTATTTCTGAGGAAAAAGTTGAAGACTTTAAAGATCATGAAGAAATACATGATACATATTAAAGTGATGCTGAAAATTGTAGTTATATTCACAAAAATTTGGAAATTTTAAATACTATTAAAAATAATGAATCTATAATACCTTCTATTGAAAAGGATCCTGAACTTGAGTTAAAGGTATTACCTACTCATTTAAAGTATGCTTTCTTAGGGAATTCATCAACTTTACCTATAATAATATCCTCCGAATTAACTAATGATTAGGAAATTAAGTTATTAGAAACTTTAAAAAATTATAAAAAAGTGTTTGGTTGGACAATAACAGATAGAAATGAAATAAGCCCTTCGATCTGTATTCATCTAATTCTAATGGAAGAAGATTATAAACCAAGTGTAGAACCTCAAAGAAGATTAAATCCAATAATGAAAGAGGTAGTAAATAAAGAAATATTAAAATGGTTAGCTGTTGGAATTATTTATCCAATATCTGATGGTTCTTGGGTTAGTCTGATTCACTGTGTTCCGAAGAAAGGGGTAGTGATTGTTGCTATTAATGAAAATAATGAATTAATTCAAACAAGATAAGTCAGTGAATGGAAAATATGTATTGATTATAGAAAATTGAATGCTGCTACTAGGAAGGATCATTTCCCTTTATATTTCTTAGATCAAATGTTGGATATATTAGCTGGACATTCATATTTTTATTTTTTGGATGGATATTCTGGTTACCATCAAATTTTGATAACTCCAAAAGATCAAGAAAAGACTACATTTACTAGTTCTTATGGAACTTTTGCTTTTAGAAGAATACCTTTTGGATTATGTAATGCACCTGCAACTTTCCAAACATGTAAGATGTCTATTTACTGTGATTTAATTGAGAAAGGAATTGAAATTTTTATGGGTGATTCTATGTTTGGAACCTCTTTTGATTCTTACTTAGATCATTTAACTAAAGTATTAAAACGTTGTGAAGAAATAAATTTGGTTCTGAACTGGGAAAAATGTCAATTTATGGTTACAGAAGGAATTGTTTTGGGGCATAAAATTTCTAAAAATGGTATGGAAGTAGACCAAGCAAAAATTCAAATTATTGTTGGATTACAACCTCCTACTTCAGTTACAGCTGTAAGACGTTTTCTCAGACATGCTGAATTTTCTAAAATTACAAAACCATTATGCCATCTTTTGGAAAAAAACATTAAACTTGATTTTAATGAAAATTGTTTAAAAGATTTTGAGCTATTCAAAAGAAAGTTTAATTACAGCACCTATTATTGTTTCACCTAATTGGGAAAAACCATTTGAATTGATTTGTGATGCTAGTGACTATACTATTTGAGCTATTTTAGGTCAAAAATATGATAAAACTTTTAAAGTTATATACTATGCCAGTAAAACCCTTAATGAAGCTCAAATTAATTATACTACTACTGAAAAAGAGCTATTGGCTATAATATATACTTTTGAAAAATTTAGACCGTATTTACTTGGAGTAAAATGTATAGTCCATATTGATCATTCCGCTATTAAGCACTTAATGTCAAAAAAGAATGCTAAACCGAGGTTAATTAGATGTGTTCTTCTCTTACAAGAAGTTAATTTTCAGATAGTGGATAGAAAAGGTACTGATAATCAAATTGCTGACCATTTGTCTTGAATTGAAAATGATAAGAATTTTGAAAAAGACGTAAATGATTATTTTCTTGATGAACAACTTTATTCTATTTCTCGGTGACAAGTTCCATGATATGCTGATATGGTTAACTAACTAGCTAGTAATATTTTACTATATGGATTAACTATCCATCAGAAAAAGAAATACATACATGATTCAAGCTTTTACTTTTAGGATGATCCCTATTTATTTAAGCAATGTAAAGATTATGTTATTTGAAGATGTGTACCTAATAATGAAATTAATGAAATTATTCACAATTGCCATAACTCAAAATTTGGAGGACATTTTAGTATTGATAAAAATACATTTAAAATTTTACAATCTAGGTTCTATTAGCCTACATTATTTAAAGACGTTAACAAATATGTTATAAATCTTGTGATCGATGTCAGAGAGTAGGCAATATATCTAGAAGAGATGAAATGCCTCTGAATTTCACCTTAGAAGTTAAAATTTTGGATGTATGGGGTTTGGATATTATGGGACCATTTGTACCATCTTCTGGAAAAATGTATATATTATTAGCTATTAATTGTGTTTCTAAATGGATTGATGTTGTAGCTTTACCTCATTGTGATGCTAAAGGTGTTTCAATATTTTTAATCAAAAAGATTTTCACTAGATTTGAAATACCAAAAATTATTATTACCGATGGGGGAAGTCAATTTAAGAATTTTATGATTCAAAAATTAATTATCAAATATAGAATTAAGCATAAAAGTGCTACAGCTTATCACCCTTAAGATAATGAAATGACAGAAGTCTCAAATGAAGAAATTATAATAATTTTAGAGAAGACTGTAAATCCTAAAAGAACTGATTGGGTTGACAAACTTGATTCGACATTATTGGTTTATAGGACTGCTTATAAAACTTCTATTGAAATGTCACCATATAGGCTCATATATGGAAAACCCCGTCATCTACCTAGTGAATTAGAACATAAAGCTTATTGGGCAATAAAAGAATTTAATTATAACTTAAAAGATGCTGGAGAAAATATATTGTTACAATTAAATGAGCTTGATGAAATTAAAAATGAGTCTTATGAGAATGCTAGATTTTGTAAAGAGAAGATGAAGAATTTACACGATAAAAAGATTTTAAAGAGAAATTTTGAGTCTGGACAAGAAGTTTTGTTATAAAATACCCGATTGAAATTATTTTCTGTAAAATTAAAGTCCAAATTGATGGGACCTTCTTTTATTGAAAAACTTATCCTTATGGAGCAGTGGATATAAGAGATCTTAAAACTAAAAATTTATATAAAGTAAATGGGCAAAGATTGAAACCTTATATTGGAGAAAACATGTCATATTATAAAGAATCAATCGAACTGATTCAGTCTGAGTAAAACTTATGAATATGTCTGGCTGACGACGTTAAACCAAGCTCTTTATGGGAGGCAACCTATATTTTTTTTTTATTTGATTTGATTCTAAGTTGATTGTTTCAGGACGTGATCATCTTTTTTATTCATACTAATTATTTAACCCCTTATGAAGATTTAAATATGCTTGGAACCTTTAAAAATTTGACGTGAGGTGAAATAGATTTTTTATATTGGCTCCTAGGCGCCAAGTTTGGCCCCTAAGCGTCAGACATATGCTATACTGGTGCCTAGGCACCAACTAGACGTGCTAAAAACCGCAAAATTACAGTTTTGACCAATTCTTTCCTTAAAAAATGGCCTATCTTCATCCCCAATGAGTAGCCCCTCCATTAATTGACCAGAAAAGCCGAATTCTAGAGAGAGACTAAGAATTGTTAGATTCCATGGAGAATATAATCATATTTTGGAGAGCAATGATAAGTTTGTGCACAAGGATTCATAAAATTATTTCAATGGATATTTAGTAATGAGTTTGGAGAGGATGATCAACTATTTTAAGAAGATTGAAGAGGAGTTGCTACTTCTAAGCAATAGAATTAATGAGATGTTCTATCAATACGAGCATATATAATGACAAATGAAGCATCAATCTGATTATATGGGTGCTTTTGAGGATTATCAGGTAACAATGCATGCCAAGAAAAATTGGATTGACGAGAGAACGACCATGGATTTTCCTTGTGTCCCTTTCTTTCACTCCTTTATTCGCAGCAATCTACCTTGTGATGAGGAAAATGAAGTTTTTGATCACAATTAGAGAAGAATTGAAAAGATGAAGGATGTTATCTAATGGTATGATTATATGTGTTGTCTATTTGAAGTTGATCTATATGATGATTTTGTACTTGTGAATCTGGTTTGTAAGTTAAATCTTATGTTGATGTGAGTGTTTGTATATTCTATGTGTTGAACTCAATATTGAATATCTGGAATGAAATTGAATTGATTTGTGTAAGTCTTGTGTTAGAATGTTGAAATTTGATCTAGCATTAGAATTCCTTTTCGTTGATAAAATTAGAGGAATTGATTAATTTTGCTAAGAAATATCGGGCTTACATGTGTTAGACTTACTTAGAATATTTAAAAAAAATGAAAATTTGGAAGAATGGAAAATTTTGCAAGTCTAGCGCCTAGGCGTCGGTTCACCTGAACCGGTCGAGTTCGCGATATAAACCTCCCGAAGCCATTTTTGACGCCTAAGCTCCTTTTTCTTCCTCTCTTTCATGAAAACCAGTCCTAAGGCTCCTTCTAGAGCTTGATTTGTGAAATTTTAAGGCTTAAAAACAACAGATCTCATAATCTTGAGGTTAAATTTTTCGTTTAGCTTAGTTGTTTTGCAAATCTACCATGGATTTTCCAGACTTTAGAAAAGAGCCAATAATTTCATAAATTTTTAATTTCTTAGTGAAAAATCCATGGATTTAAGATGCTGTAGCTTGAAAAATCTTGGAAGAAATCTGTATTCTTAATTTTAGACTTTAATTAAAATTTCTCTTGATTTTTTTAGATGGCTCCTAAAACTAAGAGAGGAAAGGAGAGAGAAGATTTTGATTGATCCAAATTTGTTAATATTAACGCACAAATGCGTTATAATAAGTTTGCCTCCACCAAAAAGTTTACTACAGAGAGAAATTTTTATCACCCTGATGGAGCAATTGAGAAAGTTAGTGTAGCACGCAACTGGGAGAAGTTCTATTATTTTACTCTTGTTGTAATTATTCCTATTGTTCGTGAATTCTATGCGAATGTTACTGCAGCACTTGATAATGAAGTATTTGTTCGAGCTAAGGAAGTTGAGTTCACTCTAGGGAGGATTAACATGCTATACGTTCTGCTTTCTGTTAATGATTGTTTCTATTCTGAATACACTCCATCTGAGGTCGAACTTTGTAGCATTATCCATTATTTGACTGATAGATCTGGAGCGTGGAAGGTCAGAAAAGCTAAGAAGGTAAATTTTTCTTCTGCCTCACTCAATGCTACTTTTAAAGCTTAGTATTAATTTATTTCTGCTCGACCCCTTCCCTTGAACCATTTAAGTGAGGTTACAAAAGAATGAGTTGTTCTGAATTATTTTATTGAAGAGATGAAGCCGATTGATGCTTGGACAGTTATTTGTGATACTATTAATTCTTTTGCAAGAGATAGTAGTATTTTTGGGCTAGGTTTTCCATCTCTTATTTTCTCATTGTGCAAGCAATCTGGTGTGAAATATGATCATTCTGAAGACCAGTTGGAGCCTTTAAAACCTATTGGGAAGGCTAATATCTATGTTTATGGACGATCTAAAGGTAGAGTTCCTAGTGCACCTTCTACTTCAATGCCTTCTACTTCTAGACCATATACATCCACTGCTACTGAGCCTCTACCTGGATTCTGGGAAGTTTTGAGTGAAATATAACTAGAGCATCAAAGTGAATTTTTTCTAATGCAGTGTTGTATGGATGATATGGATAAGAAATTTGATCATATGGCAAATTATGTTCATAGGAAAAGCTATTATGATGCTGATTATGATGAAGCATCGGTGAAGTTTCTTAAGGGAGATCAGACTGTAAATTTCCTTACTTGCCCAAGATTTTCACCATATTTAGACCCAAAGGCTATGGATGCAGACATTCAATTTGATGATGATGACGAGGAGGAGGAGGAGGAGACTGAGGCTGATTGTTGACCTCACTTTTGGTTGAGGTCTAGTCTCTCTTTAGAATAGCCTAGAGTCTAGCCATAGGACTCTCCTGGTGACTTTCTTAAAGGACTAGTCATGGAACCCTTCCCATAGAAATTCAAAAATCTTCTTGCTTCACTAGGGGGTTTTCATGTGCTTAAGGCCTAACCTCCACCTTTTGGTAGGAAAAAGGCAAGCATAAGGAATCCTAGGGGAAGTCTCCTATAGGTGGTCAGACCTTAGGATTTTTCCTGAGAGAGGTCTGGAGATCACCACTTATACACTTCACATTCACAACATACACACACTACACATTCTAATTTCAACCTTGAACTCTTTGGAAAATCATGTGGATGGCCCAGCCCTAAGTCTATGACTAAGTGGTAGGGACCAACACATAGAGGACCAAATGTAAGTGACCCTTGCTCATTACATCCTGCTCACCTTGAAGCCACCTTCAAATTTCCAAAATTTCAATTTTTGGCCCCTTTGTCCCCTAAATAACCCTGAACTACCCAAAATTTCCAAAATTACCCAAATTCACCAAACCCCCCCCCCCCCCAAAATCATTCCATGATATTCCTTACCACTCAAATTAACCATTCATGATAAAAAATTCCAAAATTTCCAAAAATACCCCCCAATACTCTCAAAATACCCTAAATACCCTTTTTGCCAAAAATCCAAAAATTCCAAAAAATTCTCAAGAAATTCTAGAAAATTCTAAAAATCCCCAATTTCATTTTGTTCAACTACACTATGGGTTAATTTTGCCAAATTAATACACTTTCAATCGAAAATCCCAACTTGGCCCATTTAACCTAAAGGTGCCGAAACCAAACCCATTCTTGACCCAATTGACCCCAATTTTCATCAAATTCAATTCTAAACCAAAATTAAACATCCCCAATATCAACTTAGACCAAATTCAAGTCCAATGTGACCCACATTTGAATTTAATTCCACTTGAAATCAAAATCCCCAATTTTGCCGAAATAACCCAAAACTTCTAAAGTGACCCAATGTCAATCAATTCCTCCAAAATATCAATGCCAAACTATTTATAACACCTCCTTAAACTGAATTGGATCATCAATTGCCCATAATTTGAGCTCAGGTCTTACCCAAATCAATTTGGACCAAAGAAACCCTAATTTTGACCCAAGCTGAACACATGTTTTAAATCCACCAAATTGACCCTCTAAACCTTGTCAAAACCCTTTTATGTCTTCATTAAAATTCTTTGAGACAACCATATATACATTATTGTTGAAGACCTCTGGACCCCATTCCCACTTAAATTCAAGATAACTTGACCCGAACCCAACATGGTCCAAAATAATCAAAAATCCAATCCATGCAAAAATTGAACCTCCAAATGAGCTCAAAATCATTTCATGTCTTCATGAAAAATCTTCATTACAATTATATGAACAATATTTTTCAAGGTACCTAGAGCTCATTCTCACTCAATCCCAAGTTAAGTTAGCCCAAACCCAAATGAACCTAATTAAACTAATAATTCAAATCAAATCAAATTAAACCAAAAATTAATTAAATTAACTTCATGAAATTCCTAAAATAAGTACATATATAATAATATATATATATATTAAATAAATAAAATAAAATAAAATAAAAAGAAAATTTCTCCCTCATCCCTCCCTCACCCTACACGCCACCTACACCCCTCTCCATCACTCCCATCACTTCTCCCCTCACCTCCTCACCTCTACCATGTCACCACTACACCTCCACCTCATCTCATTCCACTCTCCCCCAATCCTCTTAGCCGTGAGCCTTGCCCATTAAAAACCCACTCACCACTTCATTTCACACCCCCTTACACACTCTTACACACTCCACTAACACACACACTTACACTTTTCCTCATCCCCCCACCCCCCCCCCCCCAAACTCCTTCTAGCCGTGAGCCTCTCTTCTCCTTCTCCTCCTTCTAAGCTAGCCACAATCACTCACTTCCTATCTTAGCCAAGGTTTCCAACAAGTGCTTCTCCAAGGCAAGGTAACATCTTCCTCTTCTCTCTACTTTTACTTTTAGTTCAAAATTTCTTAAAGGGAAAAGTTCATCATCATGTTTATGTTTAACTTAAAAGTCTAAATCACACATACATGCACTTTTTTTTTCTTATTCTCCTTCATAGGTTTTTCAAAAAAAAATTATGTGTTAATCCCTTTCACAAATCTTCAAGCTATTTAAACTTTCCTATGCTTAGGCTTTAGGATTTTTTTTATGAAAATTTATTTAGCTATTTCCATGACTTAGCCTTAAGATGTTTTTCATGCAAGCTAATTTAGTTTTTTAAAATCTCCCCATGTATATTTCAAAAATTATGTGTAGGATGTTTATCCTTCATGCTATTTAAATTTTATTCATGCATAGGTTTAGGAATCCTTTTCTTTTATGCAAAGTTATGTAGCTAGTGTTAAATATTAAAATCTAAAAGAAATAAAACATGAAGGGAATGGAAATAAATAAAAAAAAAGAAGAAAAGAAATAAACATAAGAATAAAATAAGATAAGAGGAAACGGAATAAATTTTTAATAATGTATAATAATAAAATAACATAACTATATACATATGTAAAATAAATGTAAATATATTATATGTCCTAAATAATATTGTAAATAAATTATAATACTAAATAAATAACTACACTACATTTAAATAACATAACTACATACTACTAAAATATAAATGAATAATATATACGAATAATAACAATATGTAAATAATAAAAAGTAATGTGATAAGAATAAAATAAATGATTATAAATCTAAAAGATAATGAAAATTTAAGAAAAGGATAATAATAATAATATAATAATTGTAAATATAAAAAATAAGTAAATAAAAATATCATTCTTTTTTAAAATAATATAAATAAATAATAATTCTAATAGCTTTAAATAAAGGATAATAATTTAAAATAAATGAAAGGATAATTTAAGAGAGAGAATATTAAAAAGGCTTTATAAATTGATAAATAATAATAAAAATAAGCAAATAAAATACCATGCCTCTTTAAAATAATCTAAATGTAAATATATGTGTAAATAATAATTTTTAATAAATAATAACTTAATATAAATGATCATAACTTTAAATAAAGAAAAGGATAATTGAGGAGAGAGAAAATGAAAAGCTTTATAATTAAATAAATAATAATATAAATGATAAATAAATAATATAAATGATAAACTTAAATATACATATAATTAATAACAATAATAAATTAAAATAAAAATGACTTAATATATATATATATATATATATATATATATATATATATATATATATATATATATATATATATATATATATAAATTAAAAATACTTAAATAATCTAAATGGATAATAAAATAAATTAAATGATAACAAAATAATAATTTAAATTAAATTAAATTAATTAATTAAATTGAATTAAATTAAATTAAATAAATGAAAATCAAATATTAAAATAAATGATAATGTATATAAACAATAAATTAAGTTAAATCAAATTAAATTAAAAAAATTAAATAAATCAAAAATATATTAAATTAAATGATAATGTAAATAAATAAATAATTTAAAATTAAATTAAATTAAATAAATAAATTAAATTAAGTTAAATAAATTAATGAAAACCGAATATTAAATTAAAGTTAAATAATAATTGTAAATAATAATAAATTAAATTAAATTAAATTAATTAAATTAATTAAATCATATTAAATTAAATTAAATTAAACAATAATGTAATAATAAATTAAATTAAACTAAACAAATTAAACAAATTAAACAAATTAAATTAAATAAAACAAAACAAATTAAATTAAATCTTATTAAATTAAACAATAATACTTTACATTAAGTTAAATAAATAAATTAAATTAAATTAATAATAATTGTAAATAATAATAAATTAAATTAAATTAAATAACAAAATAAAATAAATTAAAACTAAAATAATAATTTAAATAAATAAATATCAAGTTAAACTAAAATAAAATAAATAAATAACCATTAATTAAATAAATAAATAATGATAAAGTAAATAAATCACAATGAATTAAATAAGATAATAAATTAAATAAATCATAAAGATAATAATAATTTTAATTACACATAAAAGATAATAATTTTAAATAACATAACAACACATAAATAGTAAACAATAAAGAATAATAACACATAATAACATAAACAATAATAACATAATAAAAATAATAATAACATAACATCATATAAAATAACATTAATATAAGAATAAAATAACATACAATAATAATATAACACATAAACAAAATAAAACAATAACATACAACATACAACAATGATAACACATAACAACATAAACAATAACAATATAATACGATAATAACATATAAATAACAATCACATATAATCATAACTACAATCCCAACACAAATAATAATCACCACACACAACAACAGTCCTAATCATAATACGATACCAACACGATAACAATCAAACCTAGGATAGGCCTCCTGAGGCATGGTTCATTTTTCCCTTTATAAAGATCCCTAGGAAATCACAACTTGGTGTAGAAAACATAACAAGAATACCCTTATGCATAGTGAATGCATGGAGTAACCCAAATTTTTACCCGATGTCCACATAACCTTCCCAATTCATATTCCAAACTCAAAATCCCTAGTTTCAAATCCTAGCACAAACCAAAACCAAAATAAAACCAAACCCAAACCAAAAAATAAACCAAAACCAAACCTAGTTCAAACCCAAACCAAATACAAACCAAACCAAACTCAAATCCTCCAATCCCCAAACTAAAATCAAACTCAATTAAAAACCACAAACTCTTCATAGCACTCCCATAAGTCCAAATCAAACTACCAATTGCCACCAATCCAAATCCAAACCACACCTAAAGCCATACGCCCTAACCTACCCCGAACAACAGTGTTCATTAAGCATAAGGGTATAGGTGGGGTGAATTGTTAAGCAACATAATAAGTCTAAATGAGCCCGAGACTTTTCATTAGGATATGAGAGGGAAGCATGGACCTGCATCCTTCTTTGACTGTTTGGATACCTCTGAGGTCTATTAAACTTAATATGTCTGCTTAACGAAACCATCCTCAATTAAATTAAAGAAAGTTTATTGAAACACAACTTAAAAGTTCGCATAGACATCATAGGACTTGGTAGACAACCAGGATCTAAACATAGACATCATAGGATTGAGTAGCTACTGCTTGTTAGTCCTACTTTTTCATGTTTTCTGGCAAGCTTTAATTTCTGCAAAATTATAAACACCTATATGCAATGCAATACTGAAGTTTCAGCTGGGAATGCCGAGAAGACCCTCCAGGTACGCTTTTACTTTATTGCAATTTACCTTATTGCAATTTTATTTACCTGCACTGCGTTTTACTTTTCTTGCATGATAAATAAGATTGTTGCATGAAAACTGAAACCTTTAGGATAGCCAAAAAACTGAAACCCAAAACTAAATTAAAAGTTACAACAAGATAAAATTCACCGCCACAACATTCAAAATATAAGACAACTCAAGATTTAATCACAAATAGAACAACAAAAACTACAACTTTAACTAAATTAAAACGTCTCGTTGGATGATCGGGAATACCTCGGGTGTTGTAACCCACGTGTTGCTAACGGGATTTCCCACGGTCTAAATGAAAGTGTGGAACTCATTTAGTTGAGTTTAGAAAATTCATCTGGACTAAGTGAATCCGATGAAAATAACGGTGCCGGGATGACGGAACCGAGGGATCTTAATCGGTTCTGTTTAATCAAATTTAAGATTTGTTTTAATTAAAACATTAAAAAAACACAAAAATATTTGGATTCTAAGACTTTTTTAAACCAAAACACTTGTCTCATCTTCTGATTTATGATTTCTAAAACTAAACATCTGCAACAACAAGGAGCTCGAGGCAATACACCGAAGGGCAGCACGATCAAGGATGCGGAAGGCCATGTTCAAGAGAGCAAACAGCGGAACTTCAACAACAACTCTCTTTTCTTATAAATAAATAACTAGCCATAGGATTTCGAGGTAGTTTGCCTAGTGCAACATAAATCCTCAACTTTTTGTTAGGCATTTACAAAATTATCTTATACAAATTAAGTCCTAATCGGTCTTAGGACTCCGAGGTAGTCGTTCGGTACGACATAAACCCTCACATCTTCGAGGCTATTTGTATGATTGTGTCATACGAATATAAGTCTTAATTAATTAAAACTGGCAGGATTGAAACATTATATAATTTCCTCAAATTTAAACCAAACAATAGGATAGTTTGGGAAGTTGCCAAGATTCTTCTTGGATCCTCAACTTCTCCTACTTCTCTTCCTTTAGACTCCTGAAATAAACTGCTCCAAATTTGATCTATTCCCTATTGAAATTTCCAAAATTCAATCCTTTGAAAACCTTAAACTTTGAAATTCTTGAGAGCAAAACTACTGATCATTATCGAGAGTTTTCTTAAATGATTCCCGTCATTTAGGATGTAATTAACTGTATGGGCTTGCCCTTATAGGGAGCTTTAAGAACCTAGGTAATATAAACCCTGCTTAATTCCTTTATATTAAGCAGGGGAACCTGTCAGCTTATAAAATTGGTTCGCAGACCAAACGTATGTCACAAATCTTTTAGTTTATTTAATCAAGCCCCATCGTCAAACAGTGTGACTATTCCTCGGGATAGATACACAGTTTGTGGTGCAGTGCTCGTTTATATAAACTATTTGGGATGTGGGATCAGTTTAATTTTACATCTTAAAATTTTCAAACTCAAAAAATTATTTTCAAAAATCAAATGCTACTTTCCAAAAATTATATATATACTTAAATTAAATTTAAAATCTAAAAATATGCCGACAGCTTCTGGCGACTCCACTGGGGATTAGTTCCTCTCTCCATTTTGATCAGATGGTTTTGCTTTCATAAATCGGTAGTAAATCCATGCCTCTAGTGGATCAAACTACCATTCTTCCGTTGACATATCTTGTTCATTTCTATCTTGAACATGTATGATCAACATTCCTTAGATTTTGGAGCCACTGTTTAGACACCCCTAAATAGAGAGGTTCTGAAATCCTCCTTTTATTACCTCTCTAAAGAGGTGGGGTCGGACCCCCAATAGATGTGTTGGTGGATTGATTCCACTTGGGCAATGTGCGTTGTGAATTCAGCTAAGGACTGGGTCCTGAATTTCACTTTTGCTCCGTGTCTCTCGGGTTTGATTTGCTATCGGCAAATTAAACCAAACTTCTACTTTCGTACCTTTCACTCAAATTTTGAAATTAAACGAACAATGTTAATAAATATAAAAGCCAAAAAAACAAAATATAAAATAAGGTGAAAACACCAAACAAAATAAGAGAATTGCCAGTTTGCAGTACAAGTGCGGTAGCTTGAGTACTTCCGTTGAAACTACAAGGCACAGACGTTACTGACTTCCAGAAATTCTTTAAATGCCAGGAACAATGTCTTCGCCAAAGTTGATCTTTTCTTTCGCCTCCGGAGTAGAGTTCACCATCAATAGGGACGAGCTGCCTGAGCTGGCGATCATCAAATTCAGACAAGGGTTCGACGATGTCGAAGCTAAGTTCGGGGATCTGGCTATTGAAATGATGAAGCCTGAAATAAGCAAGTCCGTTAAGCCTATTGTAACGTTCAACATGAAGTCTGTTGAAGAACTCCCCATGCCAAAGAAGGGTTGGACTGAAAAGAACTCAGATGCCGTTGGGACTGCTCCTGAGACTGTTTCTGCTCTTATCGCCGGATTCACTACCACTGTACCAGTCACTCTGCTAACTAAAGGAAAAGATATTCTACATGAGGAAGAGTCAGTCGATGCTTGTGTTTTTCCATCTTCTAAATTCAAGATTGAGTCCAATTCGAAGTCCATACAAATGGCAAAGGCACAGGAATGGAAACACGATCAGGGAATTCTGAAGATCAAGCAGCCGCAACAACAACCGCATCGGTCTGAAGAACAGTCGTTCCAGTTGAGACCACACCAGATAGGTGGGAGACATGGTCCAATAATGAATCAACGATTAAACAAGGTATAACCGTTCAAAGAGGAGTCGGTGTCGCAGATATTCCGTTACTTGATAAAGAGGCCAGAATTCAGACTACCAGAGCCAAAGAAACCAGAGGAGGCCGGCAAGAAAGATCATCCCCAATACTGTCCATACCACCGGTTGCTCGGTCACACCATAGAAAACTGCTTCAGCTTTAAGGATTGGCTTGAACAGAATTTCAGGAGCGGAAACTTAACGATCCCGAATGAGTATTTAAAAGAACCTGAAAAAGGTTCTATAAATATGATTTTGTGTGATTTGATTAGCTTCTGCAAGACGACACCGCTCCTCTAGAAAATAAGTGATGTTTCTCAAGAACCTCCAATTGACCTTAAAGTTCTCAAAGGAAAGTCAATTGAGTCTTCCTTGGAAAAGCTTCGAGCTAACGTTACACAACTGTATAAAGATCATAAAGAAGACTTTGAAGAGGAAGATTACAACTTAACAGATTACACGGAAGGCGAATTCACCAAAATCAACGTCATCGAGACCCAAGCCATGTTAGCTGCGAGCGACACTCCTCTTTGTGAGGAGAACACCATGGATGAGTGGTGGAGGGTCGTTCAACAAAGAGATGAACATATCAGCCGTCTCGAGAAGAAAATCGAAGAAATGACGACTGCTATGTCTATAATGCAAGGACAGTTGCACTCACAGCCGGTGGCATCCCCGGAGATGAACCAGCCAGAGATGGTCCATATTACCTATGAAAGAAGGGAAGTCGCTTCTGCAAACCGAGATGAGCCGCCAAAGAAAGATTCAACTCAGAATATGGTGCCAGAAAAAGACATTAAGCTAATGGTTGAACAACGAGTGAGAGAAACCACGGATCAATCAAAAGAGGGACATCAATTCCGAAAGGTAGGCCCTACCCGGAGGAGTTTGATACCATCCAATACCCCAAGGGTTTCGTACCACCTTTGTTCAGGACTTTCGACGGGACTGGAAACCCTCGAGAGCACGTTGCACACTTTCGAGCAAGTTGCTGCAATGCGAGGGGTAGTGATGCGCTACTGCTTCGACAGTTTGTGAGTAGCCTTTTAGGAATCACCTTCTGGTACGCAGACTTATCGAACGGTTCAGTGAAGACTTTCACAGAAATGGAGAATCTTTTTGTCAAGCATTTTGTCTGGGTTCAACACCACGTCACTATAGGCAGTCTTGTGGAAGAGAAGTAGAAGCCAGATGAAACTTTGTGGAGTACATTCTACGGTGGAGAAACTTAAGCATGAAGTGCGAGCCCCAATTGCAGGAGAAACATGCGATTGAGGTCTTACTCAAGAACATCCATGGACCGATAGCTTTCATGCTTAAAGGACTCACCATCAAGTCGTTTGAGAAACTACTTAGTAAAGCTGCAAGCCTGCAAGAGGAGGTCAAACAAATTGAATTCATCAAGAAAGAGGACATGATGAAGCCAACAAAGATATCTGAAAAGAGATCAGAGATAGTGGCAACGATCGACAAAGGAAAGCAGCCGATACAGACCGAGCAGTTACCTCAATACAATTAGCAGCACCAGCCGCCTCAGTACGGTCAGTTTTCACGGCGATACGGTCGGTCGCTTCCTCGGTTCGGTCGACCACTTCCTCAATTCAGTCAGCCGCCTCAGTGGTATGTTCCACACCCACAGTAGTATGTTCAGCCACCAGAGCAGTACGTTCGACACCCACCGTAGTATATTCAGCATGTCCAACAGTGCTATCAGCAGTACAATCAGCAACACAGTCAACAATCATCCCAGCAGAGGCCACTCCGGACGGATGGAAGGCAAGGTCGGTCTATGACCGATTTTTTGAACAAAGTATATCCCTTCAATGATGAAGAAGTAGCACGGATGTTCCAAAATTTGATTAAGAAGCCCGAGTTCAGATTGCCTTAGGCAAAGAAGCCGGTGGAGGTTAACAAGAAGAATCATCCCAACTATTGCCCATATCACAAAATGCTTGGGCGCACCATTGAAGGATGTATCGGTTTCAAAGAATGGTTGGAGAAGAACTTTAATAATGGAAGCGTAACAATCCCCGATGAATATTTGAAAAGAACTTGAAGAGGTTCTATCAATATGATTTCGGTGATTTGTTTGCTTCGATTGATTCCTACGCAGCTGACAACAGACGGGACACTTTTCGATTACTATTGTACTACTTTTGTTACTCAGCATGATCAGTATTAAGTTATACTATCTCTTCTATCGCAATGAATGAAAGAAAAAGGAGTTTGTTTTTGTCCAGAATTGCTCAATATTTGGAAAAAACTCAAATGGGGATATTTTGCTAAGACTTCGACTTCAGGAAAGAATGAAGTTAATGCCCTAATGGCTAGGTCCTTCACTTTAAGGAATTTGGACTGGGTCCTAAGTTGATTTCAAAATGAAGTAGTGTGATTGAAATACAAGTAATTGATTCAGGATATCACGAGCTTTTTGATTTCCCGCCATGTGGCTGGGTCCGAACTTTCGAATAAGTTATAATATTCCAGGATTCACGTTAAGGAACATTTCAGAATTATTAATTAGGGGAGTTTCAAAATTCAAAATCTTTTAAATGAAATATGCACTGCCAGATATAGTAATTCTCAGAAAACAAAAGGAGTAAAAAAAAATATGAGGAGAAGCTTGAGGTGAGCACAAAATCAAAAATTGGTGCCCCAATTCAGGCATTCAAAATCTTTAACACGTGCTCCACCAGATATAGTAATCTTCAATGAAAAAAAAATGGATGAAAAAAAAAGAAGAGAGAAAAAAAAAGAAACAAAAAATGCTCCCTGAGAAGAAGCTTGAGGCAGGCATATAATCAAAAATTGGTGTCTTAATCCTCCCCGATTTATAAAACTTGAAAGGCAACCTTAAGAAGTTTCCTCTAATATTATGCTTTGAAAAGAGTCAAGTGATTAATGCCTTTTGGTCGGTTATTAATTGACTCAGAAATATCTTTGAACAGTGAAAAATATTTTACTCACATGAACATAAATTTTGAAATCTACTTAGGTCTGGGAAGGAAGAATTAAAGAAAGGGTTACATTGTTGGCAATTAATGGAAATTCGACCCTGAAGTCGTATCTTTCAGTGTCCAGCAAATACAACTCTAACTTTAACTCGAAGAATGTCAGAAAGATTTCTCGAAGACAACTTCAACAACCTTCACAGAATCTGCAACAAATCAAATGATAACTGTTACAAACAAAGCTGTGAAATTACAGCCACTTCAGCTGTGGCGTCCTTAGAGATAACACACCTTTATAGGTACTTGAAAGAATATAATTCCGATAGCACCTTAAAGAGTGAGTTATTTTCTAGCACTGGTCCTTAGTCAGTGAACAATACCTCAAGAAGTGTTGTACATCACAACGTTTCAAAGACAGAGTCTTGTTCTACGAAGCGCTGATGCCGCACTTGTGTAAAACTGGGTCCAAATCCTAAAAGAAATGCAACTAAATAAAAATCTGCATCAAACAAAATAAAAGTCAACATTTGAACAAAACAAAAGAACTCTATACCTTGTAAATTTAAAAAAAAAATCTCTGCACGGACATTTCAATAAAATTAAGCACCCATGAATTTCTACAAACATTCTTTGCACTTTAAAAAATATTAACATAATCTCTGCATCCATGAATATCAGCAATATCTTCAATCTCTGCATTCATAAATCTCAGCAATATGTTCAGTCTCTGCATTCATAAATCTCAGCAATATGTTCAGTCTCTGCATTCATAAACCTCTGCATTCCCAAATATCAACGAAATCTTTTTGAATCTATGCATAAATATAGCTCAGCAAAATTCTTCACGGTCTATGCATCCGTAAAATCTCAACAATCTCAACATTTCTCAGCATATTCTCGGTAATCTCAGCAATTCTCAGCAATTCTCAGCTTTTTCAGCATTTCTCAGCAATTCTCAGTAATTCTTAGCATTCTCAGCATTCTCAGCAATTCTTAGCAATTCTCAGCAGTTCTCAGCAATTCTCAGTAGTTCTCAGCATTCTCAGCATTCTCACGAATCTCGGCATTTCTCGGCATCCTCGAGCAATCTCGAGCAATTCTCGGCATATTCTCGACGATTCGGGATAGGCTTCCGGCTGTACTCCCATCTCGAGCATATTCTGCTGAGTTCTCGAGCACGGGATAGAGCTTCCGCCTACTCCCTCCATTGCGGTTCTCTACATTAGGATAGGCACGGTCCTACTCTTTTCTCAGCAATCTCAACATTCAACTCTCTCAGCACAAAATTGAAATCAAAACAGTCTTAGCATTTGGGATAGGCTTCTGCCCTACTCCCTTCTCTGCATATTCTCTGCATTCGGGGTAGTCCTTCACCCCATTCCTTTCCCAGCACAAAATTAAAATTGAAATTACAATTGAAATTGAAGCTGAAATTGAAATTGAAGCACTCTGCATTTTGGAATAGGCTCAGTCCTACTTCCTTCTCAGCATACAAATGCATTCGGGTGGGCCTCAGCCCTACTCTTTTCTCCGCATAAAACCAAAATTGAAATTGAAATTAAAACTGAAATCAAGATCAAATTGAAATTAAAGTCGAAAGAAAAGCAAAGTAAATCAAATCCAAATTTGAAATTTGAAATTTGAAAATTAAAGTTGCAACTCTTAAATTGAAAATTCCTCCTCTTGTTTCCCCAGCTGAAACAACTCTCTCTCAATTTCGCATTTTGCCCTAAGTATTTTACTTAGGCGACTTTGTGTTGGTTTGTTGATCTTCTTCGGTCAACACCAATACGCGCGGTGTGCTCTGTCGGCACACTACACCTATTGAGGGTCCATTTGTTGACCTCACTTTTGGTTGAGGTCTAGTCTCTCTTTAGAATAGCCTAGGGTCTAGCCATAGGACTCTCCTGGTGACTTTCTTAGAGGACTAGTCATGGAACCCTTCCCATAGAAATTCAAAACTCTTCTTGCTTCACTAGGGGTTTTCATATGCTTAAGGCCTAACCTCCACCTTTTGGTAGGAAAAGGCAAGCATAAGGAATCCTAGGGAAGTCCCCTATAGGTGTTCGGACCTTAGGATTTGCCCTAAGGGAGGTGCTGGAGATCACCACTCATACACTTCACATTCACAACATACACACACTGCACATTCTAATTTCAACCACGAACTCTTTGGAAACTCATGTGGATAGCCTAGCCCTAAGTCTATGACTAAGTGGTAGGGACAAACACATAGAGGACCAAATGTAAGTGACCCTTGGTCATTACATCCTGCTCACCTTGAAGCCACCTTCAAATTTCCAAAATTTCAATTTTTGGCCCCTTTGCTCCTAAATAACCCCGAACTACCCAAAATTTCCAAAATTACCCAAATTCACCAAACCCCCCCCCCCAAAATCATTCCAAGATATTCCTTACCACTCAAATTGACTATTCATGACCAAAAATTCCAAAATTTCCAAAAATACCCCCCAATACCCTCAAAATACCCAAAATACCCTTTTTGCCAAAATCCAAAAATTCCAAAAAATTATCAAAAAAATTCTAGAAAATCCTAAAAATTCCCAATTTCATTTTGTTTAACTACACTATGGGTCAATTTTGCCAAATTAATACACTTTCAATCCAAAATCCCAACTTGGCCCATTTAACCTAAAGGTGCCTAAACCAAACCCAATCTTGACCCAATTGACCCCAATTTTCATCAAATTCAATTCTAAACCAAAATTAAACATCCCAAATATCCACTTAGACCAATATCAAGTCCAATGTGACCCACATTTGAATTTAATTCCACTTAAAATCAAAATCCCGAATTTTGCCTAAATAACCCAAAACTCCTAAAGTGACCCAATGTCAATCAATTCCTCCCAAATTTTAATGCAAAACTCTTTATAACACCTCATTAAACTGAATTGGATCATAAATTTCCCATAATTTGAGCTCAGGTCTTACCCAAATCCATTTTGGACCAAAGAAACCCCAATTTTGACCCAAGCTGAACACATGTTTTAAATCCACCAAATTGGCCCTCTAAACCTTGTTAAAACCCTTTTATGTCTTCATGAAAATTTTTCGAGACAACCATATCTACATTAGTGTTGAAGACCTCTGAACACCATTCCCACTCAAACTCAAGATAACTTGACCTGAACCCAACATGGTCCAAAATAATCAAAAATCCAATCCATGACAAAATTGAACCTCCAAATGAGCTCAAAATCATTTCATTTCTTCATGAAAAATTTTCATTACAATTATATGAACAATATTGTTCAAGGCAACTAGAGCTCATTCTCACTCAAACCCAGGTTAATTTAGCCCAAACCCAAATGAACCTAATTAAACTAATAATTCAAATCAAATCAAATTAAACCAAAAATTAATTAAATTAACTTCATGAAATTCCTAAAATAAGTACATATATAATAAAATATATATATTAAATAAATAAAATAAAATAAAATAAAAAGAAAATTTCTCCCTCATCCCTCCCTCACCCTACACGCCACCTACACCCCTCTCCATCACTCCCATCACTTCTCCCCTCACCTCCTCACCTCTACCATGTCACCACTACACCTCCACCTCATCTCATTCCACTCTCCCCCAATCCTCTTAGCCGTGAGCCTTGCCCATTAAAAACCCACTCACCACTTCATTTCACACCCCCTTACACACTCTTACACACTCCCTTACACACACACTTACACTTTTCCTCATCCCCCCCCCCAAACTCCTTCTAGCCGTGAGCCTCTCTTCTCCTTCTCCTCCTTCTAAGCTAGCCACAATCACTCACTTCCTATCTTAGCCAAGGTTTCCAACAAGTGCTTCTCCAAGGCAAGGTAACATCTTCCTCTTCTCTCTACTTTTACTTTTAGTTCAAAATTTCTTAAAGGGAAAAGTTCATCATCATGTTTATGTTTAACTTAAAAGTCTAAATCACACATACATGCTTTTATTTTTTCTTATTATCCTTCATAGGTTTTTCAAAAAAAAATTATATGTTAATCCCTTTCACAAATCTTCAAGCTATTTAAACTTTCCCATGCTTAAGCTTTAGGATTTTTTTTATGCAAAATTATTTAGCTATTTCCATGACTTAGCCTTAAGATGTTTTTCATGCAAGCTAATTTAGTTTTTTAAAATCTCCCCATGTATATTTTCAAAAATTATGTGTAGGTTGTTTATCCTTCATGTTATTTAAATTTTATTCATGCATAGGTTTAGGAATCCTTTTCTTTTTTGTAAAGTTATGTAGCTAGTGTTAAATATTAAAATCTAAAAGAAACAAAACATGAAGGGAATGGAAATAATTAAAAAAAAAAGAAAAGAAATAAACATAAGAATAAAATAAGATAAGAGGAAATGGAATAAATTTTTAATAATGTATAATAATAAAATAACATAACTATATACATATGTAAAATAAATAAAGTAAATGTAAATATATTATATTTCCTAAATAATATTGTAAATAAATTATAATACTAAATAAATAACTACTTTACATTTAAATAACATAACTACATACTACTAAAATATAAATGAATAATATATATATATATATATATATATATATATATATATATATATATATATATATATATATATATGTAAATGGATAATAACAATATGTAAATAATAAAAAGTAATGTGATAAGAATAAAATAAATGACTATAAACCTAAATGATAATGAAAATATAAGAAAAGGATAATAACAATAAAATAATAATTGTAAATATAAAAAATAAGTAAATAAAAATGTCATTCTTTTTAAAATAAATATAAATAAATAATAATTCTAATAGCTTTAAATAAAGGATAATAATTTAAAATAAATGAAAGGATAATTTAAGAGAGAGAATATTAAAAAGGCTTTATAAATAGATAAATAATAATAATAATAAGCAAATAAAAATACCATACCTCTTTAAAATAATCTAAATGTAAATATATGTGTAAATAATAATTTTTAATAAATAATAACTTAATATAAATGATCATAACTTTAAATAAAGAAAAGGATAATTGAGGAGAGAGAAAATGAAAAGCTTTATAATTAAATAAATAATAATATAAATGATAAATAAATAATATAAATGATAAACTTAAATATACATATAATTAGTAGCAATAATAAATTAAAATAAAAATGACTTATAATATATATATATATATATATATATATATATATTAAAAGATAAGAATATAAAGAATAATAAAATAAATAATACATATATATATATAAATTAAAAATAATTTAAATAATTTAAATGGATAATAAACTAAATTATATGATAATGAAAATAATAATTTAAATTAAATTAAATAAATTAAATAAATTGAATTAAATTAAATTAAATTAATGAAAATCAAATATTAAAATAAATGATAATGTATATAAACAATAAATTAAATTAAATCAAATTAAATTAAACAAATTAAATAAATCAAAATTATATTAAATTAAATGATAATGTAAATAAATAAATAATTTAAAATTAAATTAAATTAATTAAATAAATTAAATTAAGTTAAATAAATTAATGAAAACCAAATATTAAATTAAAGTTAAATAATAATTGTAAATAATAATAAATTAAATTAAATTAAATAAATTAATTTAATCAAATCATTTTAAATTAAATTAAATTAAATAATAACATAAATAAATATTAAATTAAATAAATTAAATAAAATAAAACAAATTAAATTAAATTTTATTAAATTAAACAATAATACTTTACATTAAATTAAATAAATAAATTAAATTAAATTAATAATAATTGTAAATAATAATAAATTAAATTAAATTAAATTAAATTAAATAACAAAATAAAATAAATTAAAACTAAAATAATAATTTAAATAAATAAATATCAAGTTAAAGTTAAATAAAATAAATAAATAACAATTAATTAAAGAAATAAATATTGATAAAGTAAATAAATCACAATGAATTAAATAAGATAATAAATTAAATAAATCATAAAGATAATAATAATTTTAATTACACATAAAAGATAATAATTTTAAATAAAATAACAACACATAAATAGTAAACAATAAAGAATAATAACACATAATAACATAAACAAAAATAACATAATAAAAATAATAATAACATAACATCATATAAAATAACATTAATATAAGAATAAAATAACATACAATAATAATATAACACATAAACAAAATAAAACAATAACATACAACATACAACAATGATAACACATAACAACATAAACAATTATAATATAATACGATAATAACATATAAATAACAATCACATATAATCATAACTACAATCCCAACACAAACAATAATCACCACACACAACAACAGTCCTGATCATAATACGATACCAACACGATAACAATTAAACCTAGGATAGGCCTCTCGAGGCATGTTTCATTTTTCCTTTATAAAGACCCACTAGGAAATCACAACTTGGTGTAGAAAACATAACAAGAATACCCTTATGCTTAGTGAATGCATGGAGTAACCCAAATTTTTACCCGATGTCCACATAACCTTCCCAATTCATATTCTAAACTCAAAATCCCTAGTTTCAAATCCCAGCACAAACCAAAACCAAAATCAAACCAAACTCAAACCAAAACATAAACCAAAACCAATCCTAGTTCAAACCCAAACCAAATACAAACCAAACTAAACTCAAATCCTCCAATCCCCAAACTAAAATCAAACTCAATTAAAAACCACAAACTCTTCATAGCACTCCCATAAGTCCAAATCAAACTACCAATTGCCACCAATCCAAATCCGAACCACACCTAAAACCATCTGCCCCAACCTACCCCGAACAACTGTGTTCATTAAGCATAAGGGTATAGGTGGGGTGAATTGTTAAGCAACATAATAAGTCTAAATGAGCCCGAGACTTTTCATCAGGATATGAGAGGGAAGCATGGACCAGCATCCTTATTTGACTGTTTGGATACCTCTGAGGTCTATTAAACTTAATATGTCTTCTTAACGAAACCATCCTCAATTAAATTAAACAAAGTTTATTGAAACACAACATAAAAATTTGCATAGACATCATAGGACTTGGTAGACAACCAGGATCTAAACATAGACATAGACAACCAGGATCTAAACATAGACATCATAAGATTGAGTAGCTACTGCTTGTTAGTCCTACTTCTTCCTGTTTTCTGGTATGCTTTAATTTCTAAAAAATTATAAACACCTATATGCAATGCAATACTAAAGTTTCAGCTGGGAATGCCGAGAAGACCCTCCAGGTACGCTTTTACTTTATTGCAATTTACCTTATTGCAATTTATTTACCTGCACTGCGTTTTACTTTTCTTGCATGATAAATAAGATTGTTGCATGAAAACTGAAACCTTTAGGATAGCCAAAAAACTGAAACCCAAAACTAAATTAAAAGTCACAGCAAGATAAAATTCACCGCTACAATATTCAAAATACAAGACAACTCAAGATTTAATCACAAACAAAACAACAAAAACTACAACTTTAATTAAATTAAAATGTCTCGTTGGATGATCGGGAATACCTCAAATGATGTAAACCACGTGTTGCTAATGGGATTTCCCACGGTCTAAATGAAAGTGTGGAACTCATTCAGTTGAGTTTAGAAAATTCATCTGGACTAAGTGAATCCGATGAAAATAACGGTGTCGGGATGACGGAGCAGTGGGATCTTAATCGATTCCGTTTAATCAACTTTAAGATTTGTTTTAATTAAATTAAATTAAATTAATTAATTTAATCAAATCATTTTAAATTAAATTAAATTAAATAATAACATAAATAAATATTAAATTAAATAAATTAAATAAAATAAAACAAATTAAATTAAATTTTATTAAATTAAACAATAATACTTTACATTAAATTAAATAAACAAATTAAATTAAATTAATAATAATTGTAAATAATAATAAATTAAATTAAATTAAATTAAATTAAATAACAAAATAAAATAAATTAAAACTAAAATAATAATTTAAATAAATAAATATCAAGTTAAAGTTAAATAAAATAAATAAATAACAATTAATTAAAGAAATAAATATTGATAAAGTAAATAAATCACAATGAATTAAATAAGATAATAAATTAAATAAATCATAAAGATAATAATAATTTTAATTACACATAAAAGATAATAATTTTAAATAAAATAACAACACATAAATAGTAAACAAAAAAGAATAATAACACATAATAACATAAACAAAAATAACATAATAAAAATAATAATAACATAACATCATATAAAATAACATTAATATAAGAATAAAATAACATACAATAATAATATAACACAAACAAAATAAAACAATAATATACAACATACAACAATGATAACACATAACAACATAAACAATTACAATATAATACGATAATAACATATAAATAACAATCACATATAATCATAACTACAATCCCAACACAAACAATAATCACCACACACAACAACAGTCCTGATCATAATACGATACCAATACGATAACAATTAAACCTAGGATAGGCCTCCTGAGGCATGTTTCATTTTTCCCTTTATAAAGACCCCTAGGAAATCACAACTTGGTGTAGAAAACATAACAAGAATACCCTTATGCTTAGTGAATGCATGGAGTAACCCAAATTTTTACCCGATGTCCACATAACCTTCCCAATTCATATTCTAAACTCAAAATCCCTAGTTTCAAATCCCAGCACAAACCAAAACCAAAATCAAACCAAACCCAAACCAAAACATAAACCAAAACCAATCCTAGTTCAAACCCAAACCAAATACAAACCAAACCAAACTCAAATCCTCCAATCCCCAAACTAAAATCAAACTCAATTAAAAACCACAAACTCTTCATAGCACTCCCATAAGTCCAAATCAAACTACCAATTGCCACCAATCCAAATCCGAACCACACCTAAAGCCATCTGCCCCAACCTACCCCGAACAACTGTGTTCATTAAGCATAAGGGTATAGGTGGGGTGAATTGTTAAGCAACATAATAAGTCTAAATGAGCCCGAGACTTTTCATCAGGATATGAGAGGGAAGCATGGACCTGCATCCTTCTTTGACTGTTTGGATACCTCTGAGGTCTATTAAACTTAATATGTCTTCTTAACGAAACCATCCTCAATTAAATTAAACAAAGTTTATTGAAACACAACATAAAAATTCGCATAGACATCATAGGACTTGGTAGACAACCAGGATCTAAACATAGACATAGACAACCAGGATCTAAACATAGACATCATAGGATTGAGTAGCTACGCTTGTTAGTCCTACTTCTTCCTCGTTTTCCGGCATGCTTTAATTTACGCAAAATTATAAACACCTATATGCAATGCAATACTAAAGTTTCAGTTAGGAATGCCGAGAAGACCCTCCGAGTACGTTTTTACTTTATTGCAATTTACCTTATTGCAATTTATTTACTCGCACTGCGTTTTACTTTTCTTGCATGATAAATAAGATTGTTGCATGAAAACCGAAACCTTTAGGATAACCAAAAACCGAAACCCAAAACTAAATTAAAAGTCACAGCAAGATAAAATTCACCGCTACAATATTCAAAATATAAGACAACTCAAGATTTAATCACAAACAAAACAACAAAAACTACAACTTTAATTAAATTAAAATGTCTCATTGGATGATCGGGAATACCTCGAATGATGTAACCCACGTGTTGCTAATGGGATTTCCCACGGTCTAAATGAAAGTGTGGAACTCATTCAGTTGAGTTTAGAAAATTCATCTGGACTAAGTGAATCCGATGAAAATAACGGTGCCGGGATGACGGAACCGTGGGATCTTAATCAGTTCTGTTTAATCAACTTTAAGATTTGTTTTAATTAAAAAATTAAAAAAATAAACACAAAAATATTTGGATTCTAAGACTTTTCTAAACCAAAACACTTCTCTCATCTCCTGATTTATGATTTCTAAAACTAAACCTCTGCAACAACAAGGAGCTCGAGGTAATACACCGAAGGGCAGCACGATCAAGGATGCGGAAGGACATGTTCAAGAGAGCAAACAGCGGATCTTCAACAACAACTCTCTTTTCTTATAAATAAACAACTAGCCATAGGATTTCGAGGTAGTTTGCCTAATGCAACATAAATCCTCAACTTTTTGTTAGGCATTTGCATAATTGTCTTATGCAAATTAAGTCATAACCGGTCTTAGGACTCCGAGGTAGTTGTTTGGTACGACATAAACCCTCACATCTTCGAGGCTATTTGTATGATTGTGTCATACGAATATAAGTCCTGATTAATTAAAACTGGCAGGATTGAAACATTAAATAATTTCCTCAAGTTCAAGCCAAACAATAGGATAGTTTGGGAAGTTGCCAAGATTCTTCTTGGATCCTCAGCTTCTCCTACTTCTCTTCCTTTGGACTCCTAAAATAAAGTGCTCCAAATTTGATCTATTCCCTATTGAAATTTCCAAAATTCAATCCTTTGAAAACCTTAAACTTTGAAATTCTTGAGAGCAAAACCACTGATCATTATCGAGAGTTTTCTTAAATGATTCCCGTCATTTAGGATGTAATTAACTATAGGGGCTTGCCCTTATAGGGAGCTTTAAGAACCTGAGTAATATAAACCCTGCTTAATTCCTTTATATTAAGCAGGGGAACCTGTCGGCTTATAAAATTGGTTCGCAGACCAAATGGATGTCACAAATCTTTTAGTTTATTTAATCGAGCCCCATCGTCAAACAGTGTGACTATTCCTTGGGATAGATACACAGTTAATCTATAATGTTCGTTTATATAAAATGTTTGGGATGTGGGATCAGTTTGATTTTACATCTTAAAATTTTCAAACTCAAAAAATTATTTTCAAAAATCAAATGCTACTTTCCAAAAATTATATATATACTTAAATTAAATTTAAAATCTAAAAATATGCTGACACTGATGACTAGACTTCTTACTATGATCTAGTACTTACCCTTATGTGCTGTTGTTTTTATTTTTTGTATCTTTTATTTTTTATGTTTAGACAAAGATGACTGTGTAGGTGATCCCCAAATATTTGTGCTTACGATTTAGATAGGAAATTTATGATTTATAATATGGGATACTACGCAAGTATACGTATCATTTATCAAGTAATATAGGACTTTCTTATTAAACCCCGAGATATCGTATCCACAGGGAAATGTCTAAAACTTTAAAGAAATAATAAAAATGACTTTTTGCTTTTTTAATTGATTTTTGTAAGTATGTTTTAAGGTATTAATTTTGAAAAGTTGTCTTTGATATTCTAATAAAAAGTTAAACAGGAAATTAAAATTATTAATACACTAAACACGATATAAAAGTTATAAGAATCAAATATCTTTTTTCTAATTTAATGAATCAGTAATAGTTATGGATATTTATGTTGTGGAAGTATTTAAATGTATTCTACCAAACAGGAGCAATTATATTCTTTACCCTTACTTTGATCTATAAAGAAAATTTGTTAATTTGAATTTTTGAAATTTTGTAGATGGGTTAGGCAGGGAAGATACCCGCTCTCACTTTAGAGTTTCCTCAATTCCCACCACTTGGGGCTAACATCTCATAAAAAAATTTAAAATAACAAACCAAATTAGAGGGCTTTAGCCTGTCACTCTAAAGTCCTCTAATTTTACTCCGCAATAAAGCTTATCTCCCTATATATTTGCATTCAATCATATGGACTACAACTCTCACTTATATAATTGCATGTGATTCTTTCCAATTGTTCTTTGAGACAATATCGCATTGGATCTTACATAATCTCACAACAAATTTTAACATCTTAATTGGCTATATCAAGAAGTAAATTAAGTACAAGGAATTGAATCATCACAATTTCTTCCAGCATTAAACACTTATACTTTCCACAACATACTTCCATAATTTAATTACTTCATCATCTAAGAAAGAAAAAGATAAAGTAAAATACTCAGATTTCATGAAGAAAACACAAACACAACTTGATTTGAAAGCATAAACCATAATGAAAACACAATAATCTTTCTTGAAAACAAAGTGTAAAAACAAAGATAAATACTTATCTGAAAATCCTCTCCACAAGACTTTGGAAGTTCCTTTGGAATTTTGCTTTTCACAATACAACTCTATAGAGGTTGGCGCCCAACTCTGATGACTTTAAGAAAAACTTTAAACTTCAATAAAAAGTACTTACTAGGATGAAGGAAAATTGGTGAGAAGAAGGCTTCACACAAACCCTTTTTCCTCTCTTACTCTCTACTCTCTACTAACAACTATATAATAGAAGAATTCCAAAAACCTCTAACTCTTAACACACTTTCAACACACTAACAACAATAACCACCACCACATTTGCAAATTATGAGGCTTCATTTTTATAATTTTCCAAAAGGTACCTTAGTGTCTCTTCAAATCATATCCAGATTCAATGTATCCACCAAAAGATGCATCCCTTCAATCACATTTTTCGCCAAAGTTGCTTTTAACATCCCTTGAAAATGGCACCAAATTGATTAAAATTCAATTTTTAATTATGGCGCTTAAGTGCGCCGTCACTTTGGCGCTTATGCGCGAGAGGCCAAATTTCTCAAACTTTATAATTTTGCTCCAAATTTGATCCTTTTTCGCTCCTTTCATCATAATTAATCATTTTCATCGTACCTGCAGGAAAAACACATAATACTTTCCATTAAAGTGCAATATCATCAAAAATAGGTATAAAAATATGCATAAAAACACTATATATTTTAGGTGTATCAAAATCTCCCAAAATTAAAATGTTACTTGTCCTCAAGTGACTTTTAACCATAAAAATTTTGACATGCAAATTATGTAAATTAGTTTCTTAGAAAGGTTTCAAAATTTTGTTCTAGAAATAAAATAATCCAATTTAGAAAAAGTTTTAGTAAATAAGACCAACTTAAAGTTTAGAAAGTTCTTAAGTAAAGGATAATGAAAATATAAGTTTCTATCTAATTCAGAAATACTTATAGATTTTTTAAAATATAAGATTTAAACATTTTATTTTTCTCACTTAAAAAATTTTTAATTGAGAATAATTTTACTTACTATATTATAACCTTAAATTTTATATTTTCTCAAAACTTATATTTTAAACTTTAGGCATGGAACCAATTTTTGATTTAGCCCTTAAATCCTCAAGCTTCTCCTTCCTTTTCACATAATATTTTTCACCTTTTTCTCTTTTTCTTTTTCTTTTCTTTTATTTATTTATTTTTTTTATAAGGCAAGCATTACTGTATTTGGATAGGCTTTTAATGATTTTGAATTCCACCATTCCATTTAAAATAAAGATCTGATATGTATCTTTTACTTAAAAATAATAATAATAGTGTTGAAAATTATTTCTCAATAAAAGAAATTTAAGCTTTGAAAAATAAAAGTAAAATCTTCTATTCATCCAAAAATACAACATTTCTTACTAAAGATAGTTTAATTATATTTAAAATTTTTTTATTAAGAACATTTTAACTTTAAATTTTTTATTATTACTATTAATTTTAACTAAATTTTTTTTTTCATTTCTATATTCAAAATTTTGTTTCCCTCATATAACTTCATATAGATAATCATTTTAGATCAAAAATCAAATTTATTTTAAGTATTCTCGAGAACGAATAAAATTATAGGTTTTTAAAAAAATTTGTTTTTTAAATTCCCCCCAAACTTTAATTTTATGTCAGGATAAAAACATTTAAGCATAATAAATGATACATGAGTGAGAATTAGAAACTAATATAACATGCTTGCAGGAATTTCAATATTCTAAATATGCAAGTATAACAGTTTTAAAGAAAAATAGGAGTAAAAAGAAACTAATTTCAATTTTTCATAAAATAAAATTTTCAAAAGAGTTCTACATTAGTGGAGGTTTTTAAAGCAAATACACACCAACTTAACATAACTAAAATCACAACAATACGAGATAATAACTGGTAGTAGATTTTGAAAAGTTTTAAGCATGTAATTTTCAAATAGTGGTTTTTAATAGTGTTCTACATTTCCTAACAGATTTGGAATTAATTTACATTCTATTAAAAAAATTCAAACACTAAATACACATTAAAACTTTTACTACTAAACACATATCACAAACTACAACATTTAAAATTAATTTATCACATGAACATTTGAATGTGCATAATAAGAAATAGTCTAACTATGCCCTATACAATATCGGAGTTCATATCATAAATACATCGCACAACAATTAATCATCACATCACATATAAAAACATCAAAATAAAAACATAACTACAAATAAGAAATCACAAAACAAAACAAACTCAACACAACAACCCTAATCATCATCCTCATCATCATCTTCTTCCTTCCAGTCTCTAGATGGCACATAAGGTATATAAAATGGATGAGGGGCCATCTCAGCACTGTGATCACCTCTAATCACTCTATCCATATACTGCTGATAATTTTCCTCATATTCATCATGCTTAACAATATAAATTTCAATATTTACAATCTTACCATCCATATCTCTAAAGCTCTTGGGTAAGACTCACTTTCTTCAAAATCTTCTTTAATAATCCAGTTTGTGAATCACTAGATGATGATACTATAGAAGTAGTGGCACGTGAAGTAGAAGCAGCAGAAGCAGAAGCAGTGGAAGCTCTATATCCTACTCTCCAACCAAACTTTGAATGTACAGTGTAAGCGCCAACATACACTGGTGATAGGTCTCAATGGCTGAAGAACTTTTTCCCATGTTTCAAACTTCACACCAGAGCACTCACAAATCGAATGAATTAAGGAAGGAAATTTCATACCTGTAGTAGTAGCAGATCTGGCACAGTTCATAACATAATAAAAAATAATAGCCCCTATGTCAATAGGCTTTCCTTGCTAAATACAATTGTTTAGAACAACTCTTTCTCTCTCGTAACTTCACTAATATGACTTGAAGGTACCAGTTTAGTTGAGATAAAATAATGCCATGCCTTTGAAATGACATTCAACTTAGAGGCCTAAAAATTTACTCTTCATTCATTTATTAGCTTCCATAAACCTCTTCCATCAGTCAGAAAAGATATTATCTCATCTAGTTCTCCTTCAGTAAGATGATAATTAGCATAAAACAAAATAATGCAGGAGGCAAGTGGTAGAAGTCATTGATTACCGCAGGTGAAAAATGCACTTGTTCACCTCTAACCATCACTAAATTCTCTTTTGTTGCAGGCAAGTTTGCATAAAACTCTATGACCATAAAAATAATAGCGACAGCGGAGAAGTAACAGTAATTCGCCCAATTCCTTCTAGTAACATTTCTTCAATAACTCCTCCTGGCTTATTAAACACACGTTCAAGAATCAAATTTTGTGATGATAATGCATCGACATATTGATCCTCTGCTCTCACACTAACAATTTTTTTGGAATCAAATTTTGCTTTCTCTTTCGAGCGCCTTGACTTTGGAGCCATCTCTAAAAAATTGCAAAAATTCACCATAAATTCCAATATTAAACTAAACTTGCTAATTTAACTTCCAAAGGTAATTTCCACTAAATCCAAGCAATTTCTCATGCTTTTCCTAAAATTTCACCATAAATAATGATTTTAAGATTTTTCAATATGGTGAAAATAAAAAAAAAATTAGTTCTCATATCTCAAGGAATTCAAATATGACAAATCTCGTTGAAATTGGCTCTTAATTGATCCAACCTAAGGATGCATTAAATCCTATTTCGCAATTTTGAGAGGTTGACGGTGACGGGAGGTGTTAAAAATGTCAATTTTTTGGTTTTTAACTGCTGAAAACTGATTTTTGCTAACTGGCGCTTAAGCGCGAGGCATACGACGTTTAGCTGCAAAATCTGGCGCTTAAGCGCCGCATATCCTGATTTTCACAATTAATTTAAAAATTTACTAAACCCCTTGGTTCATCACTCTAAATCACTTCAAATAATCATTTCTCCCCCATAAAGTTTTCTAATTCTCCAAAGAAAGTTAAATTTCCATCAATTCCAAACAAATTTCACACAAACACAAACTTTCATTTAATTTAAACAACCACACTTAATACAAACTAAAAATTTCTGTCCAAACATTTTGGATGAAATTCCCAATACACAATAATTTAAATACATAAAAACAAAGATAAATTTACATCATTATGATGTAACAAACACACATTAAAGTTCAATAAAACACAAACATATAAAACTAGACACTAAACACTTAACACATAAAAACTATAACACTAGACTATAATCAAATTAATTTCAATCTCCATTAGGTGGAATATATCCAGAACCACCATTAATTCCATTTGAACCATCTGAAATATAAATATGATAAAACGGACGATGGTTGAAAACTTTCACATCTTCTTCTTCTAACCATTTGTTTTTCAAAAACATCGCCTTATCCGCTTCTTCAACATGACTGTTTGACTGAATTGCATTTTATGTTGCCATCCCATATGCGCTAAATGAGCGTTAGTTTCATTTAACTTTGCTTCAACTGTCTCCACGTTCGCTTCAATCCTCGCAATCCTTTCTGCAATACCTTCAATACTAACTGTAGGAATCCGCTGAATAACTCTTGCACACTTTCACTAATAAATTTCTTCTTGTTGGATTCCTCCTTATTCTTGATTTCACTCTCCCAAGAAGACATTTTTGCACTTAAAATACTCTTCTTAAGACTCAGAAATGAAAATAGGGACTGGGGCAAGTGTTTCTCTTAATTTAGGGCCTTTTTATAGACATGAGAAGTACTAAAACCGACCCTAGACGTTTTAAAACTCCAAAATAACTTCTAAAACCACTTCCCCATGATTTTGGCTTCTAGAAATTCATTTATCACGTTTTTCATAACTGCAGCGCTTAAGCGTCAACCAGGTGGAGCTTAGACGTCAGTGCACATTTTTGCACAGGTCTGCCAAATGTCCAAAATTTTCATTCTAACTTTTTTAAGTCACCAATTAATGTTAAATAAACACCACTATAACCAATCTCTTCAAAATACTATCACATAATCATGAAAAAAAACCAAACAAAGCACACAAAGCAAACATAAAGCAAAGCACACTGATAACTATTGCCTCCTACAAAGCGCTCGGTTTAATGTATTCAGCCTGACAAACCCAAAACTTATTCTGAGTGGCCCAACATCAGATTCTCATCAGGTTTAAATTGATCGACTGAAAATTAAGGTTTAAGTCAATGACCATTAACTTTGAATATTTTTTCAGTCTTAGGATCTTGAATATCCACAGCACCAAAAGAATAAACTTTTATCACAATAAATGGACCCATCCATTTGGACTTAAGTTTTCCAGCAAAAAATTTTAATTTGGCATTATACAATAGAACTTTTTGTCCTGGCTCAAGATTTTTAGTATGAATCTTTCGATCTTGTCATACTTTCATCTTATCTTTATAAATCTTAGCATTTTCATAAGATTCATTCCTCATTTCTTCAAGCTCATTTAATTGCAATAATCTCTTCTTAGCAACATCCTTTAAATTATAATTGAACTCTTTTATAGCCAAATATACTTATGCTCAAGTTCAACAGGTAAATGACAAGCTTTTCCAAAAATTAGCCTATATGGGGACATCTCTATAGAAGTTTTGTAAGCAGTCCTATAGGCCCATAAAGCATATTCCAGTTTGATTGAACAATCCTTTCTATTTAGATTAACAGTCTTTTCCAATATTCTTTTAATTTCACAATTGGATAATTCAACCAAACCACTTATCTGCAGATGATAAGCAGTAGCAATGCGATGGTTAATATGATATTTCTTTACTAACTTCTCCATAATCGCATTTCTAAAATGACTTCCCCTATATGTTATGATTACTCTTGGTATTACAAATCTGCAAAATATATTCTTTCTTAAAAATTTTGCAATACTTTGAGCATCACATTGAGGTAAAGCAACAACTTCAATCCATTTAGATACATAGTCTGCTGCTATTAAAATAGAAATCTTTTTGAAAGATGGTGTAAATGGTCCCATGAAATCTAATCCCCAAACATCAAATATTACAACTTCTAACATATAATTGAGGGGCATCTCGTTTCTTCTAGAAAGATTGCCTACACGTTGACATCAATCACAGTTTTTAATATATGCATTAACATCTTTAAAAATCGCAGGCCAATAAAATCCAGATTGTAAAATTCTATAAGCAGTTCTATCAACTCCAAAATGTCCCCCATAATCAGAATTATGACTTTTTTGAATAATTTCATAAGTTTATTCTAAAGGCACTCATATTTGAATGATCAGATCCATTCCTTGTTTATTTAAAAAATGGTTCTTTCCAAAAATAAGTTTTAGCATCAGATAAAAATTTCTTCCTCTCCTTGTATGCCAAACCATATGGTAAAATATTACTGACAATAAATTTTACAATATCGACATACCACGAAATATGACAATCATTAATAGTGAACAATTTTTCATCAGGAAAATGTTCATTAATTTCTTCAGTATCACTAAGAGATTTTTTAGTTTCAACCCTGGATAAATGATCAACAATGTGATTATCATGTCGGCTGCTTTTTTAAATTTCGATTTCGTTAAAAATATTTTTTTGGGTGTTTTGAAACAGTTTTTAATTTTATAAAACATAAATTTGATTTAATTTAATATATATATCTAGATTTTTAAAATTAATATTTTTTATTTTTGAATAAATATGAAATCAAACACATCTCATATAAATGATAGCTTAAATAATCAAGCATTTCATCGCAAGACATGTATTTATCCCGTAGAATAAGTATGTGGCTTCAGATGAAGCTTGCTCAAATAAACTAAAGAATTTATGACATCCGTTTGATCTGCGAACCATTTTGACCAACAATTTCCCCTACCTAATATGAAGGAATTTGATAAGGTTTATATTAATCTCAAGTCTTTAAGTTTCCTATAAGGGCAAGCCCCTATAGTTAATTACATCTTAGATAACCGAAGTCACCTCACAAAAAGCTTAATATAAATGAGGAAATATTAATATTCATGACTTTTAAAGGAAAGGTTTCCAAAGAAAATATGATAGTCAAAATTCAATAGGTGAATGGCTCAAACTTTGGAACATTTCATTTTATCAGAATCTAAAGGAGAGAAAGCTAGGGGAAGGACATAGATTCAAGGAGGACCCATTGTCTTCCCAATCTATCCTATAGTTTATCTTTAAATCTTGGAAATGACGTTCTTTAAATTTCAATCCTGCCAATCAATTATAGGGAATACATTTGCATAATATCTAATTATGAAAACAACCTGGAATATTGGAGGGTTTATGTTGTATCAGACACAAACTTGGAATCCTAGAGAGAATTAGGGCTTATATTACACAGCAGGGCTGTGCAAAAGCCTAAAGAAAAGGTGAGGACTTATGCTGCACTAGGCAAGAAACCTCAAAGTCCTATGGCTTCTTGTTTAAATTAAGGAATGGTTTTGCTAATGTAGAAAATTTTTGCTGTTAAAGATGGCCGTGCTGCCCACTATGCATGCTTCAAGCTCCTCGTCATAGCAGGTTTAGTTTAAAGATGTTTCAATTGAGGAAAAGACAAGTGTCATGGATTAGAAATATTTAAATTGAGATGTCTTAATATTTTATTAGTGAAATATTAAAGTTGATTATAGCAACACCGGTTAAGATCCCACGGTTCCATCATCCCGGCACCGCCATTTTCATCGGATTCACTTAGTCCAAATGAATTTACTAAACTAAACTTATTGAGTTCCATACTTTCATTCAGACCGTGGCAAAATACTGTTAGCAACACGTGGGTTACCTCCTCCAAGGAATTCCTGATCATCCAATGAGACGTTTTAACTTAGTTACAATTGTAGTTTTTATTTTGTTTATGATTAAATTTTGAGTTATTTTATATTTTTGAATATTGTGGCAGTGAATTTTATCTTGTTGTGATTTCTAATTTAGTTTTGTTTTGGTTTTGTGGCTATCCTAAAGGTTTCAGTTTTCATGCAGGGTGGCAATGTTGTTTATCAGGCAAATTACAAGAAACGTAAAGTGCGGTAAAAAAACACAGCAAAAGAAAGCACTGAAAACTTATAAAAGTGTACCTGGTGAGTCTTCTTGTTCCTCCACGTAAAACTTTAGTATTCTTTGCAATAAAAATTTATATTTGCAGGGAAGTAACACCTTATGGATATGTCCATCACAGGCCTATCAAGTCCTAGGTCATAACCCGGTGAACTCCTATTTGTTCATTTGAGAGATATTTTCACTTAATAAATATGATTAGTGCAGTAGTCCTGCAAGGTGTCCAAAAGACTTGTGGAGAGCCTCTAAGAGATACCTAGATGTTTCACAATTCTTTCGAGCTTCCTTGAGATCATTTTGAACCTATCATAATTATTAAATAATTTATCTATTTTATACCCTTAAGCTCAGTGAGTTGGTATTTTTAATTAACTCGAAAGACAAGATAATTATCATTTGTTATTTCTTTTAGAGATTATGTGGGTGAAAAACCCTTTAGGCAAAGTTAATTTATTTGGGAAAATTAGCCAATTAATTTCATAACCGGGCTTGTAGTGCTTTCAGGTATTTAGAATTTGACTGTGTTTGCTTTTCTAAACTTTTTATAGCAAGATTGATTAAGCCTAGCTCACTACTAAGCCCTTAAAATTTTTTATGGATACATTTGTAATTCTTTGTTAAATGAGTTTAATTGATCTTTATCAAAATATTGGGCTATCATTTATTGTATCAAATATGTGTGTAAGTTAGTGGATTATTAACCTCCAAGATTAACCCGTTACCATAAGGATCATTTTGTTTAATTATCTTCCAAATTAAAATTAATTAGAAAAATTCAAACATTTAGTTTTGATATGAAAAAATTGAAGTTGGTTTCTACCATTTATCCCATTAATGTCTCAAACATCCAAACATATCATTTAGGATCATTAACTACCTATTTTACCCTTTGATTAAGCCAAAATTTTAATTAAGGCTAAAAACCCTTAAAGTTACAACATTGCCCTTGGGGCCTTATCACCTCATAATTCCTTAAATTCAATTCAAATGACTTTGGAATTTTCATTTTACCTCACTAATGGGTTACTTAAAACATCAGAGGAGAAAATGTGATTTTTCAAATTTTAATTTAATTTTTATATTTGTTTTAATGCAAAAATATAGATTTTTAGTGAAAATTCCATAACTTGATCAAAACAAAATATTTTAATTTAAAATTATTACTGGAGGTAAACCTACACCAGAGGACCACTTGGCCAAATTTCATGATTTTTTTGGAGTTTATTTTAATTATTAGAATTATTTTAATTTCTGGGGGTTTTAATTAATCATAAAATATTTTAAAAGTTGAAAATTCAATTTTATATGTTTCAAAAATCTCTCTGAGGTCAGGGATCCCAGAGAAATAAATTTCATATTTTTTTAATTTTTATTTTAATTTTAAGAATTATTTTAGTTCAAAATTAAAGAAATTCATTTTTTTAGCCTTTTAAAAATTCATTTAAGCCTTTAAAAATCAATATCTTGACTTAGGGACTTAAGAAAATTATGGGGACGGTTCCTAAATGGTTAGGAAGTCAAAAGTTACAATTTAATGATTTTTAATTTTTTAGTGATTTTTAATATTTTTTATTTATTTAAATATTAAAACATGATTTAAAATGAAATTTTTTTAAAAATTCCAATTTTATTTTTAGAAAATTCTTCTGATTACAAGGAACTCACAAAATTAATTTTTAAATTTTTTGAAATGTATTTTAATTATTTAAATTCATTTAAGTTGCAAAAATGATATTGGGCTTAGGAAAATCATTTAACTTATTAAATTAATTCCAAATGACATCAAAATTTTTAGGGGAGTTCTTCTGTCTCTGAAGCACAGTGGAGAATCATTTTTTGGTTATTTGATTTTTATTTGATCTTAATTAATTAAGAGTTTATTTTAGGTCAAGTTGATGATAAGTGCAAATATTAGTGATTTAGTCCATCAAAAATTATCCTAGGGTTCTCTGATCATAAGAGACCTAACAATATTTACTTTGTATTTTTCTGATTATTATTTTAATTATTATAATTTTTATACCAAAACAGACACAAAAACTTGAAAAATAGAGATCTCCTCACAGAGATCTCCCCTGACTTTTGAAAAAATCAAGGAAAGTCCCTTATGACAGATAAAAAAAGACCCCCAAAGCTCAAGCCATGGTGAAATGTTTGGATCAGTAGAGAATTAAAAGATTGACATCAGTATTTAAATCATTAAAAACAAAATAAGCATAAAAAATATTTCAAACCATTTCTACATTGTTCTCCTCTGTTCACTGAGCAACAAGGTATTTTCTTTTATTTTTCTGATTTTTCTAGGCTAAGATATGGACTTTAAAAGTTAACTGATTTAAAATGCCCCTAATTTCATACTTAAACACGCGGCGCCGTGTCATCCTCGGCAGCTCTGAAGCCTCCACGCGTCGCTCCACCATTTGATGCCGCCTTCTGACTTAGCTGCCACGGGGCCGCGCTTTATGTATCGAGAGATCGTCAGGCGCAATCCTAACCATGCAAGCATTACACGTGTGATCCAATGGTGCTTCTTTATCATCTTCGACTGTTTATCCTGAGAGCCGTCCACCTTCTAGACCTAAGATCTCGAGCTCGACTCAACCAAATCACATGGGGTTTGTTCCTAGAGCTTCATCTAGCGTAGACGAACCTATCCATATGGTTTATACAGTATGAAATAAACTGTACAGTTATAAAGGACTAAGAAAAGCTAGGGAGGAAGAGTGAGTTCAATACCTTTGTCTGAGAGGGGAGGCCTCAATCAGATGGTTTTGACAGCTTCAATTATTCTTAACGAACCTTCAGATGGAGCCTTTTTGCCCAGGTGAATTGTCTAGACCCAAATTCGACCAGACCTGATTTCAGGTGTTGATGGAAGTCTAGTGTAGAGGCCTTCTATGATGGGGCATTGTTGGGGGAACTTCTTTTTTCACTACTGTGAAGGTGTAGGTGGAGTTAATTTGGATTTGGTGCACTATGGAGCTGTGGAGAAATATGTCCTAGTTCCAGCTAAAAATTCAGTGGTGAAATTGCTCTCAGACAGAGGGAATCAGTGGTTGAAGATAGTGGGATCACTCTTAGGACCTCTAAGGGAAGCTCTGGAAGCAATTTGGTGGAATTTGGTTATGAAATTTTTTAGCACCTGATTTTGGCCGTGAAGAGGTCTATTTATGGCCATGGCCATTGGGTTGAGCTCAAGGGCTGGTGATAAGTGGATTCAACTGCCTAGGTGGAGGAAAGATGAGCTCCAATGGCAATTCCAAGCTGACTTGGCCATAAGGTGGAGTTTGGGTTTGGCCAAGAGGGAGGTGGCTCTCAGGTTTAGCATTTTCCAGCCACTAGGCCAGCCATCCAGGCCAGGGGAGGTGGCCAGGTGGTTCAAGTGAGCCAGGGGAGGATTAATGATGATTAACCCCCAATGGCAAGTGATGATGGTGGGGATATCTTGCTTAAGGCCCAAATATGGGGTGAAATCCCCTAATTTAAGGGACCTTTGGTCCATGGCTCTCATAGGCTAGTTTAGGTGGGTTTGGTTCAGTCCTAGGGGTCCTAGGGTTGGCTGTGGTGTAGCCAATTTGGCCTCATCAAGTCACAATTGGCCACATTTAGCCATGGGTTCAATTTGGTCCATTTGGGTTCAAGTTGGGCTAACTTGGGTTTGAGCTTGAATTGAGCCTAAGTATCTTGAGCAACATTGTGTAGATGATTGTAATGAATATTTTTCATGAAGAGTTGGAGTGGTTTTGAGTTCATTTGGGGTTTCAATTTGGTGGATTTTGGGATTTTGGCCAATTTGGGCATGTTGGGCTAGACTTGGGTTTAGGTTGAGCTAGGGTTGGGTCCAAGGCTAACTGAAGGCTCTAAATGGTCTAGGGGAATGTGGTGAAGAGTTCCCAACATCAATTAGGTGGAAATTTTAGGGTTAGGCCAATCAATTTGGTAGATTTTGGGCATATGGCATGCTTGGGTCAAAATTGGGTATTGTTGGATTTCAAATGGATTTGGGTGAAACTTGGGCTCAACTTGGGGGTAATTTAATGTTGCATGTGATTCCTAGGAGTGTTATGGAGGGTTTATGATTGAAATTTTGGGGAATTGGTTGACATTGGGTCAATTTGAGGATTTTGGATTATTTAGGCAAAATTAGGAATTTTGGATTTTATATGAAATTGAACTCAATTGTGGTTCAATTTGGGCTTGGATTTGGTTTGCATTGGTATTAGAGATGTTGAATTAATTTTTAGAATTGAAATTGGGAAGGATTGGGATCAATTGGGTAGATGGGCACTTTTGGGTTAAATAGGTCAAATTGAGGCTTTCGGTTAAATTGGGCTACATTGGCCAAATTGGGTCATGTGGTAGTTGAGAGAAATAAAATTGGAAATATTTGGGATGTTTTGGGAATTTATGGGAATTTTTGGAATTTTTGAAATTTTTTGTTAAGAGGGGTATTTTGGTCATTTTAGGGATTTTTGGGAAAATTTGGCAATTTTGGGTAACTTTGGCCAATTTAATTGGTAGGAAGTATTTTTGAATGATTTTTGGAGAATTATGAGTAATTTGGGTGATTTTGGAAATTTGGGGGATTTTAGGGCTTTGGGGGCATTTTGGGTATTTAGGATATTTTGGAGTAAAGGGACTAGAAAATTGCAATGTTTGGGCAAATTGGGATTGGTTGAAGGTGAGTAGTATCAAATTGTTTAAATTGAGCCATGGACCAAGGGTCGCCCTCATTTGGTCCTCTATGTGTTGGTACTAGCCAAACCCTAGCTTGAGGCTAAAAGCTTGGTAAAACCACTTACATGAATTTCCAAAGAGTTAGGGAATCAAAAGGTGATGTGCTTTATTTAGGGTTGTGATTATGTAGTGTAAGTGTGGTGTAAGTTCCAAACCTCCCAGGGTAGATCCTATGGCCTGACCCCCTATAGGAAACTTCCCCTGGGCTTCCTTATGCTTGGTCTCTTCCTCCCAAAAACTGGAGGTTAGGCCTTAAACATATGAAAACTCCCAGTGAAGTGAGAAAAGTTTGAATTTCTATGAGGAGGGGTGCCATGATTAGTCTTCTAAGAAAGTCACCAGGAGTGTCCTATGGCTAAACCCTTGGCTATTCTAGAGAAAGACTAGACCTCAACCAAAAGTGAGGTCAACAAATGGACCCCCTATAGGTGTGGTGTGCTGGGCAAGCACACTGCACGTATTGGTGTTGACTGATGAGATCAACAAAACCAACACAATTGTCTGAGTCAAAACTTAAGACAAACACATAATTTAGTGAGGAAATTTTCGCTGGGGATCAGAAGATAGAACTTCAAGTCCCAGGAACTCTCACCGGAGAAGGAAAATGGAATACCTTTATGAGAGAAGCTATGGCTTTCAAGCTTTCAAACTCTGAAGGAGTCTGAACCAAATTAATTTGAAGTTGGAATTTGGATTTTAGAATTAGGATTAAGAATTTAGATTTGATTTCAATTTAAATTTTGAGTTTGAATTTTAATTTAGAGTTTTAAAATTTAGTTGTAAGCTTTATGGAATTCGTGGATGTTACAGAATTTGTGGAATTTTAAGTTTGAAAATTTTAGTTTCGTGGGGAAATTTTGAGTGTAGAGGGGAAATCAAAACTTCAGTACCGATCATGGAAGGATGAGAACTGGAATTTAGTTTCCAGCCTCAGAAATGAGAATCAAGATTTTAGTACCGACCTCGGGATTTTCGTGGATGTGGAAAAATTTCTTGAATGGGAAATGAAAAATTAGGGAATTTCGGGGGAATTAGACGACAAAGCTCTGTTCCCACAATTTCATGGTAGGTGGAAAATTTGTCGAAAGGGAGATGGAAAATTAGGGAATTTTGAGGGAAATTGGACAACTAAGATCATGGAGGGCGGAAAAATTTCTCAGAAGGCAGATTGAAAATTTGGGAATTTTGAGAGAAATTGGATGACTAAGCTCTGTTCCAGGAATTTCATGGATGGCGGAAAATTTTCTCGGAAGGAGATGGAAAATTAGGGAATTTTAAGGGGAATTGGATGACTAAGCTCCATTCCTGGAATTTCATGGAAGGCGAAAAAATTTCTCAGAAGGAAGATGAAAAACTAGGGAATTTTGAGGGGAATCAGACGATTAAGCTCCGTTCCCAAAATTTCATGGAGGGCGGAAGAATTTCTCAGAAGGATGGAAAATTAGGGAATTTTGAGGGGAGTCAGACAACTAAGCTCTGTTTCTGGAATTTCATGGAGGGTAGAAGAATTTATCGGAAGGAAGATGGAAAATTAGGGAAACTTGAGGGCATCTTGAGGAGTAAAGCTCAAGGACTCACATCCAGCCCAAGGTGTCACATCAGGAAAGAAAGCTCAAGGACTCATATCCAACCTAAGAGGTGACATAGGGGAATCAGGATTTAGGTACTGATCCAGAATTTCATTTGAGTAGAACTTGGTAAAACTTGGTATTTGACTTTCGAAGAAAGTGATTTAGTGCAATTCGGGCCAGATCGGTATACATTGTAAGATTTGTGGAATTTCAAGATATTTCAAATTTGTGAGAAGTGGCACTATGTAAAAAGTGCCAAATTCTGTTGGGCACCTGCAAAAGTATAGGATTTGAAGATGAGCGCAAAAGGCTCAGAATCTTGAGAGAGAGAAAAAGAGAACATTATCATTGTTTGTTTTTATTTCATCATTTTCTTTCAATTTGTTTTGTTTTATTTCCTTTCATTCGATTTAATTTTGATTTTAAATTTCAATTTTGATTTCATTTAAATTTCATTTCCATTTTGATTTATGTTTCGTGTTCATTTCAGTTTTAATTTCATTAGGTTAAGATTTTATCCTTTTTTTTGCATTATTCTTTTGTCCTTTTCATTTCGGAACCAAACATGTGGTTCAACGGCTTTCGACTATCGCACTGAAAAGAAAGTGTTTCTGAAAACAAAAATCTTCATTAATTTTGCTGGAAGTAGTACAACTGATCATATGCTAGCAAGAATCCAAAAGTAGATCATATGTACAAAACAAAATAGAGCTGACATATCACGTCATCTGGCTGCTACAAAAAGTGGCGACACCGACTGCCATAACCCATTGAAAGGGGCGGTAGATTTCTGCTATATGAGACTGTTGCGAGGACGAGCCAACTTACCAAGATTACACTCTGGAACAAAAGTCTCCTCGTGAATACCCGGAGGTACAGCCATCACAGTGGCAAAGGATGAAGGCTCTCCAGCTCTGGATCTGGCTCATAGTAAAATGGTGCTTTGTCTTCATCCATTCTTCTGAAAGTGACTGACATCCTCTTTCTCCAAACTCCTGGGATGCAGTGTTTCACTAAATTTGCTCCATTGTCTTTCAATACTAGTATTGATCTGACTGTTAGGGGAATTTCGACAGAACCTCAGAATTCTCCCAGACCGACAATCTGGATTTCTCGTCCAAACAAGATATCACTTTCACTTATAAAGGAGACTGTACAGAAGGGTCTCACAAAGTCATGATGGTTGATATGAGGTGAGATATAGTCCCCATCCTCATAAATATTTATGATGCAGCTGTTAGAAATACAGTTTATAGGTAACACATGCTACTTGACCATCCTCTTTATCATCTTCTTGATTTGCGGCGGCATCAGATCCACCTCATCATGCTGTAAAATCACCGGGGGATTACCTTGTCGATCTATTGTGAAGTTATAACAACAGCCACACTGAATAGTGACTCTGCCTTTTCCACGTTTCCATTTGGACGACTCTGTGTATGTCCTTGGCCTCAGATGGCCTGCTCTGCCCAATTCCTGTAGAGTGTCAATGCAGTACAAAATTTCTTCTTCATCCTTCCTCGAGAATACGTCAGTGTATAACTCGACTCATTCCAGAATATTAACAAACTCTCCTTGTATGTCTTCGTAGTGTTGAAATTCTTGCTTTTTGATTCTTCTAATCTTTGCCATGATGTAGTCCAGAGCTCCTTGCGGCGGCGGAGGCAGTAGAACAAACTGCGATACGTATGGATCTACCTCAGGATATTCCTGGTTCCTAAATAGCATTGAGGCAGCTGCATATGCCTAGAATGTGTCATATTCTTCAAGCTATAATACATGACATTCTGGGAATTCTGAAAATGCCCCTGGGACTTGAAGTTAGACACCCAGTCAAAATTTCTTCCATCGGATAAATGTCGGCACGGGATCTTCTGCAGTCTCTGGCTCAGTATCGGTGTGCGGTGCACTCTCGTCAGTTTCTCTCATTTTAGGATTGTAAGAATCTTCTGGAATGAGAGATAGCTCTGTGGCTAGCTTCCGAGCCTTTCTCCTCTCCATTCTATCTAAGAGGTGAGTCTTGTGGCGATTTGCATTTCTTTTTTTTGTACGTGCCAACGGCGCATCTGGAGCTCTCTCAGCTGAAGCAACACCAAGATCGCTTTCTAAAGTAGTGATCATGGATGGAACCTGAGTATGTCTCGTGTCGAGGAGGTGTAGGTTGACAAATCCCCCAGTTCCTCCGTATTCTGACGTCTGTCCGGCGTCTCTGCAACCACTTTTCCTCGTCGACCTCATGTTTGTAACCTTCTTTTTGTTTGTTTCTTTTTTAAGACTCGAAGTCCAAGTCATTTATGAAAGCAAACAACAACTCACAACTTGACACCGCCTGCACAAGTAAACAGGGAAAATGTCAGTGGGCGGTGTTGCGCACAAACAAGGACAAGGATAAAAATCATTATCTTTCAAGTTTTATAATTTTTTTGATGCCATTATCTTATTTAATATAAATTTATGTGTTTTAGAGATTTAGAAATTTAAACAAGCATATTTTATTATGTGAGAAAATTTATTTTAGTTCATTTAACTTTATTTTATTACAAGATTTGGACCCAGTCACAGACGCTGGACCTATTCTATATCAGAATGAAATTCTTTCTCCAGATTCCTCATGTTGCGTAGTACTTCTTGAGATATCATCCTTTTATCGGCAACATGGGTCTCTCCCCTTGAGAATCTATCAACTGGTACGATCCTCCAAAGTAAACCTTCTCCACCACAAATGGTCCTTCCCATGTTGGTTCAAATTTTCCACCTATCTTGCAATGTGCAAGAATAGGCCTTCTGAGAACGAGCACAAGGCCACCAGTTTTGAATGACCTCGAGCAGCCCAACTTATCGTGGGCTTGAAAATCTTTGCTTGGTGTAGTTCCAAATTCTGCTGTGCAAGGAATCTTTTCCCTTCTAGATTTTACAGTTATGCCAGTCGAAGTTTGACATTCTCTTCTATTGTAATTTAATTGGCGACGGCGATCCGGTAGCTGAACTTCTAGCATAAGGGCTGCCTCAGACCAGTACATAAGTGCATACAGTGTAGACTGCATCAGCGTTCTGACTATCATCTTGTAGCCCACAAAGCTTCTGACAATTTCTCATGCCATGCTCTCTTGTTGTTGTTAAGCGTCTTCTTTAGAATTTGAACGAGCATCTTGTTGAAGGCTTCTGCCAAGCCATTCGCTTTGGGGTAATAGATCGTAGAGTATCTCCAATCTATCCAATGTTTCTAACAAAGTTCTTGATTCTCGTGCTCTTGAAGGAGGACCCATTGTCAGAAAAGATCCTGCGCGTCACACCGAAGAGGTAAACAACCTGATTTTTAAAGAACTGTAGAACTTGCTGTGCTGTAACTGTCGGCATATTTTTAGGTTGAGTGTTGTATTTTTTTTTAAAAGGGGTCGCCTACAGAAGTTGTCGGCGAATTTTAAATTTAATTTAAATATAGATATAATTTAGAAAGTAGTATTTGATTTTGAAAATAATTTTAAATTTGAAGATTTTAAGATATGAAATCAAACCGATCTCACATCCCAAATAGTTTATATAAACGAGCACCGCATCACAAACCGTGTATCTATCCCTAAGGATAAACACACTCGCTCGATGGTGGGGCTCGGTTAAATAAACTAGAAGATTTCGTGACATCCGTTTGGTCCGCGAACCAATTTTATAAGCCGACAAATTCCCCGCTTAATATGAAAACATTAAACGGGGTTTATATTACTCGGGTTCTTTAAAATTCCCTATAAGGGCAAGCCCCTACAATTAATTACATCTTAAGTGACGGGAATCACCTAAGAAAACTCTCGATAATAATCAATAATTCTGCTCTCAAGAATTTCAAAGTTTAAGTTTTCAAAGGATTGAATTTTTGAATCTCAATCGGGAATGGATCAAGTTTGGAACATTTTATTTTGGGAATTCAAAGGAAGAAAAGTAGGAGAAATTACGGATTCGAAGTGAACTTCGATAATCTCCCGACTATCCTATTGTTTGGCTTGGATTTAGGAAAGTCCTAATGTTTATTTAATGTTTTAATCTTGCCAATTTTAGTTAATTAGGGCTTATATTTATATGATAGAATCATACAAATAGCCTGGAAGATATGAGGGTTTATGTCGTATCGGACGACTACCTCGGAATCCTAAGACCGGTTAGGGCTTAATTTGCAATGCAAATGCCTAACGAAGAGTCGAGGATTTATGTTGCACTAGTGCAAACTACCTCGAAGTCCTATGGCTTTGTTGTTTAATTCTAGGGAAGTTTTGCTGAAGTAGGTTCAAGTTTTGCTCGACGACGATGGTCGTGCCGCCCACCATGCTCCGAGCTCCTTGTTGTTGCAGAGGTTTAGTTTTAGAAATCATAAATCGGGAGATGAGAAAAGTGTTTGGTTTAGAGAAGTCTTAATTTCCAAGTGTTTTTTGTGTTTTAATTAAAACAAATCTTAAAGTTGATTATAACAACACCGGTTAAGATCCCACGGTTCCATCCTTCCGGCATCATTATTTTTATCGGATTCACTTAGTCCGGATGAATTTGCTAAACTCAACCGAATGAGTTCCACACTTTCATTTAGACCGTGGGAAATCCCGTTAGCAACACGTAGGTTACATCATCCGAGGTATTCCCGATCATCCAACAGGACGTTTTAATTCAGCTTGTAATTGTAGTTTTGTGTTCTGTTTGTGATTAAATTTTGAGTTGTCTTATATTTTGAAATGTTGTGGAGGTGAATTTTATCTTGTAGTATCTTTTAATTTAGTTATGGGTTTCGGCTTTGGTTTCTGTCCTAAAGGTGTGGGTTTTCATGCAACCTGTTGTTTATCATGCAAGAAAAATAAGTGCGATGCGATTAAATAAATTACTGTAAAGTAAATCGCAATAAAATAAAAGCGTACCCGGAGGGTCTTCCCGTCATCCCAAGCCGCACTTAAAACACAGTTAGAATATTTAAGCAAGTTCCTAGGTAAAGCTAAGGTAAGGGTTATGGTTTTCTACCAAATTCCTAATCCTATAGCTAGTCATTTCCTATGACGTCTAAGTTCCTTGTGTTTTTGATTTGAAGACGATTTTCTTCATCAAAGAACAACTAAGTTCAATTGTTCTTATAAATATCCTATCATATTGAAGAAGTGCTTAAGAAGAATCTTAAACATCTTTTCGGCATTTCTAGGATTGTTTCAAGTCCAAATGAATTTAATTATGTAAATGAATCGATCGTCCGAAGTTTTCAAGTTTTGTTAACTTGCTCGGTGAACTAGGATATTTGAATGTCCTATAAGTGAAGTAACATTTCATTTAATATTCCGTTTAGGAGTTATGATAACTAAAACTTTTGAGGGTAAATTGGTGTTCAAATGGTTTGTGATTTAGCTTAATTTCAATTGAAGGGTTTAAATTTGGAATAGTGTTCAAGTTATTTTAGGCTTATTTCTTTATGTCTTAGGTGATGTTATTTAATTCAATCTTAATTCAATTTAATTTAATTCAATTTAATTTAATTTAATTCAATTTAATTTAATTTAATTCAATTTAATTCAATTTAGTTTGATTTGATGTTACATTGAACTAATTTGATTTATTTTAATTTTTTTTAATTTAATTTGATTTAATTTAATTTAATTTAATTTAACTTATTTAATTTAATTTAATTTTTAATTTAATTTAATTTAATTTAATTTAATTTTTAATTTAATTTAATTTTTAATTTAATTTTTAATTTGATTTAATTTAATTTTAATTTAATTTAATTTTATTCATTTTAATTTTAATTAAAATTTTAAAAGAGTTCAATAATTTAATTTTAGTTTAATGATTAAGTCTTTTAATATTTTAAATTTGAATTATCATTTTAATTAGGAATTAAACACTAATGAAATGATTAATTTAGGGATTTTTTTAAATTAAAGAATAAATCTCTTCCTAATAATATCCCTATTTTAATAATTCCAATTTTATTATTCTTCCAAATTTAATCAATTATTTAATTAAAGTTTAATCATTTTAAATTGCTTAATGGGTTTCTACCCTTCAATTATTAAATTTCAATCATCGAAATCAGATTAGGATCAAATATTTTACTTGTTAATTTTTTTATTAAACCTAAAGTTTTAATTAAGGATTAAAAGAAATTTAATTACCACTTTACCCTTTAAGCTTAATAATTTCATAACTCACTAAATTGAACTCAAATGAACTTGAAATTTTTATGTGACTTCACTCATATGTCAATAAAGACATGAGAGGAGAAAATGTGATTTTTCTCGTATTTAATTTATTTATATGATTATTTTTGGTAGAAAATAGAGATTTCCAAGGAAAATTTAATAACATGGCCAAGGGAAAGTTTCTGTCCTTAAGAAAATTAGGGGACATTCCTAATGACCAGGGGACCACTTGGACCAATTTTGGTGATTTTTTGAATTATATTATTTTTATTATAAATATTTTAAGTTCTGGAGTGTTAATTAATTTAAAAATAAAATAAATGTTGAAAAATGAATTTTATGTTTTTAAAAAATCTCTCTAATATCAAGGAAATCAGAGAAGCAAATTTTGCAATTTTCTGATTTTTCTATGATTTATTACAATTATTTTAGTGAAAATGCTAGAAAATACATTTTTTTAATTTTAAAATTACCCTAGGGCTTTAAAAATTAATATCTCACCAAATAGGCCTAAGAAAAATATGGGGTTTGTTCCTAAGTGATTAAAATTCAAAATGTGACATTTTGGTGAATTTTATTATTTTTGTGATTTTTATTATTTTTTAATTATTAAAAATATTAAAATAATATTAAAAATCAACTTTTTTAGAAAATTGAAATTTTAATTTTCTTAAATTCCCCTAATATCAGAGAGGTTCCAAAACCAATTTGGTGAATTTTTGAAAGATATTTTGAAAGTTATGAATTTTTAAAGTTTAAAATGACTAAATGGCTTAATCAACCCAATTAATAGGGCTAACCAAGTCCAATTGACCTCAAATTTTTATGGTGGGTTCTTCTGACCCTAAAGGTCAATGGAGAATTGATTTGAAGTCAATTTGATGTATGGTTAGCTCTAATTAATTAGAGACCTATTTTGAGTGTCTAAGCCAATTAGGGTTGTCTAAAATGAACTAACTCAAAACCTATTTTTCCTAGGGTTCTCTGATCATAAGGAACATCCCCAAATTTTCCTAGAATTTATTTCACAACATGCTATTTATTGGAATTAAAATACTCAAAATAGTGACATGAATTTGAAAAATCAATAACTCTTCATAGGGATGACCTCTGACTTTGGAAAATTCAGGGAATATTCCCAAATTTAGAGGCTTCAAAAGCCCTATGGTCTCATGCCATGGTGAATTGTATACATGCATGGAGAATTAAATGTATGCAGAGAGTAAATAAATTATAAAAAATAAAATACTTGATGAAATTAAATGATTTCTTTTCCACATTATTCTCCTCCGTTCACTGAGCAAGAGGGTATTTTTATTTTATTTTTCTGATTTTCCTACACAAAGTTATGAATTTTTAAAGTTTCTGGAATTAAATAAATAGAAAATACCCCTAATTTTCTATTTATCCGAGTCGGCGCCGCGTCATCCTCGGCATCTCCGAACGCACACGCGTCGCGCTCCCATTCGACGCCGCCGCTTGAGTCAGCAGCCCGGGCCCCGCGGTTCACGTACCATCTTCTGGTCCGACGCCATCTGAGCCGTCCGTCCGCGCGTGTATTGAATGAACGACATCCGTTCATCGTCCCCGAGTGTCCTCACCCGAGAGCCGTCCACACTAAATCCCTAAGATCTCACTCGATACTCGATGGATTTTCGTGTTCTTATGCTCTATGGATTCGTCTTGAGAAGACGAACACATCCATATGGTTTATGTGGGATGAAATTTACGCAATAAAAATGGAGAATGTTCAGAAGCTCGGGAAGAAGAGTGAGGTCATACCTTTGCTCAGAGAAGTGTGGCTTCGATCTGAGGGTTGTTGCACCTTCGATTGGATCCCAGCAAGCTCCAGATGAAGTCTCCTGGTCCAGTGAATTGCCTAGGTAGGATTTCGACCACGGCCGATCACAAAGCTTGGAGGCTGGAGCAAGCCGGGTGGCTTCGGAGATGGGGCTTTTGCTGGTGGACACCTTCCCTTGGTCCGGTGAAGGTGTAGAACCGATCAATTTGGGGATTGGCTCACCGTGGAGAAGTGTCCTAGTTTTGGGCTTGGATTTCAACTCCGAAATTGAGCTCGCGAGAGAAGAAATGGCAGGGGGATTTCAGTGAGGATCAAGTGCTCGTGTATGGGGAGTAGTACGGAACAATTTTGGCGCAGTTTCCTTAAGGTTTGTTTCAGGCACCTCTCATGGCCGAGAGAGTGAGGGGTTTAAATAGGTATGGTCGGAGGCTCTCCCGGGGGTGTTGAGGGCTGGGATCAGCTGCTCCCGGCATGTGAAGAACGGCCACAATGGCCACCGGGGATGGGGCGACTCGACAGGTGAGAATTCCAAAGTTGGCTCACATGTGAGCTCTTGGCCATGGTGTTTTCCGGCGGTCGGGGTGGTCGGCCGGCAGGCGAGGGTCACCCTCGGGGTCGAGTGGGTCGGGTCGGGTGTTTGTGCAAGAAATTGGCAATGGCCAAGTGTAAAGGCTTTGATCCAAAGTAGAATGGGGCATGGCTAGTTTTGGGTCTAAATGGGTCAACCCACCCATTTGGGCTTGGTGCACCCTTCAAGGTGGCTTTGGGTGCTTGTGGGGGATCAAAGGGATCGAGCTGGTTTGGCATGGAGAAGTCTCCATCCAAATATATTTGGATTAAATTTAGGTTTAGGTGAATCATGATTAAGGCTAATGAGCTTTAGGGATTAAGGAAAGGGTCCCTCCTTCCTACCCAATATGGTATGGTGGAGTGTCCAAGGCTCTCATGGCTCACATGTGGCTCATGCATGGCTTCATGGCTCACCTTTGGCTTGGGGAAAGCTTGGTCAATTTCATGAAAATGGATTATAGGAATTTTTGGTAATTTGATGGAAATTTGTATGGAACTTGATTTGGAATGATTTGATGATGAATTTAGGACTTAGGTATTGAGTTTAATTGAAAGTATGATGAGGGGAAATGTCATATGGGCTTTGGGACCAATTTTGGGCCTTTGGATGTGGTAAAGGATGGGCTTTTAAAATGGTTTAGGAAAGTGGGCTTTTGAATTTTAAAATGGATTTTGGGATGAAATTTTGGTAAAGGCTTGGGCCAAATAATTGTTGAGTTTGGTTTAGGGATGTGTCATGAGTGGTTTGAAACAAATTTGAGGTGATTTGGGTTTGAATTGGGTTGGATATGGGCCTTTTTGGTAAAGAGGCTAAGGTGGGCCAAAATGGGCTACCATGGGCCAAAGTTGGGCTAGAGTTGAAATTGATGCAAAATTAATGTTGGGAAATGTTTATGGGAGTGTTTCAAAGAGGTTTTGGCTTTGGTTAGGTTTTGATTTTGGGATTTGGGCTCATTTGGGCTAGGTTTAGGTTTAGGTCAAAATTGGGCTTTTTGATTTTGGGTTGAATTTGAGTGGGGTTTGGGTCTAAATTTTGGGCAAATCATGTTAGTGTTTTGTTTATGGGGATGTTAAGGAAGATTTAGAAAAGATTTGGGGTTAATTGGAGTTGAATTGGGTGAGTTTGGGTTAGGTTTGGGTCATAGGTCCAAATTGGGCTTTAAGGCCAAAAGTGAAATTGGATCCCAATGCCAATCAAATTGGGCTTGTATTTGGTCTAGATTGGTGTTGGGGATGTTGAATTGAAGTTTAGAATTGAATTGGACCAGAATTTAGGTCAATTGGGTAGGTTAGGTTTGACATTGGGTTTACTTTGGGTTAAAATGGGTCAAATTGGGGGTTTTGATAAAAGTGGGGTAAATTGACAAAATTGGCCCATGGTGTAGTTGAAAAAAATGAAATTGGGAATATTTGGGATTTTTTGGAATTTTCTGGGAATTTTTTGAATTTTTGGATTTTTTTGGCTAAGAGGGGTATTTTGGGTATTTGGAGGGTATTGGGAGGTATTTTTGGAATTTTTGGTATTTTTGGTTATGGATGATCAGTTTGAGTGATGTGGAAATGTTTGGGAATGATTTTGGAGAATTTTGGGTGATTTGGAAATTTTTGAGAAATTTGGGCTATTCAGGCTTTGGGTAGGTTGGCGGGTGTAGGGTCCCGGGGTCAAAAATTAAAAATTTGGAAAATGGAAGATTAGGTGAATGTAAGTGGAATAAAAATCATTTTGGTTGAGCCATGAAGCCATATCAAGCCCACATGAGCCATAAAGGGACTCATTTGAGGCATTCACTATGTTGTTCCTAACCCTCTTAGCCAAGGGCTTAGGGGTTAAGGACCATCCATGTGAATCATCTACATGAGTCAGGAGGTCAAGTCGGGTATGGGTGTGTTTTAGGAGGTGTATGGAAGTGTAGTGTATGAGTGTAGTGTGTGTGTAAGTCAGCCCCTCACCAGACCAGGCCACCCAGGGCAATCCTAAGGCCAAAGAGTCCTATAGGAACTCATCCTTTAAACTTCCACACTTGATTTCAACCCTCTAGGTGATTAGGGGTCTACGATCAAGTTTGTGGAGTTTGCAGGGAGTTAAGAAGTGGTTTGAAATTCTAGATGGTGGATCCCAATTCTAGTCCTCTAAGATAGTCAAAGGAAAAGCCTAAGGCTAGATCCTAAGTACTAAAGAGAAGAAGAGAAGACCTCATCAAAAATGAGGTCAACAGTAACTTCCCGTAGCAGAACTGCTTCTGCCCACTTGGAGAAGTAGTCTGTAGCTGCGAGTATGAATCTGTGTCTTTTCAAAGACAGAGGGTCCATCGGACCCACTATATCCGTGCCCCAACACTCAAAAGGCCACGAGGCGATCGTGGGTAGTAGAACATTCGGAGGTATGTGTAAGACCACTCCGTGCACTTGGCATCGATGACACTTCTTTGTTGTATCCATGTAGTCCGTCATCATTGTTGGCCAATAGTATCCGAGTCTTTTGATTTTCATTTTCATTTTCGGTCCTGACTAGTGAGCACCACACAATCTGGCATGCACTTCTTTGACGATTTTCTGTGCATTTGCTCTATTGAGGTATCTGAGCCACATCTGATCGAATGATCTTCTATACAGAACACTGTCAACTAAGCCATATTGGTACATGGCTCTGACACATGGTAAGAGAATCTCAACATCGCCGGATCTGGAGTCACGAAGACTAAACCAATTCCTGCTTTGCCTGGTATCACTGTCTATTGTCCTATGTCTCTTCGGGCTGATGACACTCCGTCGAAGTACATTTCCCAATGTCTGGCACTGGGCTACTCTACTTGTATATCTGTTTGTCTGGTAGTTCTTCGTTGAGCTGGGACCCAGCTGGCAGTGGGTTCGCTGCGAGAAAATCTGTGAGAATCTGCCCTTTGATAGTTTGAAGGGGCACAAAAGTTATGTCAAATTGCGATAATATCGTCGACCACCTTGCTAAGCGTCCGGAAAGTGTTGGTCGGGTCATCAAATATTGCAACGGATTAACTTTCGAAATCAGGTTGACCTTATGAGACAACTTGTAGTGTCTAAGCTTTTGAGCAGCGAAAATTAAAGCCTGAAAATGTTTCTCAATAGGAGGATACTTTACCTCTGCTGGTATTAGACGTCAACTCAGGTAGTAGAGTGCGTTTTATTTACCCTCATCATTGACTTGGGCAAGTAAGGGTCCGAGGGACTCATCCAAAGCTGCTGTATAAAGTATCAACGGTCTACCCGGGATAGGGGCTGCCAAAACAGAAGGTGTGGTTAGATATCATTTAATATCTTCCAAAGCTCATTGACACGGCTCTCCCCAAACAAACGTGACATCCTTTCGAAGTAAGTTTGAAAAGGGAGGACACCTTCCTGACAAATTAGATATAAAGCGTCTTAGATATGTGATCCCCGATAAATATATGTGTGCCAAAAACTTGACTCCATACCAAATATATATGTGATGATGATTTAGATATGAAAATTATGATTTTACAATATGGGATACTATGCAAGTATACGTATCATTTATCAAGTAATATAGGACTTTCTGATTAAGCCTCGAGATATCGAACCCACAGGGAAAATTTGAAAATCTTTAAAGGAATCAGAAAATTATCTTTTTACTTTTTTTTTATGGCTTTTGAAAGTATGTCTTGATTTTGAAAAGTTTTGAAAGTTGATTTGTCTTTTGAAATTTTCTTAATAAAATGTTAAGCAAGAAATTAAAATTATAATAACTAATAACACTGTATGTAAAACACTATTAACTAGAATATCTTTTTCTTTCCTTTTATGAAGTAGTTATAATTACTAAAATATTATTGTTAAAGTATTTAAATTTGTTGTGATAGATAGAAGCAAATGTGTTCTTTACCCTTACTTTGTTCTATAAAAAATATAGGTTAATTTAAAATTTTCTAACATTTTGAAAATGGTTAGGCAGGGAAGATACCAGTCTCTCACTCTAGAGTTCCCTCGATTCCCACCAACTGGGGACTAACTTCTCATAACAAAACTCAAAACTTCAAACCAAATTAGGGGGTTTTAGCCTGTCACTCTAAAATCCTATAATTTTACTCCCTTCCATAAAAATATCTTCTAATATTACATTCAATTATATGGACTACAATTCTCACCCATATAGTTGCATGTGATTCTTACTAACTTTTATGAGATAATACCGCATTGGATCTGACAAAATCTCAAGAAATTCTACAACTTAACAGACCAAATTAAGAAGTAAACAAAGTTTTCAGAATCAATCTTCACAACTTCTTCCAACTTTATGATACTTTCCACAACAATTCTCCATAAATTAATTACTTCTCCATTTAAGAAACAAAAAGATAAAGTAAACTACTCAGAATGCATAGAGAAAATACAAAAATACATTCATTTGAAATTAAAAACCATAAGAAAAACAACAAACAAAAATAAGTATTAATTAAAAACTAAATGTAAGAACAAAAGTAAACACTTATATGAAAATTCTCTCCACAAGACTCAGGAAGTTCCTCTGAAACTTTAACTCTTCACTAAACTACTCCTCAGAGCGGATCTCCCAACTTCGATGACTTAGAATAAACTTCAGACTTCAATAGAAACTAAACTAAAAGAAAGAAAAGAAGTGGGAAGAGGAAGACTTCACTCCGACTCTTTTCTCCTTTCTACTCTCTACTCCTACTCTTAATAAACACTCTCACAAAATAAAAGTAAAATACTGTAAAAACTCTCTTCAAAATGCAAGTGGAAGAGCCCTTTAAAAGGAAAAGGAAGAGCTCCTTAATCTTTCCTAAGACTCTCTTTAAATAGTAAACCAAAAGGTGCCTTGGTGTCTCTTCAAATGTGTCCAAATTCAATGTATCCACCAAAGAATGCACCCCTTCATTCAAACTTGTCGCCCAAAGGAAGTTATGGAAGTTACCACCAAGTGTTGCATCCCATCCCCTTTGAAATTGGTGCCAAATTCCTTTAGAATTCGATTTTTAACTGTGGCGGCTAAGCGCCGGCCCTGCGGCGCTTAGCCGCCAGTGCCCAAATTTTCATTTTCATCTTTTTTTGCTCCAAATTTGATCCAATTTTGCTCCTTTCATCATGACCATCCATTTTCATCATACCTACAAAAAAACACAAAATACCTTCCATTAAAGTGTAATATCCTTAAAAATAGGTATAAAAATGTGCATAAAAATACTATATATTTTAGGTGTATCAAAATCCCACAAACTTAAAATGTCACTTATCCTCAAGTGACAGTTAATCTCATAGAACATTTTAGCATGCAAATTATGTAATGAGTTTCTTAGGAAGATAACAAAATTTTGTTCTAGAAATGGAATATTCCAATTTAGAAAAAATTTCAGTAATTAAAACCAACTTAAAGTTTAGAAAGTTCTTTAAGTAAAGGAAAATGACAAATATAAGTTTCTATCTAATTCAGAAATATTTGTAGATTCTTCAAAATATAGGACTCAAACACTTATTTTTCTCACTTAAAAATCTTTATTTGAAAATAATTTTACTTACTATATTATAACATTTAAGCTTTAGATTTTCTCTGATCTTATATCTTAAACTTTAGGTATGAAACCCATTTTTGATTAGGCCCTTAAATCCTCAAGCTTCTCCTCCCTTTTCATATAATATTTTTCACTTTTTTTTTGTTTTTCTTTTTTTCAATAAGGCAAGGATTATTATATCTGGATAGGCCTTTAATGATTTTGAATTCCACCCTTCCATTTAAAATAAAGATCAGATATACATCTTTCACTTAAAAATCATAATAATAGTATTTGAAAATTACTTTTCAATAAAAGAAATTTAAGCTTTGAAGAATAAAAGTCAAATCTTCTATTTATCCAAAAATACAAAACTTCTTACTAAATATAGTTTAACATTATTTAACACCTCTTTATTAAGAAAATTTTAACTTTAAGTTTTTCATGATTACTATAAATTTTAACTAAATTCTTTTATTCATTTCTATATTCAAAATTTTTATTCCCCTAATATAACTTCATGTACATAATTGTTCTCAATCAAAAAATAAGATTTATTTTAAGTATTCTTGAGAATCAAATAAAATTTTAGGTTTTTTTAAGAATCGTTGTTTTTAAAATCCCCACCAAAACTTTAATTTTTAGTTAAGATAAAAAATTTAAGCATAAGAAATGATACATGGGTGAGAAATAAAAACTGACATATCATGCTTGCAGGAATTTTTTTAATATCCTAATATGCAAGTATAAAAATTTAAATAACAGGAGTAAAATGAAATCAAATTTAGTTATTCAAAAAAAATTTTATATAAAGAAAAGTAAAAATTTTAAAAAGACTTCTACAATAGTGGAGGTTTTCAAAGCAAATACACACCAACTTAAATAACACAATGATATAGATAACAGATGATAGTGGAATTTGAAAAAATTTAAACATGTAGTTTCCTATGTAGAAGTTCCCAATAGTGGTTTATAATCTCCTAACAATTTTTAAAATAAAGTACACACTATTAAAAACTCTGACATAACATACACATAAAAACATTTACTATTACACATCACTACCACAAGGCAACATATAAAACATCAATACAACAACAACAATACATCTGAATATGCATAACAGAAAAATAATACAAACTACAATTTGCATACTATCAAGGTTCATATCACAACACAACGATCAAACTAAATACTAAACAAAATGCACATTAGTACATCAACAACAACACTACAACGAAAACAAATAACACTAATCTACTCATCATCCTCATCATCATCATCATCCTGCTCGTCCCAATCCCTAGACGGCACATAAGGAATGTAGAATGGATGAGGGGACATCTCAGCACTCTGATCACCTCTAATCAGTCTATCCAAATATTGCTGATAACTCTCCTCATACTCATCATGTTTCACAATATATCTTTCCACATTATCCATCTTACCATCCATATCTTTCAGATGCTCTCGAGTAAGACTCACTTTTTTCAAAATTTTTCTTAATAACCCAGTCTGTGAATCAGTAGATGATGAAGCACGTGAAGTAGTAGCATGATAAGTAGATGCAGCAGAAGCAGAAACAGTAGAAGCCCTACCAAATCCTCCTCTCCAATCAAACTCTGAATGTACAGTGTAAGCACCAACATTAACACTGGTAATTGGTCTTAATGGCTGAAGTACCTCTTCCCAAGTTTCAAAGTTCACTCCAGATCATTCACATAATGAATGAATCAAGGAAGGAAATCCCATACCTGTAGTAGTGGTTGATCTAGCACAGTTCAAAACATAATCATAAATTATACCTCCAATGTCAATAGGCTTCCCTTGCTGAATGCAATGGTTCAACACAGCTCTTTCTCTCGTTACTTTATAAGTATGATTCAAAGGTAACAATTTAGATGAGAAAAAATAATTCCACACCTTAGAAATGTCATTCAATTTGGAAGCAGGAAAGTTTACTCTTCTATCATTTGTTATTTTTCATAATCCTCTTCCATTAATCAGAAATTCCATGATCTCATCTAAGTCTCCTTTCGTAGGATGATAGTTAGAATAAAAACAGAACATGTCAGGAGGTAGTCCATGAAAAGTGTTGATTGCCCCGAGAGGAAAAGTTGACCTCATTCCTTCTAACCATCACTTAATTCTCTTCTGCGAAGAACGAATTTACATAAAATTCTCCGACCACGTAAACAACGAGCAACAACGGAGAAGCAACGATAATTCTCCCAGTTCCTTCTAGCAATCATATCTTCAATCACCTCTCCTAGTTTACTAAATACACGCTCAGGAATCAACTTACGTGACTGCAATGCATCGACGTATCGTTCCTCAACCCTCATACTAATAAATTTGCAGAATCAAATCTTGTCTTTTCTCGTGCACGCTTTGACTTTGAAGCCATCTCTAAAAATTCATGAAAAATTCACCATAAATTCCATAATCAAACTAACCTTGCTAAATTATCTTCCAAAAGATATTTTCACTAAATTCAAGCAATTTCTCAACTTTTTCCGCAAATTTTCATCATGAATAGTGATTTTAAGATTTTCCAAAATGTACTCAAAATACATGGTGAAAATAAAAATTTTTTACTTAGGAGTAGTGCTCTTACTTCAAGGAATCCAAATCTAACAATTTTTGTTGAGATTGGCTCTTAAATGATCCACAATATGATGCCCTAGGCTCCTCTTCAGCGATAAACAGAAGGTTAAAGACGAAGGGGTGGTTTAAAAATGGTAATTTTCGGGTTTTTAACTACTGGGAACCAATTTTTGTGAACTGGCGCCTAAGCACAAACCCTCGGCGCTTAGCCGCGAAATCTGGCGCTTAAGCGCCGACACTCTGACACTTAGCTTCCAGTACCCAAATTTTCACAATTAAGGTATATGCACTAAATCACTATGTTAATCACCCATAATTACTCCAAAATAATTATTTCTCCTCACATAAATCTTCTAATACTCCAAATCAAAATTTAATATCCATTGATTCCACACAAATTTCACACAAACACAAACTTATATTAAAACAACATAACACTTAATACAATTCTAGAATTTTTATCCACACATAAAAGATGAAATTCTCTAAATACAAGAGACTTTAATCTCAAACTGATAAGTATACATCTCAAGGATGTAACCATCACATCATCAGGCTTAGTTAATACTTAAATGTAAACACTATACACACCAAACATAACACACATGAACACTAAACATATCACATAAGAACACTAAACAAATAAGAACAAAGCACTCTTAATTCCATTCTCCATTAGGCGGATTATATCCAGGACCACAATTATTCTCATTTGACCCTTCTGGAATATAAATTTGATAGAACCGGCGATAATTGTTCATTCTTTCATCTTCTTCTTCAATCCATTTGTTCTTCAGAAACATCGCCTTATCCGCTTCTTCCACGTACCTTGAATGATCGAATTGCAGCTTGAGTTGCCATCCCATGTGCTCCAACTGTAAGTTACTTTCATTGATCTTTCCTTCCATTGAAGTCACTCGGGCTTCAATTTTTACAATTATTTCAGTAATCCATTGAATACTCACAGCGAGAAATCCATTGAATAACTCTTTAGCACTGTCACTAACAAACTTACTCTTGTCAGAATCTTGCTTCTTCTTCATCTCATTCTCCCAGGAAGACATGATGCACTCAAAACTCTCTTCTTAAGACTCAGAAATAAAAATAGGACTTGGACCAAGTGTTTCTCTTAAATCAGGTCCTTTTTATAGACTTGGGAAGTGCTAAAACTGCCCCAAGACGTTTTAAAACTCCAAAATAACTTCCAAAACTACTCCCCCACGATCTAGGCTTCTAGAACCTCATTTTTCACGTTTTTTGTAACTGCGGCGCCTAAGCGCCTACCAGTCGGCGCTTAGCCGCCAGTGCTTAATTTAGCACAGGTCTGATAAGTGTCCAAATTTTCATTCTGATTTTTCTAAGTCATCAAATAAGGTGAAATAAACTCTACTATAGTTTAAAAACTCCAAATTACTACAACTAAAAACATAAAAACAAACCAAACCAAGCAAACAAAGCACACTAAACAATCATTAAGCAAAGCACACCGATAATTATGAGTTGCCTCCCACAAAGCATTTGTTTTAATGTCTTCAGCCTGACATACCCAGAACTCATTCTGAGTGACCCAACATCAAATTATTATCAGATTTAGATTTTTTGACTGAAAAATATGGTTTAAGTCTATGTCTGTTAACTTTAAATATTTTTCCAGTCTTACGATCTTGAATATCTACAGCTCCATAAGAATAAACTTTTATCACAATAAATGGACCCATCCACCTGGACTTAAGTTTTCCAGAAAAAATTCTCAATCTAGTATTATACATTAAAAGTTTTTGTCATGGTACAATATTTTTAGTAAGAATCTTCCGATCATGCCATATCTTCATCTTTTCCTTATAAATCTTAGCATTTTCATAAGATTCATTCCTTATTTCTTCAAGCTCATTCAATTACAATAATCTCTTTTTAGCAGCATCTTTCAAATTATAATTGAACTCTTTAATAACCCAATATGCTTTATGCTCAAGTTAAAAGGTAAATGACAAGCTTTTCCAAAAATCAGCCTATATGGGGATATTCCTATAGGTGTTCTGTAAGCAGTCTTATAGGCCCACAAAGAATAATCCAGTTTGATTGACCAATCCTTTCTATTTGGATTAACAGTTTTTTCCATTATTCTTTTAATTTCATGATCGGATAATTCAACCAAACCACTTGTCTGCGGCTGATAAGCAGTAGCAATGCGATGATTAATAAGATATTTCTTTGCTAACTTCCCAATAATCGCATTTTTAAAATGACTTCCCCCATCAGTTATGATTATCTTGGTATTCCAAATCTACAAAATATATTCTTTTCTAAAAACTTTGCAACACTTTGAGCATCACATCGAGTAAAGCAATAGCTTCAATCCATTTGGAAACATAGTCTACTGCCATCAAAATATAAACATTTCTGAAAGATGGTGTAAATGGTCCCATAAAATCTAGTTCCCAAACATCAAATATTTCAACTTCCAACATATAATTGAGGGGCATCTCATTTCTTCTAGAAATATTTCCTACACGCTGACATCTATCACAATTTTTAATATAAACATTCACATTTTTAAAAATTGTAGGCCAATAAAATCCTGATTGTAATATTCTATATGCGAGTTTATCACTTCCAAAATGTCCCCCATAATCAGAATCATGACATTTTTGAATAATTTCATAAGTCTCTTCCAAAGGTACACATCTTCGAATTATAAGTTCCTTTCCTTGTTTATATAAAATGGGTCAACCCAAAACTAAGTCTTAGCATCAGGCGGAAATTTCTTCTTTTCTTGGTATGTCAAACCATAGGGTATAATATTACTAACAATAAAGTTTACTATGTCTGCATACCACGGAACACACCATTCTTTAACAGTGAACAATTTTTCAACAGGAAAATGTTCATTAATTTCTTCAATATCACAGAGAGATTTTTCAATTTCAAGCCTGGACAAATGATCAGCAATTTGTTTATGAGCCTATCTACTATCTCAAAATTATATTCTTGCAAAAGAAGAATCCATCTTATCAGTCTCGGTTTTGCATCATTTTTCTTCATTAAGTATTTAATAGCAGAATGATCAGTATGCACCACACATTTAGTTCCAATTAAAAATGATCGAAATTTATCAAAGGCAAATACTATAGCTAATAACTCTTTCTCGGTAGTGGTATAATTAATTTGAGCTTCATTAAGAGTTTTACTGGCATAATAAATTACTTTAAAAATTTTATCATATTTCTGACCTAAAACAGCACCAATAGAATAATCACTAGCATCACACATTAATTCAAAAGGTTTTTCCTAATTTGGTTAAATTATTATAGGTGCAGTGATTAAATTTTCTTTTAATGTTTCAAAGGCTTTGAGGCAATCATCATCAAAATTAAAAATTGCATCCTTTTCCAGTAAACAGTATAAAGGTTTTGTAATCTTTGAAAAGTATTTGATGTAACGCCTGTAGAATCCAGCATGTCCTAAAAAACTTCTAATTCCCCTTACATTGGTTGGGCAAGGTAAATTAGATATAATTTGAATTTTTGCAGTATCTACCTCCAAACCGTTTTCTGAAATCCGATGTCCCAAAACAATTCCTCCTGCTATCATAAATTGGCATTTTTCCCAATTAAGGACCAAATTAGTTTCTTCACAGCATTTTAGAACTTTAGATAGATGTTCTAAACATGATTCAAATGAAATTCCAAACACTGAAAAGTCATCTATAAAAACTTCAATCTCTTTTTTCAATTAAATCAAAAAAATAGCCATCATACATCTCTGAAATGTAGCAGGGGGCATTACATAAAACAATGGGCATTCTTCTAAAAGCAAACGTACCTTAAGGACTGGTAAATGTAATTTTCTCTTGATCCTCAGGAGCAATTTGAATTTGGTGGTAACCAGTATATCCATCCATAAAAAAAAGGTATTTATGCCCAGCTAGTCTATCCAACATTTGATCTAGAAAAGGAAGTGGAAAATGATCTTTCCTTGTGGCAAGGTTTAATTTTCTATAATCAATGCGTATTCGCCACCTTGTAACTTGTCTTGTTAGTATCATTTCATTCTTTTCATTAACAATCACAGTTACTCCTCCTTTCTTAGGCACACAGTGAATAGGACTAACCCATGCACTATCTGAAATAGGGTAGATAATTCCAGCATCCAACCATTTTAAAATTTCTTTCTTAACAACGTCTTTCATAATAGGATTTAATCTCCTTTAGGGATCAGCCCGCGGTTTGCAATTATCTTGCATAAGAATTCTGTGCATACAAATTGAATGATTGATTCCTTTAATATCAGCATTTGTCCATCCAAAGGCTTTCTTGTGCTTCTTCAAAATTTCAAGCAAACTCTCTTCTTCTTTTTCAGTTAATTGAGAAGAAATTATAACATGCAAGGTTGAGGATTCACCTAGAAAAACATACTTCAAATGATCAAGAAGCATTTTTAGCTCAAGTTCAAAAGGTTTTTCAATTGATGGACCATAAGATTCATCTTTTTCAGTAATATCCAACAATTCAAAACTTTCATGAACCTACTTTAAATCTTCCTCTTGAAAATCTTCATAATCAAATTACTCCTCTTCTTTCTTATATTCCAATTCTTCTCTTTCAGCTTTCTGTTCATAAGTTGATTTGAAATGACATTCACTTAAATATTCAAAAACATCCATCCTATAACACTCATCTTCTTTACCTCTAGCAAGATATTTCATCGATTTTGAAATATTAAATGTAACAGTCTGATCATTAACCCTCATCATTAATTCCCCTTTCTGTACATTTATCATGACTCTACTTGTAGCTAGAAAAGGTCTCCCCAAATTTATGGGTATCTCTTTATCTTCCTCCATATCTAACACAATGAAATCCACAGGAAAAATAAATTGATCCACTTTTACCAAAACTTCTTCTATAACTCGTTTAGGATATGTGATCGAACGATCTGCTAATTGCAGAGTTACAGTAGTTGGGATTATTTCTCCTAATCCCAGTCTTTTGAATATTGATAGAGGCATAAGGTTAATGCTTGCACCTAAATCACATAAAGCTTTTCCACAAAATCTTTCTCCTATAGCACATGGAATTGTGAAACTACGGATCTTTAAGTTTTTCAGAAAGCTTTTTCTGAATTATTGAACTGCACTCCTCACTAAGTGCAACAGTCTCATTTTCTTCAAACTTCCTCTTTTTATTAAGAATATCCTTCATAAATTCTGCATAGTTTGGCATTTGTTTTAGGGCTTCAGCAAATGGAATATTAATGGTAATCTTCTTTAATATCTCCAAGAATTTTGAAAATTGCTTATCCAACTTTTGTTGATGAAGTCTCTGAGGAAATGAAGGTGGTGGTTTTTCTAAATCAACCTTAGGTGGAGAAACAGGTCTTTCAAAACCTTTTGGAGTGTCCTCTTTAGGTCTTTCAATCTTTTCTTTCTCTATTTCAGTTTCTTTTCGAACTCTAACTTTTAATTCTTTTCCACTTCTTAGTTGAATTGCTTTTACTTGTTCTTTATTATTTTCTCTTGGATTCACTTCAGTATTATTTGAAAGCATTCCTTGGGATCTATTACTTAAGGCATTTGCAATTTTTCCCAATTGATTTTCAATATTTTTGATGGTTGCTCCTTGAATTTGTAATTGATTTCCCATATGTGATACTACTTCTTCCATAGACAACTTCTCTTTATTTTGTAAAGCATTGTTATAATTAGAAGGATAAGTTAATCTATTATTATTATTACCATGAATGTTCAAATTCCCCAATGGGTTTACTTGGTGGTTCCCCCATTGTTGATTAACACCACCCTGATTATTGGTATTCTAATTAAAATTTGGATGATTCTTCCATCCTGGGTTATAATAATTGGAATATGGGTTGTTAGGTTTGATTATAACATTCACAGTTTCTGGTGAAGAATAAGAATCAACCATTTGGCCCAATGAATTTTCTTCAATCATAAGATTTGGCTGAGAAAAATTCATCCCAAATTGGTTTATCTTCCTTGATACATCAGCAACTTGATTTGCTAACATTGTAAAAGCATCATTTTCATAAAAACTGGCTACCTTTTTAGGATTTAACCTTTCATAAGGCCATTGAAAATTATTAGTAGCCATTTCTTCAATTAAAGTATAAGCATCAGAAAATGGTTTAGACATTAATCATCCACCAGCAGCAGCATCGATGATTGATATAAGAGATCCAACTAATCCATTATAAAAAGTTTGAATTATTAACCAATCTGGTATCGCATGATGTGGAAATTTCCCGAGGAGATCTTTAAATCTTTCCCATGCTTCATAAATTGATTCCCCTTCAAACTGACAAAAAGATGTTATATCATTTCTTAACTTAGCAGTCTTAGATGGTGGAAAATATTTAGCAAGGAATTTTTGTGACAGTTCACCCCAAGTTTTTATTGATCCAGGTGGTAACGAATGTAACCATATGTTAGCTTTATCCCTTAGTGAGAAAGGAAAAAGTCTAAGTCTAAAAGCATCATTCGAAACACTATCATATTTAAAAGTAGCACACAACTCTAGAAAGTTACCAAGATGCAAATTAGGATCTTCAGTTGTTGCTCCCCCAAACTGATTATTAGACACCATTTAGATAATAGCAGGTCTAAGCTCAAAAGAATTAGCAGCTACTGCAGGATTTTGAATACTACCACGAAATTCATCTACTGTGGGGTTAACATAATCTCTTAAAGGTCTTAATTCTTGATGGATGCCTACATTTTGATCTTGATGATTTTCCATTTCTTGAATATTTTTTTACCTTTTTCGGTATTTTAATTTTTTTTTATTTTTCTGATTTTTCTTTCTAATTCAGAATCGTAAGGCACAAGTCCCTCAGAACCTGAACTACACATGCAACAATAAAACAAAACAAAACACAACACACTAACAAAAACAAAGAAAAGTAAAAATTTAAAATTTTCTAATTCTCTTTGAAATGCAATTTAATTATTCGATCCCCGGCAACGGCGCAAAAAACTTGATCTCCAATAAATATATGTGCGCCAAAAACTTGACACCAGACCAAATATATATGTGCTGATGATTTAGATATGAAAATTATGATTTTATAATATGGGATACTACGCAAGTATACATATCGTTAATCAAGTAATATAAGACTTTCTGATTAAGCCCCGAGATATCGAACCCACAGAGAAAATTTAAAAATCTTTAAAGGAATCAGAAAGTTATCTTTTTACTTTTTTTATGGCTTTTGAAAGTTTGTCTTGATTTTGAAAAGTTTTGAAAGTTGATTTGTATTTTGAAATTTCCTTAATAAAATATTAAGCAAGAAATTAAAATTATAATAACTAATAACACTGTATGTAAAACACTATTAACTAGAATATCTTTTTCTTTCCTTTTATTAAGTAGTAATAATTATTAAAGTATTATTGTGGAAGTATTTAAATTTGTTGTGACAGATAGAAGCAAATGTGTTCTTTACCCTTACTTGGTTCTATAAAAAACATAGGTTAATTTAAAATTATAATCATTTTGAACATGGTTAGGCAGGGAAGATACCAGTCTCTCACTCTAGAGTTCCCTCGATTCCCACCAACTGGGGGCTAACTTCTCATAACAAAACTCAAAACTTCAAACCAAATTAGGGGGTTTATCCTGTCACTCTAAAATCCTCTAATTTTACTCCCTTCCATAAAAATATCTTCTAATATTACATTCAATTATATGGACTACAATTCTCACCCACATAATTGCATCTGATTCTTACTAACTTTTATGAGACAATATCGCATTGGATCTTACATAATCTCAAGAAATTCTACAACTTAACATGCCAAATTAAGAAGTAAACAAAGTTTTCAGAATCAATATTCACAACTTCTTCCAACTTTAAACACTAATACTTTCCACAACAATTCTCCATAAATTAATTACTTCTCCATTTAAGAAAGAAAAAGATAAAGTAAACTACTCAGAATGCATTGAGAAAATACAAAAACACATTCATTTGAAATTAAAAACCATAAGAAAAAAAAAAACAAAAACAAGTATTAATTAAAAACTAAATGTAAGAACAAAAGTAAATACTTATCTAAAAATTCTCTCCACAAGACTCAGGAAGTTCCTCTGAAACTTTAACTCTTCACTAAACTACTCCTCAGAGCGGATCTCCCAACTTCGATGACTCAGAATAAACTTCAGAATTCAATAGAAATTAAACTAAAAGAAAGAAAAGAAGTGGGAAGAGGAAGACTTCACTCTGACTCTTTTCTCCTTTCTACTCTCTACTCCTACTCTTAATAAAAACTCTCCCAAAATAAAAGTAAAATACTATAAAAACACTCTTCAAAATGCAAGTGGAAGAGCACTTCAAAAGGCAAAGGAAGAGCTCCTTAATGTTTCCTAAGTCTCTCTTTAAATAAGAAACCAAAAGGTGCCTTGGTGTCTCTTCAAATGTGTCCAGATTCAATGTATCCACCAAAGAATGCACCCCTTCATTCAAACTTGCTGCCCAAAGGAAGTTATGAAAGTTACCACCAAGAGTTGCATCCCATCCCCTTTGAAATTGGTGCCAAATTCCTTTAGAATTCAATTTTAACTGTGGCGGCTAAGCACCGGCCCAGCGACGCTTAACCGCCAGTGCCCAAATTTTTATTTTTCATATTTTTTTGCTCCAAATTTGATCCAATTTCGCTCCTTTCGTCATGACCATCCATTTTCATCATACCTGCAAAAAAGAACACAAAATACCTTCCATTAAAGTGCAATATCATTAAAAAATAGGTATAAAAATGTGCATAAAAATACTATATATTTTAGGTGTATCAATATGTCATTTTTCCTTCAAAAGAACATAATTGTTTCAAGGTTCTGAGAGGAGGCATTTCTAATATCACTTTAATCTTTTCCGGGTCCATTTCGATTCCCTGATTACGGACAACAAATCCTAGAAATTTCCCAGATCTAATGCTGAAAGTGCACTTTAAGGGATTCATCTTTAGATTATATTGTCGTAATCGTTCAAATATAATCCTCTAATCATTTTGGTGATTGTCCTTTACTTTGCTCTTAATGGCCAAATCATCCACGTAGCATTCCACTTGGTTGTGAATGAGGTCATCAAAGATCTTTGTCATTGCTCTTTGGTAAGTTGTTCCTACGTTCTTCAAACCAAACGACATCACCGTGTACCAGTAAATTCCGATCGGAGTTCTGAATACTGTAAGTGTTGCATCTTCTGGCATCATCTTGATTTGATTATAACCTCACGATCCATCCATAAAGGAGAAAATTTTGTGTGACGACACAATGTCGAACATTAATTCTAGTATCAAAACAGGAATTCATCTTTCTGATATGCCTTATTCAAATCCCTGAAGTCGAGACACACTCGGATTTGTCCATTTTTCTTCTTTACTGGCACGATGTTGGCTAACCACGTTGGATATTATTCTTCTCAGACAAAGTTAACGTCTATTAATTTCTTTATTTCTGTCGTAACTTGTTGTTCAATTTCGAGGCTCATTCTTCTGGGAGCTTGCTTTACCGGTGTTATACTTTGATCCACTCCTAATCGGTGAACTGCAACCTCTAGAGATAGTCCAAGCTATTCGTCATAGCTCCAAGTGAAGTAATGTTTGAATTATGATAATAACCTGACCAAATTTGTAACATCTTCTTTATTGAGCAACAAACTTATGAAAGTTGGTCGAGGCTGCCCCTCAGTCCCGAGATTGATTTCTTTTAATTCGTCAACTGTTGATTTGATTTCTTCTTTGAATTCTAGTGGAGCCTCTTCTATTGGTTGATCTTTGTATTCATCTTGGATGTCCAGGAAATCTTCCACTGGCTGACTAGTAACAACCATGCAAAATCCCGAGTCATCGACAGGTCTGATCGTACCAAACCCAAAACCTTCCTTTGAGTTGAGTTTCTTTCCTTTTGTAATCCATAATTTTCAAATGATTGTAACTTATCTTTTAGCATTTTCTTTGGTTCATCTCCTTGTTGAATTAGCTTTTGTATACACGACGAAAAGTAACTAAAAGGTAATTCCATTAATTCATTATAATCATTTTCTTTGAGAATTACACAAGGTTTAGAAGTAGAAGGAGAAGCATTATAAAACTTGATCGATTTAAAACCATCATTATGGACTTCCTTGACATCCATACTCTTGATATTTTGAGGATGGATCGGAGTTAGAGTCATGGCTTGCACATAATGATTAATTTGATCATACATTGATTTGTATTCGTCTCTTTTTGCGTCATCCATAGAAATCTCGAACTGAGCCTTCCTCTAACTTATCATCATTATTTCATTATATTCTTCGAAACTTCCTTCTACTTAATGCTGATCGGTGGCTTCATCCATTCAACAATCCTGTGAGTTCTTCCTCGACCATGTCCCCGGCCTTGAACTCGGATGCGTGGACTAAAAGAACCTCCACCAACTCGTTGCGAAGGAGTGGCGAGAGATTATTGAACTGGAGCTGTCTAGTCCCATTCTCATAGTTCTTCTGAATCTTCTGCTTCACTTGTCACAACTTCTTTTAAAAGTATTGTTTTCTTTGGGGGAGCGTAGTAGGCGACATCTTCGTGAATGCCTACTTCATGTATTGAGAAAGGTTGTAAGTCTCCCTTAATGCAATGTTCTTGTCCATCCGTGTAGTACTTGATGCACTGGTGAAGTGACGACGGAACCATATTGTACTCGTGGAGCCACTGCCGACCAAGCAGGGTATTGAACGATGTATCCGCATCGATGATATGGAATTTTACAGTTGTTACTAGATTTCCAACTTTCATTTGTAGTGTTACAGCTCCGAGGGCTCTTTCTCCTTTCTAATTGAATCCTCTTACCATTATTTTGTCCATAGAAAGCTCTTAAGCGTCGATGTCCAAGTAGGCTAGCGTTCGTAGGCTCATTATGTTAAGTGACGTTCTAGGATCTACTAACACTCTGGAAAGCACGAACCTTCCAATGATGACGGAAATGTAGAGCGGACGATTGTGATCGGCTGTACCAAGTAGCAAATCTTCATCGGTGAAGGTTACGCCAGGCTGTTCTTTCAAGGTACAAACTCCATATGAGGATGTGCTAGCCAACTGTGTTAAGCAAATATCCGGATCAAGCAAAGCCTTGATCAAATTTTCTCACATCCCTTTGACAGGATCAGAGCATCGTAAATGCTTAGTTTGGCTGGCAAATTTCTGAGATGAGCTAGCACATTGTAATCCACTTTGTTTGAATTTTCGATTTCATTCCAAACTTGTACTTCTTACATTGCTGGAGATACTTCTTCTTGAGTAATCTCTTGTTTTCCTTTGTCCATTGGGGTTGTCCTTGGCAAGATCACCTTGCCACTTCTTAGGTGTACTTCTATTATTTTTTCTTCTTCTAGACCCAGAGGTCCGTCTATTACTGTATCTGAAAAGTCTAAGTTGATGGCAAGGGGAGCTCCATCACATTCGAGGGTTGGCTCTTCGCTTTCGGTGCTATCATAGCTGTTATAATCAATATCTTCTTTATTTTCGTCAACATTTTTGTCGGGAACACTCACGATTTGAGGATCATTTTGGAAATCGAAATCCGGATTAAAGAGTTTATAATTAGTTACATCATCACTAGAGACAGTAAGAACATAGCCAACATCGTTTATATTATCTTTATGAGACCCTGGAGGGGCATAAAGATAATGGTACAAGGTCAGGGGTTCGAGGGGTATTACCCTCGAATCCGAACAACCAATCTAACAGGGGCAGCCTCTATCCTATCCTTCGTGCTATCATCCTTAATTTCCTTCACGATCTGCTTCTTCATACATTCTTATCACGGTGGTTTCCTTGGCACAACCTTCGTCTTGGACTGGGCTGGCGATAGACTCCGGACAACAGCTTTCTTTGGAGTAGACTGGATCTGATCCAGGACTTTCTTGAGCTCATTCCAAATTGTGCTCCATCCACCTTTGTCGGCATATGGATCAATCGGAGAGATCGGCTCGGCTGAAATCACATTTATAGAAACTCTTTCTGGTTCTTTTAAGTATTCCTTTGATATCGTTATGTTTCTTTCTTTGTAATTTCGCTCGAGCCAATCCTTAAAACTGAAGCAACTTTCTATAGTGTGTCCGAGCATCCTGTAGTAGGTGCAGAAGTTGGGTTGATCTTTCTTGTCCACTTCTTCTAGCTTCTTCGGCTCAGGCAATCTCAACTTGGGCTTCTTCATTATATTCCTGAACATCTTTGCTATGGCGTCATCTTTGAAGGAGTAATTTCTGCGCAGCTGTTCTGACATTGTCGGACCCTGTCGTCCATTTATTCTGTATGACCTCTGCTGCTGACTAGGCTGACTGCTCTGCTGTGCACGAGGTTGACCATACTGCTGAGGCTGACTGTACTGAGGAGGCTGACTGTGCTTCTGCTCAGGCTAAATCCTCATTGGATGCATTCCTTTATCGACCGTTGCCACTACTTCAGACCTCTTCTCGTATGCTTTAGCCGGTTTTGTCATTTCTAACTTTTCTGCAGGCTCTATATGGTTGACCTCTTCTTGTAGGTTGTTTGCTTTACTGGTAGCTTCTCAAAGGACTTGATGGAGCATGAAGGCTACTAGACTGTGGATACTCTTGAGTAGTATCTCGATCGCATGCTGTTCTTATAGCTGAGGTTCACATTTCATAGTTAGGTTCTCCACCTGAGAATGTTGTCAACCAAAATCTCATCAGGCTTCTGCCGCTCCACCACGAGATCTTCTATGGTAAAATGAGGTCGGGCACTGGTGATCTTTTTACGAATATATTTTTTATTTCTGTAAAAGTCTTTATTGATCCATTGGGAAGCTCGGCATACCAATCGAAAGCTATTCCTGACAGGCTGCTCACAAACTGACAGAACAACAGAGCTTCACTTCCTCTATGTGCTAGCGAGGATTTCCTGTCCCGTTGAATGTCTTGAATGTCAGGAGCACGAAGCCTTTAGGGTAAGGAATGACATCGAACTCTTCTGGGTAGGGTCTACCCTTTAGAACTGATGCACCACCTTTTGACTGAGACAAGGCCGCCTGAACTTGTTGTTCGACCATCTGTTTAATGTCATTTTCCGATGGATTCGAAGTTGGATCTCTTCTTGGTGGTTCATGCGACCTCCCTTCTTTCATCGGCTGAAGCGACCTCCCTTCTTTCATCGGTGATGTGTATAATCTCAGGATGGTTGACCTCTAGAGATGTTGTTGGTCATGGCTGTGATTGCTCATGGAGGGTAGCCATGGTGGTCATGGCAGTGGTCATCTCCTTTATTCTCTTCTCCAGGCGGCTAATCTGTTCGTTTCTTGTCAGTATGGTCCTCCGCAGTTCATCAGCAGTGTTCTCCTCACTAGGAGCTTCGTGCGTAGTTGAAATGGACCGAGTTTTGACCATATTAATTTCCATTAATTCTTCTTCCATGTAATCCGATAGGAAGTAATCCTCGTCATCGATATCCAACCCTTGCTGTTTGGCTAACTCAGAAATTTCTGCCCGGAGCTTTCGAACTCTATCATCAACTGTTTTCTTCTTAGTCAGCTTTAAATCTATAGGTTTCCCTGTGCTATCACTCTTTTCTGCAATTGATTTAGGAGCAATGGTGATAGTGGCTACAGGAATATCAGACTCATGATCCATTTTACGATCAGCAGACCTTCCAGAATGAACAGATACAACACCTCTCAGTAACCACACTTTCCTCTTAAAAGTCGACGTCTCGAGATGAGGTGTCTTGGTGAGGACATCGGGGTGACGATGGGAAGTGTGCTCCCTAGTGTGTAGACCATGTATGAAGGAGAATACTCCTCTCTTATTCTTTCTCTTTCGAGATTTCTCATGATCATCGGTGGTTGGTACTCTCAGACCCATCCGGGACTGACTTGCTTATAGTAGTATCATCTGTAGCAGCTGTATCAACACTTTTCCCCAAACGATCTTTGATGGAAACTCGGACGGGTCATTCCATTTCTAAAATCTTATCCTTGATTTTAGGGGATATTGTACATCCCATCCCCTTGAGAAGCTTGGCGATGGAACAACCCTTTATTTCAGACAACCTTCGTAGAAGGGTGTGAACACGGGTGATAGGTCTGGGCCTTCCTTTCACTTTATCACGACTGCTTGTTGCTGGAAGCATAGCGGCAATCCTATGGAGGCTTTCGTCTCCAGTAGTGTCAGATAACGGGTGGAACCTACTACCTCAAAAGAAGAGGAGAGGTATTTGGTAAATCGAGTTACTTTTATTGAGGAATTTCATTAATTACTGGTATATCTGTGACTTGTGTTCTGGAAGCCCAGCGAATCCTGCGGTTACAGTTTCTTCTTTGAGATTTGGTTAGCAGGGGAGGTTTAGAACTTAAACCAACTTTAAAGACTGGCGGCGAGGCAAGAAAGGTATCTTCAGAATAATCTTCATGCATAATTTCTTTCCCTTTTGCATACGGGAAAGTAGGTACAGTAATGGCGAAGCCGGTGGCAGTAGAAGTGACAACTCTCCTCGGCACGGAGATGACTGACCTAACAAGGGCAGTGGTTACTTTAACCTTCTTAGCAGAAGAGAAATCTTCATGTGAGGTCAGATCAAACTCAGCAGTTGGTTCTTGAATTTTGGGAGTGGCAACTTTTACGACCACAAACAGAGCTTTTCCAGGTATAACTTCAAACTCACTGAAGCCAGCCCCAAATTGAATCATTGGTGCTACAAGACGGGCTTCACGGGAGGAAGGCAAGTTGCAGGAGAAAGTCAGTGTAGGGGTTGACATCTTTAACTATCAAGTGAAGCATTCTGAAAGTTAGTGAGGGCAAAAAACCTTGTCATCATAGTGCAAACACTAGAAAAAGGTTGTTCTGTGGACTGGGAAAAATTTCATTTCATTTTATTTTCTTTTTTATTTCATTTATTTTTAGATTTTCGTATGTTGGTTAAAAAGAGTTTTTAAGGTTTAAAGAAGAGTGGATCAATCTGCAGAAGACAGGATTGAACCCGAAAGGCACAGAAAAGAGGTGAAGTACGAGACCCCATCAGAGGTCCCTTTCACAACGCAGATTGCCCTAATGAGATTTGCTCGCTGACACACCTATTAGGGGTCCAACCTCACAAGATCAAAAGGAAAACCTAGGGACTCTGGAACCCTTCTGTTTAGGAGTGACTAACAGAAGGTGCAGAAATCCAGAGGAGTTGATCACACTTTCCCAAGAATGAAATGGGTGAAGTATGTCAGCAGAAGAATGGTAATCTGGCTCATGAGGAACACGAGTGCATTACCGATATATGAATATAATATTTCTTGATCTTAAAGAGAGCAGAGTTACCATAAAACTGTCAGCAGTTTTTTTTTTTTTTAAATTTTGGTTTTGTTAAAAATATGTTTTGGGTGTTTTGAAAAGGGTTTTAATTTTATAAAACAAAAATTTTATTTAATTTAATATATATATATATATATATATATATATATATATATATATATATATATATATATATATATATATATATCGTGTGTGTGTGTGGATTTTTGAAATTAATATTTTTATTTTTGAATAAATATGAAATCAAACCGATCTCAAATAAATGATAGTTTAAATAATCAAGCATTTCATTGCTAGAAAAGTATTTATCCCGTAGAATAAGTACGTGGCTTGAGGTAAAGCTTGATCGAATAAACTTAAGAATTTATGACATCAGTTTGATCTGCGAACCATTTTGACTGATAGTTTCCCCTATCTAACATGAAAAAATTAGATAGGTTTTATATTAATCTGGGGTCTTTAAGTTTCCTATAAGGGCAAGCCCCTATAGTTAATTACATCTTAGATAACCAAAGTCACCTAAGAAAACTCTTGATATAGATCATGAAATATTTATATTCATGACTCCCAAAGGTAAGTTTTCCAAAGAAAATGTGATAGTCAGAAATTCAATAGCAAATGGCTCAAATTTTGGAACATTTCATTTTATCATAATCCAAAGGAGAGAAGGCTAGGGGAAGGACATAGATTCAAGGAGGAACCCCGATGTCTTCCCAAAATATCCTATAGTTTGGCTTTAAATCTTGGAAATGCAGTTCTATAAATTTTAATCCTGCCAATTAATTATAGGGATTACATTTGCATAATATCTGATTATGCAAACAACCTAAATGATGGGAGGGCTTATGTCATATCAGACGACAACCTTGGAATCCTAAAGCAAATTAGGGCTTATATTACACAGCAGGACTATGCAAAGGCCTAAAGAAAAGGTGAGGATTTGTGCTGCACTAGGCATGCTACCTCAAAGTCCTATGTCTTGTTGTTTAAACTAAGGAAATGTTTTGTTGATGCAGACAAGTTTTGTTGTTGAAGATGGCCGTGCTGCCCACTATGCATGCTCCAAGCTCCTTGTCGTAACAGGTTTAGTTTAAAGAAGTGTCAATAGAGGAGAAGAGAAGTGTCATGTTTTAGAAATATTTAAATTGAGATGTCTTAATATTTTATTATGGGAATATTAAAGTTGATTATAGCAACACCAGTTAAGATCCCACAGTTCCATCATCCCGACACTGCTATTTTCATCGGATTCACATAGTCTAAATGAATTTACTAAACTCAACTTAATGAGTTTCGTACTTCCATTCAGACAGTGGGAAAAACCTGTTAGCAACACGTGGGTTACCTCCTCTAAGGAATTCCCGATCATTCAACGAGACGTTTTAATTTAGTTATAATTGTAGTTATTGTTTTGTTTGTGATTAAATTTTGAGTTGTTTTATATTTTTGAATGTTGTGGCGGTGAATTTTATCTTGTGTGATTTTTAATTTATTTTTGGTTTATATCTTGTGGCTATCCTAAAGGTTTTAGTTTTCATGCAGGGTGACAATGTTGTTTATCATAAAAATTGCAAGAAAAGTAAAATGCGGCATAGAAAACACGAAAAAAGAAAGCGCTGAACACTTATAAAAGTGTACCTAGCGAGTCTTCTCGTTCCTCTACCTGAAACTTTAGTATTCTTTGCAATAAACACTTATATTTGCAGGGAAGTAACACCTTATGGATATATCCATCACAGGCCTATCAAGTCCGAGGTCATAACCCGGTGAACTCCTATTTGTTCATTTGAGAGATATTTTAATTTAATAAATATGATCGGTGCAGTAGTCCTGCAAGGTGTCCAAAAGACTTGTGCAGAGCCTCTAGCAGATACCTAGATGTTTCACAATTTTTTTGAGCTTCCTTGAGATCATTTTGAACCTATCATAATTATTAAATAATATTTTATACCCTTATGCTCAGTGAGTTGGTGTTTTATTAACCCGAAAGACAGGGTAATTATCATTTGTTGTTTCATTTAGAGATTATGTGGGTGAAAACCTCTTTAAGTAAAGTTAATTTATTTGGGAAAATTTGTCAATTAATTTCATAACCGAGCTTGTAGTGCTTTCAGGTATTTATAATTGACTGTGTTTGCTTTTCTAAACTTCTTTTAGCAAGATCGATTAAGTCTAGCTCACTACTAAGCCCTTAAAATTTTTATGGATACATTTGTAATTCTTTCCTTGGAAAACGTTAAATAAGTTTAATTGATCTTTATCAAAATATTAGGCTATCATTTAATGTATCAAATAGTGGTGTAATTTAGTGGATTATTAACCTCCAAGATTAACCCATAACCATAAGGATCATTTTGCTTAATTATCTTCCAAATTAAAATTAATTAAGAAAATCTAAACATTTAGTATTGATATGGCAAAATTGAAGTTGCTTTCTACCATTTATCCCTTCAAAGTCTCAAACATCTAAACATATCATTTAGGATCATTAATTGCCCGTTTTACACTTTGATTAAGCTAAAATATTAATTAAGGCTAAAAATCCTTAAAATTACAACATTGCCCTTGTGGCCTTATCACCTCATAATTCCTTAAATTCAATTCAAATGACTTTGGAATTTTTATGTTACCTCACTAATGAGTTAATTAAAACATCAGAGGAGAAAATGTGATTTTTCAAATTTTAATTTAATTTATATATTTATTTTAATGCAAAAAATATTGATTTTTAGTGAAAATTCCATAACTTGATCAAAACAAAATATTTTACTTTGAAATTTTTATTGGAGATAAACCTAGACCAGAGGACCACTTAGACCAAATTTTATGATTTTTTTGAAGTTTATTTTAATTATTAGAATTATTTTAGTTTCTGTTGTTTTAATTAATCAAAAAATATTTTAAAAGTTGAAAATTCAATTTTATATTTTTCAAAAATCACTCTCAGGTCAGGAACCTGAGAAAAATTTCATCTTTTTTCTAATTTTTATTTTATTTTTAAAATTATTTTAGTGCAAAATTAAGGAAATTCATTTTTTAGCCTTTTAAAAATTCATTTAAGCCTTTAAAAATTAATATCTTGACTTAGGGACTTAGAAAAATTATGAGGATGGTTCCTAAATGGTTAGGAAGTCAAAAGTAACAATTTAATGAGTTTTATTTTTTTTAATGATTTTTAATATTTTCTAATTATTTAAATATTAAAATATGATTTAAAATGAAAATTTTATAAAAATTCCAATTTTATTTTTAGAAAATTCCTCTGATCACAGGGAACTCCCAAAATTAATTTTATAACTTTTTGAAATGTATTTTAATTATTAAAATTCATTTAAGTGCCAAATATGCCATTAGGCTTAGGAAAATCATTTAACTTATTAAATTAATTCCAAATGACCTCAAAATTTTTAGGGGAGTTCCTCTATCCCTGAAGCACAGTGGAGAACCATTTTTAGGTTATTTTGATTTTTATTTTATCTTAATTAATTAAGAGTTTATTTTAAGTCAAGTTGATGATAAGTTCACATCTTAGTTATTTAGTCCATGAAATAATTATCCTAAAGTCCTGTGATCATAAGAGACCTACAAAATTTACTTTGCATATTTCTGATTATTATTATAATTATTATAATTTTTATACCAAAACAGTCACAATAACTTAAAAAATAGAGATCTCCTCACAAAGATCTTCCCTGACTTTGGAAAAATCAAGGAAAGTCCCTTATGACAGATAGAAAGAGTCCCTCAAAGCTCAAGCTAAGGTGAAATGTTTGGATTAGTGGAGAGTTAAAAGGCTAAAATTAGTATTTAAATCATTAAAAATAAAATGTGCTAAAAAATATTTCAAATCATTTCCACATTGTTCTCCTCTGTTCACTAAGCAACAAGGTATTTTTCTTTTATTTTTCTAATTTTCCTAGGCCAAGATATGGATTTTTAAAGTTAACTGATTTAAATAATTCAAAAATGCCCCTAATTTCCTACTTAAACACGCGGCGCTGTGTCATCCTTGACAGCTCCGAAGCCTCCACGCGTCGCTCAGCCATTTGACGCCACCTTCTGACTCAGCTGCCACGGGGCCGTACTTTATGTATCGAGAGCTCGTCCGGCACAATCCTGACCATCCAAGCATTACATGTGCGATCCAACGACGCTCCTTCATCATCTTCGACTAGTTCATCCCTAGAGCCGTCCACCTTCTAGACCTAAGATCTTGAGTTAGACTCAACCAAATACATGGGGTTTCTTCCTAGAGCTTCATCTAGCATAGACGAACCTATCCATATGATTTATACGGTATGAAATACAGTGTACAATTATAGAGGAATAAGAAATGCTCGGGAGCAAGAGTGAGTTTAATACCTTTGTCTAAAAGGGGAGGCCTCAATCAGATGGTTGTGACAGCTTCAATTGGTCCCAACGAACCTCCAGATGGAGCCTTTTGCCTAGCTGAATTATCTAGACCCAAATTGGACCAGACCCGATTTTAGGTGTTGATGGAAGTCTGGTGCAGAGACCTTCTATGATGGGGTGATAGGTGAACTCCTTCTTTCACTGTTGTGAAGGTGCAGGTGCAGTTAATTTGGATTTTGTGCACTGTGGAGCTGTAGAGAAATATGTCCTGGTTCCGGATGAAATTTTAGTGGTGAAATTGCTCTCAGGCATAGGGAATTAGTGGCTGAAGACAGTGGGATCAATCTTAGGACCTCTTAGGGAAGCTCTAGAAGCAATTTGGTGGAGTTTGGTTAAGAAAATTTTCAGCATCTGGTTTTGGCCGTCAAGAGGTCTATTTATTGCCATGGCATTGGGTTAAGCTCAAGGGCTGGTGATGGGTGGATTCAACTACCTAGGTGGAGGGCAGATGAGCTCCAATGGCAATTCCAAGGTGACTTAGCCATAAGGTGGAGTTTGGGTTTAGCCAAGAGGGAGGTGGCTCTTGGTTTTGGTATTTTTCGGCCACTAAGCCTGTTGGCTAGGCCAGGGGAGGTGGCCAGGTGGTTCAGGTGAGCTAGGGGAGGGTTAATGATGATTAACCCCCAATGACAAGTGATGATGGTGGGGATATCTTGCTTCAGGCCCAAATATGGGGTGAAATCCCCTAATTCAAGGGACCTTTGGTCCATGGCTCTCATAGGCTAGTTTAGGTGGGTTTGGGTCAGTCCTAGTGATCCTAAGGTTGGCTGTGGTGGAGCAAATTTGGCCTCATCAAGTCACAATTGGCCACATATAGTCATGTGTTCAATTTGTTTCATTTGGGTTCAAGTTGGGCTAAAATAGGTTTGAGCTTGATTTGAGCCCAAGTATCTTGAGCAACATTGTGTAGATGATTGTAATGAATATTTTTCATGAAGACATGGAGTGGTTTTGAGTTCATTTGGGGGTTCAATTTGGTGGATTTTGGGATTTTGGCCAATTTGGGCATGTTGGGCTAGAGTTGGGTTTAGATTGATCTAGGGTTGGGTCCAAGGCTAATTGAAGGCTCCAAATGGTCTAAGAGAATGTGGTGAAGAGTTCGCAACATCAATTGAGTGGAAATTTTAGGGTTAGGCCAATCAATTTGGTAGATTTTGGGAATATGGTATGCTTGGGTCAAAATGAGGTATTTTTGGATTTCAAATGGATTTGGGTGAGACTTGGGCTCAACTTGGGCCCAATTTAATGTTGCATGTGATTCATAAGAGTGTTATGGAGGGTTTAAAATTGAAATTTAGGGGAATTGGTTGACATTGGGTCAATTTAGGGATTTTGGATTATTTAGGCATAATTAGGGATTTTAGATTTTAAGTGTAATTGAACTCAAATGTGGGTCAATTTGGGCTTGGATTTGGTTTAAATTGGTATTTGAGATGTTGAATTAAAATTTGGAATTAAAATTGGCAAGATTGGAATCAATTGGGTTTAATTTGGGGACTTTTTGGTTAAATAGGTCAAATTGAGGCTTTTGGTTAAATTGGACTAAATTGGCCAAATTGGGTCATGTGGTAGTTAAGAGAAATCAAATTGAAAATATTTGGGATATTTTGGAAATTTATAGGAATTTTTAGAATTTTTGGAATTTTGGGCTAAGAGGGGTATTGATCGCTGAAAAATTTATTAAGATATTCATACCTATTTTTGATGAAATTGCACTTTAAAGAAGGGTATTTTCTTTATTTTGTTGCAGGAATGAATAATTTAGGTGATAAAAGCAAAAATCATAAAAAGGAGCGAATTTGGAGCAAAATCATGCAATTTGTGCTGAGTCGCCGACGGCGAGATCGAGCTCGCCGACGGCGAGGTTACAAGAAGAAAATTCTGAAGAATTTATAACCGGCTCGTCGACAGATCGAGCCCGAGCCCGCTGACAGCGAGATAGAGCGGTTTGAAGATCTTCTAGAAGCCTCGCCGACAGCGAGGTAGTTCGCCGCCGACGGCGAGGTAGTTCAAATGGCACAGATACATTGAACCTGGACACTTTTTGAAGGGATGCTTACGCACCTCTTGGTCCTTTGCTTACCTCTATATATAGAGGCCGAAAATCAGTCTTTTGTGTGCAGTCTTTGGTGTTCTAAGTGCAATCTTTTAGTCTTTTGTCTAGTTTTGTGTGCAGTTGTGTGTCTTTAGTGAGTCTTTAGTGAGTTTAGTGAGTAATTAGTGAGTCGTGCTGTACTGGAAGGAAGAGTCAAAGGAACTACGAGGAGTCTGTTTTGGGATAAATCGAGATAAGTATTTGTATTTATTGTTTTTAACTTTAAATGAAATCCATGCTTAGTTTAGTTCCCATGCATTCCGAGTAGTTTATTAGTCTTTCTCCCCGTTTATGAAATTAAGTGACTTGATGAAATTAAAATAGAGATACTTTTATATATATTAATAAATTGTGATAATTTTTACTTAAAACTTAATTTACTTTCAAACTGGCCATTTGATTTGTTAAAATATGTTGATTATCAACTATAGTAAAAATTACATCTGATATTCGGGGAATTCAAAAGCCTTGGAAGGAGGGTGCAAATAAATAGGGAAATAATATCATCTGGGCGTAGAATCGAGCATTTTAGTGTGACGGACTAAAATATTCAATTCGGTCCTATTGTTTGAGAGCTGAAGTGTAGATGTTAGCCCTCAGGCGAGGGGAACGTGGGAGCTCTGAAGTGGCAGTCGGTATCCTCCCAGCCTAGCCGCAGATTTAGTAACCAAGCATAGGATTAGTCAATGTTCTTTACACCTGGACCAAAGGGTAAAGAATAGGAATGCTCCTATTTGTCACAATACCTTAAAATTATCTATTTAAATTCATCAATCACTTAAATTTCTAAACAAGGGGAAAGATACTTTTTCTGAATAGTTAAGACTTATTTAGCAATTAGTTTAATTTCTTGCACTTTTCAATACGTATTAATTTTCTACTTAGTTAAGTTACCTAATTAAAATACTTAGTATACTTTATTGCGCTCAAATTTAAAATTCCAAATTTTCGTATACTATTTTAAAAATTATTATTATTATTTTAAATTAGTTGTTATTTAATTTTCTCTTTCCCTGTGGGATCTATAACCAGGACTCCACTAGAGCCCTGTATTACTTGATACGATACGTATACTTGCGTAGCATCCACAACATAAGCAATTACAATTATATACATATAAATAGCGGGGTCAAGTTTTTGGCGTCGTTGCAATTAAATTAAAAATATCATAATATAAAATTGTGCGCCAAGTTTTTGGCGCCGTTGCCGGGGAGAGTAAGAAAAATTTACTAAAGTAACGGACTATTTTAAAATAATCATAATAAATAAATTAATATCTATTCTAAAATTGTATGCGCAAATTTGGAAACGAAAATTTAATACCTTACAATTCCGAATTAGAGCGTACAATTAAAAGAATTAGAAAACAAAAGAAACAAATTATAAATTTAACACAAATGGCGAATATTCCCGAAATTCAAAATATGAACCAACAAAGACCATTAAGAGATTATGCCAACCCTACATCGATGAAATTCATTTAACTATTCAAAACCCGCATGTAGCTGCTAATTCATTCGAACTTAAACCCGCAATTATCCAAATGGTACAAAACAATCAATTTAGTGGTTCACCTACCGAAGATCCTAACTTACATCTTGCTAGTTTTCTAGAACTTCGTGCTACTTTTAAATATCAAGGAGTATCCGACGATGCTATAAGACTTAGACTTTTTCCTTTTTCATTAAGGGATAAGGCTAAAATGTGGTCGAATTCGTTAAGCACTCGGATCTATTAAAACTGGGGAGAATTATCACAAAAATTTCTATCCAAATATTTTCCACCATCTAAAACTCGCTAAGTTTAGAAATGATATAACTTCTTTTTGTCAGTTAGATGGAGAATCAATATATGAAGCTTCGGGAGAGATTTAAGGAACTTCTTAGGAAATGCCCACATCATGCGCTACCGTATCGGTCGATTATTCAAACCTTTTATAATGGATTAGTAGGATCTTTAAGATCAATCATCGATGCCGTCACTGAGGTTCATTAATGTCTAAACCATTTGATGAAGCTTATGCACTAATCGAAGAAATGGCAACAAATAATTTCCAATGGCCTGCTGATAGAGTAAATCCTAAAAAGATAGCCAGCATTCATGAAAACGATGCAATATCTATGTTAGCTTCTCAAATTGCTACTATATCTAAGAAATTAGATCATTTTGGAATGAACTACTCTCCTATTTTAGAAGAAAACTCATCTGGACAAATCATAGAATTTCAAAGTAATTATGAAACTTTAAATGCTATTAATAATAGAACTAATAACCCTTATTCAAACTATTATAATCCTGGTTGGAAAACTCATCCAAATTTTAATTGGAATAACACATCTAATCAACAATGGATGAATCAACCTAATCAAGCAAATCCAAACTATAAACCTAATTACCCACTCGGATTTAATAACAATAACCCTCAATTCAAGGATAAGAAATTATCCATGGATGTATTAATTTTGAATATGGGTCATCGCCTACAAAATCAAGGAAATCAACTACAAATTCAAGGAAATCAATTACAAATTCAAGGAACATCTATTAAAAATATTGAAACTCAACTCGGACATATTACTACCGCGCTAAATAATAGAATACCCGGAACTTTTCCTAGTAATGTGGAAATAAATCCTAAAGATCAAGGAAAAGAACAAATTAAAGCAATACAACTAAGGAGTGGTAAAGAATTAGAACCTCAAATTCAAAAAGAACTTGAAACCAAAAAGAGGAAGTGGAAATTGAAAAGGAAACAATTCAACAAGATTCAAACTTGGAACATCCTTTTATACCTATGAAAATTTCTGTTGAAAAACCTCCACCACCATTTCCTCAACGACTAGCTCAACATAAAAAAAGATAAACAATTTGCTAAATTCCTCGAAATATTAAAGAAATTAACAATCAATATACCTTTTGTCAAGCTTTAGATCGATGCCAAATTATGTAAAATTTATGAAAGATATTCTAAATAAGAAAAGAAAATTCACCGATAATGAAACAAGTCGCACTTAGTGAAGAGTGTAGTGCTATTATTCGAAGAAGCTTCCCGAAAAATTGAAAGATCCCGGTAGTTTCACTATACCCCGCGCTATAGGAGAAAAATTTTATGGAAAAGCTTTGTGTGACTTAGGAGCAAGCATCAATCTAATGCCTCTATCGATTTTTAAGAGATTAGGATTAGGAAAAATTACACCTACTTCAGTAACCCTTCAATTAGCTGATCGTTCGGTTACCTATCCTAAGGGAGTTATTGAAGATGTGTTAGTAAAGGTGGATAAATTTATCTTCCCAAGTAGATTTTATTGTTTTAGATACGGAGGAAGATAAAGAAATTCCTATCATTTTAGGAAGACCATTTTTAGCTACCGGAAAAGCTATGATTGATGTTCGAAAGGAGAATTAACAATGAGAGTAAATGACCAAAAAGTTACATTTAATATTGCAAAATCAATGAAATATCCTCGCGCTAGAAAAAGATGATGAATGTTTTCGGATGGAAATACTTCGAATATTTACAACAAGAACATTTTAAGGAATATTACGAGGATAAATTAGAAAAAGAAAACACCGAACTAATTGAAGATAATCATGAAGAACTAGATTTTATTCAGGAAAGATTTGAATTTTTGGATAATACCGAAAATACCGACAAGAATATAGTTCCATCAATTATTAAACCTCCCGAACTTGAGCTAAAAATATTATCCGATCATTTGAAATATGCTTGTTTAGGTAATTCTTCAACTTTACCAGCTATTATTTCATCCGCATTAAACGAATCTCAAGAACAAAAACTTTTAGAAACTTTAAAAAAATATAAAAAAACTTTTGGTCGGACTTTAGCAGATATTAAAGGAATTAGTCCTTCAATCTGTATGCATAGAATTATTTTAGATGATGAACATAAACCTAAAGCAGCATCCCCAAAGGAGATTAAACGCGATAATGAAAGAAGTAGTTAAGAAAGAAATTTTAAAATGGTTAGATAATGGTATTATATATCCTATTTCCGACAGCTGCTTGGGTAAGCCCAATTCACCGTGTTCCTAAGAAGGGAGGAGTGACCGTCACTGCCAATGAAAATGACAATCTTATTCCTATAAGACAAGTTATTGGTTGGCGTATATGTATTGATTATAGGAAATTAAATACCGCCACCAGGAAAGATCACTTCCCTTTACCATTTCAAGACTAGATGTTAGATAGACTAGCCAAACATAAGTATTTTTGTTTTCTAGATGGATACACCGGTTATCATCAAATACAAATTGCTCCTGAGGATCAAGAGAAAACTACATTTACTAGTCCTAATGGAACTTTCGCTTTTCGAAGAATGCCTTTTGGATTATGTAATGCACCAAAGAACATTCCGTAGATGTATGATATCTATATTTAGTAAGTTAATCGACAATGGAATAGAAGTATTTATGGATGATTTCTCCGTATTTGGAACATCATTTGACACATGCTTAACTCATCTCGAAAAAGTATTAGAAGTATGCGAGAAAACAAATTTAGTTCTAAATTGGGAGAAATGTTAATTTATGGTTGCGCGGCATTGTATTAGGGCATAAAATTTCGGAAAAGGCATGGAAGTGGACCCCGCAAAAATTCAAGTTATAGCTAAATTACCACCTCCAACTACGGTAAAAGGGGTAAGAAGTTTTCTTGGACATGCCGGATTCTACGTACGCTATATAAAAGATTTTTCAAAAATTACTAAACCTCTATGCCAAATTCTCGAAAAGGACAAGAAATTTGAATTTACAATCGAATGCCCGAATGCTTTTGAACTCTTAAAAGAAAAATTAATTACAACGACCTATAATAGTTTCACCTAACCTGGAGAAACCATTCGAGCTTATGTGTGATGCTAGTGATTATGCTCGTAGGAGCAGCTTCTGGGCAAAGATATGAAAAGATTTTTAAAGTTATATACTATGCCGAAATAAATTATACGAGCTACGTAAAGAGAACTATTAGCGGTAGTATATGGTTTTAATAAATTTAGACCTTATCCGATCGGAACAAAATGTATCGTGCATACCGATCATTCTGCTATCAAATATTTAATGCAAAAGAAAGATTCCAAACCAAGATTAATTAGATGGATGCTATTAATGCAAGAATTCGATTTTGAGATCGTTAATAAGAAAGGAACTCGATAATCAAATTGCGAATCATTTATCAAGATTAGAAAATCATGAATTATCCGATATTGAAAATGAAATTATAGTACGCTTCTCCCGATGAACAACTATATAATATCAATAAGTGGAAAATACCATGGTATGCCGATATAGTAAACTATATAGTTAGTAATATTTTACCACCTATGCTAACTTTGCAACAATGTAAAAAAATTCATCCATGATACGAAAACTTATTTTTGGGATGAACCATATTTATATAAGCAATGTAAGGATTTAATTATTAGAAGATGTGTACCTTATGAAGAAATCGAACCAATTATTCAAAAATGTCATGATTCTAATTTTGGATGACATTTTGGGACTGATAAAATTGCTTATAAGATTCTAAAATCTGGATTTTACTGGCCTACTCTATTTAGAGATGTATATAGATATATTAAAACTTGCGATAAATGCCAAAGAGTAGGAAATATATCTAGAAGAAACGAAATGCCTCTAAACTTTATATTAGAAGTTGAAATTTTTGATGTTTGGGGATTAGATTTTATGGGACCTTTTATTCCTTCGTTTGGATACTCATATATATTAAGTAGTCGTTGATTATGTTTCCAAATGGATCGAGGCACAAGCTTTACCTAGGTGTGATGCTAAGAGTGTTTCAAAATTTCGATGAAAAATATTTTTACTAGATTTGGAATGCCGAGAGTGATTATCACCGACGGAGGAACTCATTTTAGAAATAAATACATTCACAAACTAGTAGAAAAATACAATATTACTCATAAGATATCCACTCGCTTATCATCCACGTACTCAGCGGATTAGCCGAAGTATCTAATCGTGAGATTAAACGTATTTTAGAAAAATCAGTAAACCCAAATAAGTTAGATTGGTCTATTAGATTAGATAATCGCATTATGGGCTTATAGGATCGCTTATAAAACTCCGATTGGAATGACTCCTTACGAGCTTATATATGGAAAAAAATGCCACTTACCAGCTGAATTAGAACATAAAGCATATCGGGCGATTAAAGAATTTAATTATAATATGAAGGAAGTCGATGAGAAAAGATTGTTGCAATTAAATGAATTGGAAGAATTAAGAAATGAATCATATGATAATGATCGGATTTATAAAGAAAAGATGAAATTATGGCATGATCGGAAGATTAATCAGAGAAATTTTGAACCAGACGTGAAGTTTTGCTATATAATACAAGATTGAAATTATTTCCCGGAAAATCGAAGTCTCGATGGTTAGGACCTTTCACCATAACTCAAATATTTTCATACGGAACTATAGAAATCGAAGATCCAAAAACTCGGACATAAATTTAAAGTTAATGGACATAGATTAAAACCATATTTCGAAGGTATAAGACCTAACTATAAAGAGGTTTTAATGCTTAGTCGATTCGATTAATAATTGAAATTAGGTCTGGCCGACGACGTTAAACTAAGCGCTTTATGGGAGGCAACCCATATTAGTTATCTATTTTTATTGTATCTTAATAGTTAGTTTATATTATTGAAACTTTACTACTCAATTATTATTAAGAATCATCACATATTCGAACCATTATGATGAGAAAAGAAATTATTTGATTTAGAGCGAAATTGGACATTATTTTGAAATCTCGCCGACTGCGAGGTCGATACTCACCGACACCAAGGTTCGCGCTTAATTTAATTTAGTTTATTTATAATCTCGCCGACAGCCGAGAAACGAGCCCGCCGACAACGAGATCCCGAAAGTGCGCTTTATAACTAAGTCGCCGACGGCGAGAAACCTCTCGCCGACAGCGAGGAAGTTATAAAAATGAGTTATATATACTTTAAATGCTGATCTGGACGGTTTCAACACCAATTCCTTTGTGAAAACCCATTCTTAAACCATTCTAAGTCCGCCTTCTTCACTAGAATTCATTCCATTCACCATAATGGCCTCCAAGTTCTTAGATTCTTCTAAATCTGGAGTGTTTAACCGGAGAAAATTTGTGAGTGCGGAAGCGCAACGGATCTTCAACAAGGTTTTGGTAAAGAAAAGAGTTATCAAGGAACGAGGATTTGTCAATCGAGGATTAGAGAATTCCACTACTAAGATAGAAGTAACGATCGCACATGCAGACCGGGAGGTATTTTGTTACACAACGTCCGTCGTTGTTATTCCAGCTTGTGAAAGAGTTCTACTCTAACTTACATGCGATCAACAATGGGAATATCTACGTCTGAGGAAGATGGGTGACGTTTACTCCATCAAGAGTAAATGAATTATTCTCTATAGAAAACACCCCGTATGTCACTATTCAAATTTTGTGCCTTCTCGATATAATATGAATGAGATATTTCAATATCCGACCGATGAACCGAAGATCGGGAAATGCGTGAAGACGGGTATGTTAGTTTCTCCGCATCACTTTTGAATCCCGTCTAAAAGCACCGGCACTTTTTCATCTCATCTAAATTGTTACCTACTATGAGGGTAAACAAAGTTTCAAAGGAATGCGCTATATTGAATTATTGTATTCAAATTGGATCGCCTATTGATGTTGGATCAATAATTGTTAAGTCCGCATCGGGTTTAATCGTGCATGGGTCGGCTTCACGGACTAGGACACCCATCTACTATTTTTGCATTATGCAACAAGCACTGTGTTTCTTATGAAGCTTGGGAAAATGTTCCGTTACCTTGGAAGCCGCTTAATCCTACGTATATGTTCCCTACTTTAGACAATAATGAAGACATTACATTTATCTCTCGATAGAGCTTCACGTAATCAATCCTATAGCAAGGCCTATTTCGGATAAAACGAGTTACTTATGAAGAAAATTAATGGAATGGAGAAAGAACTACGTAATGTGAGAGATTTAATCGACAATATATCCGATTTATTCGATCACATCGATCGGAGGATGAAGGAACACTTCGATCATTCTGGACACTTGAAGCTAGCTTTCTTCATTTACCGAGACGTAAGGGTTGGATCACTAAAGAATCCGCTTCGGAATTTCCCTTCGGGCCTTTCTATAACTTATTTGTACATCATCGTCATATAGGAAATATCGGAGAAGATGAAGATTCGACCTCGAATAGTAGTAGTAAAGATTTTCATAAGATGTTTGTATTTATGTTATTTGATTTGATTTAGATTTTATTATGTGTGGAGTGATGACTTGAATATCTCAAACTTAGTTAAAATATGCGTCATAGTTTTGTATCAGCATTTAGTGTGTCGTGGATTGGTTTGCGATGCTGATTGGTAGTAAGGATTGAAGTTTGAAGTTTGATTATAGAGTTTTAAATTATGTTAGTTTGTATGTGTCATGGATTTCAATATTAAAGTTAATTTGTTGTGTTGTGTGAATTTATTTGTGTATAAGTAGCTAATCTTCATATTAAATTAATAAATGATATGATCGGAAATATAATATAAGGCAAATCGAGGTTGAAAATGATTGACGAAATTCAAAAATTGAAATTTTTAGGACCTCGCCGACGGCGAGAAAATCCCGCCGACAGCCGAGATCGATCTCGCCGACGAGCGAAGAATTTCTCGCCGACGACGGATTTTTCCCGAAACTTTTGCCTTATGGAATTAATTAGCTCGCCGACGGCGAGAAAAATCTCGCCGACAACGAGAACGCGAAAAGACCTATATTCGACCGGTCAACCGACACTATTCATCATCCCCTTCCTAAAATTTTCGAAAAAACCGACCTAGGGCTTGAGAGATCTTGGATTTGAAGCGATTTCAACACTTTTTGACACCGGATTTTATCTCCCCTTGGTAAGAGCTTCACTCCTATGCAAAAAATTTTTGATTTTCACCATTGATTTCTTCTACATTGGGATATTTTAAAAAATTTTGAAATGTGAAGAAAATACTTGGAAGAATTTCATAGAAATCGATTTAAATGGATTTTAGTTGTTGTGGGAAGCCTTATTAGTAATATTTTGGAGTTTAGTTAAAATTTTGTAAATTTCACAGATCGAAAAATGGCTCCACGACAAAAAACGTCGAGTAGAGTTCGACAAAAACCGATTCATCAATGCACGAGCACATGCAAAATATTTTGAAAATATACAAGGAAGAAAGTGCATTGTGGATCGAGTATTCAAGAATCCAGGAGGAGAAGTAGAGCGAGTTATAAAGGAGCGAGGATGGGAAAACTTCTGTTTCGTTGCCAACAGAGCAGCTGTAGAAGTTGTAAAGGAATTTTATACAAACTTAACACAGTGCAGTAAGATGCACCTAGCTAAAGTTAGAGGATTTTTCGTAGATTTCAGTCATGCTAGAATAAACGCATATTATGAAGTTCAAGACACCCGGAGCAAATATGAAACTTTTGGAACTATGGAAGGACCATTAGAAGAGGTGATCGACTTCCTCACCGATGGGAAAGGAGTCTCGGAAGATAAAGCAACGAGAACGGGTAAACTTCCCTCTTTCTATGCTAAATGCAACATCAAAAGCTCCGGCATTATTTTATTTGCTCTACTTTGTTACCTACCTACCATCATAGTGAGGTAACAAGAGATGAGAGCAGCTTCGAATTTCCGTATTCGTAACCGTAAGAGTATTAATGTGGGAAGTATTATATATAAAAACATATTAGCCACTGCTATAAATGAAAGTGGAGGAGGATTAGGACATCCTGGTCTTATCTATGCACTTTGCCAATTATCTGGGGTAGAGGCAAGAGATGATGAGGAATGGATAGAGCCTATGAAACCCCTAACTCAGGCTAATATAAAGAAATATGAATCCCACGAAAGTTGGAGATCAGGAGTGAGAAGTTATTTCACTCAGTCTAGTAGAGATATACCCTCTACTAGCTATGAACCTCCTGAGTCTACCACCCCTACCCTTCAAGATCTGATGAATGAATTAACCCTGAGTAGAAAGAGTTTTAAGTTATTTGGAGAAAATATGGAAAGAAGATTTGAGCATATAGATCAAAGGATTGGAGGCTTGGAGAGAAGACACGATTATGATAGTGAATATCTCCAGCGACATTCAGAATACGAGATTGCATACTATGAAGCTGAGCGTCGCTATAGGAGTGGTAATTTAGATGTTGTCTTTCCTGAGTGCCCCCGATATTCACAGTACCAGCCTGCTCAGTCTTCTCAGCCTACAGATCAGGGAGGAGATGATATAGCCTGGGACTTCAATATAGAGGATTAGGACTTTATTTGTTTTATTTGTTTGATGTTAAGTTATTATGGAAACTTTTGTATGTTTGTAATATTCAGTACTTTATGTTGTGAGACATTAGATGTTAGTTAGATTAATTTGCTTGAATTGTTATAGTAGTTTAGTTTTTGTTTTTGTGTTAGTTAATTGCATTTGTTTTTATGTTAAATAGGATGTTAGTTTTCTTTAGTATGTTTTTATTTTATTCTGTATTGTTTTAAGTTGTAAAATTGTTAATCTGTTAGTTAAATTGTTTCTAATATGTTAGTAATTCATATGTGTAGTGTAGAGTTAATTTTAATTGTTATAGTTAAAACTTATCTTAGATTTTATCCCTGCATTTTCTTTAAATTGTTATATATATATGGAGAATACTAACAGTACAGGTTCAATGAAAAATGAAGAAGCCTGCAAAAATTTCAAAGAAAAAAGAAATACCTAAACTTCAAAGGTATGATTTATTTACTTTCCCTTTTTCATTATTTAGAGTAGTATATAAAAATTTAAGTTTGGGGGAGTAAAATACAAATTTAGTTATTAACTTGTTCTCAATTTCTATTTTCAAATTATTATAAAAATGATTTTTATAGCAAATTTTTCAATTTGATTTAATATGAATTATTTTTTAATTATTATAAAAGGTTAAATGAAATATTTCTAGTACTTTAATTAATTAAATAGAATAAACTATTTGGTTAAAGGGAATAAGAATATAGTAAACTATTTTTAGTAAGGAAAACTATATTCTAAAATTAAAATTCTTAAGTATTCAAGTGAAAAAGAAAAGATTGAAAATCAATGAAGTAAAAACTATGAAGTATATATAAGCTAAGAAATATTTCTAAGTTTCAAATTTAGGAAAATGAAAATGAAGTTCAAAATTATTAACAGGCTCTCCAGATACAGTAATCCTCATTAGAAAAAAAGACAAAGAAAAGAAAAAGAAAAAGAAAAAAGAAAAAGAAAAAGAAAAATAAGGAGAAGCTTGAGGAGATGCCTTATCAAAAATTGGCTTCATTTGAATTAACCTAAAGGGAAAAACTTAGATATTTCCAAACTTATATTTATGGATTAGAATTTTACCTAATAGTGTTTTCTTGAATTTCTTATCATATGAATATCTTAAGTAGTCATTCTTTTAAATATAGTCATTCCTGAAATGAATAGTAAACTAGAAATCTTAGACCTGATAACTAAATAATTTATTTCTATAAGATTAATTAAATTACATGAATTATTTTTGTTTAACTTCATTATGATATTAATTAATCTAATTCATAGTTTATTTAAATTGAAAAATCTTATTATAAAACTCATTATTTTTATGTAGTACTAAAAATTACTTCGAGGACAAGTAATAAGTAAGTTGGGGGATTTTGATCGCCGAAAAATTTATTAAGAAATTCATACCTATTTTTGATGAAATTGCACTTTAAAGAAGGGTATTTTCTTTATTTTGTTGCGAGAATGAATAATTTAGGTGATAAAAGCAAAAATCATAAAAAGGAGCGAATTTGGAGCAAAATCATGCAATTTAGGCCGAGTCGCCGACGGCGAGATCGAGCTCGCCGACGGCGAGGTTACAAGAAGAAAATTCCGAAGAATTTATAACCTGCCTCGCCGACAACGAGCCCGAGCCCGCCGACGACGAGCTAGAGCGGTTTGAAGATCTTTAGAAGCCTCGCCGACAACGAGGTAGTCTCGCCGCCGACGGCGAGGTAGTTCAAATGGCACGGATACATCGAACCTGGACACTTTTTGAAGGGATGCTTACGCACCTCTTGGTCCTTTGCTTACCTCTATATATAGAGGCCGAAAATCAGTCTTTTGTGTGTAGTCTTTGGTGTTCTAAGTGCAATCTTTTATTCTTTTGTCTAGTTTTGTGTGCAGTTGTGTGTCTTTAGTGAGTCTTTAGTGAGTTTAGTGAGTAATTAGTGAGTCGTGCTGTACTGGAAGGAAGAGTCAAAGGAACTACGAGGAGTCTGTTTGGGGATAAATCGAGATAAGTATTTATATTTATTGTTTTTAACTTTAAACGAAATCCATGCTTAGTTTAGTTCCCATGCATTCCGAGTAGTTTATTAGTCTTTCTCCTCGTTTATGAAATTAAGTGACTTGATGAAATTAAAATAGAGATACTTTTATATATATTAATAAATTGTGATAATTTTTACTTAAAACTTAATTTACTTTCAAACTGGTCATTTGATTTGTTAAAATATGTTGATTATCAACTATAGTAAAAATTACATCTGATATTCGGGGAATTCAAAAGCCTTGGAAGGAGGGTGCAAATAAATAGGAAATAATATCATCGGGGCGTAGAATCGAGCATTTTAGTGTGACGAACTAAAATATTCAATTCGGTCCTATTGTTTGAGAGTCGAAGTGTAGATGTTAGCCCTCGGGCGAGGGGAACGTGGGAGCTCAAGTGGCGATCGGTATCCTCCCAGCCTAGCCGCAGATTTAGTAACCAAGCATAGGATTAGTCAATGTTCTTTACACCTGGACCAAAGGGTAAAGAATAGGAATGCTCCTATTTGTCACAATACCTTAAAATTATCTATTTAAATTCATCAATCACTTAAATTTCTAAACAAGGGGAAAGATACTTTTTCTGAATAGTTAAGACTTATTTAACAATTAGTTTAATTTCCTGCACTTTTCAATACGTATTAATTTTCTACTTAGTTAAGTTACCTAATTAAAATACTTAGTTTACTTTATTGCGCTCAAATTTAAAATTCCAAATTTTCGTATACTATTTTAAAAATTATTATTATTATTTTAAATTAGTTGTTATTTAATTTTCTCTTTCCTCGTGGGATCGATAACCAGGACTCCACTAGAGCCCCGTATTACTTGATACGATACGTATACTTGCGTAGCATCCACAACATAAACAATTACAATTCTATACATATAAATAGCGGGGTCAAGTTTTTGGCGTCGTTGCAATTAAATTAAAAATATCATAATATAAAATTGTGGGTCAGGTATTTTGGTCATTTTGGGGATTTTTGGGAAAATTTGGCAATTTTGGGTAACTTTGGCCAATTTGAGTGGTAGGGAGTATTTTGGAATGATTTTTGGAGAATTATTGGTAATTTGGGTGATTTTGGAAATTTGGGGGATTTTAGGGCTTTGGGGGCATTTTGGATATTTAGGATATTTTGGGGTAAAGGGACTAGAAATTTGGAATGTTTGGGCAAATTAGGATTAGTTGAATGTGAGTAGTATGGAATTGTTTAGATTGAGCTCTGGACCAAGGGTCACCCTCATTTGGTCCTCTATGTATTGGTACTTGCCAAACCCTAGCCTGAGGCTAAAAGCTTGGGAAAATCACTTACATGAATTTCCAAAGAGCTAGGGGATCAAAAGTTGATATGCTTTATTTAGGGTTGTGATTGTGTAGTGTACCTGTGGTGTAAGTTCCAGACCTCCCAGGGTAGATCCTATGGCCTGACCACTTATAGGAGACTTCCCCTGGGCTTCCTTATGCTTGGTCTCTTCCTCCCAAAAACTGGACGCTAGGCCTTAAGCATATGAAAACTCCTAATGAAGTGAGAAAAGTTTGAATTTTTATGGGGAGGTGTGCCATGACTAGTCTTCCAAGAAAGACACCAAGGTAGTCCTATGGCTAGACCCTAGGCTATTCTAGAGAAAGATTAGACCTCAGCCAAAAGTGAGGTCAACATATCAGCACCCTCTCTATCTATTATCTCAAAATTTAATTCTTGCTGAAGAAGAATCCATTTAATCAATCTTGGTTTTGTATCTTTCTTCTTCATTAAAGATTTGATGGTAGAATGATCAGTATGCACTATACATTTAGTTTTAATTAATATGATCGAAGTTTATCAAAAGCAAATACTATAGCTATTAACTCTTTTTCAGTAGTGGTATAGTTAATTTGAGCTTCATTAAGAGTTTTACTAGCATAGTAAATTACTTTAAAAATTTTATCATATTTATGACCCAAAATAGCACCAATAGCATAATCACTAGCATCACACATTAATTCAAAAGGTTTTTTCCAATTCGATGAAATTGTAATAGGTGCAGTGATTAATTTTTATTTTAATGTTATAAAAGCTTTTAGGCATTCATCATCAAAATAAAAAATTATATCCTTTTCCAATAAACTGCATGAGGGTTTTGAAATTTTTGAAAAATCTTTAATGTAATGCCTATAGAATCCATCATATCCCAGAGAACTTCTAGTTCCCTTTACATTCATTGGACAAGGTAAATTAGAGATAACTTGAATTTTTGCAAGATCTACCTCCAAACCTTTTTCTGATATTCTATGTCCTAATACAATTCCTCCTACTATCATAAATTGGCATTTTCCCAATTAAGGACCAAATTAGTTTCTTAACAGTGTTTTAGAACTTTAGATAAATGTTCTAAACATGATTCAAATGAACTTCCAAACACTAAAAAGTAATCCATAAAAACATCAATCCCTTTTTCAATTAAATCGCAGAAAATAGCCATTATACATCTCTGAAATGTAGCAGGGGCATTACATAAACCAAAAGGCATTCTTCTAAAAGCAAATGTACCATAAGGACTGGTAAACATTTTTTTCTCTTGATCCTTAGAAGCAATTTGAATTTGGTGGTACACAGTATATCCATCCAAAAAACAAAAGAATTTATGCCCAACAAGTCTATTCAACATCTGATCTAGAAATGGGTGTGGAAAATGATCTTTCCTTGTAACAAGATTTAATTTTCTATAATCAATGCATATTAGCCACCCTGTAACTTGTCTTATTAGTGTAATCGCATTCTTCTCATTAACAGTCACAGTTACTCCTCCTTTCTTAGGAACACTGTAAATAAGACTAACCCATGAACTATCTGAAACAGGGTAGATAATCCCAGTATCCAACCACTTTAAAATTTATTTCTTAACAACATCTTTCATGATAGGATTTAATCTCCTATGAGGTTCAGCCCTTGGTTTACAGTTATCTTCCATAAGGATTCTATGCATATAAATTAGAGGACAGATTCTTTTAATATTAGCTATCGTCTATCCAAAGGCTTTCTTATACTCCTTCAAAAAATCAAATAAACTCTCTTCTCTTTTTAGTTAATTGAGAAGAAATTATCACTGGAAAAGTTGAGGACTCACCTAAGAAAATATACTTCAAATGATAAGGAAGCATCTTTAACTCAATTTTAGGAGGTTTTTCAATTGTGGACCAAAAGATTCATCTTTTTCAGTCATGTCCAATAGTTCAAAATTTTCATGAACATAATTTAGATCTTCCTCATGAAAATCTTCAGAATGAGTAACTCCTCTTCTTGCTCATGTTCTAATTATTCTCCTTCAGATTTCTTTTAATAAGTTGATTTGAAATGACAGTCACTCAAATACTTGATAATATCCATCCTATAACATTCTTCATCTTTACCTCTTGCAGGATATTTCATTGATTTTGAAATGTTGAATGTAACAATCTTATCATTAACTCTCATTGTTAATTCCCCTTTTTGTACATCTATCATTGCTCTGCCTGTGGCTAGGAATGGTCTTCCTAAAATTAGGGGCATCTCTTTATCTTCCTCATATCCAGCACAATGAAATCTACACGAAAGATAAATTGATCCACTTTTACCAAAACATCTTCTATAACTCCTTTAGGATATGTGATCGAATGATTTGCTAATTGTGAAGTTATAGTAGTTGGAATTATTTCTTCTAATCCCAGACTTTTAAATATTGACAGAGGCATAAGGTTAATGCTTGCACCTAAATCACATAAATCTTTTCCATAAAATCTGTCTCCGATTGCACATGGGATTGTGAAACTACCAGGATCTTTAAGCTTTTCAGGAAGCTTCTTCTGAATTATTGCACTGTACTCCTCACTAAGTGCAACTGTCTCATTATCTTCAAACATCCATTTTTTGTTGAGAATATCCTTCATAAATTTCACATAGCTTGGCATCTATTCTAAGGCTTCAACAAATGGAATGTTGATTGTAAGCTTCTTAAAAATCTTTAAGAATTTTGAAAATTGCTTATCCAATTTTTGTTATCAAAGTCTTTGAGGAAATGGAGGTGGTGGTTTTTCCAAATCTTCCTTAAGTGGAGAAATAGGTCTTTCCAAACCTTTCGGAGCGTCCTCTTTTGGTTCTTCAATCTCTTCTTTTTCTACTTCAATTTCTTTTTGAACTCTAACTTCCAACTCTCTTCCACTTCTCAGTTGAATTGCTTTTACATGTTCTTTATTCTTATCTCTTAGATTTACTTCAGTATTACTTGGAAGCATACCTTGGGATCTATTACTTAATGTATTGGTAATTTGTCCCAATTGATTTTATTTCTAATTGTAGCTCCTTGACTTTGCAATTGATTTACCATTTGTAACACCACTTCTTCAAAAAACAACTTCTTCTCCTTAAATTGTAAAGCATTGTTAGGACCTGGAGGATAGGTTGTTCTATAATTATTATTCCTTGGTTGTTCTAGTTCCCCAATGGGTTTACTTGGTTGTTCCCTCATTGTTGATTAATACCGCCCTAATTATTGGTATTCCAATTAAAGTGTGGATGATTCTTCCAACCTAGGTTATAATAATTAGAATAATGATTATTAGGCTTACTTATAGCATCAACCATTTTGACTTAATGAATTTTCTTTAATCATGACAATTGGCTGAGAAAAATTCATCCCAATATGGTCTATCTTCCTTGAAATTGCAGCAACTTGATTTGCTAACATTGCAAAAACATCATTTTCATGAATATTGGCTACCTTTTTAGGATTTAACCTTTCATAAGGCCATTGAAAATTATTAGTAGCCATTTCTTTTATCAAAGCATAAGCATCAGTTAACTGTTTAGAAATCAATGATTCTTCTACAGCAGCATCGATAATAGATCTAAGAGATCCAACTAATCCATTATTAAAAGTTTGAATTATTAACCAATCTGGTATCGAATGTTGTGGACATTTTCTAAAGAGATCTTTAAATGGTTCTCATGCCTCATATGTGGATTCACCTTCAAACTAACAAAAAGATGTGATATCATTTCTAAGCTTTGCAGTCTTCGATGGTAGAAAATATTTAGCAAGGAATTTTTTTGCTAAATTACCCTAAGTTCTGATAGATCCAGGTGCTAACGAATTTAACCATATCTTAGCTTTATCCCTTAATGAGAAAGGAAAAAGTCTAAGTCTGATAGCATCATCCAAAACACCATCATATTTAAAAGTAGCACACAACTCTAGAAAGTTGGCAAAATGTAAATTAGGATCTTCAGTCGGTGCTCCTCCAAACTGATTATTAGACACCATTTAGATAATAGTAGGTTTAAGCTTAAAGGAATTAGCAGCTATAGCAGGGTGTTGAATACTACCATGAAGTTCATCCACTGTAGGGTTAGATATTCTCTTAAAGGTCTAATTTCTTGATGGATGTCAACATTTTGATTTTGATGATTTTCCATTTCTTGAATATTTTTATCTTTTTCAGAATTTTTAATTTTTTTTATTTTTCTGATTGTTCTTTCTAATTCAGAATCATAAGGCACAAGTCCCTCAGACCCTGAACTACGCATACAACGTTAAATAAAATAAAACAAAACACACTAACAAAAGTAAAGAAAAGTAAAAAATTTTTAAATTTTTCTTAATTTTCTTTAAATGAAATTTTAATCAATTTCCCGGCAACGGCTCCAAAAACTTGATCCCCAAATATTTATGCTTACGATTTAGATAGGAAATTTATTATTTATAATATGGGATACTACACAAGTATACGTATTGTTTATCAAGTAATATAGGACTTTCTGATTAAGCCCCGAGATATCGAACCCACAGAGAAATGTCTAAAACTTTAAAGAAATAAGAAAAATAACTTTTACTTTTTTAATTGATTTTTGTAAGTATGTTTTAAGGTATTAATTTTGAAAAGTTGTTTTTGATATTTTTAATAAAAAGTTAAATAGGAAATTAAAATTATCAATACTCTAAACACGATATAAAAGCTATAAGATTCAAGTATCTTTTTCCTTCTTCAATGAATGAGTAATAATTATGGATATTTATGTTGTGGAAGTATTTAAATGTATTATGCCAAATAGGAGCAATTATATTCTCTACCCTTACTTGGTTCTATAAAGAAAATTGGTTAATTTGAAAATTTGAAATTTTGTAGATGGGTTATGCAGGGAAGATACCAGCTCTCACTCTAGAGTTCCCTCTATTCTCTCCACCTGGGGGCTAACATCTCATAAAAAAATTTAAAATAACAAACCAAATTAGGGGGCTTTAGCCTGTCACTCTAAAGTCCTCTAATTTTACTCCCCAATAAATCATATCTCCCTATATATTTGTATTCAATCATATGGAGTAACATTCTCACCCATTAATTGCATGTGATTCTTTCCAATTGTTGTTTGAGACAATACCACATTGGATCTTACATAATTTCACAGCAAATTTTAACATCTTAATTGGTCATATCAAGAAGTAAATTAAGTACAAGGAATTGAATTATCACAATTTCTTCCAGCATTAAACACTTATACTTTTTACAACATACTTCCATAATTTAATTACTTCATCATCAAAGAAAGTAAAAGATAAAGTAAACTACTCAGATTTCATAAAGAAAACACAAATACAACTTGATTTGAAAGCATAAACTATAATGAAAACACAACAATCTTACTTAAAACAAAGTGTAAAAACAAAGATAAATACGTATCTGAAAATCCTCTCCACAAGACTTTGGAAGTTCCTTTGGAATTTTGCTTTCCATAATACAACTCTACAGAGGTTGGCACCAAAATCAGATGACTCTAATAAAAACTTTAAAATTCAATAAAAACTACATACAAGGATGAAAGAAAATTCATGAGAAGAAGGCTTCACACCAACCCTTTTTCCTTTCTTGCTCTCTACTCTCTATTAACAACTATATAACAAAAGAACTCCAAAACCTCTAACTCTTAACACACTTTCAACACACTAACAACAATAATCACCACCACTTTTGCAAATTATGAGGCTTAATTTTTATAATTTTTTAAAAGGTGCCTTGGTGTCTCTTCAAATCATGTTCAGATTCAATGTATCCACCAAAAGATGCATCCCTTCAATCACATTTTCTGCCCAAAGGAAGTTAAGGAAGTCACCACCAAAATTTGATTAAAATTAAATTTTTAACTGTGGCACTTAAGCGCCAGCACTTTGGCGCATAGGCGTTAGAGGCCAAATTTCTCAAACATCATAATTTACCTCCAAATTTGATCCTTTTTCACTCCTTTCATCATAATTAATCTTTTTAATCATACCTGCAAGAAAAACACAAAATACCTTCAATTAAAATGCAATATCATCAAAAATAGGTATAAAAATGTGCATAAAAATACTATATATTTTAGGTCTATCACTAGGTATGTTTGAAAATTTATGTTATTTATCACTGTGACTTTTTACTCTTGCATTTATTTAGTATTATTTCAGTGCTAGAAAAGAATGTCAGTTTTTAAATACAATTCAGATTTTTACTTTGTTGTATTACTTTCTATACTTGCAATTATTCTCCTGCTTAAAAATACCTTTAACTTTTTAACTTCTTTAAGCTTATTAAAAACTTTATATTACAATATGATTTAAAAATTAAGTTTAGGGGGGAGAATAAAAACCAATTTTCAAAAATTTAAATTTCATTTATTCTCAAATGTGCTAAAAATAAAATTGATTTAAACAATAATTATATGAATGAAGTTACATTATGAGAATACAATTTTGATTATAGAAATGAGTAAGAAAATTTCATTAAAATTTTTAGTAATGATGAAAAATTTAAAGTTAAAAATTTCTTAGTAAAGAAATGATAAATGTTTTGTGATTATCTTTAGTAAGAAAATTGTATTTTTGGAAAAAATAGAAGGGTTAGACTTTTATTTTTATACTTAATTTTCTTTTTTTGAAAATAATTTTTAAAACTTTAATTAGATTTCTGAGTTAAAAGATATATGTCTACCTTATGCTTTAGGAAAGGGAAGGGTGGAATTCAAAATTATTAAAGGCCTATCTAGATATAGTAATCCTTGCCTTATGTTATAAAAAAAAAGAGAAGAAAAAAAAGAAGAGAAAAGAAATGAAAAAAAAAAAAGAGAAGAGAGAAAAGTTAAAAATAAGTATGTGAAAAAGAAGGAGAAGCTTGAGGATTTAAGGACCAAATCAAAAGTTAGTTCACACCTAATATTTTTAGAGTATAAAATTTGAGAAATATTGTAATATAGTTATAAATATTATTTTTAGTAAGGATTTTTAAGTAAAGAAAATAAAATGTCTAAACTTTATATTTTGATAAATCTACAACTATTTTTGAAAAAGATAGGATCTCATATTTCTCATTCACCTTTACTTAAAAAAATTTTAAACTTTAAATTGGTCTCAATAACTAGAATTTTTTCAAAATTAAACTACTACATTTCTAGAACAAAATTTTGAAATCTCCTAAAAAAACTCATTCACATATTTTTTTTATTTTTAAAAGATTAGTGTCACTTGAGGACAAGTAACGTATAAGTTTGGGGAATTGATCTACATTAAAATTAACCATAATTATGGATAGATTATTCTCATATTTTTAATGATATTATGCTTTAATGAAAGGTAGTTTTATATTTTTAGTTGCAGGTATAAGAAAATGAGTTCAAGTATAAAAAGAAGAAAAATGGAGCAAAATTAGGGCTTTATGAAGAAAAATAAAGAAACTCAGTCTGGCGCATAGGCGCCACAAATGGTTAGAGTAGTTAATTTTTGAATTTTGGCGGTTCCAAAGTATTCTATAAGGCATCAGATGATAGAACACGTTTTATATGAGTTATATAATGAATCTAGAACCATTTTAATGAAGAGATGTGTCCCTTGAAGCAAAAATGTGGGTAATTTAAGCATTTAAGCTGACGCCTAGGCACGACAGTTACTTTCTAGAAGATTCGTTGAATGAGGTCGAATTTTGAAGAGATGTCTAAAGTAATCCTTAGTCATTTTTGAAGCTCTATAAATAGGAAGTAATTCTACAATGGAGGACATTCGTTTTAGAGTCAGTCTTAATTAATACTTAGTTTCTTTCACTTAAAGTTTAAGTCTGTAAGAGTTTAGTGAGTGCTTGTGGTTCCCTAAAGTTTAAAGTTTTTGTAAAGAGTGTGAAAGAGTCAGAGAAATCATAGAACTTTAGAGGATTGCTTTGGTGAACATTCCAGATAAGTGTTTGTAAATTAACTCTTAAGTTGTGTTCTTTGGTTTTAATATTTGTAAATATGTTTTTTTTGTGTTAATACAATGCTTTTTGAGTAGTTTTATTCTCTTTCCTTACAAATATAATGTACTTAAATCAAGAGGTTTGGATTTTTGTTTAAAAACATTTTCTTTTTCTTACCTAAAATTGTGATTGTGTTTTACCTAAACTTCTTTTAGAAACCTTATAGACCTGACGGTGAGCTAAGATTTCTTAAATTGTAAGTATCACATTTGAATTTAGAAAATCCGTTGTTATCATCTGAAGGGAAATGCAAATAGATAGGGAGATAAGATTTGAGAGGCGTAAAATTGAATGTTTTTAGAGTGACAGGCTAAATTCTATCAATTTAGTTTAAAGTGAGGAAAACTCGTCACTAGTAGGTCCTATAGAGAGGCACAATAGGTAATCTAGAAGTGAGAGCTTACAATCTACACAACACTATTAATAACACATCCAATACCAACCTTTAGACTAGCCAATGTTCTTTATGCCTGAACCAAAGGGTAAATAATATTTATGCTCCTATTTGTTATAATACAAAATTTATATGCTCTATACAAATTGAATTCTTCTAGTTATTACATAAATATTTGTAAGGAGAAAGTATCTTAAATTAAGTATTTTATTCATGTGCTTACACATTTACTTGCATAATTCTGAATGTTTAGTGAGTTTTGATTTTTTTTCATGTTTAGTTATTAAGAATTAGCACTTCTTTTTATTTACGGTACAATTAAAGTTTTCTTTTAATTCACACTAATTTTCCCGTGGGATCGATATCTGGGGTTTTAAAAAGAAAATCCTATATTACTTGAAACGATACGTATACTTGCGTAGTGATTGCGACTACACCGACCCAGCCGACCTGACTTTTACTTATGTAAGAATTTATGAATTTATATTTAAATATTTATAATAATTATTCTAAAAGTCACAATTTTAAATGCAAGTATACATATCGTTTCAGGTAATACAGGGCTCAATTGGAGTTCTGGTTATCGATCCCACGGGGAAGATTATGAGAAAATTAAGAAATATTTTAGATTTTTCAAATCAAAAGTAATTATTATTTTTTTTCTTTTCAAAATTTAGATTTTAAATTTAATAAATGTTTTACTAAATGTAACTAAGCAGTAATTAAATAAAGATTAATGCAGGTATAAATAAAACAACTTTCTCCTTTTCAACTAATCCAAGATTTTTAGAATAATTATCATTTGTTGAGAACTTAGATTATGGTATTGTGCCAAATAGAAGCATTCTTATTTTTTACCTTCGCTTGATAGTATAAACAACATTGGCTAATCTATAGACCGGTTCAGGATGTTTTATTAGTAGAATGGGTTAATCTAGGCTCACACTACTAGATGTCCAAGGGTGGTTATGGTCGACCCTACCAGTGACCCGTTCCCTTTCTATAGACCAAATTATTAGAATTTAGTCTGTCACTCTAAAAACTAATTAATTCTATGCCCAATAAATAATATCTTCCTATTTATTTGCACTTCACCTTGAATAACCCACATAAAGCCTTCGATTACCCAAGGATTCATGTGATATCTACTAGTTAAGAACTTGTCTCAGAATAGGTCTCAGAATTCTTCAACAGGTTTTAACAATTTAAATGGCCAGTTTAAAAAGTAAATTAAGATTAGATATTAATATCAGCACAATTTTTATTAATATTTTATGTTAAATTCTCCAACAAAATTCAATTATTTTATTATCTTTTCATCGTTGAAAGGAGAAAGAAAATTAACTACTCAGAACTTATTGAATTCACACAACAAAACATATTTATAAAACTTTGAACCAAGTTACAAATACTTATCTGGAATGTTCCTTCAAGTGATCCGCTGACTCTTACTGACTTCAATGTAAGGTACAAAACTTCAACAACAACAATACTTGAAAACTCACACTTACTACTCAAGGAATTGAGTAGTAATACTCAAAATAAACTCAATAAATGTAAAAGAAAGTGGCACCCTAAAATGATTGAATGCTAGAGAGGGGGTATATGGTGATAGAATGGCTATAGAGTGCTAAAAGGGGCACTTTTCTCTGTAGAATTAACTTCTATTTATAGAGCTCCGAATTTGACCAGGGGTTGCTTAAGGAACCTCTTAAAAATTCATCCAAATACAATGTATCTTCTAGAAGGTAACTGTCGCGCCTAGGCACCGGGATCTGGCGCCGGAGTCCGTTACCAGGTCTTCACACCTCTTCACTTTGGATCGCACCTCTTTGCAATTAAAACCTTTTTCCTGTGCCCAGATGCATTGTATCACATGTCCTATATATTAGGAGTAACTTCCAGTCTTCTAGAAGGTCTGATAACCGCTTAACACCATAAAAATAACTGCCCAAAGTTGTCAAAAATATTATCTGTTTCTGTATCGAACTGGCGCTTAGGCGCTAGTTTCTGGCACCTAGGCTCCAGACCTATAATTTCGACAACTTTGCTCATTAAGCTCCATTTTTGCTCTTTTTATTCCTTTTTCCTTCTTGAACTCTTTTTTTATCACCTACATCCAAAAACATAAAAATACCTTTCATTAAAGCATAATATCCTTAAGAATTGAATCATAAATAAGGCATGAAAATAAGTATTTTTTTAGTGGATCACGTAGCACCCCTAATGTATTTATATTTATCTAAAAATTATTTAAATCTTGACACTAGCCTTTTATTTTAGGGTCAAGTTTACCTATCTTTTATAAGTTTAAATTATTTGCATAATTGTGGGTCGAGTCAAGCTTTTGGCGCCATTGCCGGGGAGATTAATTTTAAATTAAGTGAATTTTTTTAGAAAAATATAAAATAATATAAAAAAAGAAAAAGAAAAAAAAGAACTAAAAAATATATTTTTTTTTTGCGTGATATCTTTTTTCAGTAAATCTTTTTATTTTTATGCGTAGTTCAGGATCTGAAAGGATAGTACCTTACAATTCTGACTTAGAATGAACTATAAGAAAAATTAGAAAAGAGAAACAACTTCATAATATTCAAGAAATGGGGAACATACCTCAAATTATTCCTGAAATTACAATTGAAGATAATGAGCATCAAAATTTACAAAAACCTTTAAGGGAGTATGCTAACCCTACAGCAGATGAAATTCATTTAAGTATACAAATCCCTGTTGTAGCTGCAAATTCATTTGAACTTAAACCTGTTATAATACAAATGGTGCAAAATAATCAATTTGGGAGATCACCAAATGAGGACCCAAATTTACATCTTGCAAGTTTATTAGAACTCTGTGCTACTTTCAAATATGTTGGTGTATCAGATGATGCTATTAGACTTAGACTTTTTCCTTTTTCCTTAAACTTTTTCCTTTTTCCTTAAACCTGTTAAATTCATTAGCCACGGGATCTATTAAAACTTGAGGAGAAATGACACAAAAATTCCTGTCTAAATATTTTCATCCTTCTGAAACTAATAAACTTAGAAATGAGATAACTTCGTTTACTGAATGTGAGGGAGAAACAATTTATGAATCTGGGGAATGATTTAAAGAACTCCTTAAGAAGTTTCCACACCATGCATTACCAAATTGGTTAATCACTCAAACATTTTATAATGAATTATTAGGTTCCCTTAGATCTATAATTGATGCTGATGGTGGAGGTTCTTTAATCGCAAAATCATTTGATAAGGCTTATGCTTTAATTGAAGAAATGACAACTAATAATTTTCAATGGCCTTCTGAAAGAGTATATCCTAAAAGAGTGGCTAATATTCATGATAATGTGCTTTTTCTATATTAGTTTCTCAAGTAGCTGCAATATCTAAGAAATTGTATAGCTATACTATGAATTTGTCCCAAATACCTCAAGTGAATAATGAAAATTTAGGAAATATGAATGATTTTCAAACTTTAGAAATATTACAAGCCATAGCTAGAAAAACTAATAACCCTTATTCTAATTACTATAATCCAGGTTGGAAGAATCACCCAAATTTTAACTGGAATAATGGAAATCCTCAATGGGTAAATAATCAAATAAATCAAACTGTAAATTAGCATATGTTGATGATGTGAAAGTGTTTACTAATATAAGTAAAGGTATTTTATGCTGATATCCAAACTCCTTGGCTATTTTCAAGAAGCATTTCTAATGGAGTTCAATAAAAATAAATGACAATTCTATATGGGAAAGAATAGTCCCCTTGATGCACCAAAAATATATACTCTTTTAGCTATATGTTTTTACCTATTTTTGGTGATATTGCACTTTAAAGGAATGTATTTTTCATGATTTGATGCAGGTATGATGATTATAGGAGATTGGAGCGAAAATATGCAAGAAGGAACGAATTTAAAGCAAAATGGAGCAATTTGGAGGAAAACAGCCCTGAGCCGCCGCCGCCAGAATGGGCGCCGCCGCCGCCAGAATGGGCGCCGCCGGCGCCCTATTCCAGAGACTCCAAAATTAATTGGCACGATAGGGCGTCGCCGGCACCACTATCGGGCGCCGCCGGCGCCCTATGTCGGTTCACTTCGAATTCAAAAGTTTTGGCGGATTTTTGAAGAGGTGCTTGAAGAAACTCTTGGGGAATTTGTTCCTAACATTAAATAAAGTGTCCAAGATGAAAATAGTGAGGAGGACGAGAAGAGAATTGCTGTAGAGAGTGTTAGGAAAGTGTGAGAGAGAGTTAGGGTTTGTGATTTTAAGAGAGATTCTTCTCTAAGGAGGGGAGAAGAGGGAGAAAAGTGAGAGATTGATTCTTCATTTTTGTTACAAGGAGAGAATCAAGTGTTGCAAGAAAGAGAAAAGGAATCAAGGGGACTTTGAAGGAATTTGCTTGGGGAAGAGAAAGAGATAAGTTTTATTTACTATTGTAGTTTCTATGACTCATCTTTTATATATAAAATCCATGCGTTTTTATATCTTGTCCATGTTTAGTGAGTAGTCTCCCTTGCCTTTCTTCTTGCATGAAGTAATTATGATGTGGTGATGTGGAAATGATGTGCCCTTTATGTGTTATAAAAGTTGTGATGTTTCTTCAATTTGGAAGTTAATTTACTTTTCAATCCGGCCAATTGAATTGTTAAAACATGTTGAGGAACATTAATTCCAAAAGAATTGAATGTTCTACAACAAGAGTGAAGAAACCATTTAATGTCTGTGAATAAATTGCGTAGTTCATGGGGATTAAGTGCAAATAAATAGGGAAATGAGTTTTGATGAACTTCAAATTGGAGGTCTTATGGTGACAGAATGTGATCTCCAATTTGATCTTAAGATTGGTAACTAAAGCCTATGGTTAGCCTTCGGGTGAAGGGTGAGTGGGAGCTCCGAAGTGAGAGCCAGTATCCTCCCAGCCTAGCCTTAGATTTAGTAAATAAACTTAAGATATGGCAATGTTCTTTACTTGCTTGGAAGAGGGGGTACTCTTTTAAAGGTAAAGAAACAAATATGCTCCTATTTGGCACAACACAAATAATTACCATTCTTCATCATCCACACATAATAATCTTTATGCAGGAAGAAAGACACTTTCATATAGAAGTAACTTATAAATCACATAAGTTAGTGTGTTTGTTAGTTAATATACCTTAGTAATTAGAAGTAATTGTAGTAGCTTTATTATACTTTGCAATAACTTGTGGTAGTATACTTAAGTAATTGTTACATTGGGTATTGGATTTTAGTGCTATATTATCTGATTTAAAGAACGCTCACCTCCCTGTAGGATCGATAACCAGGACTCCATTAGAGCCCTGTATTACTTGATACGATACGTATACTTGCATTGAACATGATACTTTACTAAATCATTCTAAATATATAAATTCGACTTCATAAATTCTTGCTTAATATATAAAGTCGCGGTCAAGTTTTTGGCGCCGTTGCCGGGGAGGTAGATAAACGGTACTTATTTATAGATATTGTAGTAACTGAAAACCTTTACTTTGTAGTGTGATTTTATATGCGTAGTAGTAGATCTGTAGGTTTGATACCTTACGATTCAGAGTTAGAGCGTACCATTAGAAAAATTAGAAAATAACAAAAACAAACTGAAAATTACTATGAAATGGTGGATAATCAAGAGAATCAGAATATTAATGTAGGAAATTTTCCAAGACCTTTAAGAGATTATGTTAACCCAACAGCAAATAAAATTCATATAACTATTCAAAATCTTGATGTTGCTACTAATTTGTTTGAAGTTAAACCTGCTATTGTTCAAATGGTACAAAATAATCAATTCAGATGAACACATAATGAAGACACAAATTTACATCTCGCTAGTTTTTTAGAACTGTGTGCTACTTTTAAGTATGATGGAGTGTCGAGTGATACTGTCAGATTTAGACTTTTTTCTTTTTCCTTTAAGGGACAAGGCTAAGGCATGGTTAAACTCGTTAACACCTGGATCTATTCGAACTTGTGGAGAACTTTCTCAAAAGTTTCTATCGAAATATTTCCCTCCATCAAAAACTGCTAAATTAAGAAATGATATCACATCTTTTGGTCAGTTCAAAGGAGAGTCAGTATATGAAGCTTGGGAGAGGTTTAAAGATTTTCTTAGGAAGTGTCCACATCATGCTTTGCCAGATTGGTTAATAATTCAAACTTTTTATAACGGATTAGTGGGATCATTAAGATCAATTATTGATGCTGCTGCTGGTGGATCGTTAATGTCAAAACCTTTTGATGAAGCATATTCATTAATTGAAGAGATGGCTACTCATAATTTTCAATGACCCTCTAAACAGGTAAATCCTAAAAGAGTAGCTAGTGTTCATGATTCTGACATGATGACTATGATAGTTTCTCAAATAGCAGCACTTTCTAAGAAAATAGATCAATATGGAATGAATTATTCTCAACCACCCCCAGTGTTAAAGGAAAATTCATTTGAGCATATAACTGAATCTCAAACACCTTATAAAACTTTGAACGCGATTAATAGACCTAATAACCCTTATTTGAGTTATTATAACTCTGGTTGGAAGAATCACCCAAATTTCAATTGGAATAACAATAATGCTAATGTGAACCCACAATGGGGACACAATTCTATAAACCCAGTTGGAAACTCAACCAACTAAGGAAAAATATTAACTTTAGACAATCTTATTCTCCTGGATTTAATAATAACCCACAGTTTAAGGATAAGAAGTTGTCTATAAATGAAATGATTTTGAATATGGTTAACCAATTACAAGTTCAAGGTGTTGCGATAAAAAATATTGAAAGTTAATTGGGATATATTTTCATTGTGCTTAATAATAGACCTTCTGGAACGCTTCCTAGTAATGTGGAGATCAATCCAAAAGATCAAAACAAGGAGCAACTTAAGGCTATTCAATTAAGGATTGGAAAAGAATCAGAAACTAGCACGCAGAAAGAAGTTGAAGAAGAGAAGGAGAAGGTGAATATTGAAAAAGGTTCAAAAAAGATTTATCCATACCTGAAATATCCTCTTGAACCAATGAAGATTACTGTTGAGAAACCACCTCCTCCATTCCCTCAAAGATTGAAGCAGAAGAATAGGGATAATAGATTTGGAAAATTTTTGGAAATCCCTAAGAAATTAACAATAAATATACCTTTTGTTGAAGCATTAGAACAGATGTCTGATTATGCGAAATTTATGAAGGATATTCTTAAAAAGAAGAGAAAGTTCATGGATCATGAGACTATTGCACTAAGCGGAGAGTGTAATGCAATAATTCAGAAAAAGCTTCCTGAAAAACTTAAAGATCCTGGTTGTTTCACTATCCCGTGTGTTATAGGTGAAACGTTTTTGGAAGAGCCTTATGTGATCTGGGAGCTAGTATTAATCTTATGCCTTTATCAACTTTCAAAAGATTGGCAATTGGAGAAATTCCTCCTACATCTGTAACTCTTCAATTAACTGATCGTTCTATTACTTATCCTAAGGGAGTGGTAGAAGATGTGTTAGTAAAAGTGGATAAATTTATCTTTCCTGTGGATTTTATTGTGCGTGATATGGAGGAAGATAAAGATATTCCAATTATTTTAGGAAGACCATTCCTAGCTACTGGAAGAGCTGTAATTGATGTTCAAAAAGGGGAATTAACTATGAGAGTTAATGATCAAGAGGTGACCTTTAATATTTTGAAGTCTATGAAGTATCCCTCAGTTGCAAAAGATAATGAATGTTTTAGGATGGAAGTATGCAAATATTTGAGAAATGATTATTTTAAAGAGATGTTTGAAAAGAAAGTGGAGTATGAAAATATAATTGAAGATGAAACGGAAAATGAAACAAGATTCAGATAATGAGAAGAATAAGGAATTGGAGTATATTCAGGAGAAATTTGAAGTGTTAGATACCATGGAAGGTGGAGATAAAAGTTTAATTTCATCTATTGTTAAACCTCCTGAACTTAAGATGAAAATTCTCCCTAAACATTTAAAGTATATGTTCTTAGGAGAATCATCTACCTTACCAGTTATTGTATCTTCGGAATTAACTGAATATCAAGAACAAAAATTATTGGAAATCTTAAAAAGATACAAAAGAGCTTTTGGATGGACTTTGGTAGATATCAAAGGAATCAGTCCTTCAATCTGTATGCATAGAATTTTATTAAATGAAGAACATAAACCTAAAATTGGTCTGCAAAGGAGATTAAATCCTATAATGAAAGAAGTAGTTAAGAAGGAGATTTTAAAATGGCTTGATGCTAGAATTATTTATCCTATTTCGAATAGTTCTTAGGTAAGTCCAATTCATTGTGTACCGAAGAAAGGTGAAGTGACTGTGGAAGTGGATGAAAGGAATGAAATTTTACCTACTAGACACGTTAATGGATGGTGAATTTGTTTTTATTATAGAAAACTAAATGCTGCCACCCGAAAAGATCACTTTTTTCTACCTTTTCTCGATCAAATGTTGGATAGACTTGCTGGACACAAGTACTATTGCTTTTTGGATGGATATACTGGTTATCATCAAATACCTATTGATCCTGAGGATCAAGAAAAGACAACATTTACTAGCCCCTATGGAACATTTGCTTTTCGAAGAATGCCTTTTGAATTGTGTAACACACCTGCAACTTTTCAAAGATGTATGATTTCTATCTTTAGTAGTATAATAGATAATGGAATAGAAGTTTTCATGGATGATTTTTCTGTGTTTAGAACTTCATTTGATATTTGTTTTGAAAACTTGGCAAAAGTTTTGGAACTCTGTGAGAAAACAAATTTAGTTCTGAACTGGGAAAAGTGTCAATTTATGGTTGCAGGAGGAATAGTGCTTGGGCATAAAATTTCTGAATATGGTATGGAGGTCGACCGTGCTAAAATTCGAGTGATTGAGAGATTACCACCAGCCACTACTATGATAGAGGAGTGGAGTTTCTTAGGACATGCTGGATTTTACAGGCGTTATATTAAAGATTTTTCTAAAATTACTAAACCTTTTGTGCCAACTTCTAGAAAATGATAGGAAGTTTGATTTTAATGATGAATGTTTGTGTGCTTTTGAATTACTTAAAGAAAAATTAATTATTACTCCTATAATTGTTTCACCTGATTGGGAGAAACTCTTTGAATTAATGTGTGATGCTAGTGATTATGCTATTGGAGTTGCGTTGGCGCAAAGGTATGATAAAACTTTCAAAGTTATTTACTATGCTAGTAAAACTCTTAATGATGCTCAAATTAATTATACCACTACTGAAAGAGAGTTATTAGCTATAGTATTTGCTTACGATAAGTTTAGAACTTATTTAATTGGAACTAAAAGTATAGTGCATACTGATCATTCAGCTATCAAGTATTTAATGCAAAAGAAGGATGCTAAACCTAGATTGATTAGATGGATACTCCTTTTGCAAGAACTTGATTTTGAGATAGTTGATAGGAAAGGATCTGATAATCAAATTGCTGATCATTTGTTAAGAATAGAATATGATAAATTTTCTGAATTTGAGAAGGAAGTTGCAGAAACTTTTCCTGATGAACAATTGTATATTCTTATGGAAAAGAATTTGCCTTGGTATGCTGATATTGTGAATTATATTGTAAGTGATATTATACCATCAAATTTAATAAAGCAACAACAAAAAAAATTTAAATGTGATGCTAAATTTTATTTTTGGGATGAGCCCTATTTATATAAACAGTGTAAGGATTTGATTATTAGAAGATGTGTGCCACATGAAGAAATTAATCCAATCATTCAGAGATGTCATGATTCTGAATTTGGAGGTCATTTTGGTGTTGATAAAACAACTTATAAGATTTTACAATCTGGATTTTATTGGCCCACTCTTTTTCGTGATGTTTATAAATATGTTAAATTTTGTGATCGATGTCAAAGAGTAGAGGTAATATTTCTAGAAGAAAAAAAATGCCTCTGAATTACAATTTGGAAGTTGAAATTTTTGATGTATGGGGATTAGATTTTATGGGACCATTTGCACCTTCATTTGGAAATTTATATATATTGGTCACTGTTGATTATGTTTCGAAATGGATTGAAGCTATTGCTTTACCAAGATGTGATGCTCAGAGTGTTTCTAAATTTTTAAAGAAAAATATATTTACAAGATATGGAATGTCGAGAGTGATTATAACCGATGGTGGATCCCATTTCAGAAACAATCAAATTAAGAGATTAACTGGAAAATATAACATTATTCATAGAATCTCTACTGCTTATCATCCCCAGACTAGTGGTTTAGCGGAAGTATCGAATCAGAAAATTAAAAGACTTTTGGAGAAAATAGTGAGTAATCATAATTAGATTGTTCTGCTAGATTAGACACCGCATTATGGGCTTATAGGACTTCTTTTATGACCCCTATTGGAATGTCTCCTTATAGATTAGTGTTTGGCAAAACTTGTCATTTGCCGGTTAAATTGGAGCATAAAACATATTGGGCGGTTAAGGAGTTGAATTTTAATTTTGAGAAATGCGGGAGAAAAAAGATTTACGCAATTAAATGAGTTGGAAGAAATTAGAAATGAATCATATCATAACGACAGGATTTATAAAGAAAAAATGAAATTGTGGCATGATCAGAAGATATTGAAAAAATGATTTGAACTGGGACAAAGAGCTTTATTATATAATACGAGATGGAAATTATTTCTTGGAAAACTTAAGTCCAGATGGATAAGACCTTTTACTGTAGTAAAAGTTCATTCTTTCGGAGCTGTTGATATTGAGGATCCTAAATATGGAAATATTTTCAAGGTTAATGGGCATCGTTTAAAACCTTACTTTGGAGGCTCTTTACCTGATTTCAAAGAGGTTTTATTGCTAAGTCATCCTAGTTAATCGAATGGTTTGTCGGCCGACAACGTTAAACCAAGCGCTTTGTGGGAGGCAACCCATTTGTATTTGTATGTTGAGTTTACTTGCTTATTGTTGTTTGTACTTTTAGTTTAATATTAAAGAATCCTAATTACCCCTCAATAAGTTAAAAAATATATATTGGATCGTATTGTGAAAATGAAGTATTTTGAACCAAACGAACTTCGGTGAAAATTTTTACCACTGGCGCCGCTGGCACCCTATTCTTTTATAACAGCCGAATTTCTAGTTTGAGCACCGCGGGCACCCAAATTTTGGGTGACGGTTTTTATGTTTTAAAATGCAGTTTTTGGCGGTTTTGAGCGGGATTTTCTTCCTTAAAACACCCCAAAACTCCATTTTAAATCCATAACCACCAGAGAAACAAAAACTCCCTTTCTCAATTTGCATCCCATGGATTCCCACTCCATTGAACTCCCTAGATCTCGCATCTGCAATCGACGGAAGTTCGTTAGTTTCGAGGCGCAACGTCTATTCCATAAAGTGATGATGAAGAGAAGGATTATCAAGGAAAGAGGCTTTGTGAATCGAGGTTTGGAGAGTCCGACTACAAGAGTTGAAGAGATAGTGAAGCAAAGACGTTGGGAAGTGTTATGCTACACTACCGCCGCAGTGGTTGTTCCGGTTGTGAAAGAATTTTATGCAAATCTGCATGGGATCAACCAAGGATGTGTTTTTGTGTGAGGAAGGTAAGTACCATTCACTCCTGCGAGGATAAATGATCTCTTCATGATAGAAAGTGTACCTATTTGTCATTATGCAAATTTTAATGCGACAAGCAATGATATGAACGACATCTATTGTTATTTGATGGATGATAATGAAGAATGGGAAGTAAGGGATAATGGATATATCAGTTTCTCTTCTTCATCCTTGAATCTGGTATCAAAGCAGTGGCATTACTTTATTTCGAAAAAATTAATTCCTACAATGAAGATAAGTCAAGTAACGAAGTAAAGTGCTATTCTGAATTTCTGCATACAAACTGGAAGGCCAGTGGATATTAGATCAATCATTACTAAATCTGTATTGGGATTGATTGTGCATGGATCTAAATATGGGCTTGGACACCCATCCACCATATTTCTATTATGTAGTCAATCACAAGTGTCATATGAGAGTTGGGAAAAAGTTCTTCTACCGTGGAGACCTATTGATCCCACTGATCTTTATGACTACCATGCAGTAGGTGATGAAGGAGACATGGATGTGCTTGCTGATCAGCCCACTGAGAGTTCACAACCTATTCAGCCTTACTATTCTGAAAGCTCGAGGGTGATATTGAAGAAGATAAAGAAGTTGGAAAATGAGGTACGGAATATTATGATCGCTATTAATAACATTTCTGATTTATTTGATCACATTGATTGGAGGATGAAAGAGCAATTTGATCGTACTGGTTGAATTGAGTTGGGTTTGGTTAATCTGTCGAAGAAGAATGCTATGGTGGCTGAAGATTCATCTGATGTATTCTCATATCGTCCATTCAACAATCTGTTCGTTCATCGTCAATCAATGGGAGACATTAGAGAGGATGAGACTTCTGAGACTGATGAGGAGTAATTAGTAGATTCTATATGCTGCTTTGTTATGTTTAAGTGTTTGCTTTGATTGTTATGTTGTTTGCTTTGCTTTGTTTTAGTAGGGTGTGTTTGGACTTTGCTTGATTTCTTGTGTGTACTTAGGATTTAGTGTTTGCTTATCGTAGTGTACTTGCAACACTAAGGATCTAAGGAGTGTTGCTTATATTTGATGAACATATGTGTGTAATCGTTGTATCGTGGATTTTATATATATGAAAGTAATTTGATGTGTTGTTTGTGTAAATTGATGTTGTTTAATGTTTGTGAGATGAAATAGATGCTTGTTGATGTGTTAAATAGGAATGTGGGGGTTGAAACGATTGAATTTGCGACAAAAATTTTTGAACCCAATAGAATTTTGGACTGGCGCCGCCGGCGCCGAAATCCAGAGAAACGGGCTATTATTTTGAATAGAGCGCCTCCAGCGCCAAATCGGGCGTCGCCAGTGCCCAAACACTGAAAATAGCCCGGGACCCTTAAAAATTCCCGAAAATAGACTGAGACTCATTTTTCCTCCATTTCTTTCTTCTCGCACCTCCATATTCGCAATTTTGAAGCTTTAGAGCTTGTTAGACCTTGGATTAGAGAGTATTTCAAGGGCTTCTGAGGCCGGATCTGCACTTCTCTTGGTAAGAGCTTTACTTTAACCTAAAATTTTTGGATTTTCGCCATGTGAAACTCTCACATTGTTGGATGATATTTTTGGATATTTTTGGAGATTTTTGAGAAAAAGTGAAGTTTCATATGGTAGTATTTGTTCTTACTTATTTAGATTAATGCTTGGAGTTAATACATTGTGGATTTGGAATTTATTGGCAAAATTTTGCAATTTTCTAGAAATCCACATGGCTCTTAGAACGAGTAAGTGGAAGCGAAAATTTGATTGGGACGACGAAAGATTTGTTAATATTAAGGTTCAGTTTCGCTTCAACTCTCAATTGCAAAATAAGAAGTGTATTCAGGATCGAGAATTTGAAAATCCTGGTGGATCTATAGAACAATTGATTTCTGAGCGAAATTGGGAACATTTCTGTTACTTTTCTGCTAATGTTGTTTTGGGAGTAGTCCGAGAATTTTATGCTAATGTGCTCTGGTCTGAAACGGAATATGTGTTAGTCCGAGGGAAACTGGTTGAGTTCACCCCACAATGTATCAATGCATTTTATCAAATTCGAGAACCTTTTGTTTGTGAATTTGAGAATTTTGATACTAGTGAAGGGAATTTGATGAGTGTAATCACGTATCTGATCGATGGAAGAGGGGAATGGAAGATGAATCAGAGACAGATGATTAACTTCCCTGCTTCTACTTTAAATGTTGCTTTTAAAGCATGACATTATTTCATTTCTGCAAGACTATTACCTTCTTATCATCACAGTGAAGTTACTAGGGATCAAGCTATTTTAAATTATTGCATCCAGAATATGAAGAGGATTAATATTGGAGCCATTATTTTTAAGAGCATTCACACTATTGCCAAAGGAGAAACCACTGGTGGATTAGGACATCCTGCCCTGATTCATGCACTTTGTGTTCTGTCTAGAGTGGAGTATAGTAGTTCTGAGGAAGTGGCAATACCTTTGAGGCCGATTACGAAGACCATTATTCATTCTTATGAGGCTCATGTGGGTGTAAGAAAGGAGAGTAGAGTACCGATATTCCTACCACGAGTTATGATGTTCCATCTACTTCGAGCCCTAGACACTATCCGATATCATGCAGACAGTTGAGATTGCGAGTGATAAGTATGGATAGGATGCATCATAGGATGGATGTATTTAAGGCCCAGAGTGATGTGAATGAAGACTATTTACAGAGAAGAGTTGAGTTTGATATGGCTTATTACGATGCTCAGGCAAGATTTATGAGGGGGGAGTCCGATGTGACATTTCCTTATTGCCCTAGTTATACATCGTACAGGCCTGGTCCCTCTGACCCTGTTGATGACCCTGCTGCTGATCCTGGTGATGGAGACTGGTAGATAGTTTGTTTTTTTTTTTATTTCTATTGTTCTTAGTCTGTTGAGATGTATTGATGTGATGTAGTGGACATTTACTTTTCATGTGATGTGTAACCCTGTGTTGTACTGTGTGATGTAGTGTCATTTATTATTTATGTTGAACTGTAAGTTGTATTGTTATGTGGTGTGATAATTTGCTTTATGTTATAGTGTTTTGTTGGATATTTAGTTGTTTAATGTTTATTTCTCTTTACCCATGCAAATATTTAAAATTGTTAAATCACTGCTACTAATTGTTTCATGCTTGCTAGCTGTAAATTTTGATTAATACCAGGTAAATTATGAAGATTTCAAAATCTCAGAACATAAATGTTAGTTTTCTTTTACTCTCAACTATTTCAAATTTATTGAAAAATGTAAGTTTGGGGGAGGGTAGAGAAATGCTTAACTTTTATTTGTTCTCTATTATTATATTTTCAAAAATTATTAGCATAACTTTTGGCAGTTGAACTTCATTATAAGATAACTAAAACTTTTCAATTCAATTGAATATTATGGAAGGAAAGGATGAAAATTTTTAGTGATAAAAGTTAATTTTATAGAAGTAAGATATTTGGTATGAAAGGATTTGATTATAGTCAACAACTTAAAGTAAAGAGAACTGTATTTTTTAAATATTAAGGGATTTAAAGTACTGTGTGTTAAGAAGAGATTGTAACTTTATGATGAATAATAAAGCTTGTACTTAACTATAAAGTAAAGAGATGACTTAAGTTTGAACTTTATAAAGAGGAGAGTGAATTTCAAAATCATTGAAGGCTATCCAGATATAGTAATCCCCAAAAAAAAAGAAAAAGAAAAGAAAAGAAAAATGTTATGAGGAGAAGCTTGAGGAGATGCCTAATCAAAAATTGGCTTCACTTGAATCACCTTAAAGGGAGAGCTTGATTTCATTTTTGAATTTATGTTTAAGGTACTAGCCTACATTCTAATAATTTTTGCATGAACTCCTTTTTCACATAGTCCTTTAAAGCACTCTTAATATAACAAATTATGGTTCATCTTGAAATAAATAGAAGACTAGAACTCTTAGACTTAAGTATTGAATATTCTTATACCTGAAATGTTGATCGGAGTTACTAAACTTTTTCGAAAAATCTAAACACTATATTCTTTTGAATGAAATATTTTGGTCTCTTACAATTGAAAATTACATTGCCTAGAGTTATATTTTTATGTAGTAAAAGGATTACTTGAGGACAAGTAATAGTTTATGTTTGGGGGATTTTGATGCACCAAAAATATATACTCTTTTAGCTATATGTTTTTACCTATTTTTGGTGATATTGCACTTTAAAGGAAGGTATTTTTCATGATTTGTTTCAGGTATGATGATTATAGGTGATTGGAGGGAAAAGATGCAAAAAGGAATGAATTTGGAGCAAAATGGAGCAAAATGGAGCAATTTGGAGGAAAACAGTCATGGTGCCGCCGGAGCCACAATGGGAGGCACCAGCGCCCTATTCTAGAGACTCCAGAATTAATTGGCACGATAGGGCACCGCCGGCGTCACTATCCGGCGCCGCCGGCGCCCTTTGTCGGTTCACTTCGAATTCAAAAGTTTTTGCGGATTTTTTAATAGGTGCTTAAAGAAAATCTTGGTGAATTCGTTCCTAACATTAAATTAAGTGTCCAAGACGAAAATAAAGAGGAGGAAGAGAAGAGAATTACTGTAGAGAGTGTGAGGAAAGTGTGAGAGAGAGTTAGGGTTTGTGATTTTAAGAGAGATTCTTCTCTAAGGAGGGGAGAAGAGGGAGTAAAGTGAGAGATTGCTTCTTCATCATTGTTCCAAGGAGAGAATCAAGTGTTGCAAGAAAGAGAAAAGGAATCAAGGGGAATTTGAAGGAATTTTCTTGGGGAAGAGAAAGAGATAAGTTGTATTTACTATTGTAGTTTTTATGACTCTTCTTTTATATATAAAATCTATGTGTTTTTATATCTTCTCCATGGTTAGTGAGTAGTCTCCCCTGCCTTTCTTCTTGCATGAAGTAATTATGATGTGGTGATGTGGAAATGATGTGCCCTTTAGGTGTTATAAAAGTTGTGATGTTTCTTTAATTTGGAACTTAATTTACTTTTCAATCCGGCCAACTGAATTGTTAAAACATATTGAGGAACATTAATTCCAAAAGAATTAAATGTTCTACAATAAGAATGAAGAAACCATTTAATGTCCGTGAATGAATTGCATAGTTTATGGGGATTATGTGCAAATAAATAGGGAAATGAGTTTTGATGGACTTCAAATTGGAGGTTTCATGATGACAGAATGGGATCCCCAATTTGGTCTTAAGATTGGTAAGTAAAGCCTATGGTTAGCCTTCGGGTGAAGGGTGAGTGGGAGCTCCGAAGTGAGAGCCGGTATCCTCCCAGCCTAGCCTTAGATTTAGTAACTAAACTTAAGATATGGCAATGTTCTTTACTTGCTTGGAAGAGGGGGTACTCTTTTAAAGGTAAAGAAGCAAATATGCTCCTATTTGGCACAACACAAATAATTACCATTCTTCATCATCCACACATAATAATCTTTATGCAGGAAGAAAGACACTTTTCATATAGAAGTAACTTATAAATCACATAAGTTAGTGTGTTTGTTAGTTAATATAGTTCAGTAATTAGAAGTAATTGTAGTAGCTTTATTATACTTTGCATTAACTAGTGGCAGTACACATAAGTAATTGTTACATTGGGTATTGGATTTTAGTGCTATATTATCTTATTTAAAGAACGTTCAATTTGAATAAGATTAATTTAGGGTAGTAGGGTTTAGTAGGGTTTAATCACTAAAAAAATAAAGACATTGATGTAGTAAGGAAATTAATCCTATTACTACATCAATGTCTTTATTTTTTTAGTGATTAAATCACAAATTGCTTCTGTTAGATGTTATTTTGAAGATGAAGGGTCTAAAAAATATTTAATCTTCATATTATGCAAGGAGCAGGAGGAAAACAAAATCATGTATTTTTTTACTACAAGTTTGGAAGACTGATATTGATTAAAAGGTCTTCTGCTCGGCTTATGGCTACAATAGTTTGGATCAAGGCATTAAATGCTGGGAAGCTAGTCACAAAAAGGCACACATTAACACATCTCTCTCTTACATCATTTGCAAGTTCATCTAGATGGCCAAAAGCAACAAGAAGCATTCAGAGGAAGATATTAGTACTTCTAAAATAGTAAATAATATTGCAACAAAAATATATAGGGTTTCTACTTTTGTGAGTATTCCATATTAATTTTGTACTGAAAGGAGTAAGTTTGAGTGGCTCAATCAGGAAACACAAAATTGATTTATGGAGAAACAAACAAGGCTAGTAGTATAGCAGAAGAGGGCACTAGATCAAAATAAATGCAGATGGTAGCTGGAAGTCTCATGCAGAAGGTATCAGAGCAATTTTTAGAGATTAGAAAGGTAAATGCCTCCTCTAATTCTCTTCTCCATACATTTCTTTGGATGTTATGATGACTAAAGCATTGACAGTTATGATGCCACTAAAAATGGCTTATATATTATGATGGAACAATATAAACATCGAGATGGATTCACTTGGATTATTAAATATCCATACTAACAAGACAGATACTCCATGGCAATTAACATACATCAATAAAAAATATTATAATTCGAAGGGATCAAAGAAGTAAAATGTTCACAAATTTAAAGAGAATGAAATGGTATTTCTTACTGGCTTGCAAGATCAGAAGCCCACTCCAATTGTGGTAAGTTGAGTTTAGTTTTAAATCATGTGATTAAAATTTTCTTGCATGGGACAACCTCAAACTGCCTTATGTTAGATGCTGCCCCTAACCCCTTGTATTTTGTTTTTTTTTGGTAATGATAGGAGTTCCTTTCAAAAAAAATTAACATTCTAATTGGCTTAATTAGGAGTAAATGAAACTCTATAGTTAACACAAACATGAAAAGCCTTGGTTACTTGGGAAAATGTTAAAGAGAAAGAACTCATAGAAGAAAATCACAAAAACACATACCATAAATCACAGTGTCACGAATGGAAATTTAGCTACACATAATAGAAAGAACACCAAATAAACATTCAATCGAAAACATTGTTGCAAGTAATGTTTGAAAGATAAGAACTTACAAAATAATTTATTCTCACCTCAACATTAGCAAACTTGTCTCTCAAATAATAACCTTTCAAAAACATGCAAGAAAATTAAAGGCAATATATAGGAAATGCCCGTTGGAACTCAATACCAAGAGAGGAAGAAGAACCTAAGGAAGAAAATCTCCATAACCCTCTTTTTCTTCTCTCCAGCCGTCTCCAAATATCTTCTTCTGAAAGGGCCAAGAAGATGCCAAGAATACCTTCTATCTTGATACAAATAGGTTTTTATGTTTAGGTTTTACATTAGGGATCTAAAATAAGCATCCAAACTCTTCAAACAAATTAATATGTCCAAAATAGGCATGAAATTGCTCATAATTTGAGTTCAGGTAGTCTGGTTGCGTGGTCACACCAGAAACTGGCATAATCATGCTTGAAATTGGCATGGCCACGCCAGTTCTAGCATGGTCAGGTAAGTTCTGACGTGGTCATTTTCAGATCTTTCGTGACCACACCAAGCAGTACTATATCACACGTTTTAACTTCATTTTGCTTGTTTAAAAACTATAACCTACAAAATAGCACAAAGAGCCTTTCATAATAATAAAATATCGATAAATGAGGTGAAATAAAGGTTAAAATGCAGGAATAAAAATGGGTAGAATCACGTAAAATTGACACATGAAAAAATCTCTTATAAATTAAATCCAACCTTACTTCACATGGTGTTAAGTATATCAAATTCAAGCATTTCATAAGTGAGCATCGACTTATCCTCTGAAAGGTATGTAGAAAGTTGTAATTTCTCTTACATGAAAGACTCCATGCCATTTAAGAGCTCATTAGTTAATTATTTTCTACTTAAATATAATATATTATACATCTGTAATCTGACATTCTCAATATCCATGAACAACATATATACTTAAGAAAAATACATATAACTCATCAGTTAAATAAATCTTTTAATAAATAGGTATTGTTGACCTCACTTTTATTGAGATCTAGTCTTTCCTTCCTTATAAGCCTATGGTCTAGTCATAGGACTTTCCCAATGATTATCCTAGAGGACTAGTGATGAAGCCCGACCCACATAAAAATTATAAACCAGTTCTTTACTTTCCTTGGATTTTCACATATACAGTTCTAACCTCTAGCACTTAGAAGGATGGAGGCAACATAAGAAAACTCATGGGGAGTCTCCATAGAACTCTCAGACCTTAGGGTTAGCCATGGGTGGCTCAGAAATGGTCTCACTCACACACATACCTCAACCAATCACCATCACACTCTCCAAAACAATAAAATCATTCTTACTTGACCTTTTTTCCCCACTCTTTTGGAAACTCATGAGGGTGGTCCTCAAGTCCTTAGCCTTTGGCTAGGGTGGCTAGGACCAACACATGGAGGCTCCAAAATGGGTTCTCATTGGTCTTCTGGGTTCTCATTGATATGATTTTTGGGTTCTCATTAGCATCTCCAATGAACTTCAATTCTCTACCAAAACACCCAATTTTGACCTCCAACCCCTAAACTTTTCCAAAATTCCCAAAATACACTTGAAACCCTAATTTTCCCAAATTTTGCCAAATTGTCAATTCTCACCCAGAAATCATATCATACCACTCTAAATCATTCAAATTGCGAAAAATACTCTATTTTCCTAAAAATTCCTAAAATACCCTCAAATTCCTCAAAATTACCAAAATGCCCCCTCATGTCCCAAAATTTTCAAAATCTCCAAATTCACTCCAAACCTCACCTGAATCAATCCTAACCACCCAATGATCCTATTACACCAAAATTCACCAAAATTGGTTAAAATTCTTAAATTCCCCCTAATTGCCCAAAGTCCCCAAATCACCCCTAATTCCCACAAAATTCATTTTAAACTCCTCCAACATCAAATCCAAATCAAATTTCACATGACCAAGCATAATTGAAACCAAATGCAAGTCTAATTGAGCCAAATTTCAAGCATAATTGCCAAGCCCAAATCAAATAACCCAAAATTGACCCAACTCCCAATTTGATTAAATTAAACCATGTGACCAATTCAATTCTTCCCAATTCACTTACTAAACTCTTCAAGACATTCTTCTAGACCAATTGGACCCCTGAATTGATTTTTAAATGAAGCCTAAGTTAAGCCCAGATTCAATTTTTAGACCAAACCCTAATTCTAAGCCTATAATCCAAATTTGTCTAAACTTTTTGAATTAACCAAGCCTAATCATCTTTGCCATTCCTAAGCCTCTGAAGATTCTAATCAAGTCACCAAGGACGTCAATTTAGTGCCATGGACCATGGGTCACTCAACATGAGGAATCCATCCCCTAAAATTAGTTAACTCTCTAACCCATATAACCAGACTTCCCAAGCTCCAAGCTAATCACCATTAAGCCTCCTAACCTTCTTAAGATAGCTAGCTACCTCCCCTAGCCTGGCCGGCCGGTCTAGTGGCTGAAAACACTAAAATAAAGAAAGGTTACCCATGGTTTGAACCTTAAATTGAACCCATCACTTGTGGCATTCCTCCTTTGGTCAATTGCGTCACATACCCTCCACCTAAGCTTAATGGCAGCAGCCAGTGGCTTCCTGAGGCCTCCCCCTTGGCCGGAATTATAAATAGCCCCCTCCACGGCAAAAATACAAGGGTGACGAATCCTTAGGGATTCTCTGCCAAATTTTTTCTAGAGCTTCCTAGAGCCTTCCTAGGAGCAATCCCACTATTCTCAGCCCCTCATTTCCACTGCTCGAGCTTAATTTCATCACCTGAAATCATGGCATCTTCCTAACATCCCCTCAAAATCCACCAAATCCAAATTAATTAGCTCCTACACTTCCCCAGAGCCTACAAAGAACTCCTCCTTTGAAATTGGCTCTTCCCGAGCTTCCCAACTAAGACTTCCACATAGCCCATGCCACTCTTTGATCAAACTCCTACCCAGACCCAACTATCAAATCGACACTTGAAGGACGTTTGTGGGACTTGAATGAAGCTTCTACAACAATACGATTGAGGCCAAACCTCTCGAACCAAGGCATAGCTCAAAATTTTCCATTTTGTTCTTGGTTTGATCCTTTGTGAAAAAACTTGTATTTCATGCACATGTAACCGTATAGATAGGTTCGTCTCATTCAGAAGAATTTTTAACAACAAACCTCATGTGGTTTGGTTAAGGATCAAGCGAGATTTTAGTTCTAGAAAATGTGTGGTTCTCGGGTTGGGGAGACTGGAGACAATGACCAGGATCCGTTGGATTGTACGTGTATCGAATGGACACACCAGATCAAACAAGACGAAAAAATGTTATGTGAACTGTGGGTTGCATGGCAAGCCTACGTGTAAAAGTGCATCCAATCATGGGACGATGCGTAGTAGTTTGGAGGTGCCGAGGTTAACATGGATGTCGCGTGAATAAGTAAGATAATTAGGGTATCTTTAATTTAAATTAATTCAAAAAATTTAAAGATACATATCTTAGTGAAGAAAATCCTAAAAATAAAATAAAAAAATCTCTGTGCTCAGTGAACAAATGAGAATTTATTAAACCAATATTAAAAACATTTATAAAATATTTAATTTAAATAAACTAAATGCTAGTTAATGCATAATTAATCATATAATTATCCAAATGAAATAAAGTTTTGAGGGTTTATTTCTAATTTCATTAAGAGTTCTCTCTGATTTTTCCATGGTCAAAGGACTCTCCTAACACTAAGAGCCCTAATTTCCTAGGAGTATTAGTATTTTTTTAAATAAAAAGTTATAAAAAATGAAATAGAAGCTGAAAACATATAAAACTTACTTTTTGAAGGTTCATTGAGATAAGATGACTCTTAAAAATAAAAATTAAACTTTAAAAGATAAAAAATGTATTTTAATAATTTAAAATCAATAAAATTATTAAAAATAAAAAATACAAAAGTAATTCAAATAATCACTTAATTGGGCCAAATTGACTTTAACCACCTTAGGAGGCTCCTGTAAAATTTTGGAAGCCATGAAAATTATTTTTGATGTAAAAATGAATTTTATAAGTAAATATGCATTTTTATTAAAAATAATTATTTAAATTAAAATAAAAATTAAAAATTGTAAGAAATGGTTTGGAGTGTTCCTTAAGACCAGAGGAACCTAAGAAAATTAAAATTAAAATTGAAATAAAAATTTTATTTTTGTTCTAATAATTTAAAATAATTAAAAATCAACAAAATGTAAATACATTTTAAAATATCATAAATAATCCCATAACCAAATAAAATAATTTAAAAAATATTTTTATAAATGTTTAAAGATGTAAAATGTGTGGTTTTTTTTTAATTCAAATGTATTTTTCATAGTTTTTGAATAAAATGATTATAAAAAAATAAAAAAAAATTACAAAAATACAAAGTAAATTTCTCTAGGTTCTCTAAAACTTGAGGGACTTAAGAAAAATATAAAAAAGAAATTTTGAATGAAAAATACATTTTCTATTTAATTACCCCATAAAACAAACTAAAAATCATAAAATTTAAATATAATTCAAAAATTCACCAAAATTATTCTTAGAGGTCCTCTGACCTAGGTAAACCTCCAATAATTTCCTTAAGGACAAATGATTTATTTTGGTAAGTTAAATTAATTAACATTAAAAATCAATATTTTTGAGTTAAAATAATTATTAAAAGTTAAATAAAAATCAGTAAAATATATTTTCTCCTCTGATATTTTAATCGACCCATCAGTGGGGTAACAAAAATTTTCATGGTCATTTGAGTTAAATTTAAAGAATTATGAAATGAAAAGCCTTATGGGGTGAAATGGAAATTATGGAATTTAGAGCCCTAATTAAAATTTAAGTGTAACTAAAGGGTAAATGAGCAATGTTGATCATAATGAACTCTCTTAGAAGATTGAAAAAAGTGGGGATAAAAGGTAGAAATTGACTCATCTCTTCTTTACACTTTTGGCTTTACTAAGGTTTCTCAGATGAGGTAACCTACTGTTGCGAATGAGAATTCTCCAGTCTAAATGAGCTTAACAACTTGTTTAGACTAAGTAAATTCAAAATAAATTAGTGATGTCAGGATGATGGAACCGTGGGATCTTAAACGGTGTCGCTTAACATAAATTAAAATCCCCCCACCAAAAATATTTGAACAAGAACAACAAAAACCAAAAACAATGAAGCGTACACTGTAAAAAAATGGAACTTTAAAACTTGGAACTACTACCTCAATAAGGAACCCAGAGCAAAAAACGAGTGCATACTGAATAAAATATTCAAGAGAGCTGATTCTCGAATATTTACGCTTACGATTTAGATAGGAAATTTATAATTTAGAATATGGGATACAACGCTAGTATACATATCGTTTATTAAGTAATATAAGACTTTCTTATTAAGCCCCGAGATATCGAACCCACAGGGAAATGTGTAAAACTTTAACGAAATAAGAAAAATAACTTTTTACATTTTTAATTGATTTTTGTAAGTATGTTTTAAGGTATTAATTTCAAAAAGTTGTTTTTCTTATTTTTAATAAAAAGTTAAGCAGAAAATAAAAATTATCAATACTCTAAAAACGATATAAAAGTTATAAGATTCAAATATCTTGTTCCTTCTTCAATGAATCAGTAATAATTATGAAATTTTATGTTGTGGAAGTATTTAAATGTATTGTTCCAAAGAGGAGCAATTATATTCTTTATCCTTACTTGGTTCTATAAAGAAAATTGGTTAATTTGATAATTTGAAATTTTGTAGATGGGTTAGGTAAGGAAGATACCAGCTCTCACTCTAAAGTTCCCTCTATTCCCTCCACCTGGGGGATAACATCTCATAACAAAATTAAAAATAACAAACCAAATTAGGGGGCTTTAGCCTGTCACTCTAAAGTCCTCTAATTTTACTCCCCATTAAAGCATATCTCCCTATATATTTGCATTCAATCATATGGACTACAATTCTCACTCATATAATTGCATGTGATTATTTTCAATTGTTGTTTGAGACAATACCGCATTGGATCTTACATAATATCACAACAAATTTTAACATCTTAATTGGCCAAATCAAGAAGTAAATTAAGTTCAAGGAATTGAATCATCATGATTTATTCTAGCATTAAACACTTATACTTTCCACAACATACTTCCATAATTTAATTACTTCATCATCTAATAAAGAAAAAGATAAAGTAAACTACTAAGATTTCATGAAGAAAACACAATCACAATTTGATTTGAAAGCATAAACCATAATGAAAACACAACAATATTACTTAAAAATAAATTGTAAAAACAAACATAAATACTTATTTGAAAATCCTCTCCACAAGACTCTAGAAGTTCCTTTGGAATTTTGCTTTCCACAGTACAACTCTATAGAGGTTGGCACCCAACTCTAATGACTCTAATAAGAACTTTATACTTCAATTAAAACTAGATACAAGGATAAAAGAAAATTGGTGAGAAGAAGGCTTCATACCAACCCTTTTTCTCTTCTTACTCTATGCTCTCTCTAACAACTATAGAAAAGAAGAACTCTAAAACACACTTTCAATATTAACAACTACCACTCTCTTCAACATTAACACACACACACACACACACAAACACACACACACACACACACACACACACACACACACACACATTCAAATAATGAGGCTTTATTTTTATATTTTTCCAAAAGGTGCCTTGGTGTCTCTTCAAATCATGTCTAGATTCAATGTATCCACCAAAAGATGCATCCCTTCAATCATATTTGCCGCCCAAAGGAAGTTAAGGAAGTCACCACCAAAAGTTGCTTCAAACACCCTTTGAAAAGGACGCTAAATTTAATTAAAATTTGTTTTTTTAACTGTGGCGCTTAAGCGCCTGCATTTGACGCTTAGGAGCCAGAGGCCAAATTTCTCAAAATTCATAATTTTGCTCCAAATTTGATCATTTTTCGCTCCTTTCATCATAATTAATCATTTTCATCATACCTGCAAGAAAAACACAAAATACATTTCATTAAGGTGCAATATCATCAAAAAATAGGTATAAAAATGTGCATAAAAATAATATTTATTTTAGGTGTATCAAAATTCCCCAAACTTAAAATGTTACTTGTCCTTAAGTGACTCTTAACCATAAATATTTTAACATGCAAATTATGTAAATGAGTTTCTTTAGGAAAGTTTTAAAATTTTGTTCTAGAAATGAAATAATCCAATTTAGAAAAAATTTTAGTAAATAAGACCAACTTAAAGTTTACAAAGTTCTTAAGTAAAAGAAAATGAAAATATAAGTTTCTATCTAATTCAAAAATACTTGTAGATTTTTCAAAATATAGGATTCAAACATTTTATTTTTCTCACTTAAAAATTTTAATTGGGAATAATTTTACTTACTATATTATAACCTTAAGTTTTAGATTTTTTCAAAACTTATATTTTAAACTTCAGGCATGGAACCAGTTTTTGGATTAGGCCCTTAAATCCTCAAGCTTCTCCTTCCTTTTCACATACTATTTTTCACTTTTTTTCTTTTTTTCTTTTTCCTTTTTCTGTTTTCTTTTTTTTTTCTTTTTTTCTTCTTTTTTTTATAAGGCAATGATTATTGTATCTGGATTCCACCATTCCATTTAAAATAAAGGTTTGATATATATCTTTCACTTAAAAATTATAAAAATAGTGTTGAAAATTATTTCTCAATAAAAGAAATTTAATCTTTGAAAAATAAAAGTCAAATCTTCTATTCATCAAAAAATACAACATTTCTTACTAAAGATAATTTAACTATATTTAACATTTCTTTTTTAAGAACATTTTAACTTTAAATTTTTCATTATAACTATAAATTTTAACTAAATTCTTTTATTCATTTCTATATTCAAAATTTTGTTTCCCTAATATAACTTCATATACATAATTATTTTCAATCAAAAACCAAACTTATTTTTAAGTATTCTTGAGAACAAATAAAATTTTAGGTTTTTGAAAAATTTAGTCTTTTAAATTCCCCCCAAACTTTAATTTTTAGTTAGGATAAAAACATTAAACATAAGAAATGATACATGAGTGAGAATTAAAAACTAAAATAACATGCTTGCAGGAGTTTCAATATCCTAAATATGCAAGTATAACATTTTAAAGAAAACAGGAGTAAGAAGAGAAACTAATTTCAGTTTTTCTTAAAAAAAAAATTTCCAAAGACTTCTACAGTAGTGGAGGTTTTCAAAGCAAATACAAGCCAACTTAACATAACAAAAATCACAACAATACTAGATAATAATTGGTAATAGATTTTGAAAAGTTTTAAACATGCAATTTTCAAATAGTGGTTTTTAATAGTGTTCTACATTTTCTAACATGTTTGGAATTAATTTACACTCTATTAAAAAAAATTTAACTCTAAATACACATTTAAAACTTTTACTACCACACACATATCACAAACTACAACATAAAACATTAATTTATCACATAAACATCTGAATGTGCATAAAAAAATAGTCCAACTATGCTCTCTATACAATATCAGAGTTCATATCATAAATAAATCAGACAACAATTAAACATAACACCACATCACATATAAAAACATCAAAATAAAAACATAACTACACATAAAAAATCACAAAACAAAACAAACTAAACACAACAACCCTAATCATCATCCTCATCATCATCTTCTTCATTCCAGTCTCTGGATGGCACATAAGGTATATAAAATGGATGAGGGGGCATCTCAGCACTGTGATCACCTCTAATCACTCTATCCATATACTGCTGATAATTCTCCTCATATTCATCATGCTTAACAATATACCTTTCAATATTTTTCATTTTACCATCCATATGTCTAACATGCTCTCGGGTAAGACTCACTTTCTTCAAAATATTTTTTAATAGTTTAATTTGAAAATCATTAAATGATGATGCTATAGAAGTAGTGACACGTGAAGTAGAAGTAGCAGAAGTAGAAGCTGTGGAAGTTCTATATCCTCCTCTCCAGCCAAACTCTGAATGTATAGTGTAAGCACCAACATTTACACTGGTAGTTGGTCTCAATGGCTGAAGAACTTTCTCCCATGTTTCAAACTTCACACCAGACTGCTCACAAATCGAATGAATTAAGGATGGAAATCCCATACCTGAAGTAGTAGCAGATCTGGCACAATTCATCACATAATAAAAAAATAATAGCCCCTACATCAATAGGCTTTCCTAATTGAATACATTGGTTCAGAACAGCTCTCTCCCTCGTAACTTCACTAGTATGATTTGAATGAAACAGTTTAGATGAGATAAAATAATGTCATGTCTTTAAAATGACATTTAACTTAGAGGCTTGAAAATTTACTCTTCTTTCATTTGTTATCTTCCATAAACCTCCTCCATTAGTCAGAAAAGATATTATTTCAACTAATTCTCCTTCAGTAGGATCATAATTAACATAAAAACAAAACAGTGCAGGAAGCAAGTGATAGAAGACATTAATTATCGCAGGTGAAAAAGGCACTTGTTCACTTCTAACTATCACCAAATTCTCTTCTGCTGCAGGCAAGTTTGCATAAAACTCTCTGACCACAGAAACAACAGTGAAAGCGGAGAAGTAACAGTAATTCTCCCAATTCCTTCTAGTAATCATCTCCTCAATAACTTCTCCTGGTTTACTAAATACTCACTCCGAAATCAATTTTCGTGACGACAGTTCGTCTACGTATTGATCCTCTGCTCTCGCACTAACAAATTTCTTGGAATCAAATTTTGCTTTATCTTTCGAGTGCTTTGACTTTGGATCCATCTCTAAAAAAATCACAAAAAATCACCATAAATTCCAAAATTAGACTAGACTTGCTAATTTAACTTCCAAAGGTAATTTCCACTAAATCCAAGAAATTTTTTGTGCTTTTCCTCAAATTTCACCATAAATAATGATTTAAGGATTTTCTATAATGTACCCACAATATATGGTGAAAATAAAAAATTTTTACTTATGAGTAGTGCTCATACCTCAAGGAATTCAAATCTGCCAAAATCTCAATGAAATCGGCTCTTAATTGATCCAATCTAAGGATGCCCTAAATCCTATTTCACGATTTTGAGAGATTGAGGGTGACGGAAGGTGTTAAAAATGTCAATTTTTGGGTTTTTAATTGCAGAAAACCATTTTTCGTGAACAACCTCTTAAGCGTGGGGCATCGGCGCTTAGCCGCGAAATCTGGCGCTTAAGCGCCTAAGTTATGGCGCTTAGGTGCCAGTACCCTGATTTTCACAATTAATTTAAAAATGTACTAAAATCTTGGTTAATCATCCTAAATCACCTCAAATAATCATTTCTCCCCCACAAACATTTCTAATTCTCCAAAGAAACTTAAATTTCCATCGATTCCAAACAAATTTCACACAAACACAAACTTTCATTTAATTAAAACGATCACACTTAATACAAACTAAAAATTTTTATCCAAACATTTTGGATGAAATTTTCCAATACACAAAAATTCAAATACATCAAAATAAAGATAAATTTACATCATTAAGATGAAACAAACACACATTAAAGTTCAATAAAACACAAACATAAAACACTAGACACAAAACACTTAACACATAAAAACTAAAGCACTAGACTACACTCAAATTAATTCCAATCTCCATTAGGTTGAATATATCCAGAACCACCATTAGTTCCATTTGAGTCATCTGGAATATAAATCTAATAAAACGGGCGATGGTTGAAAACTCTCACATCTTCTTCTTCTAACCATTTGTTATTCAGAAACATCGCCTTACCCGATTCCTCCACATGACTTGTATGATTGAATTGCATTTTAAGTTGCCATCCCATATGCGCAAAATGAGCGTTAGTTTCATTTGCCTTTACTTCAATTGACTCCACGTTGGCTTCAATCTTCGCAATCCTTTCTGCAATACCTTGAATACTAACTGTTAGGAATCTGCTGAATAATTGCGCACTTTCACTAATAAATTACTTCTTGTTGGCTTCATCCTTCTTCTTAATTTCACTATCCCAAGAAGACATTTTTGCACTTAAAACACTCTTCTTAAGACTCAGAAATGAAAATAGGGACTGAGGCAAGTGTTTCTCTTAATTCAGGGTCTTTTTATAGACATGGGAAATACTAAAATCAACCTTAGTTGTTTTAAAACTCCAAAATAACTTCTAAAACCACTTCCCCACGATTTTGGCTTCTAGAAATTCATTTATCACGTTTTTTTTAACTGCGGCGCTTAAGCTCCAACAAGGCGGCGCTTAGCCGCCAGTGCACATTTTTGCACATGTCTGCCAAATGTCTAAATTTTTCATTCTAACTCTTTTAAGTCGTCAATTAATGTCAAATAAACACCACTATAAACAATCTCTTCAAAATACTACTCATAATCATAAAAACAAACTAAATAAAGCACACAAAGCAAACATAAAGTAAAGCACTTCAATAACTATGGGTTGCCTCCCATAAAGCACTTGGTTTAATGTCTTTAGCCTGACATACCCAAAACTTATTCTGAGTGAACCAACATCAGATTCTTATCAGGTTTAAGTTAATCGACTGAAAAATAAGATTTAAGCTTATGACCATTAACTTTGAATATTTTTCCAGTATTAGGATCTTGAATATCCACAGCTCCATAAGAATAAACTTTTATCACAATAAATAGACCCATCCATTTGGACTTAAGTTTTTCAGCAAAAATTTTCAACTTGGCATTATATAACAAAACTTTTTGTCCTGGCTCAAGATTATTAGTAAGAATCTTCCAATCATGCCATAACTATATATTTTCTTTATAAATCTTAGCATTTTCATAAGATTCATTCCTTATCTCTTCAAGCTCATTTAATTGCAATAATCTTTTCTCAGCAACATCTTTCAAATTATAATTGAACTCTTTTATAGCCAAATATGATTTATGCTCAAGCTCAACAGGTAAATGACAAGCTTTTCCAAAAATTAGCCTATATGGGGACATTCCTATAGGAGTTCTGTAAGCAGTCCTATAAGCCCATAAAGCATAATCCAGTTTGATTGACCAATCCTTTCTATTTGGATTAACTATTTTTTCCAATATTCTTTTAATTTCATAATTGGATAATTCAACCAAACCACTTGTTTGCGGATGATAAGCTGTAGCAATGCGATGGTTAATATGATATTTCTTTACTAACTTTTCCATAATCGCATTTCTAAAATGACTTCCCCATCTGTTATGATTACTCTTGGTATTCCAAATCTGCAAAATATATTTTTTCTTAAAAACTTTGCAACACTTTGAGCATCACATTGAGGTAAAGTAATAGCTTCAATTCATTTGGATACATAGTCTACTGCTATTAAAATATAAATCTTTTCGAAAGGTGGTATAAATGGTCCCATGAAATCTAGTCCCCAAACATCAAATATTTCAATTTCCAACATATAATTGAGTGGCATCTCGTTTCTTCTAGAAATATTGCCTACACGCTAACATCGATCACAATTTTTAATATATGCATTAACATCTTTAAAAATTATAGGCCAATAAAATCCATAGTGTAAAATTCTATAAGCAGTTCTATTAAATCTAAAGTGTCCCCCATAATCAGAATTATGATATTTTTGATTAATTTCATAAGTTTCTTCTAATGGCACACATCTTCGAATGTTCAAATCTTTTCTTTGTTTATATAAAAACGGGTCATCCTAAAAAATAAGTTTTAGCATCAGATAAAAATTTTTTCTTTTCCTGGTATGTCAAACCATATGGTAAAATATCACTGACAATAAAGTATACAATGTCAGCATACCACGGAATACGCCATTCATTAATTGTGAACAATTTGTCATCAGAAAAATGTTCATTAATTTCTTCAATATCACTAAAAGATTTTTCAGTTTCAAGCCTAGATAAATGATCAATAATTTGATTATCAACACCCTTCCTATCTATTATCTCAAAATCAAATTCTTGCAGAAGAAGAATCCATCTAATTAATCTCAGTTTCGCATCTTTCTTTTTCATTAAATATTTGATAGCAGAATGATTAGTATGCACTACACATTTAGTTCCAATTAAATATGATCAAAATTTATCATAAGCAAATACTTTAGCTAATAAATCTTTCTCAGTAGTGGTATAGTTAATTTGAGCTTCATTGAGAGTTTTACTAGCATAGTAAATTACTTTGAATATTTTATCATATTTCTGACCCAAAACAACACTAATAGCATAATCACTGGCATCACACATTAATTCAAAAGGTTTTTCCCAATTTGGTGAAATTATAATAGATGCAGTGATTAATTTTTCTTTTAATGTTTCAAAAGCTTTTAGGCATTTATCATCAAAATTAAAAATTACAACATTTTCCAATAAACGACATAAGGGTTTTAAAAGTTTTGAAAAGTCTTTAATGTAACGCCTATAGAATCCAACATGTCCCAGCAAACTTCTAATTCCCTTTACATTCATTGGACAAGGTAAATTAGAGATAACTTGAATTTTTGCAGGATCTACTTCCAAATCTTGTTCTGATATTCTATATCCTAATACAATTCCTCCTGCTACCATAAATTGGCATTTTTCTCAACTAAGGACCAAATTAGTTTCTTTACAGCATTTTAGAACGTTAGATAAATGTTCTAAAAATGATTCAAATGAACTTCTAAACACTAAAAAGTCTTCCATAAAAACTTCAATCCCTTTTTCAATTAAATCACAGAAAATAGCCATCATACATCTCTGAAATGTAGCAGCGGCATTATATAAATCAAAAGATATTATTGTAAAAGCAAACGTACCATAAGGACTGGTAAGTGTTGTTTTCTCTTGATCTTGAGGAGCAATTTGAATTTGGTGGTACCCAGTATATCCATCCAGAAAATAAAAGTATTTATGCCCAGCCAGTCTATCCAACATCTGATCTAGAAATGGGAGTGGAAAATGATCTTTCCTTGTAGCAAGATTTAATTTTATATAATCAATGCATATTCGCCACCCTGTAACTTGTCTTGTTGTTATAATCTCATTCTTCCCATTAACAGTCACAGTTACTTCTCCTTTCTTAGGAACACAGTGAATAGGACTAACCCATGCACTATCTGAAATAGGGTAGATAAGCCTAGCATCCAACCACTTTAAAATTTCTTTCTTAACAACATCTTTCATAATAGGATTTAATCTCCTTTGAGGTTCAACCCTAGGTTTGCAATTATCTTCCATAAAGATTCTACTCATACAAATTGAAGGACTGATTCCTTTAATATCAGCTATCGTCCATCCAAAGGCTTTTTTGTAATTCTTTCAAAATTTCAAACAAACTCTCTTCTTCTTTTTTAGTTAATTAAGAAAAAATTATCACTAGCAATGTTGAGGACTCCCCTAGAAAAATAAACTTCAAATGAACAGAAAGCCTCTTTAACTCAAGTTCAGGAGGTTTTTCAATTGATGGAACAAAAGATTCATCTCTTTCAGTCATGTCCAACAGTTCAAAATTTTCATGAACATAATTTAGATCTTCCTCATGAAAATCTTTAGAATGATGTAACTCTTCTTCTTGCTCAAGTTCTAATTCTCCTCTTTCAGATTTCTCTTCATAAGTTGATTTTGAAATGATATTCACTCAAATACTTGATAACATCCATCCTATAACATTTATCATCTTTACCTCTTGCAGGATATTTCATTGATTTTAAAATATTGAATGTAACAGTCTGATCATGAACTCTCATTGTTAATTCCCCTTTTTGCACATCTATCATTGCTCTGCCTGTGGCTAGGAATGGTCTTCCTAGAATTATGGGTATCTCTTTATCTTTCTCCATATCCAACATAATGAAATCAACAGGAAAGATAAATTGATCCACTTTTACCAACATATCTTCTATAACTCCTTTAGGATATGTAATCGAACGATATGCTAATTGCAGAGTTATAGTAGTTGGAGTTATTTCTTCTAATCCCAATCTTTTAAATATTGATAGAGGCATAAGGTTAATGCTTGCACTCAAATCACATAAAGCTTTTCCATAAAATCTGTCTCCGATTGCACATGGAATTGTGAAACTACTAGGATCTTTAAGCTTTTCAGGAAGCTTCTTCTGAATTATTGCACTGCACTCTTCACTAAGTGCAACTATCTCATTATCTTCAAACATCCTTTTTTTGTTGAGAATATGCTTCATAAATTTCACATAGCTTGACATCTGTTCTAAGGCTTCAGCAAATGGAATGTTGATTGTTAGCTCCTTAAATATCTCCAAGAATTTTAAAAATTGCTTATCATATTTTTGCTGATGAAGACTTTGAGGAAATGGAGGTGGCGGTTTTTCCAAATTTCCCTTAAGTGGAGAAATAAGTCTTTCCAAACCTTTCATAACGTCCTCTTTTGGTTCTTTAATCTCTTCTTTTTGAACTCTACCTTTCAACTCTCTTCCACTTCTCAGTTAAATTGTTTTTACATGCTCTTTATTATTATCTCTTGGATTTTCTTCAGTATTGTTATGAAGCATACCTTGGGATCTATTACTTAATGTATTAGAAATTTGTCCCAATTGATTTTTAATATTTTTAATTGTAGCTCTTTGACTTTGCAATTGATTTCCCATTTGTAACACCACTTCTTCAATAGACAACTTCTCTTTAAATCTTGAAGCATTGTTAAAAAGTGGAGGATAGGTTAGTTTATAATTATTATTTTCTTGGTTGTTTCAGTTCCCCAATGGGTTTACTTAGTTGTTCCCCCATTGTTGATTAACACCACCCTGATTATTGGTATTATAGTTAAAGTTTGAATGATTCTTATAACCTGGGTTATAATAATTAGAATAAGGGTTATTAGGCTTACTTATAACATTCAAAGTTTCTGGTGAAGTATGAGAATGAACCATTTGACTTGATGAATTTTCTTCAATCATGGCAATTGGCTGAGAAAAATCCATCCCAAATTGGTCTATCTTCCTTGAAATTGCAGCAACTTAATTTGCTAATAACGCAAAAGCATCATTTTCATGAATATTGGCTACCTTTTTAGGATTTAACCTTTCAGAAGGCCATTGAAAATTATTAGTAGCTATTTCTTCTATCAAAGCATAAGCATCAGTAAACTGTTTAAACATCAGTGATCCTCCTGCAGCAACATCGATAATAGATCTAAGAGATTTAACTAATCCTCTATAAAAGGTTTGAATTATTAACCAATCTGATATCTCATATATGGATTCACCTTCAAACTGGCAAAAAGATGTGATATCATTTATAAGCTTTGTAGTCTTTGATGGTGGAAAATATTTAACAAGGAATTTTTGTGCTAAATCACCCCAAGTTCTGATAGATCCAGGTGCTAAGGAATTTAATCATATTTTAGCTTTATCCCTTAGTGAGAAAGGAAAAAAATATAGGTATAACAGCATCATCCAAAACACCATCATATTTAAAAGTAGCACACAACTCTAGAAAGTTGGCAAGATGTAAATTAGGATCTTCAGTTGGTGCTCCCCCAAACTGATTATTAGACACAATTTGGATAATATCAAGTTTAAGAAATTAGCAGCTACAGCAGGGTGTTGAATACTATCATGAAGTTCATCCACTGTAGGGTTAGCATATTCTCTTAAAGGTCTTTATTCTTGATAGATGTCAACATTTTGATTTTGATGATTTGTTATTTCTTGAATATTTTTATCTTTTTCAGAATTTTTAATTTTTTTATTTTTTTAATTGTTCTTTCTATTTCAAAATCGTAAGTCAAAAGTCCCTCAGACCCTGAACTACACATACAACGTTAAATACAATAAAACAAAACACACTAAGAAAAACAAAGTAAAGTAAAAAAATTTTAATTTTTCTTAATATTCTTTAAATGAAATTTTAATCAATTTCCCTGGCAACAGCGCCAAAAACTTGATTCCCGAATATTTATGCTTACGATTTAGATAGAAAATTTATGATTTATAATATGGGATACTACATAAGTATACGTATCGTTTATCAAGTAATATTGGACTTTCTGATTAAGCCCCAATATATCGAACCCACAGGGAAATGTGTAAAACTTTAAAGAAATAAGAAAAATAACTTTTTACTTTTTAAAATGATTTTTGTATAATGTATTAATTTTGAAAAGTTGTTTTTGATATTTTTAATAAAATGTTAAACAGGAAATAAAAATTATCAATACTCTAAACACGATATAAAAGTTATAAGAATCAAATATCTTTTTCCTTCTTCAATGACTCAGTAATAATTATGGAATTTTATGTTGTGGAAGTATTTAAATTTATTGTGCCAAATAGGAGCAATTATATTCTTTACCCTTACCTGGTTCTATAAAAAAAAATTGGTTAATTTGAAATTTTAAAATTTTGTAGATGGGTTAGGCAGAGAAGATAGCAGCTCTCGCTCTAGAGTTCCCTCTATTCTCTCCACCTGAGGGCTAATATCTCATAATAAAATTTAAAATAACAAACCAATTTAGGGGGCTTTAGCCTGTCACTCTAAAGTCCTCTAATTTTACTCCCCAATAAAGCATATATCCCTATATATTTGCATTCAATCATATGGACTACAATACTCACCCATATAATTGCATGTGGTTATTTTCAATTATTGTTTGAGACAATATCGCATTGGATCTTACATAATCTCACAATAAATTTTAACATCTTAATTGGTCAAATCAAGAAGTAAATTAAGTTCAAAGAATTGAATCATCACTGTTTATTCCAGCATTAAACACTTATACTTTCCACAACATACTTCCGTAATTTAATTACTTCATCATTAAAGAAAGAAAAAGATAAAGTAAACTATTCAGATTTCATGAAGAAAACACAAACACAACTTAATTTGAAAGCATAAACTATAATGAAAACATAACAATCTTGCTTAAAAATAAAGTGTAAAAACAAAGATAAATACTTATCTGAAAATCCTCTCCACATGACTCTAGAAGTTCCTTTGGAATTTTGCTTTCCACAGTACAACTCTACAGAGGTTGGCGCCCAACTCTGGTGACTCTAATAAGAACTTTAAACTTCAATAAAAACTAGATACAAGAATAAAAGAAAATTGGTGAGAAGAAGGCTTCACACCAACCCTTTTTTTCTTTCTTACTCTCTATTCTCTACTAACAATTATTGAAAAGAAGAACTCTAAAAGACACTTTCAATACTAACAACTACCACTCTCTTCAACACTAACACAAACACACACACACACATGCAAATTAAGAGACTTCATTTTTATATTTTTCCAAAAGGTGCCTTGGTGTCTCTTCAAATCTTGTCCAGATTCAATGTATCCACCAAAAGATGCATCCCTTCAATCATATTTACCGCCCAAAGGAAGTTAAGAAAGTCACCACCAAAAGTTGCTTCAAACACCCATTGAAAATGACGTCAAATTTGATTAAAATTCAATTTTTAACTGTGGCGCTTAAGCGCCAGCACTTTGGCGCTAGAGGAAAAATTTCTCAAACTTCATAATTTTGCTCCAAATTTGATCTTTTTTCGCTCCTTTCATCATAATTAATCATTTTCATCATACCTACAAGAAAAACACAAAATACCTTCCAATGCAATGTCATCAAAAATAAGTATAAAAATGTGCATAAAAACACTATATATTTTAGTTGTATCTAGAGTATACGAGTTAACATTAGCAAAAACTTTCCTTAAAATTAAACAACAAGCCATAAGACTTCTAGGTAGTCCGTCTAGCACTGCGTAAATCCTCAACTTGTTTTGAGTCTTCTGCATAGTGATGCTAAGCAGTATAAGTCCTAAGTTTTTTTAGTCTCTGAGGCTGTCGTTTGGTACAATGTAAGCCCTCTTATTTTCGTAGGCTATTTACATGATTGGTGTCATGCAAACGTAAGCCCAAAAAATAAAATTGGCAAGATGAAACATCTAATAATATCTCTTCGAAACTGAAACCTAATCATAGATAGCTTTGGAAGTCACTGAGGTTCTCATCAGGATCTGCAACATCCCCTACCTTTCTTCCTTTGGATTTTACAATAAATGTTCATATTTAATCCCTTCCCATTTGAAATTTCCATATCCCACTTCAAAACCTAAACGTTGAATTCACGATGACAAATATTTCTGATCAAAATCAAGAGTTTTCTTAAGTGACTTTGGTCATTTGAGATGTAATTAACTATAAGAGATTGTCTTTATAGAAAACTTTAGAATCGAGGTAATATAAATGCTATCTAATCTTTTACATTAGATAAGGGAACTTGTAGGTAAATATAAAGATTCACAGACCAAAATAGATGTCATAATTTCTTTAATTTACTTAATCAAGACGCACTATCAAGTAATACATCTAGTCCTCAGGTTAGGTTCATCCCTCGTGGTGTTGTGCTCGATTGTTTGAACTATCAAATATATGAGATGTGTTCGGTCTCGTATTTTTAAAATTAAAATGCTAACTTTCAAAATTTTATATATGCATTAAATTAAATATATTTTCAAGGAAATCGATGTAATCCGCATTCAGACGACCAACAAATTCTAATTTTTTGAATGACAGATATATACAATAATTAAATTTGAGGTCTCTTATAGGTAAATACATCATAAGTATTACCCAACTCTTTCATATTACATAAAAATTATAAGTAATTTAACTTTTAAAAAGTGAAATACACCGTTCCATGCATAGCTAAGTGGTATGTATAAAAAAATTAAATTTTTTTGTGTTAGACATGCAAATTCGTAAGAATTGTGTGGTTTCTATGTCAAGACTTGTTAAATTTATTATATATGGAATGATTAACGCACATTCATGAACTCCACCTAAACTTACACCGCATCCTAATGCTACATATTGGGGCATTTACATACATACCACTAGGAGTGTAATTGAACCAAATTTACTCATGCTCAACTCAATAAGTAGCTCATGAGCTAACAACCACGCTGGCGCCAGCCTTGAGTTCGCTCATTATCACGTGATCCAGATTGTATATGTGCAATTTAGTTGTATTAGTGTGGCTTGACATAAAAATATTTTCTCTCTCATAATAAACAAGCCAGCTCACAAGCTAACTCGTACCGATAGAAATAAACTCGAAATTCATTAATTAATTAAGCTCATGCATGAACCAAGGGTGGAATGAGCTGGACAACTCGACTTATTTACTCCACTCTATACCACACAGTTCTTATATATTTACTTATTTAACACCTAAACGTTAATAGCCATATTCATAATATTATATTATTTAAACATCACAACAAATGCCGCTTTACCATCTTTTTAAAAGTGAAATGCACAACTTGCGTGTTATAAATGTAGATCCCTAATAAATGAGTGGTGCAAATGTAATTTCCTAAAATGAAATCACTATATCCTTAAATATGAAAAATAAAATTATAAGATAACCTAAACCCTAAAGGTATCTCTACCATAATTTAGGTTTTCCAGAAAATTTTACAAAAAGAAAAAAAAAATCCTAAGTTGTTGCTTGGTAGCAAAATTTACACAGGATTTAACTTAAATCTTGCCAAACGACAAGAATGACATATTAGTTTAGATCATACTGAAAATTATTTCTCTCATTTTACCTTATACAAAGGTTTTAGTAAATCTTGGTCGAAGATGAAAATAGTATATTTTGAGAAGTTGTATCACATGAATGCGGTGGAGTTGGGGTTTAGGGGAGGGGAGGGGTGGGGTGGGGTGGGGTGGGTTGGCAGGGTGGTAGATGAGGGTTAGCTTCTATGTCACGATCCAGCCTTTTCCTTCCCGTCTAACTCTAACCACGACTGTTTGACTAGAATTTGGTAATAAAGGTGATGGTTAATTTGAACACCAATAAGAGTTTAAGACATGAGAAGTTTTGGGAAGATAGTTTTGTGTCTTTAAACAAAAGTATACATGTATCCAAAAGGAATTATAAAAGTAAAACATAAAATCAATGGATAAACATTGAATCAATTAGTTTGAAATTTTATTTCAACTAAATTTTAATTGATAGTTTAGTGAGAGAAAAGTTGACTTAAAAATCTAATTACCATGTCTGCTAGAAACTAGTTAATAATAAATCTGGTGATTACCCATTGGTTTTCAGCCAAAAAATTAATAATGACAGTTCAACTAGTCATTTAAAAAGGGCAAAAAATGGTCATTGTTTTACTAAGTACTCATGTAGTCATATGTTGGTCAATTTTTACGTCACAAAAAATAATAGTGGAGGAAGAAGAACAACCTCATTTGCTATAATGACTTGCCTTAGGAGTATATAATAAAAACAACAAAGCCTTAATCCCACTAAGTGGGGTTGGCTACATGAATCCTTTTCTCCATTGCGTCCTATTTAGTGTCAAATTTTTATTTAATTGTAATAAGATCATTTTTTATGCAATAATCTCAAGTCTTCCTAGGTCTATCTCTGCCTTTCTTAATATAAAAAACATCAACTCTCCTAATCAGAATATATAACATATATAAATGTATTACCTCCAAGAAGGCATCATAGATATTATTACATTACAGATGACTAATATCTCCTAGGCTAGAATTTTTTAATGTTATGTTGTTAAAAGCCTTTCTTACCTATTATATCTTTTTTTATATTCACATGATAATTAAAAAAATTTCTTATTTTATTTTCTTAAATTTAGTATACATTAGTTTTTGTTAGAAATAAAATATTTTTTACTAAATTATCATGCAAATATTAGAGCTTTTTATTCTATTCCATATCATTGCCAACAAAATGTCAACTTTGAATTTACTAGTTCATTGCAATCTCATTAGGATTCTATTATATTTGTGACATGGAAGAGATTCATCTATTTTATTTATATACTTTCTATTCTACTTAATTAAATCAAGTTGGACTTTTGATTTTTGTCGGGTTGGGGGATGTTTTCTTCTTTTTTTTTTCATATCTTAGTACCCGTTGATGATTTATTATTACCTTTTTTGATAAATTATGAGATCATGTTCAATACATACATCTTTTCAACTTGGGATTCTTTTCTAAATTTAATTGATAGCAGTCTTAGTTTCTTATGAGATTATACTGCTAACAATATATTGAAAATATTGATGATGATAACAAAGGTGGAAATCTCTCCAATAAATAGGTCTCCTAATAGTTGCTCCTTTGGATTTTGTTTGATGGAAGCTATGCTATTTAGTTGCCCAATTAATTTTGGATGCAAATGGCTATTGAGAGACTGTCCATTTAGGAATATGTGATACCTATTTCACTTAAATGATAAATATATCTTTTTATTGAAGCTAGAATCAGTATTTTCATATATGCTTGTTTTATTTATATGAATGATGAAGTACAAATGTTGATAGTTAGAAATATTAGACAAATGTATAACCTACAATATCCTCATGGGAAAATCCCTTAGCCTGCTTGATATCAATTTTCTAGCTAAGTTATTAGCTTGTCAGTCATTTCCATTCATCTTATTTTTTTTGTATAGATAACACTATTTGGACAGTTTTATCCATGATATAATTTTGCAAGGCTTCTTAAGGTTTGCAACTTGGTTTGACATTTTGTTTAGCTCCTTTTTTTAGCTATCTTTTGAGAGTTTTGTATTTTGGGTTGATTAAAAAAATCCTCCACATGAATATTTAGTTTTGTTTCTTTCCCATTTTCCTATTTAAATTGTAAGGGTTAATTATTAACAGCTTAATGTTGCTTTATAGAAATCAAGTTATTTAACCTACAAATCAAGTCATTGGAAATGTCAATTAAAATAAATGAAACAAAATCATAACATGACCCAATGACTGTCACCTGATCCATGTGATATCAAATGTCATCACACGTTATGATAAATTTCTTATTTTTATAAGTTTTTTTTAATAACCATTTTTTAATATTAAAATTTAAAAATTTTATTTTTAAAATGTAGTCTTTTGCGGCCTTATTTAATTGATTTTTGAAGCGGATAAGCCACATTACCTAAGATCATGTCATCTTTCATTTGTCGTAATTCACTTGGAAACAAAATGATTGCAACCACACAACCTAATAGAAAATATTACGTCCGGATCAGTGGACATCCCGAGGGATGGCGAGCATTGTTAAAGTACATCATTATGCATTTATAATAGTATTCCATGTCGTTATTCGGACATTCAGATGACACTCTCCACAACCGAACCCACCCATCATTCTGTCATGTGGAATCTAATCTATTTAACTTTCTCTTTCAGGTGTTGCATCTCTTCTTATCATGTTAGTCTCCTACTTTTGGCTTTTTACCTCATTGTACTTTCTCATGCCATGAAGGATTCACTGTAATTGAGAACAATTTGAAATTAAAATCAACCTTAGTACACTCACTATTGAATAAAATTTGCTACAACCTTTATAAGATACATTTCTTTAATATTAATTTGTCTATGTCAGTGGTGTGAACTGTAGCAACCGAATTTGTGTCACTTAAAGAGACATGGTAAGAATAAGATCACAAGTACATCCAGATTTTCTCACATCATTGTTTTTGAAATTAAAATTCAGCTTTAGAGAAACAAGGATGGCGAATCAATGAAAGAGAAAAAAGAAGCTACAAAGTTTGAAAAAAAAGAGATTGTTGCAAACTAATCAGAAAACAATCATCCACTCTAAAATCATTCGAAATCATCGTTTGCATTTTTACATATTTTGACATGTTGGAGCAGAAACCCAACGTTCAGGTCTCAATTAGCTGCGGGGCCGTTGATACTGCAACTTGGTCTTCAACTCTCTGTCCTTTAGGAGTAGTCTCCTTGACCAATTGAGCTAGCACCCTAGGCTTAGACAAAATCTCTTGGATTCTGGTGCTACTCATTTGTAGCAACATGTTGGCTATCGCTGATGCATGCTTAGGCTTCGAAATACAAGAGACAACGAAATAATTAATTAAAAATAATAATAAAAAAAGAACAGTCTAATAGTACATAAAAAAGATGCTACCTCCAGCTTTTGTACATTGCCGTTGAGAAATTCCAATATCGTAGACTTTCGCAGCTGTGGATCTAATGTATCAAGCTTGCTCAGCAAAGCCTGCTGATCACGGGGCACAGTGTTGCTGAATGCTCTCTTCACTCCACTAGCACTTGGCTGCTGAAGCTGAACCTTCTGTGCTTTCTTTACCCCTTTGTCATATCTCAAAGGGTGAAGATATCTCTGATTCAGATAATAGTCATCCACATATCCATCCTACAAACACATAGATCTTGATTATTATTTTCCCAATTATGATCTGAATACAAATTGAAATAAGAATGCAAGATTTTCTAACATAAAGAGTAAGATATCAGCTGATGGTACATCACATAATTTTATTACCTATCTCGCCACACACATATCATTACGAAGAATATAAAAACCGTATAAAATCGCATCCATTTTCAAGAATATGGATGATGTAGTAGATTGAGCTTGTGGCTTACCGGCATATAAAGTGATTCTTGTGGTACATAAACCATAAGAGGATGCACTGGTGAATTGACAAAAGCGTGGCATGTTGGCCGTAGCTGGGCAATCATGTCAGTTGGCCTAAAATAAGTTTGAACAAGCTCGTGTGGGCAGTAAACCTGCCAAAATTTAAATAATCTCTGTGCAATTAATGTTTGGAATACACTCCCTCCCACACATTTAAATGTAGGCTCGATGAGGTAATGAGTATTAAGATTGATGCTTACCAAAGGTGCGACGGTGAGATGTTGGAATTCTTGGTTTTCCACTGGCAAACCTATTCTACCAGGCTGATAAAAGGATGCCATGTCATGAGTTAGTCCGATGTAGTAGGGCGGGTGGGATATCAACGGGCAATTAATGTTAGACGAGTGCTGGCACTGAAAAGAGTTAAAGCGACTTTCTCTTTGTTGTGCAATGGCAACGTATAGATGTTTCCCATTTAATTTGCCTCCTGGATAGAAGTAATGTCAAGCAGGAAAGAATTAGAACAATGGACTTAAAATTAGTTTAATTTAAAACAGTTTTTGCCAACCATTAAGTGTAACAACAGCTTTGCTAGCTTCTTCAAATGAAGCAAAGCACACAAAGCCATATCCTTTGCACCGTCCGTTACTATAACGCCATGCTTTTGACCACAGTATTTTACCACATGAAGCAAAATGTTCTTGCAAGGCCTCATCACTGATGGAGCCGTCTAAGTTCTTCACATAGACAGTGGTACCCTAAAGAATAGCAGTAAGTGCTTATTAGTAAGCCAAAATTGAAGGACAACTAATGAATAATGCATGAGAAATATGTGTATTAGAAGCTCTAATGTTATTCTGCAGCTGGTCTTATTGACCTGTATTTTATTGAGTTGCTGGCTATCTGCATCATTCATGAACTTCTTCTTTATGTTCTCTCGCTCAACTTTCTTCTGAGCTGGCCCCACATAAAGTTTCTTTGATCCTGTTGTCATGAGTGTCACTATAAAAAAATGAAAAAGATAAAATGATTTCATTGCTAACAAACGCAAGTGAATGTTACCAAGTTTTGCACCGTTCATATTATCCATTGCCTTCTTGGCGTCCTCTGGAGATTCAAAACTAACAAATCCAAAGCCCTTAGACTTTCCGTTCTCATCTTTCATAACGACAGCACTGTTCACTTTACCGAATTTAGAGAAAGTTTCTCGAAGAATGTCACTTGAAAACTCCTTTTCAAGATTCTTGATGTAAAGATTGCTGCCGCCCCGTGGCCGTTGAGAAGTTTCTTTCCTCTCAGACTTTCTAACAAACTTTGCGACGTAGCTGATACCATGAAATAAATTATGTTGACAAACATCCCTTGGCAACTCACTAATAAATTATGTATGAATGTTGCACGTCAAATCTTGATAAAGAATCTAAAATTTGCGATAAAATAAATAAATTAAACATTTCCGAAAGAAGTAAACATTATAAGCAGAATATCCAAAACTAGGCACAAACTAACAAGGAAATAAACAAATAAGGATATGCGGGGGAGAGAGAGAGCTCACAGCTTCTTGCAAGCCCCAACGGGGACTGTAGCATGAAGAGCTGCCATGGCCGACAGGGCGGCCTCCTCGTTATTCATCTGAACAAATCCGAAACCCTTGTTTCGACCATTCTCATCCAGCTGCAACTTGCAAGAAACAACCTGACCATACGGTCTAAACAACTTTTCGAGCTCCACTCCACCAATTGATTCATCAAGATTCTGTTCATGCCCCATAGAACAGCATAACAAGAAGGAAGCATTGAACTACAGTAGAAAGGCGAGGATAGACTTTAGAGTTTTAACCTTAACGAAAAGATTGCCAACCCCATTCTTCCTTCCAATGGGGTTCCGATCAGTCCACATGATCCTCATGGGCTTCCCTTTAAGAACGACGTGATTCATCGCTTGGAGTGCTTTCTCGGCTTCCAGAGAAGAAAAGATCAATCATAGAAAGAAGTGGCATGACATAAAGAATGTGTGAGGAGGCCATTACCACATGATTTGGAAGTGAAATTGATGTAACCGTAGCGGAGAGACGCGCCGGAATTGCGATCTCGGCAGACGCGCGTAGAGAGAATGGTTCCAAAGCAAGCGAACGTGCCCACCAAATCTTCCTCGGTCACCGAAGCGTCGAGATCTCCAACGTATAGAGAGATTTTCTCCGGTGAAGCCACCGCCGGCATTGGTAGCAGAGTTTCGGGCATCACAGCCGGAGCAGCTTCTCCCATTTTCTTTTTGTTGATAGGTAACTGAGCCAATATCTTGGTAGGCTTTACAGAGAGAGAGAGAGAGAGAATCTGAAAGTGCGAGTGTGCAAGAGAGCAGAAGATGTGAGGGAAACTGCGAGTGCGCGCGATTTTATAAAGGCTTCAGGGAAGACGAGAGTCATTGAACGGCCATGATTTCATTGTTTTAATGAAGAGGAACCAAGAAAGATTTTGGATATTGTAGGCGGCGTGGAAGAATTTACGTAGCTTTTTAAAGGCGCATGCTATGAGGAAATATTACGAAGAATTTCCATTGTATGTGAATTGCACCGAGAAATAAAAATATTATATGATTCATAATTCAATTAATTAATTAGCACCAGATTTTATGGTCATGAACGAATTGTACATTGAATGCAATGAATAAATTCAAACCCAAAATGTTTGCATCGATTTTATTGTCCTCTATAAGTCGCCACAAATATTTTTCATTGACATTAGCATACAAGTTATCAACATAACACTTCCACTTAACAGCTTCGAACCGGCCGATAGTATTTCTGACGTTAATTTATTTTCGCCGGACTAGGCCCACGCAAATCCGATTTAAATGAGCTAAAATTTTAATCCTCATTCACGCCCTCTTCACTATTCCATAGGTTGCTTTGGCGATACATGTTCTCCACTGAAAGTCTAGAAGTTTTCTCCGGTGAAGTCGCGTCTCCGGTGATTCCTCTTGCACTCCAAGCTTAGGTAAGATTCTCCTCTCATTTTTCGACCTCCCATTCGTGTTATTCCGAAAGCTTGCTTCCTGTGCTAAAAGAATGAAGTTTCAGTTTTAGATATGTAATTCATAAGGATAGTGTGGCTTGTATGTAAATATTGAAGTTTCGTTATTAAACACATAATATATAGGGGTTGTGTGGTTTTTTTTGAAAAAAAAAAAATTTTTTTTGGTGTTTCATATGTATTGGATAAGGTTTAGGGAATATATGAAAAAATTGAAGTACAAGTGTTGGACATGTAATACATATGAGTTGTGCGAAAGGTATATAAAATTGAAGTATAGGGTTTACATTTGTAATGCATAAAAATGCTTTGGTTTGTATGTGAAATATATATAAGTTTAAGTGTTAGATATGTAATACATAAGAATTGTATGATTAGTAAGTAAATGTTGAAATATAGTTATTAGACATGTAATACATGATAATTTAGTAGTTCTTAAGAAAAAAGTTGATCTTTCGGTGTATGAAATGTAATACATAAGAATTTAGTGGAATGTATGTAAAAGTTGAAGTATAAGTGTTAGATGTACAACATATTTGACTTGTGTTTTATGTATATACAATTGAAGTTTTAGGTGTAGATATGTAAAACATAAGAATTGTATGGGTTATATATAAAATTGAAGTTTAGGTGTTAGATATGTAATACAAGAGTATTATTTGATTTACATGTAAAATTTGAAATTTGGGTGTTAGATACGCTTGTTTTACATAAGAATTGAGTGGATGGTTTCTAAAAATTAAATTTTAAGTATTAGATATGTAATACATATGAATTTATGGTTTCTATGGAAAAAAAATGAAGTTTGGGTGTTAGGAGTGTAATATATAAAAATGAGAAGAATGTAGGTGAAAGTTGAAGTTAATGTGTTAGATATGTAATGATTATAAATTTTGTGGAATATATATGTGTACAAATTGAAGTATAGTGTGTAAACATGTAATACATAAGAATTGTTTGGTTTGTATGTAAAATTATACTTTATGTTTTATACACGTAACAACTTTGTAATACATAAGAATTGTGTGGTTTGTATGTAAATAAATTGAAGTTTGCTTGTTAGATATATAATACATGAGAGTTTTGTGGTTTGCATGTAAAAATTGAAGTTTAGGTGTTGGATGTGCAACACATAAGAATTATGTGGTATGTATGTATTACACATGTAATGAATAAGAATTGTGTGTGGCTTGCATGTAAACATTGAAGTTTGGGTGTTAGATGTCTATTACTTATAAAATGTATGTACGACTGATTTTTAAATGTATTAAAATATAAATCTACATATAGGCTGCGGAAGGATATTCATAATTTGAAATCATGATTGTATAATATATTGTATCTAGAAAGAAAGGGAATCACTCGATGCCTTATGCGAAGCACAAAATTCAAGAATGCTTAACACCTAAAGAAGTCAAGTTGGATATACATTGCGAGGAATTTCAGTCCAATTGTTGGTACTAGATAACACAAGATGAGTATGAACTAGATGTTCAATACGATCTTGTTGGTGCCTCATTAAGTTATGCACTTATAAAAGAAAATAATCCAATCACATATGTAGAAATGATTTATGATGCTCGTAGGGCTCATTTTATTGGGAGTGTTCCTGGTGTTGATGAAGCACTAAATACTCAAGCGTAACAAATTTCTATCTTACTAAATGTTGCACAACAGCTTTTATAGAAATGTTGCACTACAAATACAGAGTTATAGTTGGAGCTGAGAATGCTAAGCATCAAACCTGATTTTAACATACCCAAAGGATGCATCAATCAACTATATTTTGATTCAACATGTAATATGTTATTCTTTCTCCATTATCAATGACCTATCCTTGAATGAGAATCATTTGTTTGATCTCTAAGAATTAACATCAACAAGATTTCTTCATATTATGATACATCAGGATGCATTTTGAGATTATGAACTATCACTCTTAGGACAGTCCTGATGTATAGCCATAACTCTTATGATAGGTTTCCTCGTCATTCAAAGATAGCGTTGACTAGTTTGTTTACTTCATTTTTACTTAAAAGTGAAATTCAAAAGGAATGTTTGAAATTGTATCTTCTTATTAAATTGATTGATTTTAGCTCAACTTACATTGACACATTTTTTCTATAAGAAATTCTATGAATTTGGGGAAAGCTTAATTTTGAATTTTATGATTATGTTCTAACTTCCAAGGAAATCAAGTACAATAATGAATTTTTATTCGAAGATTGATAAAACTAAAATATATAGTATTTTTATACACATTTCTATACCTATTTTTGATGATATTGCACTTTAATGGAAGGTAATTTGTGTGTTTTTCTTATAGGTATCATTAAATTGATGGTTGTGATGAAAGAAGTGAAAATAAATCCAATCTGGAGCAAAGTGAAAAAATTGAAAAAGTGATTTGTGGCAGCTAAGCGCCAGAATCCACGCTTACACGCCAAGGCCCCTACGACTATGTGCCCAGATCTGAAGCTTACGAGCTAGCAGGCTCGCAGCTAAGCATCAGAACCCCGCGCTTATGCACAAGAGTTATACAAGAGGATTTATTTAGTTTTAGGAGCCATTTTGAAGAGATTTTTTAGGCACGTCTTGGTAAAAATGTGGGTAACTTCTTATTGGCGCTAAATGTAAATTAAATCTCTCTTAAATGGATGCATCTATTGGAAGATACTATGAATCTGGATAGAATTTGAAGGGATACGAAGACACCTTTTGGAAAAGTATAAAAAGAGGAATTGAAGATTAGAAAAATGGTTAATTTTGGAGGGTGTGGTTTATGTTTAAGAGCATGGTTTATGTTAGAGAGTTATTCAGAACACACATCTCCACTTCACCATCTTTACTTTACTTTATTACAGTTTGTATTAGGAATAGAAGTGAGATTTAAAACCCTTTGAGTTGGGTGCCAACCTCTAAGGAGTATTGTAAGGGAAAACAAAGTTTTCAAAGGAATTTCAAGTGTTTGGTGGAGAGGACTTTTGATCACAGAAAAATATGTTAAGAAATTCATACCTATTTTTTATGAAATTGTACTTTAAAGAAAGGTATTTTCTTTATTTTATTGCAGGAACGAAGATTTATAAGAGATGGAAGAAAAAAAGCATAAAATAGAGCAAATTTGGATTAAAAAGGAAGAAATACATGCAAAATGAACTAAGTCGCCGACGGCGAAATCGAGCCCGCCGACGGCGAGATTATAAAGAGAATTTCTTAAAGGTTTGCAACTATCTCGCCGACAGCGAGCCCGAGCCCACCGACAGCGAGATCGCGCTGTTTGAAGACCTTCTAGAAGCCCCGCTGACGGCGAGGTCTTTTCTCGCCGACGGCGAGACTGTTCAAAATGCCACATACATTGAACCTGGACGCTTTTTGAAGAGGTGCTTAAGTACCCCTTGGACATTTGTCTACCTCTATAAATAGAGGACAAATTTTAGTATGTAGTGTGTCTATTTTAGGAGTCTTAGAGTATTCTATTAGTGTGTTTTTGAGTCTAAGTTGAAGTTTAGTGTGAGTAAGTGTAAGTAGTGAGTTAAAAAGTGTGTTGTACTAGAGGAAAAGTCAAAGGAACTTAAAGGAGTTTGCTTGGGGAGGAAATTAAGATAAGTATCTTTGTTTATTGTTGTTAACTTTAAATGAAATTCATGCTTTGTTTAATTCCCATGCATTCTGAGTAGTTTTCTTAGTCTTTCTCCTTGTTTATGAAATTATGTGAATTGATGAAATCAAATAGAAGTACCTAATATATTAAAATAAATTGTGATAATCTTTTACTTAAAACTTAATTTACTTTCAATCTGACCAATTGAATTGTTAAAATATGTTGAATTATCAACTATAGTGAAGATTACATCCAATATTCAGGGAAGTAAAAAGCCTTGGAAGTAGGATGCAAATAAATAGGGAAATATTATTTATCAGACGTAGAATTGGACATTTTAGTGTGAATGACTAAAATTGATCCTATTGTTTGAGAGCTGAAGTGTAGATGTTAGCCCTCGGTGAGGGGAACGTGGGAGCTCGAAGTGGCAACCGGATCCTCCCGCACTTAGCCGCAGATTCGCAATCAAGCATAGGACTAATCAATGTTCTTTGCACCTGGACCAAAGGGTAAAGAATAGGAATGCTTCTATTTGTCACAATACAATAAAAAAATCTATTTGAATTCATCATTCACTTAAGTTTCTAAAAACAAGGGGAAAGATACTTTTTCTGAAATCTTTAAATCAACTTTATTTAAAGCATTAGTTTACTTTAGAACGCTTTAGTTAAATATTCTAAATTCCGTATACTATATTAGCAAGTAAATCCTTTAAATTTAGCTGTTACAAAATCTTTTAAAACTTCCCTGTGGGATCGATAACCAGCACTCCACTAGAGCCCTGTATTACTTGATACGATACATATACTTGCGTAGAATCCACATTATACATTCCATCATAAAATTAAATATATATTAAGCGAGATCAAGTTTTTGGTGTCGTTGCTATTTTTGTAAACATTAAAAAGTAGGTCAAGTTTTTGGCGACGTTGCCGGGGAAGTAAAGAAATTATTTACTAGAGTAACGGACTATTTTAAAATTTATTTTACAAAATTGTATGCGTAAATTTGGAAACAAAAATTTAATACCTTACGATTCAGAATTAGAGCGTACAATTAAAAGAATTAGAAAACAAAAAAGAGAAATTATAAATTTAACACAAATGACGAATATTCCTGAAAATGAAAATATCAATCAACAGAGACCATTAGAGATTATGCCAACCCTACATTAGATGAACTTCATTTAACTATTCAAAACCCTGATGTAGCTGCTTACTCATTTAAACTTAAACCTGCAATTATCCAAATGGTACAAAACAATCAATTTAGTGGTTCACCAACTGAAGATCCTAATTTACATCTTGCAAGTTTTTTAGAACTATGTGCTACTTTCAAATATGAAGGAGTATCTAACGATGCTATTAGACTTAGACTTTTTCCTTTTTCTTTAAGGGATAAGGCTAAAATGTGGTTAAATTCGTTAGCACCTGGATCTATTAAAACTTGGGGAGAGTTATCACAAAAATTTCTATCCAAATATTTTCCACCATCTAAAACTACTAAGCTTAGAAATGACATAACTTATTTTAGTCAGTTTGATGAAGAATCAATATATGAAGCTTGGGAGAGATTTAAAGAACTTCTTAGGAAATGCCCACATCATGCGTTACCAGATTGGTTAATTATTCAAACTTTCTATAATGGATTATTAGGATCTCTTAGATCAATCATTGATGCTGCTGCTAGAGGATCATTAATGTCAAAACCATTTGATGAAGCCTATGCACTAATCGAAGAAATGACTACCAATAATTTTCAATGGCCTGCTGATAGAATGAATCCGAAAAGATAGCCAAGTATTCATGAAAATGATGCAATACCTATGTTAGCTTCGCAAATCGCCGCTATATCTAAAAAATTAGATCATTTTGGAATGAATTACTCTCCAACTATATTAGAAGAAAACTCATCCTGGACAACTTATAGAATCTCAACCTTCATATGAAACTATGAATGCTATTAATAATAGACCCAATAATCCTTATGCGAATTATTATAATCCCGGATGGAAAAATCATTCTAATTTTAATTGGAATAATAATACAACTAATCAACCATGGATGAACAACATAACACAACCATTAGTGAAATCCCTCTAACCAAGGAAATTCTAATTATAACCTAAGTTATCCACTCGGATTTAATAATAATAACCCTCAATTTAAAGATAAGAAATTATCTATAGAAGAATTAATATTAAATATGGGTCAACATTTACAAAATCAAGGAAATCAATTACAAAATCAAGGAAATCAATTACAAATACATAGAAACCAATTACAAAATTAAGGAACAACTATTAAAAATATTGAAACTCAACTTGGACATATCGCTACCGCGCTTAATAATAGAATACCTGGAACATTTCCTAGTAATGTGGAAATAAATCCCAAAGACAAAGGAAATGAACAAATTAAAGCGATACAATTACGAAGTTAAAAAGATTTAGAACCTCGAATTCAGAAAGAACTTGAAAGTCAAAAAGAGGAAGTGGAAATCGAAAAGGAAAAGAATCAACAAGATCCGAACTTAGAAAATCCTTTAATACTAATAAAAATTTCTGTTGAAAAACCACCACCACCCTTTCCTCAACGACTAAATCAACAAAAAAAAATAAACAGTTTGCTAAATTCCTTGAAATTCTGAAAAAATTAACAATAAATATTCCTTTCGTAGAAGCTTTGAACGTATGCCAAACTATGTAAAATTCATGAAAGATATTTTAAATAAAAAAAGAAAATTTACCGATAATGAAATGGTCGCACTTAGTGAGGAGTGTAGTGCTATTATTCGAAAAAGCTTCTCGAAAAATTAAAAGATCCCGGTAGTTTCACTATACCCCGCGCTATTGGAGAAAAATTCTATGGAAAAGCTTTGTGTGACTTAGGAGCAAGCATCAATCTAATGCCTCTATCAATTTTTAAGAGATTAGGATTGGGAGAAATTTCACCTACTTCAGTAACCCTTCAGTTAGTTGATCGTTCTGTTACATATCCTAAGGGAGTTATTGAAGATGTTTTAGTAAAAGTGGATAAATTTATCTTCCCGGTAGATTTTATAGGTTTAGATATGGAAGAAGATAAAGAAATTCCTATCATCTTAGGAAGACCATTTTTAGCCACCGGGAAAGCTATGATTGATGTTCGTAAAGGAGAATTAACTATGAGAGTAAATTACCAAAAAGTTACTTTTAATATTGCTAAATCAATGAAATATCCTGCGCTAGAAAAAGATGATGAGTGTTTTCGAATGGAAGTACTCCATCATTTACAAAAAGAACATTTTAAGGAATATTATGAAGAAAAATTAGAAAAAGAAAATACTCGAATTAATTGAAAAAGCCAATATAAATGAAGAACTAGATTATATTCAAGAGAAATTTGAATTTTTGGATAATACGGAAAACACCGAAAAAAATATAGTTCCATCGATTATTAAACCTCCTGAACGTGAGTTAAAAATGTTACCTAATCATTTGAAATATGCTTACTTAGGTAATTCTTCAACTCTACCAGTTATTATTTCATCTGAATTAAATGAATCTCAAGAATAAAAACTTTTAGATACCTTAAAAAATATAAGAAAACTTTTGGTTGAACTTTAGCAGATATTAAAGGAATTAGTCCTTCAATATGTATGCACAGAATTATTTTAGATAATGAACATAAGCATAAAGTAGATCCTCAAAGGAGATTAAACCCGATAATGAAAGAAGTAGTCAAGAAAGAAATTTTAAAACGGTTAGATAATGGTATTATATATCCTATTTCGACGATGCTACGGTAAGCCCAATTCATCGCGTGCCTAAGAAAGGAGGAGTGACCGTAAAAGCTAATGAAAATAATGATCTTATCCCTATAAGACAAGTTACCGGATGACGAATATGTATCGATTATATAAAATTAAACGCAACCACCGGAAAGATCACTTCCATTTACCATTTCTAGACCAGATGTTAGATAGATTAGCCAGACATAAGTATTTTTGTTTCTTAGATGGATACACCGGTTATCATCAAATACAAATTTCTCCTGAGGATCAAGAGAAAACTACATTTACTAGTCCTTATGGAACTTTCACTTTTCGAATGATGCCTTTTGGATTATGTAATGCACCTGCAACATTCCAGAGATGTATGATGTCTATATTTAGTAAATTAATTGATAATGGAATAGAAGTATTTATGGATGATTTCTCTATATTTGGAACATCATTTGACACATGCTTAAATCATCTTGAAAAAGTACTTGAAGTATGTGAGGAAACTAATTTAGTTCTTAATTGGGAGAAATGTTAATTTATGGTTGCAGGCGGCATTGTATTAAGGCATAAAATTTCAGAAAAGGGCATGAAAGTAGACCCTGCAAAAATTCAAGTTATAGCTAAATTACCACCTCCAACTACGGTGAAAGGGGTAAGAAGTTTTCTTGGACATGCTCGGATTCTACGTACGTTATATAAAAGATTTTTCAAAAATTACTAAACCTCTATGCCAACTTCTTGAAAAGGACAAGAAATTTGAATTTACAACCGAATGCCCGAATGCTTTTGAATTATTAAAAGATAAATTAATTACATCACCTATAATAGTTTCACCTAATTGGGAGAAACCATTTAAGCTTATGTGTGATGCTAGTGATTTTGCTATAGGAGCAGCTTCTGGGCAAAGATATGATAAGATTTTCAAAGTTATATATTATGCTAGTAAAACTCTAAATAATGTCGAAATAAATTATACAAGCTATCGAAAGAGAATTATTAGCAGCTGTATATGCTTTTAATAAATTTCGGCCTTATCTAATAGAACCGAATGTATTGTGCATACTGATCATTCTGCTATAAAATATTTAATGCAAAAAAAGGATTCTAAACCAAGATTAATTAGATGGATGTTATTAATGCAAGAATTTTATTTTGAGATCGTTAACAAAAAAGGAACTGATAATCAAATTGCTGATCATTTATGAAGATTAGAATATCATGAATTATATGATACTGATAATGAAATGATAGATAGTTTTCCTGATGAACAACTTTATAATATAAATGAGTGGAAAATACCTTGGTATGCTGATATAGTAACTTATATTGTAAGTGATATTTTACCACCTATGTTAACTTTGCAACAACATAAAAAATTCATTCATGATACTAAAACATACTTTTGGGATGAACCATACTTATATAAGCAATGTAAGGATCTAATTATTAGAAGATGCGTGCCTTATGAAGAAACCGAACCAATTATTAAAAAATGTCATGATTCCGATTTTGGAGGACATTTTGGGACGTATAAAACTCGCGTATAAAATTCTACAACTGGATTCTACCGGCCTACTCTATTTAGAGATGTATACGGATATATAAAAACCTGCGATAAATACCAAAGAGTAGGAAATATATCAAGAAAAATGAAATGCCTCCGAATTTTATATTAGAAGTTGAAATTTTTGATGTTTGGGGATTAATTTCATGGGACCTTTTATTCCTTCATTTGGAAACTCATATATATTAGTAGTCATTGATTATGTTTCCAAATGGATTGAAGTGCAAGCTTTACCTAGGTGTGATGCTAAAAGTGTTTCAAAATTTTTAATGAAAAATATTTTTACTAGATTTGGAATGCCGAGAGTGATTATCACTGACGGAGGAACTCATTTTAGAAACAAATATATTCACAAACTAGTAGAAAAATATAATATTATTCATAAGATATCAATCGCTTATCATCCACAAACTAGTGGATTAGTCGAAGTTTCTAATCGAGAGATTAAGCATATTTTAGAAAAGTCTCGTAAACCCTAATAGATTGGATCGGTCTATAAGACTAGACACCGCATTATGGGCATACAGGATCGCTTATAAAACTCCGATTGGAATGACTCCTTACGAGCTTATATATGAAAAAACTTGCCACTTACCAGTTGAATTAGAACATAAAGCATATCGGGCGATTAAAGAATTTAATTATAATATGAAAGAAGCTTGGAGAGAAGAGATTGTTGCAATTAAATGAATTAGAAGAATTAAGGAATGAATCATATGATAATGATAGGATTTATAAAGAAAGGATGAAATTGTGGCATGATCGGAAGATTAATCGTAGAAATTTTGAACCGAGACAAGAAGTTTTGCTATATAATACTAGATTGAAATTATTTCCGGGAAATTGAAACCTCGATGGTTAGGACCTTTCACTATAACTCAAATATTTTCATATGGAACTATAGAAATTGAAGATCCAAAAACATGACATAGATTTAAGGTAAACGGACATAGATTAAAACCATATTTCAAAGGTAGAAGACCAAATTTTAAAGAGGTTTTAATGCTTAGTCGACTCGATTACTAGCTGAAATTAGGTCGGCCGACGACGTTAAACCAAGCGCTTTATGGGGAGGCAACCCATAGTAATCTTTTATTTTAATTATATACAAATTAGTGAGTCTGTAATATTAAAAAAATCTTACTATTCAATTTTTAATTAGAATCATCACAAATTCAAACCTATATGATGAGATCCGAAAATATTCGGACCAGAGCGAAATTGGGCAATTTTACCGAATTTCGCCGACAACGAGCCCGAGCCCGCCGACAGCGAGATCTTGTGCCATATCTTTAAATCAGTTTTATAACTAGCTCGCCGACGGTGAGAAACTTCCAGCCGATGGCGAGGCAGTTGAAAAATTGGGCTCTTAAAGTTTTATGTGCGGTTTTGGACGGTTTTAAAGCCATTTCTTTGTAGAAAACTATCTCAAATTCATTTTTTACACTGTTTTCTTCCCTAGAAACGACTAGAGACCATTCCTTTCAATCCAAAATGGCCACCAAACTCATAGAAACCACAAAAAGTAGAGTTTTCAACTGAAGAAAATTCGTCAGTTTGCGTATTTTCAACAAAAAATTGATGAAGAAGCGACTTATTAAAGAAAGGAGATTCGTCAACAGAGGAGTAGAGAATTCCACCACAAAAATTGAAGAAATGATTGTGCAGCGGCATTGGGAAGTATTTTGCTATACGACATCCGCTGTAGTTATTCCTGTAGTTAAATAGTTTTACTCTAATCTACATGCGATCAATAATGGAAGTGTCTACGTCAGAGGAAGATGGGTAACATTTACTCCTTAAAGGGTAAATGAATTATTTTTTATAAAGAATACCCCTGTCTGTCATTATTCAAACTTTGTTCCTTCAAGATACAATATGAACGAGATTTATAGATACCTGACTGACGAATCTGATGATTGGGAGTTGCATGAAGACGGGTATGTCAATTTCTCTGCATCACTTCTTAACCCTGTCTTGAAGCATTGGCATTTCTTTATCGCATCAAAATTATTACCCACTATGAGGGTAAATAAGGTTTCTATGGAATGCACTATATTAAATTATTGTATTCAAATTGGACTACCTATCGATGTTATATCAATTATAGTAAAGTCTGCATTGGGATTGATTGTGCATGGGTCAGTTCATGGACTTGGACACCTATCGACTATATTTGCTTTATGCAGTCAGTACCAAGTTTCTTATGAGGCATGGGAAAAGGTACTTTTGCCATGGAAACGACTCGATCCTACGGATATGTTTCCAACTTTGGATAACAATGATGAGATTACCATTATTTCGATAGAGCATCACGGAACAATCCTTTAGTGAGGCCCCTTATCGATAAAACAAATTTCATTCGAAAAAGATTAAAGGATTAGAGAAAGAGTTGCAAAACATGATGAATTCTATCGATAATATCTCTGATATGTTTGATCACATTGACTGGAGGATGAAGGAGCACTTTGATCATACTAGACATCTGGAGGCCAGTTTTATTTATTTACTGAGACAGAAAGGGTGGATTGATGAAGAATCTACTACAAAATTCCCTTTCAGGCCTTTCTACAATCTATTTGTGCACCTGCATCACATCAGGAATATCAGAGAGGATGTTAGTTCAGACACTGAGGAGTAGTAAAGATTTCTATCTTATGTTATATTTGTGTGTATATATGTGTTGATTTGGATTTAGTTTTTACTATGATTTAAACTTTAAATTTGATCATCTCAGATTTGATGAAATTATATGTATTTATTATGTCTCAGCATTTATAGTGTTGTGGTGTGGATTGCAATGCTGAGTATTTATGAGAGTTTGAAGTATTGAAGTCTTAAGTGTTAGTGTTTAAAAGTGTGAAGTTTGTAAGTATTATGGATTTCATATATAAAGTTATATTGTTTTTGTAAACTTTTTGTGAGAATAAGTATCTAGTCCTCATACTAAATTATCAAATTAAGTGATCGAAAGATTAATTAGGGCCAAATCGTGGTTGAAAATGATTGAAGAATTTTAAATATTTTAAATTTTTGGGAGCTCGCCGATGGCGAGAATTATCCCGCTGACAGCGAGGGAAAGCCCGCTGACAGTGAGAACGATCTCGTGGACGGTGAGATTTTCCAGGAACTTTGGCCTTGGTAAATTAATTAGCTCGCCAACGGCGAGAAAAATCTCGCCGACAGCGAGATCGAAAAATGTCCTATATTTGACCAGTCAACCGACACTATTCATCATCCCCTTCCTCAAAACTTAAAAAAAAACTGACCTAGGGCTCGTGAGATCTTGGATTTGAGGCGATTTCAACACTTTTTGTCACCAGATTTCATCTCCCCTTGGTAAGTGCTTCACTCCTATGCAAAAATTTTTTATTTTCACCATGAATTTCTTCTACATTGGGAAATTTCGGAAAAATTCGAAATATGGAGAAAATAATTGGAAGAAATTCATGGAGATCGATTTAAATGGATTTTAGTTGCTATAGGAAGCCATTTTAGTAATAATTGGAAGTTTAGTTAGAATTTTTGTGATTTCCGTAGATCGAACGAAATGGCTCCTCGACAAAGACGAAGGTTGGATTACGACGAAACCCGATTCATAAATGTAAGAGCACAAACTTGATACTTTCAAAACATTCAAGCAAGAAAATGCATACAGGATCAAGTTTTCAAGAATCCGGGCGGAGAAGTGGAACGAATAATTAAGGAAAGAGAATGGGAAAATTTTTGCTACACCACAAACAGGGCCGTTGTAGAAGTGGTAAAGGAATTTTATGCCAATCTGACTGCAATTGAAGATGCACATGCTAAGGTTAGAGGATTTTTTGTGGAATTCAGCGCTGCTAGAATAAATGCTTATTACGAGGTAAGAGACACCTACACCAGCGAGTATGAAACTTTTGGAACTATGGAAGGACCACTGGAAGAGGTGATCGACTTTCTCACTGACGGGAAAGGAGTTTGGAAAATGAAGCAGCGAGAACGGGTAAACTTCCCTCTTTCTATGTTGAATGCATCATCTAAAGCTTGGCACTATTTTATTTGTTCTACATTGTTACCTACTTACTACCATAGTGAGGTAACAAGAGATAGAGCAGTTCTAATTTCTGTATTCAGAACCAAAAAAGTATTAATGTGGGAAATATAATTTATAAGAATATATTAGCCACATCAAGAAGTGAAAGTGGAGGAGGACTAGGACATCCTGGTCTTATCTATGCACTCTGTCAATTATCTGGGGTAGAGGCAAGAGATGATGAGGAATGGGTGGAGCCAATGAAACCCATTACTCTGGCTAATATTAAGAAATATGAATCCCACGAAGGATGGAGATCTGGAACAAGGAGCTATGTAACTTCTTCAACTAGAGATATTCCCTCTACCAGTTATGACACTCCTCCCTACAGTACTCCTACCCTTCATGATCTGATGAATGAGCTGACCCTACATAGAAAGAGTTTTGAAAAATTTGGAGAGAACATGGAAAGGAAGTTTGAGCATATGGACCAAAGGATTGGAGGCTTGGAGAGAAGACATGATTATGATAGTGAATATCTCCAGCGACATTCGAATATGAAATAGCATATTATGAGGTCGAACGTCGTTACAGGAGAGGTGAATTAGATGTTGTCTTTCCCGAATGCCCTCGCTTACACACGATATCAGCTCGCTTAGCCTTCTCGACTCGAAGATTAGGGAGATGATATAGTTTGGGATTTTGATGCTGAAGATTAGAGACTTTATTTGGTTTGTTTAGATTAATTGTTATTTTAAGAACTTTATTACTTTGTGTGTAATTGTTATGTACTTTCTGTGGACTGCGGAGTTGGTGTGTTTGTTTTAAATTGCTTAAGCTTTTATGTTAGACTTTTTATATATGTTAAATTAGCATGCAAATTCTCTTTAAGGTAGTATGTTAGTTTTTCTTTAAATGCGTTGTTTAAGTTTTCTAAATTGTGAACTTTAATTTTAGATTGTTTTAGTAACCCAGTGGATTGGATGTGTAATAGTAGATTAAGTTTTAATCTGTTTGTGTTTTAATACTTATTTCAAAATTTCTTTACCCAGCACTTACTTTTAAATACTATATATGTGGAAGAATACTAACAGTACAGGTTCTTTAAATAATGAAAAAGCCTGCAAAAATTTCAAGGAAAAGAAATACCTAAAGCTCTAAGGTATGATGTAAATTCATTGTATATTTTCCTTTTCACCATTTAAAAATAGATAGAAAAATTTAACTTTGGGGGAGGAAAAATACAAATTTAATTATTAAATTGTTCTCAATTTCTATCTTAAAAAATTATTATTATTTGATTTTTTGTAATAATTTTTAATTCAGTAACTTGAATTAATTTATATAATTATTATAGAAAGTTGAATAGAATATTTCTAGAAATCCAAATTAATTTAGTAGAATAAGATATTTGGTTAAAAGGAATAAGAATATAGTAAACTATTTAAAGTAAGGGAAACTATATTCTAAAATTGAAATTCTTAAGTATTTAAGTGAAAAAGAAGAGATTGAAACTTAATGAAGTAAAGGCTATGAAATACATATAAGCAAAGAAATATTTTATGTTTCAAATTTAGGAGTTGAAGTTCAAAATTATTAACAGGCTATCCAGATACAGTAATCCTCACTTGAAAAAGAAAAAATGAAGGATTGAAAATCAATCCAAAAAGAAAAAAAGAAAATAAAAGAAAAATATAAGTGAGGAGAAGCTTGAGGAGATGCCTTATCAAAAATTGGCTTCAATGGAATCAACCTAAAGGGTAAAACTCAAACATATTTCTAAACTTATATATATGGATTAGTATTTTACTAAATAGTGTTTTCTTGAACTTTCTATCATCTAAATATCTTAAGTAAATTACTCTTTTAAACATAGTTTTTCCTGAAATAAATAGAGAGCTAGAAATCTTAGATCTGATAACTAAATAATCTTATATCTATAAAGTTAATTTAATTACTTAAAAATATTTCTATTTAAAGTATTATTTAAATTTAATTCATAGTTTATTTGAATTAAAAAATTCTATTACAAAAATCATTGTTTTTATTTAGTATAAAAATTACTTGAGGACAAGTAATAATTAAGTTTGGGGGATTTTGATCACAGAAAAATATGTTAAGAAATTCATACCTATTTTTGATGAAATTGCACTTTCAAGAAAGATATTTTCTTTATTTTATTGCAGGAACAAAGATTTATAAGTGATGGAGGAAAAAAGCATAAAATAGAGCAAATTTGGAACAAAAAGGAAGAAATACATGCAAAATGAACTAAGTCGCCGACGACGAAATCGAGCCCGCTGACGACGAGATTATAAAGAGAATTTCTTAAAGGTTTGCAACTACTTCGCCGACAGCGAGCCCGAGCCCGCCGACAGCGAGATCGCGCGGTTTGAAGACCTTCTAGAAGCCCCGCTGACGGCGAGGTCGTTTCTCGCCGACGGCGAGACTGTTCAAAATGCAAGATACATTGAATCTGTACGCTTTTTGAAGAGGTTCTTAACTACCCCTTGGACCTTTGTCTACCTCTATAAATAGATGACAAATTTTAGTATGTAGTGTGTCTATTTTAGGAGTCTTAGAGTATTCTATTAGTGTGCTTTTGAGTCTAAGTTGAAGTTTAGTGTGAGTAAGTGTAAGTAGTGAGTTAAGAAGTGTGGTGTACTAGAGGAAAAGTCAAAGGAACTTTAAGGAGTTTTCTTGGGGAGGAAATTGAGATAAGTATCTTTGTTTATTGTTGTTAACTTTAAATGAAATCCATGCTTTGTTTAATTCCCATGCATTCTGAGTAGTTTTCTTAGTCTTTCTCCTTGTTTATGAAATTATGTGAATTGATGAAATCAAATAGAAGTGCCTAATATATTAAAATAAATTGTGATAATCTTTTACTTAAACTTAAGTTACTTTCAATCTGGCCAATTGAATTGTTAAAATATGTTGAATTATCAACTATAGTAAAGATTACATCCAATATTCAGGGAAGTCAAAAGCCTTGGAAGGAGGATACAAATAAATAGGGAAATATTATTTATCGGACGTAGAATTGGACATTTTAGTGTGACAGACTAAAATATTCAATTTGGTCCTATTGTTTGAGAGCTGAAGTGTAGATGTTAGCCCTCATATGAGGGGAACGTGGGAGCTCTGAAGTGGCAGCCAGTATCCTCCCAGCCTAGCCGCAGATTCAATAATCAAGCATAGGACTAGTCAATGTTCTTTACACCTGGACCAAAGGATAAAGAATAGGAATGCTCCTATTTGCCACAATACAATAAAAACATTTATTTGAATTCATCATTCACTTAAGTTTCTAAAAACAAGGGGAAAGATACTTTTTCTGAAATCTTTAAATCAACTTTATTTAAAGCATTAGTTTACTTTAGAACGCTTTAGTTAAGTATTCTAAATTTTATATACTATATTAGTAAGTAAATCCTTTAAATTTAGCTGTTACAAAATCTTTTAAAACTTCCCTGTGGGATCGATAACCAGGACTCCACTAGAGCCCTGTATTACTTGATACGATACATATACTTGCGTAGAATCCACATTATACATTCCATCATAAAATTAAAAATATATTAAGTGGGATCAAGTTTTTGGTGCCGTTGCTATTTTTGTAAACATTAAAAAGTAGGTCAAGGTTTTGGCGCCGTTGCCGGGGAAGTAAAGAAATTATTTACTAGAGTAACGGACTATTTTAAAATTTATTTTACAAAATAGTATGCATAAATTTGGAAACGAAAATTTAATACTTTACGATTCAGAATTCGAGCGTACAATTAAAAGAATTAGAAAACAAAATAGAGAAATTATAAATTTAACACAAATGGCGAATATTCCTGAAAATGAAAATATCAATCAACAGAGACCATTAAGAGATTATGCCAACCTTACATTAGATGAAATTCATTTAACTATTCAAAACCCTGATGTAGCTGCTAACTCATTTAAACTTAAACCTGCAATTATCCAAATGGTACAAAACAATCAATTTAGTGGTTCGCCTACTGAAGATCCTAATTTACATCTTGCTAGTTTTTTAGAATACTGAGATAAATCCAAGAGATGAAAATAAAGAGCAATTATATCTGTTCAACTGAGAATAAGTTAGAAGGTAGAGTTCAAAAAAAGATTGAAGTAGAGAAAGAAGAGATTGAAGAACCAAAAGTAGACACTTAGAAAGGTTTGGAAAGACCTATTTCTCCACCTAAATTTGATTTAGAAAAGCCACCACTATCATTTCCTCAAAGACTTCGACAATAAAAGTTGAATAAATAATTTTCAAAATTCTTGGAGATTCTTAAGAAACTTATAATTAATATTCCATTTCTGAAGCCTTAGAACAAATGCCAAGCTATGTGAAGTTTATGAAGGATATTCTCAAAAGAAACTTCCTGAAAAGCTAAAAGATCCTGGTAGCTTCACAATTCCATGTGCAATTGAAGAAAAATTTTATGGGAAAGCTTTATGTGATTTAGGTGCAAGCATTAACCTTATGTAATTATCTATATTAAGAAGACTGGGATTAGGAGAAATATCCCCTACTATTGTAACTCTGCTGTTAGCAGATCATTCAATAACATATTCTAAAATAGTTATATATGTTGTTTTAATAAAAGTGGATAATTTATCTTTCCTATTGATTTCATTATGCTTGATGTGGAGGAAGATAAAGAGATACCAATTATTTTGGGGAGACAATTCCTAGCCACAAGAAGAGCAATGATAGATGTGCGGAAATGGGAATTAACCATGCATGTTAATGATCAAACTGTAACATTTAATATTTCAAAGTCAATGAAATATCCTACAAAATGTAAAGATGATGACTGTTTCAGGGTGGATGTAATGAGATATCTCAGTGAATGTCATTTCAAAGCAACATATGAAGAGAAATATAAAATTAAATAGTTGGAACACGAACAAGAGGAGGAAGAAAAATATTTTGATGATTTTATTAAGGAAGACTTAAATTATATTCAAGAGAGTTTTGAAGTTTTGGACATGACAAATAAAGATGAATCTTCCAGTCCATTAATTGAAAAACCTTCTGAACTTGAATTGGAGGTACTTCCCAAATATTTAAAATATGCCTTCTTAGGTGATTCCTCAACTTTGCATGTTATAGTTTCCTTAAAATTAACTAGAAAAGAAGAAGAGAGTTTACTTGAAACTTAAAAGAAATTTAAGAAAGCCTTTGGATGGACCATAACTGATATTAAAGGAATCAGTCCTTCAATTTGTATGCACATAATTCTTAAGGTGAAAAATTGCAAACCTAAGGTTGATCCTCAAAGGAAATTAAATCTTATTATGAAAGAAATAGTTAAGAAAGAAATTTTAAAGTAGTTTGATGCTGGAATTATCTACTCTATTTTAGATAGTGCATGGGTCAGTCTTATTCACTGTGTTCCTAAAAAAGGATGAGTAACTGTAACTGTTAATGAAAAGAATGAACTTATACCAACAAGATAAGTTACAGGATGACGAATATGCATTGATTATAGAAAATTAAGTTTTTCCACCAATAAAGATCATTTTCTACTACCCTTTTTGGATCATATGTTGGATAGACTAGCTAAGCATAAATACTTTATTTTTCTAGATGTATATACAGGGTATCACCAAATACAAATTGCTCCTAAGGATTAAGAGAAAACAATGTTTACCAGTCCTTATGGTACTTTTGCGTTTAGAAGAACGTCCTTTTGTTTATGTAATACCCATGCTACATTTCAAAGATGTATGATGACAATTTTTTTGTGATCTAATTGAAAAAGAAATTGAAGTGTTTATGGATGATTTTTCAATGTTTGGAACTTCATTTGAATCATGTTTAGAACACCTATCTAAAGTTCTTAAACGCTATGAAGAAACAAATTTAGTTTTTAATTGGGAAAATGCCAATTTATGGTAGTAGGAGGAATTGTTTTGGGACATAAAATTTCAAAAAAAGGTATGGAAGTAGACCCTGCAAAAGATCAAGTGATCGTTAATTTACCTTGATTTGCTAACATTGTGAAAGCTTCATATTCATGAATATTGGCTACCATCTTAGAATTTACCCCCTCAGAAAGACATTGAAAATTATTTGTAGTCATTTCTTCAATTAAAGCATAAGCATTATTAATTTTTTTAGACATCAATGAACCACCAGCAACAACATCGATAATAAATCTAAGAGAACCAACTAATATATTATAAAAAGTTTGAATTATTAACCAGTCTAGTATCGAATGATGGGGACACTTTCTCAGGAGATTTTAAAACATTCCCAAGCTTCAAAAATAGATTCCCCTTCAAACGGACAAAAAGATGTAATATCATTTCTAAGCTTTACAGTCTTTGATAGTGGAAAATATTTAGCAAGAAACTTTGCGCTAAATCACCCCAAGTTCTGATAGATCCATGTCTTAGAGAATTTAACCACATCTTAGCTTTATTCCTTAATGAGAAAGGAATAAGTCTAAGTCTAATAACATCATCTGAAACACCATCATATTTAAATGTAGCACATAATTCTAGAAAATTGGTAAGATGTCAATTTGGATCCTCACTTGGTGCTCCCCCAAACTAATTATTAGATACAATTTGGATAATAGTAGATTTATGTTCAAATGAATTAGTCGCTACAACAAGATTTTGAATATTACTATGAAGTTCATCTATTTTAGAGTTAGCATAATCTCTTAAAAGTCTAAATTCTTAATGGATTTCAGCATTTTGATTATTTTGATTTGCCATTTCTTTAATATTTTTTCTTTTTCTATTTTTTAAATTTTTTTAATTTCTCTAATAGTTCTTTCTAATTCAGAATCATAAGGTACAAGTCCTTCAGAACCTGAACTACGCATACACTACTATAAATCATAATAAAAATAGTAACTTATATAAAAACAACACAAAATTTCCTAAAATAAATCTAACAAGTTTAAATAAGACTTTACTAATAAAAAATTAGTTTTTCTTGAAATTCTCTCTCCTTTTCTTTTAAATTGCTTTAAGTTAGCATAAATATTCTTTTGACAATATTTTTCTAAACTATTTTTCTTAACTATATTTCCCCTGCAACGACGCAAAAAACTTAATCCTTGATATTTATGCTTACGTTTTATATATGAATTTATACTTCCTTTCTATCTATATCTCTTCCCTTACAATGACGCCAAAAACTTGATGCCAATGCAAATAAGAGATTTAATTGTTATTATTTTAAAATGGGATTCTATGCAAGTATACGTGTCATTATCAAGTAATATACGACTTTCTGATTAAGCCCCGAGATAAAGAACCTACAGGGAAAGATGTTTAAATATTGACTTCCCATAAAAATTTAAGTCAATTGGAATTGACTTGATCACTACAATGAATTTTCTAAGTAAAATAACATTTTTGTCATTAAATTAATTATAATAAATAAAATAAAATTAATAAGTAGTTTTAAGAGTTCTTAGTGACTAGAGGGACTTGAGAAGATCAAAATTGGAATTAAAATAAATATTTCATTTCTGACCTATATTTTAAATTTTAAATAATTTAAAATAATAGAAATCATAAAAATATGAAAATATACCAAAATGCCACATTTAATCCCCTGGTCACTTGGGGACAATTAAAATATCTTTCCTAATTTTCTAAAAATAATTATTAATTTTAAATGCTAAAAAATGAATTTTCTTTAATTTTGTACCAAAATAATTATAATAAATGAAATAAAATTCATAAAATATGAAACTTGCTTCTCTGAATTTTCTGAGCTTAGAGAAATTTATGAAAAATATAAACCCTAATCTTTCCATATAAATAATCTTTTATATTTAACTAATACTCTAAATAAATAAATAATTATAATATATAAAATTAAACTTAAAAAATCATGAAAATTTCCCTTGATGGTCCACTAACTAAGTGGAACCTCAACTAATTTTCTTAAGGATAAATGGTTTATTTTTCCTAAGTATTGAAAATACCTATTTTTGCATTAAAATAATTATAAAAATTAAATAAAAATTTGAAAAATCATATTTTTTCTTTTGATGTTTTAATTGAACCATGAGTGGGGTAACATAAAAATTTTTAGCTCATTTGAGTTTAATTTGAATTTGAAAGATTATAAAGTGATAGGCCTAAAAGGGCAAAAATGATAGTTATGGAGTTAAGCCTTAATTAATTTTTAGGCTAATCCAAGGGGTACATGGGTAATAGATGAGCTTAATTATTCATTTGAATGATTGAAAGATAAGAGACTAAGAGGTAGAAACTGATTTAACACTTTTTCAACACAAGGGCATACTTGTAATTTTCCTAATTATCATAATTTGGAAGATAATTAAATTAGATGATACTAAGGTGAGGGGTATGATTTTTTGGAAGTTGAAAACTCACTAATTGGGAATTCCCAATCCAATGGTTCAATGATAATCCAATATTTGATAGGTATTATGATCACATCACTTAACATTTTCAAATTTGCAAAATTTATTCTTTTAGGTCTTATGAGCTTAGTAGTGAGCTAGGTTTGACTTAAATGATCTATTAAGGTTTATGAAAGGAGATGTAATCAATTCTGGAACACATTTTGAAAAACACTACTAGCCCAACTTCAGATGAAATTGGCTAAGTTTCATAACGAATCCTTCGCCCCTAGAGGCATTCACCCACATAATTTACAAATGAAATATCAAGTGATAATTACCCCACTCATAGGGATGATTAAAACATCAAGGTTCATTGAGCATAGGGCTAAAACACAATCATTAAATCCTACTTTATAATGAGTGAGTGATTTAGCAACATAATGAGTTCAGAAAAACTCAGGACCTGCCAAAGAATTTCAAAAGTTGTTTTGGGGTTATAAACCCAACACTTTCATAGTCTTTTAGATATCTTAAAGGAAAACATAACCCATTATGTTTTGCTTAAGAAGATCATCCTATAGGAGCACACCAGGTTATGTCTTAAGGTTTCGTTGGCATATCTTTTGTCTGCTTTCTTTCCATGCAATATATTGTAATTCCCTGAAAGATTACACATACACTTCAAATACTGACATTTCAGCTGGAATGCAAGAAGGGGACTGATATGCATTTGTAGGTTATTTGCAGTACTTTTCCTTACTGCACTTTACTTTTCAATGATCTTCATTATCTGTAAATTATATCACCTTGCATGTTAAACCAAAACCAAAACAAAAAAAATTCACAACAACAACATAATAAGACAACTAAAAAATTAATAACAAATAAAATGAAACAAAGACAATCGTAAGTAAATTAAAAAATCTCTCTGGATGATTAGGAATCCCTTGGAGGAGGCAACCTACGGCTGCTAGTGAGATTTCCCCAGTTTGGATGAACTTATTGAATTCATTTAGTTGAGTTTGGTAAATTCATCTGAACTAAGTGAATCCGAAGAAAATACTAGTGACAGAATGAGGGAACTGTGGGATCATAATATGTGTCGCTCTAATCAAAATAATTGTGAAAAATCAAATTTTTTCCAAGCCCTCTTCAAAATGTGTCCATATTCAATGAATCTTCCCAAAAGATGCCTCCCTTGATGAACCATTTGAATATATTTTCACGCCCATTATCAGTTACCCACGTTTTTACCAAGGGTTGCCTCAAACACCACTTTAAAATTTGCCAATTTTTTTTTAAAAATTCTATTGTAACTAACCTGTGCTTAAGCATGGGGCCATCTGTGCTTAGGCACAACCTTCTCTATTTGCTAGCGCTTATGCGCAAGAACTGAGATCTTAACATATTCTTCATTTTTGTTCCAAATTTGATTATTTTTCATTCCTTTTTCCATATTTTATCTATTTAATTGCATCTGATAAAAAACACACAAATACCTTCCATTAAAGTGAAATATCCTAAAAAATAGTTATAAAAATGTGTACATAAATGTTATAGATTGATTTACAACAGTGAACCTTCTTAGAAATAAACAACAAGTAATAGGATTTCGAGATAGTCTACCTAGTGTGAGATAAACCCTCACAATACCTTTTAGGCTTTTGTACACTGATCTCCAAATATTTTTGCTTATGATTTTCAGTTTATATTTATTTCCATTGATATTATCTCTTTCTTTGCAACGGTACCAAAAACTTGATTCAGAAGCAAATAAGAGATATATTTTAATTATTTATAATATGTGATACTACGCAAGTATATGTATCGTTTATCAAGTAATTTAGGAATTTTTGAATAAGTCCCGAGATACCTAACCCAGAAGGAAATGTCTAAAATATTAAAGAAATAAGAAAAATAACTTTTAACTTTTTTAAAATGATTTTGTAAAGTACATTTAAAATATAACCTTTTTCAAATTTATTTTTGTATTTTCTGAATAAAAAGTAAAGAAAACAACTAAGTTAACACAACTATAAAATAGTATGAAAGTAAATGAGAATAAAATATCTTTTTCCTCTTTCAATAAATCAGTAATAATTATGGAATTTAGTTGTAAAAGTATCTAAAATGTGTTGTGCCAAATTTAAGTAATTATATTCATTACCCTTACTTGGTTCTATAAAGAACTTTGGTTAATTTGATGATTTGAAATCTTGTAGATGGGTTAGGCATGGATGATATTAGCTCTAACTCTAGAGTTTCCTTGATTCCCTCCACTTGGGGGCTAACATCTCATAACAAAATTTTTCACATCAAACCAAATTTAGGGGCTTTAGCCTGCACTCTAAATTCCTCTAATTTTACTCCCCATTATAAGAATATCTTCCTATTTATTTGCACCCAACCATATGGACTACAATTCTCATTCATACAATTTCATGTGATTCTTTCAAATTGTTGATTGATACAATACCGCAATGGATCTTACATAATCTCTCAACAAAATTTAATATCTTAATTGGCCAAATCAAGAAGTAAATTAAGTGCAAGGTAGTGAATCATCACAACTTATTCCAACATTGAATTCCTTGACTTCACACAACATCCTTCCATAATTTAATTACTTCATCATTAAAAGAAAAAAGATAAAGAAAACTACTCAGAATCCATGGAGAAAACACAATCACAACTTGATTTGACAGTAGAAATCATAGTGAAAACACAAAAAGTTTTACTTTTAAACCAAATGTAAAACAAAGTTAAATACTTATATGAAAATCCTCTCTACAAGACTCTTGAAGTTCCTTTGAAACTTTGCTTTCCCTTTACAAGACATAATAGAGGTTGGCGCCCAACTCTATTGACTCTAAATCTCTATTCTACTCTTAATAAAAACTAGATACAATTGATAATAAAAAGTGGTGAAGTGAAAAGGTGTGCTCTCAATAACTCTCTAACATAAACTTAACTCTTAATACTAATCAAAGCATCCAACAATAACCTTTTTTTCTGATCTTCAAGACTTCTTTTTCAAATTTTCCAAAAGGTGCCTTGGTGTCTCTTCAAAATGTGTCTAGATTCAATGTATCCATCAAGAATGCATCCATCCGTTCTAATTTTAAATGAGTTTTGGCTATGATGAGAAGTTGGTAAAGTTTAAACTAAAGGATGCTTCAAAAACACTTTCAAATTTGTGAAAAAATCAAAAAAATTTGTCACTTAAACTGTGGCGCCTATGCGCCAAAGGTCCGGCGTTTAGTCTCTAGAAGCCCATTTTTTTTCACACCTTTCAATTTTTGCTCCAAATTTGATCCTTTATTAATCTTTTCATTATAGTCACTCATTTTAATCATACCTACAAAAAAAACACAAAAATACATTCTATTAAAGTGTAATATCATCAAAAATAGGTATAAAAATGTACTTCAAAACACTATATATTTTAGACCTATCAAAATCCCCAAAAATTAAAATATTACTTGTCCTCAAGTGACACTTAATCAGATAAATCTTAACATGCAAATTATGTAAATGAGTTTCTTTAGGAAGGTTTCAAAATTTTGTTCTAAAAATGAAATAGTCCAATTTAGAAAAAACTTTAGTAAATGAGACCAACTCAAAGTTTAGAAAGTACTTAAGTAAAGGATAATGAAAAATTTTAGTTCGTATCTAATTTAGAAATACTTGTAGTTTTTTCAAAATATAGGATTCAAACATTTCATCTTCCTCACTTAAAAATTTTCATTTGAAAATAGTTTTACTTACTATATTATAACCTTAAGCTTTAGATTTTCTCAAAGCTTATATTTTAAACTTTTTGGTATGGAACCAATTTTTGATTAGGCCCTTAAATCCTTAAGCTTCTCCTTCCTTTTCACATACTATTTTTCTCCTTTTTTCCATCTCTTCTTTTTTTTCTTCTTCTTTTCTTCTGTTTTTGTTTTTCTCTTATATAAGGCAAGGATTACTGTATTTGGATAGGCCTTTAATGATTTTGAATTCCACCCTTTCATTTAAAATAAAGGTCTGATATATATCTTTCACTTAAAAATCATAATAATAGTGTTGAAAATTATTTCTCAATAAAAGAAATTTAAGCTTTGAAAAATAAAAGTCAAATCTTCTATTTATCCAAAAATACAACATTTCTTAGTAAAGATAGTTTAACTATATTTAACATTTCTTTACTAAGAAAATTTTAACTTTAAACTTTTTCATCATTACTATAAATTTTAACTAAATTCTCTTACTCATTTCTATATTCAAAATTTTGCTTTCCTAATATAACTTCATATACATAATTATTTTCAATAAAAAATCAAATTTTATTTAAGTATTCTTGATAACAAATAAAATTTTAGTTTTTTAAAATTTGTTTTTAAATTCCCCCAAAACTTTAAATTTTAATTAGGATAATACATTTAATCATAAAAATGATACAGGGATAAGAATTAAAAAAACTAGAAAAACATGCTTCAGGAATCTTCATATCCTAAATATGTAAGTATAACAGTTTAAAAATAAGGAGTAAACAGTTGATCAAATTCAGTTTTTCAGTTTTTCATAAAATAGAAATTTCAAAGTTTCAAAGGACTTCTACAATAGTGATGGTTTTCAAAGCAAATGTACACCAACACAAATCACAACATATTAGAAAATAAATGATACCAAATTTTGAAAAGTTTAAATATGATATATCAATAGTGATTTCTAATAGCGTTCTAAATTTTTCTAATATTTATAGGAATTAAATAAGACACTACTAAAAACTTAAACACTAGAAACACATAAAAACATTTACTACCATAAACACACTACATATTAGAACATAAAACATCTGAATGTGCATACTAAAAATAGTCCAACTAAAATTTTCACAACATCAAAGTCCATAACAAAATACATCACATCACATTTAAGAACATCAAAATAAAAACATCACAATACATAAGAAAATCACAACTCAACATCACAAACTCAACCCAAGAATCCTAATCATCATCCTCATCATCATCATCTTCATTCCAGTCTCTGGATGACACATAAGGTATATAAAAAGGATGAGGGGTCATCTTAGCACTGTGATCTTCTCTAATCACTCTGTCCAAGTACTGCTGATAATTCTCCTCACATTGATCATGTTTTACAATATACCTTTCAACATTTTTAATCTTACCATCCATATCTCTAATATGCTCTCTCGTAAGACTCACCTTCTTCAAAATCTTATGTAATAATCTAGTTTGTGAATCTCTTGAAGATTATGCATGTGCAGTAGAAGCACAAGAAGTAGAAGCAGCAGAAGCACTGGAAGATCTAACAGTTCCTCCTTTCCCTCATAATACTGAATGTACAGTGTAAGTGTTTACATTTACACTCGTAATAGGTCTAAGTGGCTGAAGGAATTCTTCTCATATTTCAGGCTTAACACCAAACTGCTCACAAAGTGAATAAATCAGAGATGGAAATCCCATACCTGCAGTAGTAGTGGCTCTAACATAGTTCAAAATATAATCAAAGATGGTTAAGAACAGCTTTCTCCCTTGTATCTTCATTGACATGACTTGAAGGTAGAAGCTTAGATGAGATAAAGTAATTTCATGCCTTTGAGGTGGCATTCAATTAAGATGTTTGAAAAATCACTCTTCTTTCATTTGTAATCTTCTACAAACCTCTTCCATCAGTAAGAAAGGCCATAATCTCATCTAACTCTCCCTTAGAAGGATGATAATTTGCATAAAAACAAAACATCGCAGGAGGTAATCGGTAAAAAGTATTAATTACCGCAGACGAAAAATCCACTTGTTGCTCCCTAACCATAACCAAATTGACTTCTGTTGCAAGAAAGTTAGCATAGAACTCTCTCACCACAGAAACAACTGCAACAGCAGAGAAGCAACAATATCTTTTCCAATTCCTTATAGCAATCATCTCCTCAATTTCTCCTCCTGGTTTACTAAAAATTCTCTCTGGAATCAATTTCGTGATGCGAGTGCATTGACGTAATGATTTTTAGCTTTAGAACTGACAAATTTGTCGGAATCAAATTTCGCTTTTTCTTTCGAACGTTTTGACTTTGGAGCCAACTCTAAAAATTCACAAAAAAATTCACCATAAATTCCAAATTTAAACTAAACTTGTAAATTTTACTTCCAAAGGCAAATTCCACTAAATCCAAGCAATTTTCTCATGCTTTTCTCAAATTTTCACCATGAATAGTGATTTTTGGATTTTTCCATAATGTACTCAAAATACATGGTAAAATAAAAAATTTTTACTTAGGAGTAGGGAGCATACCTTAAGGAACTCAAATCCAACAAATTTTGACAAAATCAGCTTTATAATGATCTAAATATTGATGCCCTAGGTTCTTTTCGTAAAACCGAGAGGTTGAAAGTGATGGGGGTGTTAAAATAGGCAAAATTTAGGTTTTTAACTGCAGACAATCGATTTTTGTGAACCGGCGCCTATGCACGAGGCATATGACGCTTAGCCGCGAAATCTGGTGCTTATGCACCGTCGGTTTGGTGCTTAGGCACCAATGCCTAAATTTTAACAATTAATTTAATTACACTAAAACGTTTAGTTAATCCCCCTTAATCACTTCAAATACTTATATTTCTCCCCATAAACTCTTCTAATACACCAAAAGTACTCTTTAATTTCCAATAATTCCACACAAATTTCACACAAACACAAACTCATATTAATAACAAACTAAACTTAATACAAACTACAAATTTCTATCCAAAATACTTTGGATGAAATTCTCCAAACACATAAGTTCAAACAGATGTAATTAAACACAAACTTACATCATTGAGATGTAGCAAACACATGTAAAGTGCAACCAACACAAGTATTAAAGAAAATACACTTAAAACATTAAATACACATAATCAAATCACAATACCACACCTAATTTAATTCCAATATCCATTTGGTGGAATATATCTAGAACCACCATTAGTTCCATTTGAACCATCTGGTATGTAAATGTGATAAAATGGGCGATGATTAAAAGCTCTTACATCTTCTTCTTCTATCCATGTGTTCTTTAGATACATCACTCTATTTGCTTCTTCCACATGACTTGTATGACTGAATTGCATTTTGAGTTGCCATCCAATGTGCGCTAAATGTGCATTAATTTCATTTACCATTGCAACAATAGACTCTACATCTTCCTCAATCTTCGTAATCCTTTCTGCTATCCCTTGGATACTCACAACAAGAAATTCATTATATAACTGTTGTGCACTATCGCAAATAAACTTCTTCTTGTTGGCTTCCTCTTCTTAATTTTGCTCTCCCAAGAAGACATTTTTGCACTCAAAATACTCTTTCAGAAGACTCAGGAATGAAAATAAGAACTAGAGCAAGTATTTCATAAATTCAGGGTCCTCTTATAGACTTGAGAAGGCACAACATCGACCCTAGACGTGTTAAAACTCCATAATAACTCAAAAACTACTCACCCACGATTTAGGCTTCTAGAACCTCATTTTCATGTTTTTTTATAAATGTGGTGCCTATGCGCCAACCAGCGGCGCATAGCCGCCAGTGCACATTTTTACACAGTTCTGCCAAATGTCAAAATCTCCATTCTGACTCTTTTAAGTCATTAAATAAGGACAAATAAACACCACCATAACATAAAAAACTCCAAAATACTACCACATTTCAAAAATCAAACCAACTAAAACCACTCAAAGTAAACATAAAGCAAAGCACACCGATAAATATAGGTTGCCTCTCACAAAGCGCTTGGTTTAACTTCATCAGCCTGACATACACAGAGCTTATTCTGAGTGACCCAACATTAGATTCTCATCAGGTTTAGATTGATCGACTGAAAAGTAAGGTTTATGTCTATGACTGTTCACTTTAAATATTTTTCCAGTCTTAGGATCTTGAATATCCACAGCTCTATATGAATAAACCTTCATCATAATAAATGAGCCTGTCCACCTGGAATTACGTTTTCCAGCAAAAATTCTCAATCTAGCATTATACAACAAAACTTTTTGTCCTGGCACAAGATTTTTAGTAAGAATCTTCCGATCATGCCATAATTTCATCTTTTCTTTATTAATCTTAGCATTTTCATAAGATTCATTCCTTATCTCTTCAAGCTCATTTAATTACGACAATCTCTTTTCTTCAGCATCTTTCAATTTAAAATTGAACTCTTTAATAATCCAATATGCTTTATGCTCAAGTTCAACTGATAAATGACAAGCTTTTCAAAAAATTAGCCTATACGGGGACATTCCTGTAGGCAGATTTATAGGCCCACAAAGCATAATCTAATTTGATTGACCAATCCTTTCTATTTGGATTAACTGTCTTTTCCAATATTCTTTTAATTTCATGATTGGATAATTCAACCAAACCACTTGTCTGCGAATGATAAGCAATAACAATGTGATGGTTAATATGATATTTCTTTACTAACTTCTCCATACTCGCATTCTTAAGATGACTTCCCCCATTAGTTATGATTACTTATGTTATTCCAAATCTGTAAAATATATTCTTTTTTAAAAACTTTGCAACACTTTAAGCATCACATCGAGGTAAAACAACAACTTCTATCCATTTAAATACATAGTTTACTGCTATCAAAATATATGTATTTTCGAAAGATGGTATAAATGGTCCCATGAAATCTAATCCCTAGAATCAAATATTTCAACTTCCAACATATAATTGAGGGGCATCTCATTTCTTTTAGAAATATTGCCTACACGTTGACATCGATCACAATTTTTAATATAAACATTAACATCCTAAAAAATTGTAGACCAATAAAATCCAGATTGTAAGATTTTATATGCAATTTTATCAACTCCAAAATGTCCCCCATAATCAGAATTATGACATTTTTGAATAATTTTACAAGTTTCTTCTAAAGGCTCACATCTTTGAATAATCAAATCCTTTCCTTGTTTACATAAAAATGGGTCATCCCTAAAATGAGTTTTAGCTTCAAATACAATTTTGTTCCTCTCCTGGTATGTCAAACCATAAGGTAAATTATCATTGAAAGTAAAGTTTACAATGTATGCATACACAGAATACACCACTCATTAACAACGAACTATTTTTCATCAGGAAAAATTTCATTAATTTCTTCAGCATCACAGAGAGATTTTTTAGTTTCTATCCTGGACAGATGATGATCAATTTGATTATCAGCACCCTTCCTATTTACTATCTCGAAATCAAATTCTTTCAAAAGTAGAATCCATCTATTCAATCTTAGTTTGCATCCTTCTTCTTTATTAAAAACTTAACAGAATAATGATCAGTATGCACCACACATTTAGTTCCAATTAAATATAATATGAATTTATCAAAGGAAAATACTATTGTTAATAACTCTTTCTCAGTGGTGGTATAATTAATTTCAGCTTCATTAAGAGTTTCACTAGCATAAGAAATCACTTTGAAAATCTTATCATATTTCTGATCTAAAACACCTCTAATAACATAATCACTAGCATCACATATTAATTCAAAAGGTTTTCCCAATTAGGTGAAACTATAACAGGTGTAGTGATTAATTTTTCTTTTAAAGTTTCAAAACTTTTAGGCAATCATCATCAAAATTAAAAATCACATCTTTTTCCAGTAAACAGCATAAAGGCTTCGAAATTTGTGAAAAGTCTTTAATATAACACTGTAAAATCCAACATGTTCCATAGAACTTCTAATTCCCCTTACATTAGTTGGGCAAGGTAAATTAGAGATCTCTTGAAGTTTTGTAGGACCTACTTCCATACCATTTTCTGATATACGATGTCCCAAAACAATTCCTCCTACTACCATAAATTGGCATTTTTCTCAGTTATGAACCAAATTAGTTTCTTCACAGCATTTCAGAACTTTAGATAGATGTTATAAACATGATTTAAATGAAATTCTAAACAATGAAAAGTCATCCATAAAAACTTCAATTCCTTTTTCTATTAAATCACAGAAAATTGTCATCACACATCTTTGAAATGTAACAGGGGCATTACATAAACCAAAGGGCATTCTTCTAAAAACAAATGTGCCATAAGTACTAGTAAACATTGTTTTCTCTTGATCCTCAGGAGCAATTTGAATTTGGTGGTAACTAGTATATCCATCCAAAAAAGAAAAGTATTTATGCCTAGCCAGTCTATCCAACATCTGATCTAGAAAAGAAAGTGGAATGATCTTTTCTGGTGGCAAGGTTTAATTTTCTATAATCAATGCATATTTGCCATCCTGTAACTTGTCTTACTCGTATTATTTCATTCTTTTCATTAACATTCATAGTAACTCCTCCTTTCATAGGTACACAGTGAATAGGACTAACCCATGCACTATCTGAAATAGGGTAGATAATTCCAGCATCCAACTACTTTCATATTTCTTTCTTGACAACTTCTTTCATAATAGGATTTAATCTTCTTTGAGGATCAGCCCGAGGTTTGTAGTTATCCTCCATAAGGATTCTATGCATAAAATTGAAGGACTGATTCCTTTAATATCAGCTATTGTCCTCCAAAGGCTTTCTTATATTTCTTCAAAATTTCAAGCAAACTCTCTTCTTCTCTTTCAGTTAATTGAGAGGAAATTATAACTGGCAAAGTTGAAGAATAACCTAAAAATGTAAAATTTAAATGATTAGGAAACATCTTTAAATCAAGTTCAGAAGGTTTTTCAATTGATGGACCAAAAGATTTATCTTTTTTCAGTTATGTCCAAGATTTCAAAATTTTCATGAACATAATTTAAATCTTACTCATGAAAATCTTCAGAATCTTGTAATTCCTCTTCTTGCTTGTGTTCCAATTCTTTACTTTCAGATTTTTCTTTATAAATTGACTTGAAATGACATTCACTCAAATATTTGATAACATCCATCCTATAACACTCATCATCTTTACCTCTTGTAGGATATTTCATTGACTTTGAAATATTGAATGTAACAGTTTGATCATTAACTCGCTTTGTCAATTCCCTTTTTTGCACATGTATCATTACTCTGCTTGTGGTTAGGAAAGGTCTCCCTAAAATTACGGGTATCTATTTATCTTCCTCCATATCCAACAGAATGGAATCAACAGGAAAAATAAATTGATCCACTTTCACCAAAACATTCTCTATAACTCCTTTAGGATATGTGATCGGACGATCAACTAATTGGAGAGTTACAGTAGTAGGGGTTATTTCTCCTAATCTCAGTCTTTTGAATACTAATAACGACATAAGGTTAATTTTTGCACCCAAATCACACAAAGCTTTTCCAAAAAATCTGTTTCCAATTGCACATGGAATTTTGAAACTTTCAGGATCTTTAAGCTTTTCAGGAAGCTTTTTCTGAATTATTGCATTGCACTCTTCACTAAGGGCAATAGTCTCATTATCTTCAAACTTCCTCTTTTTGTTGAGAATATCCTGCATAAATTTCTGAATTATTGCATTGCACTCTTCGAGCGACTAAGGTAATACAACCTTAAGATGAATCCCTTAAAATGCACCTTCGGCGTTTCCTCCAGGAAATTCTTAGGATTTGTTGTCCGACATCGCGTGATTGAAATTGATCCGGAAAAGATTAAAGCTATCTTAGAAATGCCGCTTGATTTCAAACTTGTCAGGTAGGTGTCAGCCCTTCTCGGCATTAGTTAAAAAGGACACCAAATTCTTTTGGGAAGAGAAATGCCAACGGGCCTTCGAGGACATTAAACAATACTTAATGACACCTCCTGTCTTAGCAGCCCCAGTCTCAGATAGACCGTTGATACTTTATACCACGGCTCTAGACAACTCCCTTGGAGCCCTGCTAGCCCAGGTCAATGATGAGGGAAAAGAAAATGCTCTCTACTACTTAAGCCGCCGTTTGATTCCGATGGAAGTAAAGTATCCTCCGATTGAGAAGCATTGTTTGGCCCCGATCTTCGCCGCACGTAAACTCGGGCATTACATGCTCTCTCATAAGGTCAACCTTATCTCGAAAGTTAATCCGTTGCAATATTTGATGACCCGTCCAACACTTTCACGGTAGACTTGCCGGGTGGTCGATGATACTTATTGCAATTCGACATAACTTTCGTTCCTCTCCGTGCTCGTAAAGGGACAAGTGCTAGGCCGACTTCCTTGCAGCACACCCCTTACTCGGCGGATTCGCCTCTCGACGACGATTTGCCCGACGAACGTATAATGAGCCTAGAAGACACCGATGATTGACGTTCGAACTATACTTCGACGGAGCGTCCTCAGCACAGAAAGACAAAGAATTGCAAACGATAGTGCCCGGTAAGGCAGGAATCAGACTAATCATTATAACATCAGAGCGGGGGATGTTAAGATACTCCTTCCACTTAACAGAGCCGTGCACAAATAGCGAGGCAGAATACGAGGCCCTCATAACAGGACTAGAACTGACCATTCAAATGGGAATAACGGGTATCAACATCTACGGAGATTCTCAGTTGATCATTCAATAGGTCGCAGGACAATACAGAATCTTAAAGCCAAAACTCGAGCAATACTTTCAGTATGCCATGAAACTGTTGGATCAAATTCCGAATGTAACAATCTACAAGATCCCCTGAAGAGAAAATGCTCTCGCGGATGCGCTAGCTCGCCTTGCAAAAGAATTTGCCTGCTTACAAGATGAGTCGGTTGAGGTGTCGGTTCAAGGACGACAGGTCCTATCACGGCTCGACATGGATATGATACATAAATCGAAAACGCGAAGAATCGATTGCAGCAGCGACGGAAAACACGGAAGATTGGCGTCAACCGCTAATAGGACTACCCGCAAACAGGGAAATTACCAGACGATAAGTCATTAGCCATCAAATCAAGAAAAGAACTCTGTCTTACGCATTAATAAACAATACATTATACAGAAGGTCTTTTGATCAGATGTGGTTAAGATGCCTGAACGGGTCCGAAGCTCGTGAAATTGTCAAAGAAGTGCATTCAGGACTTTGTGGCACTCATCAGTCGGGTCTGAAAATGAAATGAAAATTAAAAGACTAGGGTACTACTGGCCCTCGATGATGACCGATTGCATGAAGATTGCCAAAAGTTGTCACCAGTGCCAAGTGCACGGAGTGGTTCTACACCAACCTCCAAATGTGCTACATCCGACAATTGCGTCGTGGCCATTTGAGTGTTGGGGCACGTATATAGTGGGTCCGATAGAACCACCTTCTTCAAGAGGACATCGCTTCATCCTTGCAGCTACAGACTACTTTTCTAAATGGGCAGAAGCAGTTCCACTCAGAGAAGTAAAGGCACACCACGTGCTACAATTTTTCAAAAATCAAGTCGTCTACCGTTTCGGAGTACCGCGCAGAATCAGTTCGGATAATGGGTCCGCATTCAGAAGCACAAAAATCAATAATTTTGTCAGAAGACATGGAATCGATTGGCGATACTCAACAATCTACTACCCAAGAGCAAAAGGCTTGGCTGAGGCTTTTAATAAAACTCTCGTTCAATTCTTAAAGGAAACTTTGGACGACAACAAGAGAAATTAACACGAGAAGTTGTTAGAAGCCTTATGGGCCTACAGGACAACTTTCAGGACTCCTACTCAGTCTACGCCTTATGCTTTAGTATACGGGTCCGAGGCAGTGTTACCATTGGAAGTCCAGCTTCCATCACTCAGGGTTGCAGTTGCAAATAAAATTACTACAAAAGAAAATGCCAGATTACGACTGGAAGAACTGGAAAACTTGGAAGGAAAAAGACTTGCAACGCAACAAAAATTGGAACTGTACCAAGCTAAGATGATCCGAGCCCATGATAAAGCTGGTCCGCCCAAGAACTTTCAAAGTTGGTGACTTAGTTCTTGTTCTCAGAAGACCTATTCTTGCACATCGCAAGATAGGAGGCAAATTTGAATCGACTTGGGAAGGGCCGTTTGTAGTTGAGGCAGTCTACTCAGGAGGCTCCTACCAACTTGTGAATTTCCAAGGAGAACGACAAATGCTTCCAATCAATGGATGATATTTGAAGAAGTATTACACAACCTGATGTTTCGAAGGGTGGCCTCTAAAATAGATTCTTATCCCTAGAAACACGGGTGAGGCAATCACTTTGTGACTGGGTCCGAACCCAAAAACATAAAAATGGATAAAATAAAAAATGTACTAAAAATAAAATATGTGAAAATCATAATAATAAAGTTTTACCCTTCCTTTCAAATCAAATCTTTTTCCTGATCTTTCTTCATCTTTTCCTACTTTCCTTAAAAAATTGAAATTGGAATAAGTGAATAAGAATCTTCGATGATAAATACTTTCTTAATGTTCTTGTTCTTAGTACGACCCTCGATCCTTTCCTTATTTTCTTCGCGGGGAAATGTCGAACGGGCGGTTTGTCCTAAACTTTAAAAATGGCGTGAGTCTCGCACTCGATGAAAAGAGGGTGAAGGATGGAGCGATGATAGAAATTGATTCGACTTCACACCGGCCAGCCTACGAGTATGAAGAAAATGACTGGGTCCCAGTGGACCGAGAGGAGCTTCATAGCCAGACAGTAATGAAGATGGGTGGCCCAAGCCGCCAATCCAACAACAAGAAAAGAAAGACAATCACCGAGGAAACCAAGAAAATTATGTCAGTAATTGCCACGGTAGAGGGCAGGCTCGTCAGCGCCGCACCTGCAGAAATTCAAGAAGTGAGGAGAGCTACGCTCACTGCTACTCAAAGAAGGAATAAAAATCACCGTATCCGCAAGATGTTGACTAAACTTGCGGCGGATCAACACGAGGAAACGGCACACCTTCGCGGACACACACATTTCAAAGATATCGGTTCGTCGGGAACCGGAAAGAAGAAAGTCGACTCCGAGAGAATCGGAACGGATCGAAAAAGTGCCAAGAAGAACGGAGATAGAATCGAGTGCCTCGACGCCGGACGGAGATACCATATCCGAAGAACCTTGTTGTGGAAGCAACCCCGGAGGATGTCCCGACGGAGACAATCCCCGAGGAGCCAAGGTATGCGGGAGAACGTGACGGGATTGAGCCATACATCCCGCAATACGTTACTAGGCCTCGTCACTTGCGGATCATCCCGAAATATGAACTAGAAAGAATGCAAAATGTTGAGAAGAAGACTTTCAAATACTTTGAAAGGATTAGAGGCAAAAGAATCAACATTTTGGAAGGCCTCTAGTTACACACAGGTATATTCTCAGAGTACGAGCAACAACAGATTGTCGATCGCATTTTAGAACTTCAGAAGATGGGTCGAGCAGGCCGTCTGAGAGAAAAGACTTATTCGGAACCCCAGAAATGGATGCCAGGGAAAGGAAGAGTTACAATACAATGCAGATGTTGCTATAACTTCACAGAGGACAGAAAAGGAAATCCACCAGGGATACTCTGTCACGGTGAGGTGAATCCAATGCCGAGAATAATTAAAAGAATGGTGAAAAGAATGATAACGTGGAGGGTGCTGCTAGCAGACTGCATACCCAACAGTTGCATCATCAACATTTACCAGAAGGGCGACTGCATACCTCCACACATAGACCACCACGACTTTGTCAGACTTTTCTGCACAGTTTCATTCGTCAACCAATGCAATATCGAGTTCGGATCTGACCTCCGGATAGCAGGCCCGGGTAAGTTCCGAGGGCCGGTGGAGATACCACTTCCGGTAGGTTTCGTCATGATATTACAAGGAAATGGAGCAGACATCGCAAAACATTGTATACCGGGAGTACCAGTGGAGCGGATCTCCGTCACTTTTAGAAGGATGGACGACAGAAAGGTGCCTTACCACTTCCAGCCAGATCCCAAATTGGAGAGTCTCCGGCCCTACGAGCTGTGAGTTACACGGGAAATAGCACACCTCCAATGCACATCCATGCGGCATCCTGCCAAGGATGGCTTGGAAGGTGATGTTATTGACCGTGTATCTCATTATTCAGACATGGAACTAACAGACACTTTCTAGATGGATCAACAAGAATCATACATAGTCCGTTTTGAGTCATGGATTGTATGAGAAATATTTCAGATCGAGTTGTATGATGTATCTTCAACAAGATTGGAATGAAAGTGACCATGTCACATTTTGCCTTGACCTCTTTTTGTGCAAATTGACTGGGAAACGCTATTAAAGTTAAATGAACTTCGAACAAAGAACAAAAAAGAAAAAGAAAATAAATAAGAACTCTCTTCATAAAAATCCAAACATTAAAAAGAATTTCAAATCCACATGAACACCAAATAAACCATAAAAAAAATGGGATAGTTAAAGAACAAACAAAACAAATCTAAAGCTCAAATTGAATTCCAGTTTAAGTCCATCTTTTCAAATCCTCCAATCCTTCTTCAAATCAAGATCTATTCCGGACCTCCTTTGAAACCCTCTCTCGGGATGATTTCAGAATCACGAAGAATTTTCAACTTGATTCAGATGGCATGGGTTCGTACCCTTCGCCAAGTAATCAGACTTTGATTGATTCCCATGGGATATGGAACACTTTTATATCTCATTTCAATCTCAGCATTCGGGATAGGCTTCCGCCCTATTCCCATCTCAGCAATCTCAGCATTTGGGATAGGCTTCCGCCCTACTCCCATCTCAGCAAATCTCAGCATTCGGGATAGGCTTCCGCCCTACACCCATCTCGGCGAATCTCGGCATTCGGGATAAGCTTCCGCCCTACTCCCATCTCGAGCAATCTCGGCATTCAGGATAGGCTTCCGCCCTTCTCCCATCTCAGCAATTCTCAGCATTCGGGATAGAGCTTCCGCCCTATTCCCATCTCAGCAATCTCAGCATTCGGGATAGGCTTCCGCCCTACTCCCATCTCAGCAATCTCAACATTCGGGATAGGCCTCCGCCCTAGTCCCATCTCAGCAATCTCAGCATTTGGGATAGGCTTCCGCCCTATTGCCATCTCAGCAATCTCAGCATTCGGGATAGGCTTCCGCCCTACTCCCATCTCAGCAATCTCGGCATTCGGGATAGGCTTCCGCCCTACTCCCATCTCGGCGAATCTCGGCATTCGGGATAGGCTTCCGCCCTGGTCCCATCTCGGCAAATCTCAGCATTCGGGATAGGCTTCCGCCCTACTCCCATCTCAGCAAATCTTAGCATTCGGGATAGGCTTCCGCCCTACTCCCATCTCAGCAATCTCGGCATTCGGGATGAGCTTCCGCCCTACTCCCATCTCGCAATTCTCGGCATTCGGGATAGGCTTCCGCCCTATTCCCATCTCGAGCAATCTCGGCATTCGGGATAGGCTTCCGCCCTACTCCCATCTCGAGCAATTCTCGGCATTCGGGATAGAGCTCGCCCTATTCCCATCTCGAGCAATCTCGGCATTCGGGATAGGCTTCCACCCTACTCCCTTCTCAGCAATTCTCAGCACTCGGCATAGGCACAGTCCTACTCCTTGTTGACCTCATTTTTGATGAGGTCTTCTCTTCTTCTCTTTAGTACTTAGGATCTAGCCTTAGGCTTTTCCTTTGACTATCTTAGAGGAATAGAATTGGGACCCACCTTTTAGAAATTCAAGCCACTTCTTAACTCCCTGCAAACTCCACAAACTTGACTATAGACCCCTAATCACCTAGAGGGTTGAAATCGAATGTGGAAGTTTAAAGGATGAGTTCCTATAGGACTCTTTGGCCTTAGGACCGCCTACGGGTGGCCCGGTGCAGTGAAGGGTTGACTTGCACACACACTACACTTTCACACACCTCCTAAAAAACACACCCATACCCGACTTGACCTCCTGACTCATGTAGGTGATTCACATGGATGGTCCTTAACCCCTAAGCCCTCGGCTAAGAGGTTAGGAACAACATGGTGAATGCCTCAAAATGAGTCCCTTCATGGCTCATGTGGGCTTGATATGGCTTCATGGCTCAACAAAAATGATTTCATTTCACTTACATCCACCCAATCTTCAATTTTCCAAATTTTCAAATTTTTGACCCCCGGGACCCAACACCCGCCAACCTACCCAAAGCCCTGAATAGCCCAAATTTCTCAAAAATTTCCAAATCACCCAAAATTCTCCAAAATCAATCCCAAACATTTCCACATCACTCAAATTGGTCATCCATGCCCAAAAATGCCAAAAATTCCAAAAATACCCCCAATACCTTCCAAATACCCAAAATACCCCTTTTGACCCAAAAATCTAAAAATCCAAAAAATTCCCAGAAAATTCCAGAAAATCCCAAATATTCCCAATTTCATTTTGTTCAACTACACCATGGGCCAATTTTGTCAATTTACCCCACTTTTATCAAAACCCCCAATTTGACCCATTTTAACCCAAAGTAAACCCAATGTCAAACCAAATCTACCCAATTGACCCCAATTTTGGTCCAATTCAATTCTAAACTTCAATTCAACATCCCCAACACCAATCTAGACCAAATACAAGCCCAATTTGATTGGCATTGGGATCCAATTTCACTTTTGGCCTTAAAGCCCGATTTGGACCTATGACCCAAACCTAACCCAAACTCACCCAATTCAACTCCAATTAACCCCAAATCTTTTCTAAACCTTCCTTGACATCCCCATAAACAAAACACTAACATGATTTGCCCAAAACTTTGATCCAAACCCCACTCAAATTCAACCCAAAGCTAAAAGGCCCATTTTTGACCTAAACCCAAACCTAGCCCAAATGAGCCCAAATCCCCAAAATCAAAACCTAACCAAAGCCAAAACCTCTTTGAAACACTCCCATAAACATTTCCCAACATTAATTTTACATCAATTTCAACTCTAGCCCAACATTGGCCCAAGTTAGCCCAATTTGACCTACATAGGCCCACTTACCAATTAAACCCAAATTCAAACCAATTCAAACCCAAATCACCTCAAACTTGTTTCAAACCACTCATGAAGCATCCCTAAACCAAACTCAACAATTATTTGGCCCAAGCCTTTACCAAAATTTCATCCCAAAATCCATTTTAAAATTCAAAAAAGCCCATTTTCCTAAACCTCCCTAAAAGCCCATTCCCACCAAATATAAAAGCCCAAATTTGGCCCTAAAGCCCACATGACATTTCCATTTGCCATCCATTTAATCAAAGCCATTCCCTAAGTTATAATTCCATCATCAAACAATTCCAAATCAAGCCCCATACAAATTCACACCAAAATATCCAAAATTCTTAAAACCCATTTTTATGAAATTGACCTAACCTTTTCCCAAGCCAAATGGAGCCATGGAGCCATGCACAAGCCATATGCAAGCCATGAGAGCCTCTTTACATGTCACCATGCCATTTTGGGCAAAAGGAGGAGGCTCTTTCCTTAATTCCTAAAGGTGATTAACCACTCCCATGATTCCCCTTAACCATGCTTATGCCTAATTGTGCTTGGATGGTGACTTGACCCTACTGATTATGCCTGAGCCAAATCACTTTTCCCTCAGCCAAAACCAAGCCTTGGGTGGTGCACCTAGCCCAAGTGGAGGGGTTGACCAATTTGAGCCAAAATAAGCCCTCTCCCATTCCATTCTAATCCAAGCCTTTTACACATGGCATTTGCCAATTGCTTGCACCAAGTCCCAGCCCTGACCCACTCGACCTCGAGGGTGACCCATGCTCGGCCGGCCGGCCACCCATTCGCCGGAAAACACCATGCCCGAAACCTTGGGAGAAGCCAAGCTTTGAAATTCCATCCCGCTGAGCTGCCCCACTCCAAATGGTCACCATGGCCGTTCTTCACATGCCAAGAGCAGCTGATCCCAGCCCTCAACTCCCCCTGGGAGAGCCTCCAGCCCTGCCTATTTAAACCCCTCACCTTCTCGGCCATGAGAGGTGCTGAACCAGACCTTACTGAAACTCTGCCAAAATTGTTCCAGACTCCTCCCCACACACAGAGCACTTGATCCCCAGTGAGATCCCCCTGCCATTTCTTCTCTGTGAGCTCAATTTCAGAGTTGAAATCTCACCCAAAACCAGGACACTTCTCCACAGTGGACCAATCCCCAAATTGATTGGTCCTACACCCGCACTGCGACCGAGGAAGGTGTCCACCAAGCAAAAGCCCCATCTCCGAGTCACCCGAGTTGTTCCGGACTCCAAAGGTTGTGATCGGCTTTGGTGGAAATCACACCTAGGCAATTCACCACATCCCCGGGCTTCATCCCCAGCCTCCCGCATCTCCAACGAACGTGCCAAGCATCTCCGATCGAGGCTCCACCTCTCGAGCTAAGGTATGAGTTAATTCTTCATCCCGAGCTTCCGGAGATTCTCCATTTCAAATGCTTTAATTTCAATGCATGATAACCGTATAGATGTGTTCGTCTCTTCGAGACGAATCCATAGAGCATAAGAACATGAAAATCCATTGAGTATCGAGTGAGATATTAAGGATTTAGTGTGGACGGCTCTCGGGTGAGGACACTTGGGGACGATGAACGGATGCCGTCCATTTAATACACGCGCGGACGGACGGCTAGGATCGCGTCGGATCAGAAGACGGAGCGATACAGCGGGTCCCGGGAGCGCTGACGCGGATGGCGGCGTCGAATGGGAGCGCGCCGCGTGTGCATTCGGAGTCGCCGAGGTTGACGCGGCGCCGCGTGGATAAATAGAAAAATAGGGTATTTTCCTATTTATTTAAATTCCCTAAACTTTGAAAATTCATATCTTTGTGTAGGAAAATCATAAAAATAAAATAAAAATACCCTCTTGCTCGGTGAACGAGAGGAGAATAATGTGGAAAAGAAATTAATTAATTTTGCCCAGTATTTTATTTTTAATTAATTATTTACTCCCTGCATTATTTTAATTCTCCATGCATTCACACAATTCACCATGGCATGAGACTATAGGGCTTTTGAAGCCTCTGAATTTGGGAACATTCCCGAATTTTCCAAAGTCGGAGGTCATCCCTATGAAGAGTTATTGATTTTTCAAATGCATGTTGCTCGTTTTAAGTATTTTAATTTCAAAAATTAGCATGTTGTGAAATAAATTCTAGGAAAATTTGGTGATGTTCCTTATGACCAGAGAACCCTAGGAAAAATAGGATTTGGGTAAATTCACTCAGATTAACCCTAATTGGCTTAAATACCCAAAATAGGTCTCTAATTAGTTAGAGCTAACCATAGATCAAATTGACTTGAAATCAATTCTCCACTGACCTTTAGGATCAGAGGAACCCACCATAAAAATTTGAGGTCAATTGGATTTGGTTAGCCCCACTAATTGGGTTGATTAAGCCACTTAGTCATTTTAAACTTTAAAAATTCATAACTTTCAAAATATCTTTCAAAAATTCACCAAATTGGTTTTGGAGTCTCTCTGATATCAGGGGAGTTTAAAAAAATTAAAATTTCAATTTTCTAAAAAAGTTGATTTTTAATATTATTTTAATATTTTTAATAATTAAAAAATAATAAAAATCACAAAAATAATAAAATTCACCAAAATGTCATATTTTGAATTTTAATCACTTAGGAACAAGTCCCATATTTTTCCTAGGTCTATTTAGTGAGATATTAATTTTTAAAGTTCTAGGGTAATTTTAAAATTAAAAAATGTATTTTCTAGCATTTTCACCAAAATAATTATAATAAATCAAACAAAAATCAGAAAATTGTAAAGTTTGGTTCTTTGGAATCCTTGATATCAGAGAGAATTTTAAAAATTATAAAATTTATTTTTCAACATTTATTTTATTTTTAAATTAATTAATACTCCAGAACTTAAAATAATTCTAATAAATAAAATATAATTCAAAAAATTACAAAATTTGGTCCAAGTGGTCCTCTGGTCATTAGGAATGTCCCCTAATTTTCTTAAGGGCAGAAACTTTACCTTGGTCATATTATTGAATTTTCCTTGGAAATTTCTATTTTCTACAAAAAATAATTATATAAATAAATTAAATACAAAAAAAAATCACATTTTCTCCTCTCATGTCTTTATTGACACATAAATGAAGTCACATAAAAATTTCAAGTTCATTTGAGTTCAATTTAGTGAGTTATGAAATTATTAGGCTTAAAGGGCAAATTGGTAATTAAAATTTTAACCCTTAATTAAAACTTTAGGTTTAATAAAAATTAACAAGTAAAATATTTGATCCTAATCTGATTTGGATGATTGAAATTTAAATAATTGAAGGGTAGAAACCCATTAAACAATTTAAAATGATTAAACCTTAATTAAATAATTAATTGAATTTGGAAGAATAATAAAATTGGAATTATTAAAATAGGGATATTATTAGGAAGAGATTTATTCTTCAATTTAAAAATCCCTAAATTAATCATCTCATTAATACTCAACTCTTAATTAAAATGATAACTCAAATTTAAAATATTAAAAGACTTAATCATTAAACTAAAATTAAATCATTAAACTCTTTCAAAAATTTCAATTAAATTAAATTAAATTAAATTAAAATTAAATTAAATTAAATAAATAAATTAAATTAAATTAAATGAATTAAATACATTAAATTAAATTAAATTAAATTAAATTAAAATTAAATTAAATAAAATTAAATAAGTAAATTAAATTAAATTAAATAAATTAAATTAAATTAAATTAAATTAAATTAAATTAAAATTAAATTAAATTAAATTAAGAAATTAAATCAAATAAATTAGATTGAATTAAATTAAATCAAATCAAACTAAATTAAACTAAATTAAATTAAAATGAATTAAAAATTAAATTAAATTAAATTGAATTAAATAACCTCACTTAAGACATGAAGAAATAAATCTAAAATAACTTGAACACTATTCCAAACTTAAATCATTAATTTGAACTTAAATTTGAATCACAAATCATTAAATATCATTTTGCCCCTAGGAGCTTTAGTTATCATAACTCCTAAATAGAACATTAAAATGAAATGTTACTTCACTTATAGGACATTCAAATGTCCTAGTTCACTCGAGCAAGTTAACAAAACTTGAAAACCTCGGACGATCGATTCATTTACACAATTAAATTCATTTGGACTTAAAACAATCCTAGAAATATTGAAAAGATGTTTAAGATTCTTCTTAAGCACTTCCTCGATATGATAGGATATTTACAAGAATAATTGAACTTAATTGTTCTTTGATGAAGAAAATCGTCTTCAAACTAAAAACATGAGAACCTAGACGTCATAGGAAATGACTAGGCATAGGATTAGGAATTTGGTAGAAAACCATAACCCTTTCCCTTAGCTTTACCTAGGAACTTGCTTAAATATTCTAACCGTGTTTTAAGTGCAGCTTGGGATGACGGGAAGACCCTCCGGGTACGCTTTTATTTTGTTGCAATTTACTTTCTTGCAACTTATTTAATCGCATCGCATTTACTTTTCTTGCATGATAAACAACAGTTGCATGAAAACCTACACCTTTAGGACAGAAACCAAAACTGAAACCCAAAACTAAAATAAAAGACACTATAAGATAAAATTCACCTCCACAACATTTCAAAATATAAGACAACTCAAAATTTAATCACAAACAGAACACAAAACTACAATTACAACTAAATTAAAACGTCTTGTTGGATGATCGGGAATACCTCGGATGATGTAACCTACGTGTTGCTAACGGGATTTCCCACGGTCTAAATGAAAGTGTGGAACTCATTCGGTTGAGTTTAGCAAATTCATCCGGACTAAGTGAATCCGATAAAAATAATGATGCCGGAAGGATGGAACCGTGGGATCTTAACCGGTGTCGTTATAATCAACTTTAAGATTTGTTTTAATTAAAACACAAAAAACACTTGGAAATTAAGACTTCTCTAAACCGAACACTTCTCTCATCCCCTGATTTATGATTTCTAAAACTAAACCTCTGCAACGACAAGGAGCTCGGAGCATGGTGGGCAGCACGGCCATCGTCGTCAGCAAAACCTGTGTCGACATCAGCAAAACTTTCTTAGAATTAAACAACAAAGCCATAGGACTTCGAGGTAGTTTGCCTAGTGCAACATAAATCCTCAACTCTTCGTTAGGCATTTGCATTGCAAATTAAGCCCTAACCGGTCTTAGGATTCCGAGGTAGTCGTCCGATACGACATAAACCCTCATATTTTCTAGGCAATTTGTATGATTCTATCATATAAATATAAGCCCTAATTAACTAAATTGGCAAGATTAAAACATTAAATAAACATTAGGACTTTCCTAAATCTAAGCCAAACAATAGGATAGTCGGGAGATTACCGAAGTCCGCTTCGAATCCGTGATCTCTCCTACTTTTCTTCCTTTGAATTCCCAAAATAAAAATGTCCTAAATTTGATCCATTCCCTATTGAAATTTCCAAAATTCAATCCTTTGAAAACTTAAACTTTGAATTTCTTGAGAGCAGAATTATTGATTATTATCGAGAGTTTTCTTAGGTGATTCCCGTCACTTAAGATGTAATTAAGTATAGGGGCTTGCCCTTATAGGGAATTTTAAAGAACCCAGGTAATATAAACCCTGTTTAATGTTTTCATATTAAGCGAGGGAATTTGTCGGCTTATAAAATTGGTTCGCGGACCAAACGGATGCCACAAATCTTCTAGTTTATTTAATCGAGCCCCACCGTCGAGCGGTGTGTCTATCCTTAGGGATAGATACACGGTTTGCGGTGCGGTGCTCGTTTACATAAACTATTTGGGATGTGAGATCGGTTTGATTTCATATCTTAAAATCTTCAAATTTAAAATTATTTTCAAAATCAAATATTACTTTCTAAATTATATCTATATTTAAATTTAAAACTCGCCGACAACTTCTGTTAGGCGACCCCTTTTTAAAATACGACACTCAACCTAAAAAATATGCCGACACTCCTTTCTCAGCAATCTCAAAATTTGATCCTCTCAGTAGGAAATTGAAATTAAAGCACTCTGCATTTCGGATAGGCTTTTTCCTATTCTTCCTCAACATTTGGGATAGGCTCAGTCCTAATCCTTCTCAGCATACACAATTGGAATAGGTTCAGTCCTGCTTCCTTCTCAGCATACAAATGCATTCGGGTGGGCCTTAGCCCTATTCTTTTCTCCGCATAAAACCAAAATTGAAACTCAAATCAAAATTCAAACTCAAAATAAAAACTTGAAATAGAAAATGAAACGAATCTAAGATCCAATCTCTTGAAATCTTGTGATATGAAATTCACTTCCTTTTTCCCCAGCGAGAGTTTTGGAATCTTCAGTCTCAGAGATTTACCTGATACTCCCTAGCGGAAATTCTTCCACTTCGTCCTAAGTTTGTCACTTAGACATCTGTTTTGGTTTTGTTGATCTCTTCGGTCAACGCCAATACGCTCGGTGTGCTTGGTTAGCACACCACACCTATTGGGGGTCCATTTGTTGACCTCATTTTTTATGAGGTCTTCTCTTCCCTCTTTAGTGTCTAGGATCTAGCCTTAGGCTTTTCCTTTGACTATCTTAGAGGACTAGAATTGGGACCCATCCCTTAGAAATTTGAACCACTTCTTGCCTCCCTGCAAACCACACAAGCTTGATTGTAGACCCCTAATCACCTAGAGGGTTGAGATCGAAAGTGAAGGTTTAAAGGATGAGTTCCCTATAGGACTCTTTGGCCTTAGGACCACCCCAGGTGGCTTGTCCAGTGAGGGTTGACTTACACACTCACTACACTCATACTCTACACTCTCACACACACAATCCAAATCCTAAAACCACACCCATACCCAACTTGACTCCTTGACTCATGTAGGTAATTCATATGGATGGACCTTAATCCCTAAGCCCCTAGCTAAGAGGGTTAGGAACAACATAGTGAATGCCTCAAATGAGTCATCTAATGGCTCATATAGGCTTAATATGGCTTCATGGCTCAATCAAAGTGATTCCATTCCACTCATATTTGATCAATCTTCTTTATTCCAAAATTTCAATTTTTGGCCCCGGGGACCCTACACCCACCAAACCTACTAAAAGCCCTTAGAATTGTCCAAATCCTCCAAAATTCCCCAAAATTAAACTTGAACATTTCCTCACCAATCAAATTGATCATCCATAGCCAAAAATACCAAAAATTCCAAAAATACCCCCCAATACCCTCCAAATACCCAAAATGCCCCTATTAGCCAAAAAAACCCATAAATTCAGAAAATTCCCAAAAAATTCCAGAAAATCCCAAATATTCTCAATTTTATTTTGTACAACTACACCATGGGCCAGTTTTGTCAATTTACCCCACCTTTACTAAAACCCCCAATTTAACCCATTCTTAACCCAAGTGAACCCAATGTCAAACCAAATCTACCCAATTGACCCCAATTTTGGTCCAATTCAATTCTAAACTTCAATTTAATATCCACAATATCAATCTAGACCAAATCCAAGTCCAATTTGATTGACATTTGAATCCAATTTCACTTTTGACCTTAAATCCCAATTTGGACCCATGACCCAAACTTAGCCCAAACCAAACCAATTCAACTCCAATTGATCCCAAACCTTTTCTAAAACTTCCCTAACATCCCCACAAACAAAACACTAACATGATTTGCCCAAAACTTGGACCCAAACCCCACTCAAATTCAACCCAAAACCAAAAAGCCCAATTTTGACCTAAACCCAAACCTAACCCAAATAAGCCCAAGTCCCAAAACCAAAACCCAACCAAAGTTAAAACCTCTTTGAAACACTCCCATAAACATTTCCCAACATTAATGTTACATCAATTTCAACCTTAGCCCAACATTGGCCCAAATTAGCCCAATTTGACCTACATTAGCCCATTTACCAAATGAACCTAAATTCAACCCAATTCAATTCCAAACCACCTCAAATTTACTTCAAATCATTCAAGACACATCCTTAAACTAAATTAAACATTTATTTGGCATGGCCCTTTACAAAATTTTTTATCTAAAAGCCCATTGCTAAACATAAAGGCCCACTCCCTTAAACCTTCCTAAAAGCCCACTTCTACCAAATTCAAAAGCCCAAATCAATCTAAAGCCCACATGACACTTTACCTCATCACACATTCAATTTAAAATCATTCCTAAAGTCCTAATTTCTCAATTAAACAATTCCAAATCAAGCGTCATAACAATTCCCATCAAAATGCCAAAATTCACAAAATCCCTTTTTTATGAAATTGACCCAATCTTTTCCCAAGCCACATGGAGCCATGAAGCCACATGCAAGCCATTGGCAAGCCATGAGGATCTCTAAGTTGTCAACCCTCATTAAATGGAAAAAGGAGGAGGTCCTTTAAGCACCTCCTAAAAGTCATTAACCTTAAACATGTTTCACCTTAACCCAAATTTAATCCAAATATATTTGGATAAGGACTTCTCCATGCCAAACCAGCTGATTCCTTTGACTCCCCACAACACCCAAAGCCACCTTGAAGGTGAACCAAGCCCAAAAGGTAGACTTGACCAAATCAAGCCAAAATTGGCCTTCCCCCATGCCATTTTAATCCAAGCCTTTGACACATGGCAAAGCTCAATTGCCTACACAAAACCCCAGCTCTGACCACCTGAACTTGAGGGTGACCCTTGCCTACCGGCCAGCTGCCTGGATCGCCGGAAAAAACCATGGCCGAGACCTTGGGAGGAGCCAAATTTTGGAATTCCACCTTGCTTGAGCTGCCTCTCTCCAAATGGCCATTGCGGCTATTCTTCTCCTCACCGAAGCAGGCTGATCCCAACCCTTAAACCCCCCTGGAGGCCCTCCAGGCCTCTCCTATTTAAACACCCCCTCCTCTCGGCCAAGAGAGGTGCCGAACCAAACCTTACCGAAACCACCGCCAAAATCATCCCAGACCACTCTCTACACATAGAGAACATAATCCCCACTAAAATCCCCCTGCCATTTCCTCTCTGTGAGCTCAATTTTAGAGTTGAAATCCAAGCCCAAAACCAGGACACTTCACCACAGTGAGTCAATCTTCAAATTAATTGACTCTACACCTTCACCGGACCAAGAGGAGAAGTTTCCCGGCAAAAGCCCCCTCACCGGGCCGGCCATTGCTTCTAGCCTCCAAGCTTTATGATCGAGCTGTGGTCACTTTTGTACCTAGGCAATTCACTGAGCCGAGGGACTTCATCCGGAGCTTGCTTGGACCCAATCGAACGTGACACAACCCTCAGATTGAAGCTTCACTTCTCTGAGCAAAGGTATGGACTCACTCTTCCTCCCGATCTTACAGAGATTCTCCATTTAGTTTGAGTTAATTTCAATGCATGTTTACGGTATGGATGTGTCCGTCTCTTCAAGACGAATCCACAGAGCATAAGAACACATAAATCCGTTGAGAATCGAGTGAGAAATTAGGGTTAGAAGGTCTACGGTCACGGGTTCACACCAGTCGTAGACGATGACTGGGGGCCGTTGGATCGCGCGTGTATCGGATGGAAGGCTCGGATCGCGTCGAACCAGAAGATGTTACGTGAAAGGCGGGTCTCGGGACGGCTGAGTCAGATGGCGGCGCCGAATCAGGAGACGACGCGTGGAGCTTCGGAGACGCCGAGGTTGAGTCAGCGCTGCGTGGATAAGTAGGAAAATAGGCTATTTTTCTATTTATTTAATTACCAGAACTTCAAAAATTCATAACTTTGTGTAGAAAAATCCTAAAAATAAAATAAAAATATCATCTTGCTCAGTGAACATAAGAGAATAATGTGGAAAAGAAATCAAGTAATTTCATTAAGTATTTTATTTTTAATGATTTATTTACTCTCTGCATTGTTTTAATTCTCCATTTGCATAGGCAATTCATCATGGCATGAGACCATAGGGCTTTTGAAGCCTCTGAACTTGGGAACATTTCCTGAATTTTCCAAGGTCAGAGGCCATCCCTATGAGAAGTTATTGATTTTCCAAGTTCATGTTACTGTTTTGAGTATTTTAATTCCAGTAATTAGCATGTTGAGAAATAAATTCTATGAAAATTTGGGGATGTCTCTTATGACCAGAGGAACCTAGGAAAAATAAGTTTTGAGTTAATTCACTTGGAACAACCCTAATTGGCCTAAATACCCAAAATTGAAATTTAATTAATTAGGGTTAATCACACATCAAATTAACTTAACCACTGTCCTCTAGGGATAGGAGAACACCACATAAAATTTTGAAACCAATTAGACTTGATTAACCCCACCAAATGGGTTGATTAAGCCTCTTAAGCAAAAATGGGTAAAATTAAACTTTAAAAATTCATAACTCACAAAATACTTTTCAAAAATTCACAAAAATGGTTTTGGAGCTTCTCTGATATCAGAGGAACTTAGAAAAATTAAAATTATAATTTTCTAAAAAAGTTGATTTTTATCATTATTTTAATATTTTTAATAATTAAAAAATAATAAAAATTATAAAAACATTTAAAATCACCAAAATGTTACATTTTGAATTCTAATCATTTAGGAACAAACCAAATATTTTTCTTAAGTCCCTAGGGTAAGATATTGAATTTTAAAGGCTTAATGTAATTTTTAATATTAAAAAATGTATTTTCCAACCTTTTCACTAAAATAATTCTAATAAATCAAAGAAAAATCAGAAAAATATAAAATGTGTTTCGCTAAACTCCTTGAGGTTAGAGAGATTTAAGAAAAATATAAAATCCATTTTTTAACTTTAATTTTATTTTAAAATTAATTAATACTCCAAAACTCAAAATAATTCTAATAAATAAAATATAATTCAAAAAATCACCAAAATTGGTCCAAATGATCCTCTGGTCATTAGGAACATCCCATAATTTTATTAAGGACATAGACATTTTCTTGGTCATGTTATTGAATTTTCCTTGAAAATCCCTATTTTTCATTAAAAATAATTACTTAAATAAATTAAATACAGAAAAATCACATTTTCTCCTCTAATGTCTTAATTGACATGTAAGTGAGGTCACATAAAAATTTCAAGTTCATTTGAGCTTAATTTAGTGAGTTATAGATTATTAAGCTTGAAGGGCAAAATGGTAATTAAAATTTTCAACCTTTAATTAAAATTTTAGGATTAATCAAAAAGGGGAGGGTAAAATATTTGATTTGAACTGATTTTGGATGATTGAAACTTAAATGGTTAAGGGTAGAAACCCACCAATCATTTTAGGAATAATTAAAGTAAACCTTAATTAATTAATTAATTAAATTTGGAAGATTAATGGAAAATTGAAATTATTAAAGTAGGGATATTATTTAAGAAGATATTTATTCTTTAATTTAAAAATCCCTAAATAAATCACTTCAATAATACTTAAAAACAAAATTAATAGAATAATCTAAATTAAATTAAAATTAAATTAAATTAAATTAAATTAAATTAAATTAAAATCAAATTAAATTAAATTAAATTAAATTAAATTAAAATAAAATAAAATAAAATAAAATAAAATAAAATTGAATTAAATTAAAATTAAATTGAAATTAAATTAAATTAAATTAAATTAAATTAAATTAAATCAAAAATTAAATTAAATTGAATTAAATTAAATTAAAATCATTTAATAACAAACCTAAATGAAATCATTAAGAATTAAATCTAAAATAACTTGAACACGATTCCAAACTTAAACTAATTTTTTATAATTAAGTCAAAATTAAAATTAAATCATTAAGTTTAAATCATTAAAATACTTAATAAGTTGATTTGCCTTTTAAAGCTCCGGTTATTATAACTCTTAAATGAAGTATCAAGTGAAGTGTTACCTCACTTATAGGATATTCAAATGTCCTAGTTCATTGAGCAAAAGAACAAAACTTAAACTCCTGGATGATTAATTCACTTGTATAATTAAATTCTCTTGGACTTAAAACAATCCTAGAGGTATTGAAAAGATGTTTAAGACTCGTCTTAAGCACTTCCTCAATATGATAGGATGTTTATAAGAATAATTGAGTTTAATTATTCTTTGATGAAGAAAATCGTCCTTAAAACAAAATACAAGAACCTAGACGTCATAGGAGATGACTAGCTATAGGATTAGGACTTTGATAGACAACCAAAACCTTTCCCTTAGCTTTACCTAGGTACTTGTTGAAATATTTAAATGCCTTAACATGTGTTTTAAGTGCAGCTTGGGATGACGGGAAGACTCTCCAGGTACGCTTTTATTTTATTGCAATTTACTTTATTGCAAATGCACTTTACTTTTCTTGTATGATAAACAACGGTTGCATGAAAACCAAAACCTTTAGGATAGTCCCTAAACTGAAACCAAAACTAAATTAAAAATCACTGCAAGATAAAATTCACCGCCACAACATTTTAAAATATAAAATAATTCAAAATTTAATCACAAACAGAACACAAAAATACAATTGCAACTAAATTAAAACGTCTCGTTGAATGATCAGGAATACCTCAGATGATGTAACCCACGTGTTGCTAACGGGATTTCCCAAGGTCTAAATGAAAGTGTGGAACTCATTCAGTTGAGTTTAGTAAATTCATCTCGGACTAAGTGAATTCAATGAAAATAACGATGCTTCGGGATGACGGAACCGTGAGATCTTAATCGGTTCTGTTTAAACAACTTTAAGATTTATTTTAATTAAAATATTAAAAACACTTGGATTTTAAGATTTTCTCTAAACCAAAACACTTCTCTCATCTTCTGATTTATGACTTCTAAAACCAAACCTCTGCAACAACAATGAGCTCGGAGTATGGTGGGCAGCACGGCCATCGTCATCAGCAAAACTTGGATCTACATCAACTAAACTTTCTTAGAATTTAAACAACCAAGCCATAGGACTTCGAGGTGGTTTGCCTAGTGCAACATAAATCCTCAACTCTTCGTTAGGCATTTGCATGATCATGCCATGTAAATTAAGCCCTAACTGGTCTTAGGGCTCCGAGGTAGTCGTTCGGTACGACATAAACCCTCACATTTTCTAGGCTGATTGTATGTTTATGTCATACGAATATAAGTCCTAATTAACTAAAATTGGCAAGATTGAAATATAAGATAATATTAGGATTTTCCCAAATCTAAGCCTAACAATAGGATAGTTTGGGAAGTTGCCAAGATTCTTCTTGGATCCTCAGCTTCTCCTACTTCTCTTCCTTTGGATTCTCAAAAATAAATTGTTCCAAATTTTGAGTCATTCCCTTTTGAATTTCCAAAAATCCAATCCTTTGAAAACCTTAAACTTTGAAATTCTTGAGAGCAAAACCACTGATCATTATCGAGAGTTTTCTTAAATGATTCACTTCATTTAAGATGTAATTAACTATAGGGGCTTGCCCTTATAGGGAACTTTAAGAACCCAGGTAATATAAAACCTACTTAATTCCTTTATATTAAGTAGGGGAATTTGTCGGCTTATAAAATTGGTTCGCAGACCAAACGAATGTCACAAATTTTCTAGTTTATTTAATCGAGCCCCATCATCGAGCAGTGTGTCTATTCTTCGGGATAGATACACAGTTTGTGATGCGGTGCTCGTTTATATAAATTATTTGGGATGTGAGATCGGCTTGATTTCATATCTTAAAACTTTCAAATTTAAAATTATTTTTAAAATCAAATGCTACTTTCCAAATTATATATATATATTTAAATTAAATTTAAAATCTAAAAAAAAATTCGCCGACAACTTCTGTAGGCAACCCCTTTGCAAAACACACAACCTAAAAATATGCCGACAACTTCTGTAGGCGACCCCTTTGCAAAACACACAACCTAAAAATATGCCGACAGCAACGCGTGGGTTACCTCGTCCAAGGAATTCCCGATCATCCAACTAGACATTTTAGTTTAGTTGTAATTATAGTTTTTGTTTTGTTTGTGATTAAATTTTGAGTTTTTTTATATTTTGACTGTTGTGACGGTGAATTTTATCTTGTTGTGATTTTTAGTTTAGTTTTGGTTTTGGCTTTGTGGCTATCCTAAAGGTTTCAGTTTTCATGCAGGGTACATTATTATTTTAACATGCAAGCTTGCAAGAAAGAAAAGAACAGTACAACGCAGGTAAGCAAATTGCAATAAAATAAAAGCGTACCTGACGAGTCTTCTCGTCATTTCCAACTGCACTTAAAACTCATGTTAGGGCATTTAAACTTTTGAAAGAAAACACCTAGGTAGAGCTAAGGGAAGGTCCTGGTTGTCTACCAAATCCTAATCCTATCACTAGTCTATTCCTAAGGTGTGTTTGAGGATGATTTTCTTCATCAAAGAACAATGAAGTTCAATTGTTCTTCTAAAACATTCCATTGGATTGAGAAAGTGCTTAAGACAAGTCTTGAACATTTTTCAATGCTTCTGGGATCATTTTGAGTCCAAATGAATTTCATTATGTGGATGAATTAATCATCCTGAGTTTAGTTGAGTTTTTACTCCTGCTCAGTGGACTTGGATGTTCGATTATCCTATGAGTAAGGTGACATTTCATTCGATACTTCATTTAGGAGTTATAACAATGAAAGCCTTTAGGGGCAAATTAGTTCGTAAGGAACTTAACCATTCTTAATTGAAGTTGAAAAAGTAATTTAAGCTGATTTAATTTAGTTATGAAGTTTCAGTTGATTTTTAAATATTTTAAATTATTTAAAATTGGAAAAAGTGTTTAAATCATTTAATTCACTTAAGTTTTAATATTTTAAATTGTTTTAATTTGATTATAATATTTCAGGTTAATTTTAATATTTTAAATTTATTCAGCTTAATTATGAATTATAAATTATTTCAAAGTTACTCTTAATCTTTTAAACTTACTTTTAAATTATTTCAAATTAATTTTAACATTTTTTTAATTTAATTATGATGTTTCAGATTAATTTTAATGTTTTAAATTATTTTAAATTAATCTTAATGTTTTAAATTTGTTTTAATTTAATCTTAAGATTTTAAAATTATTCTTTTTAATTTCAATTATCATTTTATGGTTTCATTAGTAAAATTTAGGGGGTGTTTGATCAATTCATTGATTAGGGATTCAATTTCAAAGAATTAGGATGCTCCTACATCACATCTCCTAACTTTAACAGTTTATGCTTTAATTAACTTCCAAAGTTTGATGACTTAATTAATTGTGATTTCTCCTTTAATGTTAAAGGTAGTTAATGGGTATCTACCCCTTAGTTCCCTATGTTTCAATCATCCAAGGGGAAAATCAAGATCAAATATTAACCCTTCCCCTTTGGTTAAGCTTAAAGATTAGTTAAGGCTAAAGTTCCTTAATTACCTTTATGCCCTCTTGAGCTTGTTCATCTCATAATTCATCAAATTAAGCTCCAATGAATTTAAAATTTTTATGTCACCTCACTCACATGTCAATTAAGATATCAGAGGAGAAAATGTGATTTTTCTGTTTTTAATGTAATTTATATAATTATTTTTAGTGGATAATAAGGATTTTCAATGAATACTCAACAACATGACCAAGGTGAAACTTCTGTCCTTGGGAAAATTATAGGAGGTTCATAATGACTAGAGGACCACTTAGACCAATTTTGGTGGTTTTTTAAATTTTAATTTATTTATTAGAATTATTTTAAATTTTGGAGTTTTAATTAATTATAAAATAAAATTAAGGGGAAAATTAGGTTTTATATTTTTCTTAAATCTCTTTAAGGTCAGAGGACCTAGAGAAACAAACTTTAAATTTTTTTTATTTTCATTTGAATTATTAGAATTATTTTAGTGAAAAGGTTGAAAAATCCATTTTTTTAAAACAAAATTATCCTAAGCCTTTAAAATTTAATATCTTTACTTTGAGACTTAGGAAAAATATTTTATTGGTTCTCAAGTGATTCGGAGGTCAAATATGACATTTTGGTGAATTTTATTATTTTTATGATTTTTATAATTTTTATATGTTTTAAATTATTTAAATATTTAAAAATAGGTTAAAAATAAAAATTTTATGAAAATTCCAATTTTAATTTTCCTGGACTCCTCTAATCTCAGAGAACTTCCAAAATTAATTTGGTGAATTTTTTAGTTATATTTTGGGTTTTATGAATTTTTTAATTTCAAATATGGTTAAGCCACTTAGGTGATTCATTTAGTAGGTTCAATTAACTCCAATTGACTTAAAATTTTTATATGAGGTTCATCTAGTCCTAAAGCACATGGGAAAATTGATTTCATGTCATTTTGATATGTGGTTACTCTAAATTAATTTAATTTTAGTTTTAAGTATTTGGTTAAATTAGGGTTATTTTTAGAGAATTAGATCAAACCATAATTTTCCTAGGGTCCTCAGGTCCTAAGACACCTTCCCTAATTTTTGTAGATTTTTATGAACAATATGTTAATTTCCATAATTAATCACCAAGAAAATGGCCCTAAAATTGGAAAATAGATAACTCTTTCTAAATATAACCTTTGACCTTGGAAAAAAATAAAGAATGTTCCTAAGATTAGAGGCTACAAAAGCCCTATAGTCTCATGCCATGGTGAATTATGTATGTGAATGGAGAATTGAAAAACTTAAAAAAGTAAATAAATAATTAAAAATTAAAGATATGACAAAATATTTTGATTTTACTTCCACATTGTTCTCCTCTGCTCACTGTGCAAGAGGGTATTTTTCTTTTATTTTTCTGATTTTTCTAGGCCAAGATATGAATTTTTGAAGTTCTGCCTATTGAAATAAATCAGAAAAATCCTAATTTCCTACTTATCCAACGCGGCGTCACCTCAACCTTAATGGCTCCAAAAGCACACACATCGTCTCCCTATTCGGTGCTGCCATCTGACTCATCACGCGCTTTATGCTCCGCGGTTTTATGCGGCGCAATCCTGGCCATCCAAGCGTTACACGCTCGATCCAACGGTGCTCCTTCATCGTCTTAGACTGGTGTAACCCGTGAACCGTTCACACTAAAACCTTAAGATCTTGAGCTACACTCAACCAAATTGCATGAGTTTTGATTCTATGGACTCGTCTAAGCATGGTGAACATATCCATACAGCTAACATGCCTTGAAATTAAGTAGAATGAAATGGAGAATTCATGAAAGCTCGGGAGGAGGAGGAGTTCAATACCTTTGCTCTGAGAGGTGAGGCCTCAATCAGAGATGCTCAGCAAGTTCATGGAGTTCTAAAGAGCATTCGAATTGAGCCTCTGGTTGTTGTGAAATGCCTAGACTCAAGTTCGACTAGAGCCGATTTGGAGCTCTGGCCGATATCACAGATGGGTGGCCTGGTGATGCGGCTTTCAATGGGGAACTTCTTCGCTTGGTGTGGGGATGGTGTGGGTGAAGTTAATTTGATTTTTGTGGTGGTTTTAGAGGTTTCTTGTTTCTGGCCTGAATTTCGACTGAGAAATTGGACTCAGGTGGTGGAATTCAGGGCAGAAGAATGGTGGGGATCTGATGCACCAAAAATATATACAATTTTTGCTATATAATTTTACCCATTTTTGGTGATATTGCAATTTAAAGAAAGGTAATTTTCATGATTTGTTACAGGTATGATGATTTTAGGTGATTAGAGCAAAAAGAAGCGAAAGGAATGAATTCGGAGCAAAAAGGAGAAAAAAGGAGGAAAACAGGTTCTGGCGTAGCTGGCGCCATTTTCCAGAGAGCTCTGCAATTTATTGGCACGATATAGCGCCGCCGACACCCTATCGAGCGCCGCCGGCGCCCAAAGTCGGTGAGTTTTGGCGACTTTTTTAAGAGATGCCTATGGAAACTCTTGGGATTTCATTCCTAACTTATAAGTAACTGTTTTTAGACAAAAATGACGGTCTCTCTTGCTCTCTCTTGGTGGTCTTGGTGTGTGTTAAGTGTTAGGGTTTAGGAGAAGAGTGTGTAGAAGTGAGGATTTGAATGGAATTCTTTTCTAAGGAGTGAAGGAGAAGAAGTAAAGTGAGAGATTGCTTCTTCCTTTCCATTCTAAAGATGGAATTAAGTGTTGTAAAGAAGACAGAAAAGGATTCAAAGGAACTTAAAGGGAATTGCATTTGAGAAGAGAAAGATATAAGTTGTATTTTCTTTTGTGGTTTGTATGACTTTTCTTTTATATATAAAATCTATGTTTTATTGTATCTTCTTCATGAATTCTGAGTAGTCTCCCTTGTTTTTCTTCTTGCATAGAGATGTGATGATGGATTGATGTGGATTTGATGAGCTTTTAATGTATTGAAGAAATTGTGATGGATTTTCATTTCAAACTTAATTTACTTTCTGATTTGGCCAATTTGTTGAACATTAATTCTGAAAGATTTAATGTCCTATAACAATAATGAAGAATCCACTCAATTTCCATGGATGAATTGCATAGTTCATTGGAATTGAGTACAAATAAATAGGGAAATGTGTTTTGATGGACTTCAATTTGGAGATTTCAGGGTGACAGGCTAAGATCCCCAAATTAGTTCTAAGATTAGTAACTAAACTAGAAGGTTAGCCTTCAGGTGAAGGGTGCGTGGGAGCTCCGTAGTGAGAGCCGGTATCCTTGCAGCCTAGCCTTAGACTTAGTGACTAAACTTAGGATATGTCAATGTTCTTTTCATGCTTAGAAGAGGGGGTACTCTTTTAAGGGTAAAGAAACATTTATGCTCCTATTTGGCACAATAACATAGATATTTGTTCCATTTCATCCACACATCACATTCTCATTGTAAGAGGAAAGATACTTTTCCGTATATCAAAAACCTTTCAAATACATAGTTTAGTGTGTCTGTCAGTTAATTCTGTTTTCAAAGTTGTTAGAAGTAATTGTAGTTTAATTAATTGTTATTGTTTTCTGCATAGTGGTAGCTGAAGTAAGTATTGCAATTTAAGTGCAATTTGAGTATCGAATTTCAGTGCTACATTATTTATTATGAAACACTTTCTTCTACTTCGTAACTTCCCTGTGGGATCGATAACCAGGACTCTATTAGAGCCCTGTATTACTTGATACGATACGTATACTTGCGTTGTATGCTTGAACTTTACAAAATCATTATGAACATATATAAATTTGAGTTCATAAATCATTGCAATATAAAAGTCTGTAAACGTCCCGGTAAAGTTTTTAGCACTGTTACTGGGGAAGGGTAATGAAGGTAACGAAGTAAGTAAGTAAGAAAGTATAAACGGTATTCATTAATAATATAGTAACAGAAAACAAAAAATCTTTACTTTGTAGTGTGTAATTTTGTGTTTGTTTACTTTTTAAAAGTATTTGTGTGATCGTATATGCATAGTAGTGGATCTATAGGTTTAGCGCCTTACAATTCGGAGTTAGAGCGTACTATCAGAAAAATTAGAAAACAACAAAAGCAAATTGAACATCCTTGTGAAATGTTGAATAATCAAGATAATTAGAGAAATAATATTAGAAATTTGCCAAGATCTTTAAGAGATTATGCTAACCCAAAAGCAAACGAAATTCACATAACTATTCAAAATCTTGATGTTGCTGCTAATTCGTTTGAACTTAAACCTGCTATTATCCAAATGGTACAAAATAATCAATTCGGAGGAACTCCTAATAAGGATCCAAATTTACATCTCGCTAGTTTTTTAGAACTGTGTGCTACTTTTAAATATGACGGAGTGTCTAGTGATGCTGTCAGACTTAGACTTTTTCCTTTTTCATTAAGGGATAAAGCTAAGGTGTGGTTAAAATCGTTAGCACTTGGATCTATTTGAACTTCGGGAGAACTATCGCAGAAGTTTCTATCAAAATATTTCTCTCCATCAAAGACTGCTAAACTAAGAAATGATATTACATCTTTTTGTCAGTTTGAAGGAGAGTCAATATATGAAGCTTGGGAGAGATTTAAAGATCTTCTTAGGAAGTGCCCACATCATGCTTTACCAAATTGGTTAATAATTCAAACATTTTATAATGGATTAGTGGGATCATTGAGATTTATTATAGATGCTGCTGCTGGTGGATCGTTAATGTCAAAACCTTTTGATAAAGCATACACATTAATTGAAGAAATGGCTACTAATAATTTTCAAAGGCCCTCTAAACGGGTAAATCCTAAGAGAGTAGCTAGTGTTCATGATTCAGATATGATGACTATGGTAGTTTCTCAAATTGCATCCCTTTCTAAGAAAATAGATCAGAATGTAATGAATTATTCTCAACCACCTCAAGTGTTGGAGGAAATTCATTTGGATAGATAATAGAATCTGAAACACCTTATGAGACTTTAAATGCTACTAATAGACCTAACAATCCTTATTCAAATTATTATAATCCTTGTTGGAAGAATCACCCAAATTTTAATTCGAATAATAGCAATGCCAATTTTAACCCACATTGGGCTAATAGTTCTATAAATCCAATTGAAAATTCGAACAATAAAGAAATACCAATTTTAGACCATCTTATCTTCCTAGATTCAATAGTAACCCGCAATTTAAGGATAAGAAGTTATCTACTGAAGAAATGATCCTGAATATGGGAAATTAATTACAAGCTCAAGGTGTTGCTATGAAAAATATTGAAAATCAATTGGGGCATATTTTCACTGCACTTAATAATAGACCCTATGGAACACTTCCAAGTAATGTTGAGATCAATCCAAAAGATCAAAACAAGGAACAACTTAAGGCTATTCAATTAAGGAGTGGAAAAAAATTGGAAATAGAGTGCAAAAAGAAGTTGAAATAGAAAAGGAGAAGGTGGAAATAAAAAAAGGTTAAAAAAAGATTTATCCAAACTTAGATTATCTTCTTGAGCTAATGAAGATAACTGTTGAAAAATTACCGCCTCCATTTCCTCAAAGATTGAAGAAACAAAATATGGATAACAGATTTGAAAATTTTTTGGAGATCCTTAAGAAATTAATGATAAATATTCCTTTTCTTGAAGTATTAAAATAGATGTCTGACTATGCCAAGTTTATGAAGGATATCCTAAAAAAGAAAAGAAAGTTTACAGATCATGAAACTGTTGCACTTAGTAGAGAGTGTAGTGCATTTATTCAGAAGAAACTTCCAGAAAAACTTAAAGATCCTGGTAGTTTCACAATTCCATGTACTATAGGTGAAAATTTTTTCAAAAAAGCTTTATGTGATCTGGGAGCTAGTATTACTCTTATGCATTTATCAACTTTCAAAAGGTTGGGAATAAGAGAAATTTCTCCTACATCTGTGACTCTTCAGTTGGTCGATCGTTCCATTACTTACCCTAAAGGAGTGGTGGAAGATGTGTTAGTGAAAGTGGATAAATTTATTATTCCTATGGATTTTATTGTACTTGATATGGAGGAAGATAAAGAAATTACAATCATTTTGGGAAGACCATACCTTGCTACTGGAAGAGCAGTGATTGATGTTCAAAAGAGAGAATTAACTATGAGAGTTAATGATCAAGAGGTGACCTTTAATATTTTGAAATCTATGAAGTATCCCTTAATGGAAAACGATAATGAATGTCTTAGGATGGAGGTCTGTGAATATTTGAGAAACAATCATTTTGAAAATATATTTGAAAAAGAAGTAGAGTATGAAAATATGTTTGAAGAAGAAATTGAAAATGAAGAAAATTCAGATAGTAAGAAGAATGAAGATTTGGGGTATGTTCAGGAGAGATTTGTCGGCATATTTTGAGGTTGTGTTGTTTAATCTTTTTAAAAAGGGGTCTCCTACAGAAATTGTCGGCGAATTTTTAATTTAATTTACAGATATATATAATTTGGAAAGTAATATTTTGATTTTGAAAATAATTTTAATAATTTTAAGATATGAAATCAAACTGATCTCACATCTCAAATAGTTTATATAAACGAGCACCGCACCACAAACCGCGTGTCTATTCCGAAGAATAGGCACACTGCTTGGTGGTGGGGCTCGATTAAATAAACTAGAAGGTTTGTGACATCCGTTTGGTCTGCGAAACCATTTTATTTGCCGACAAGTTCCCCGCTTAATATGAAAGCATTAAACAAGGTTTATATTACTCAGGTTCTTAAAATTCCCTATAAGGGCAAGCCCCTATAGTTAATTACATCTTAAGTGACGGGAATCACCTAAGAAAACTCTCGATAATAATCAGTAGTTCTCGCTCTCAAGAATTTCAAAGTTTAAGTTTTCAAGGGATTGAATTTTAGAATTTCAATAGGGAATGGATCAAGTTTGGAACATTTTGTTTTGGGAATTCAAAGGAAGAAAGGTAGGAGAAATTACAGATTCGAAGCGAACTTCGGTAATTTTCCGACTATCCTATTGTTTGACTTCGAATTTAGGAAAGTCCTAATGTTTATTTAATGTTTTGATCTTGCCAATTTTAATTAATTAGGACTTATATTTGTATGATAAAATCATACAAATAGCCTTGAAGATGTGAGGGTTTATGTCGTACCAAACGACTACCTCGGCGTCCTAAGACCGGTTAGGGCTTAATTTACATGACATGATCATGCAAATACCTAACGAAGAGTTGAGGATTTATGTTGCACCAGGCAAACTACCTCGAAGTCCTATGGCTTGGTTTTTTAATTCTAAGAAAGTTTTGCTGAAGTAGACTCAGGTTTTGCTGATGACGATGGCCGCGCTGCCCACCATACTCCAAGCTTCTTTTTGTTGCAGAGGTTTAGTTTTAGAAATCATAAATCAGGAGATGAGAGAAGTGTTCTGGTTTAGAGAAGGTCTTAATTTCCAAGTGTTTTTATGTTTTAATTAAAACAAATCTTAAAGTTGATTATAACAACACCGGTTAAGATCCCACGGTTCCATCCTTCCGCATCGTTATTTTTATCGGATTCACTTAGTCCGTATGAATTTGCTAAACTCAACTGAATGAGTTCCACACTTTCATTTAGACCGTGGGAAATCCCGTTAGCAACACGTAGGTTACATCATCCGAGGTATTCCCGATCATCCAACAAGACGTTTTAATTTAGTTGTAGTTATAGTTTTGTTGTTCTGATTGTGATTAAATTTTGAGTTGTTTTATATTTTGAAATATTGTGGCGGTGAATTTTAACTTGTAATGACTTTTAATTTAGTTTTGGTTTCAGTTTTAGGGACTATCCTAAAGGTGTGGGTTTTCATGCAACAGTTGTTTATCATGCAAGACAGGTAAGTGCGATGTGATTAAATAAATTGCAATAAGGTAAATTGCAATAAAATAAAAGCGTACCTGGAGGGTCTTCCCGTCATCCCAAGCTGCACTTAAAACACAATTAGAATACTTAAGCATTTAAAGCAAGTTCCTAGGTAAAGCTAAGGGAAGGGTTATGGTTTTCTACCAAGGTCCTATTCCTATAGCTAGTCACCTCCTATGATGTCTAGGTTCTTGTGTTTTGGGTTTGAGGACGATTTTCTTCATCAAAGAACAATTAAGTTCAATTGTTCTTATAAATATCCTATCATATCGAGGAAGTGCTTAAGACGAGTCTTAAACATCTTTTCAATATTTCTAGGATTATTTTAAGTCCAAAAGAATTTAATTATACAAATGAATTAATCGTCCGGGAGTTCAAGTTTTGTTGTTATCTTACTCAGTGAACTAGGACATTTGAATATCATATGAATGAAGTAACACTTCACTTAATACTCCGTTTAAGAGTTATGACAACAAAAGCTTTCGAAGGCAAATGGATGTTCAAGTGATTTATGATTTAATTTAATTTCACTTAATGGATTTAAGTTTGGAATAGTGTTCAAGTTGTTTTAGATTTATTTTTGAGTTCTTTATGTCTTAGGTGATGTTATTTTTAATTCGATTTAACTTAACTTTAACTAAACTTAATTTGGTTTAGTTTTAATTTTAATTTTATTTATTTAATTTAATCTAGTTTTAATTTCAACTTGATTTTATTTTTTTATTTTAATTTAATTTAATTTAATTTAATTTAATTTAATTTCATTTAACTTAATTAAATTAAATTTAATTTAATTTAATTTAATTTAATTTAACTTAATTTAATGTGTTTTAATTTAATTTAATTTAATTTAATTTAATTTTAGATTTTAATTTAATTTAATTTAATTTAATTTTAAATTTTAATTTAATTTAATTTAATTTAAACTTTAATTTTAATTTAATTTTTATTTTAGATTTTAATTTAATTTAAATTTTAAATTAATTTTATTTTTAATATTTTTTTTAATGTTTTAAAAAATGATTTAATTTTAATTGTTAAAGTATTAATTTAATTGAAATCTTAAAAGGATTTAATTTAAATAATTTAACTTTAATTTAATTTAATGATTAAGCCTTTTAGCATTTTAAATTTTAAATTTGGATTATCATTTTAATTAGGAATTAAATATTATTGAGGTTATTAATTTAGGGATTCTTAAATTAAAGAACAAATCTCTTCCTAATAATATCCCTATTTTAATAATTCCAATTTTTTTATTATTCTTCTAAATTTAATTAATTATTTAATTAAGGTTTATTTTAATTATTTTTAAATTGTTTAGTAGGTTTCTACCCTTTAATTATTTAAATTTCAATCATCCAAATCAGATTAGGATCAAATATTTTACTCTTTCATTTTATTAAGCCTAAAGTTTTAATTAAGGGTTAAAATTTTAATTACCATTTTGCCCTTCAAGCTTACTAATTCCATAACTCACTAAATTGACCTCAAATGAATTTGAAATTTTTATGTGACTTCACTCATGTGTCAATAAAGACATTAGAGGAGAAAATACGATTTTTCTGTATTTAATTTATTTATGTAATTATTTTTGGTGGAAAATAAGGATTTCCAAGGAAAATTCAATAACATAACCAAGGGAAAGTTTCTGTCCTTAAGAAAATTATGGGACATTTCTAATGACTAGAGAACCACTTGGATCAATTTTGGTGATTTTTTGAATTATATTCTTTTTATTATAATTATTTTGAGTTTTGGAGTATTAATTAATTTAAAAATAAAATAAAGATTGAAAAATGAATTTTATATTTTTCAAAAATCTCTCTGATATCAAGAAAATCAAAGAATCAATTTTTATAATTTTCTGATTTTTCTTTGATTTATTATAATTATTTTAGTGGAAATGCTAGAAAATACATTTTTTTTTAATTTTAAAATTACCCTAGGGCTTTAAAATTTAATATCTCATCATAGAGACTTAAGAAAAATATGGGGTTTGTTCCTAAGTGATTAAAATTCAAAATGTGACATTTTGGTGAATTTTATTATTTTTGTGATTTTTATTATTTTTTAATTATTAAAAATATTAAAATAATGCAAAAAATCAACTCTTTTAGAAAATTGCAATTTTAATTTTCTTTAAATCTCCTGATATCAAAGAGGCTCCAAAACCAATTTGGTGAATTTTTGAAAAGTATTTTGAAAGTTATGAATTTCTTAACTTTAATTTTGGCTAAATGGCTTAATCAACCCATTTGGTAGGGCTAACCAAGTCTAATTGGCTTCAAACTTTTATGGTGGGTTCCTCTGATCCTAAAGGTCAGTGGAGAATTGATTTCAAGTCAATTTGAAGTATGATTAGCTCTGATTAATTAGAGCTCCATTTTGGGTGTTTAAGCCAATTAGGGTTATTCCAAGTGAGTTAACTCAAAACCTATTTTTCATAGGGTCCTCTGGTTATAATAAACATCACCAAATTTTCCTAGAATTTATCTCACAATATGCTAATTATTGGAATTAAAATACTCAAACTAGCAACCTAGAATTGAAAAATCAATAACTCTTCATAGGGATGGCCTCTAACTTTGGAAAATTCAAGGAATGTTCCCAAATTCAGAGGCTTCAAAAGCTCTATGGTCTCATGCCATGGTGAATTGTACATGCATGGAGAATTGAAAATGTGCAGAGAGTAAATAAATCATTAAAAATCAAATACTCAATAAAATTAAATGATTTCTTTTCCAAATTATTCTCCTCTGTTCACTGAGCAAGAGGGTATTTTTATTTTATTTTTCTGATTTTCCTACACAAAGTTATGCATTTTTGAAGTTTAGGGAATTAAATAAATAGGAAAATAACCTAATTTCCTACTTATCCACGCGGCGCCGCGTCAACCTAGGTATCTCCGAAGCCCCACGCGTCGTCTTCTGATTCGGCGCCGCCATCTGACTGGGATGCCACGCGGCCCGCGGTTCATGTTCCGTTGCTCCGTCCGGCGCGATCCTGGCCGTCCGCTCGATACACGCGCAATCCGACGGCTCCTGGTCATCGTCTACGACTGGTGTGAACCCGTGACCGTCAAACTTCTAACCCTAATTTCTCACTCGATTCTCAACGGATTTTTGTGTTCTTATGCTCTATGGATTCGTCTTGAAGAGACGAACACATCCATACAGTAAGCTTGTATTTAAATTGAGTTAATTTACATGGAGAATCTCTGTAAGCTCGGGAAGAAGAGTGAGTCCATACCTTTGCTCAGAGAAGTGAAGCTTCGATCTGAGAGTTGTGTCACCTTCGATTGGGTCCAAGCAAGCTCCGGATGAAGTCCCTCGGCTCCAGTGAATTGTCTAGGTAAGATTTCGACCAAGCCCGATTACAAAGCTTGGAGGCTGGAAACAATGGCTGGCCTGGTGAGGGGGTTTTTGCTGGTAAACTTCTTCCCTTGGTCTGGTGAAGGTGTAGGACCAATCAATTTGGGGATTGATCCACTGTGATGAAGTGTCCTGGTTTTTGTGCTAAGATTCGAACTCAAAATCGAGCTCACTCGGAAAGAATTGGGCCGGAATCCAGTGGGAATCAAGTGCTCTATGTGTGGAGAGTGGTCCGGAATGATTTTGGCGAGTTTCCTTAAGGTTGGTTCAGCACCTCCTCCATGGCCGAGAGGGGTGGTGTTTAAATAGGAGAGGCTCGGAGGGCCTCCCGTGGGGTTTAAGGCTTGAGATCAGCTGCTTAGGTCAAGGGAAGAACAGCCATGGTGGCCATTGGGCATGGGGCAGCTGAGCAAGTTGGAATTGAATTTTTTTCTCCTCCCAAGGTCTCGGCCATGGTGTTTTCCGGCGGCCTGGTGGCTGGCCGGCCAGGCACTGGTCACCATCTTGTTCAGGTGGGTCGTAGTCGGGCTTAGTGCGCCGATTAGGCCTTGCCATGTGTAAAGGGGATGGCTTGGAATGGAATGGGGAAGAGGCCATTTTGGCTTGGTTTGGGTCAACCCATGTGTTTGGGCTTGGTTCACCTTCCCATGGTCAGATTTTGGGCCAGGGGAATCAGTTGGGTCAGCTGAGAAGGAGTGGTGAAGTCTCCATCCATGGTGAGGTGGCTAAGCATGGTTTAGTGTGTGACATGCTTAAGGTAAAAAAGGGTTTAAAAGGGTTTAAGAAAGAGATTCCCTCTCTTGCCATTAATGGTTTGGTGAGGTGGAAAGTAGATTCCATGGCTCTCATGGCTCCCATGGGGCTCATGCATGGCTTCATGGCTCACCTTTGGCTTGGAAAACGTTTGGTCAATTTCATGAAAAAGGCTTTAAAAAGTTTGGTAATTTAGGGGTGATTTGATGGGATTTGGCATATGGCTTGATTTGGATTTATTTTACCATGGATTTAGAACTTAGGAGATGGTTTTATCAAATGGATGATGATAGAGGATTGTCATGTGGGCTTTGGGCCTTTTGAAATTATTTTTGATGGGCTTTTAGGAAGGCTAAGGTGATGGGCCTTTAGGTTTAAGAATGAATTCATGGATGGGAATTTTGTAGAAGTTTGGGCCAAATAATTGATGGGTTTGGTTTAGGGATATGTCATGAGTGATTTGAAATGAGTTTGGAGTGATTTGGGTTTGAATGGGGTTGGATTTGGGCCTCTTGGGTAAATGGGCCAATGTAGGTCAAATTGGGCTAACTTGGGCCAATGTTGGGCTAGGGTTGAAATTTTTATAAAATTAATGTTGGTAAATGTTTATGGGAGTGTTTCAAAGAGGTTTTGACTTTGGTTGGGTTTTGATTTTTGGGTTTTGGCTTATTTGGGTTAGGTTTGGGTTTAGGTCAAAATTGGGTCTTTTAGCTTTGGGTTGAATTTGAGTGGGGTTTGGGTCTAAATTTTGAGCAAATTATGTTAGTTTTTTGTTTGTGGGGATGTTAGGGAAGGTTTAGAAAAGATTCGGGGTTAATTGGAGTTGAATTAGGTGAGTTTGGGCCAAGTTTGGGTCATGGGTCCAAATTGGGCCTTAAGGTCAAAAGTGAAATTGGATTCAAATGTCAATCAAATTGGGCTTGGATTTGGTCTAGATTGGTGTTGGAGATGCTGAATTGAAGTTTAGAATTGAATTGGACCAGAATTTGGGTCAATTGGGTAGGTTTGGTTTGACATTGGGTTTACTTTGGGTTAAAAATGGGTCAAATAGGGGATTTTGACAAAAGTGGGGTAAATTGACAAAATTGGCCCATGGTGTAGTTGAACAAAATAAAATTGGGAATATTTGGGATTTTTGTGGAATTTTCTGGGGATTTTCTGATTTTTTTTTGGATTTTTGGGTCAAGAGGGGCATTTTGGGTATTTGGAGAGTATTGGAGGGGGGGTATTTTTGGAATTTTTGGTATTTTTGGCTATGGATGATCAATTTGAGTGATGTGGGAATGTTTGGGATTGGTTTTGAGGAATTTGGGTGATTTTGGAGAATTTTGAAAGATTTGGGTAATTTCAAGGGTTTTGGGTAGTAGAAGTGTCTGGGTCCCGGGGTCAAAAATTGAAAATTTAGAAAATTGAAGATTGGGTAAATGTAAGTGGCATGAAATCATTTTGGTTGTGCCATGAAGCCATATCAAGCCCACATGAGCCATGAAGGGACTCATTTGAGGCATTCACTATGTTGTTCCTAACCCTCTTACTCAAGGGCTTAGGGGTTAAGGACCATCCATGTGAATCATCTTCATGAGTCAGGAGGTCAAGTTGGGTATGGGTGTGTTTTTAGGAGGTGTGTGAAAGTGTAGTGTATAAGTATGGTGTGTGTGTAAGTCAGCCCTTCACTGCACTGAGCCACCTGTAGGCGATCCTAAGGCCAAAGAGTCCTATAGGAACTCATCCTTTAAACTTCCACATTTGATTTCAACCCTCTAGGTGATTAGGGGTCTACAATCAAGTTTGTGGAGTTTGCAGGGAGTTAAGAAGTGGTGGGTCCCAATTCTAATCCTCTAGGATAGTCAAAGGAAAAGCCTAAGGCTAGATCCTAAGTACTAAAAAGAAGAAGAGAAGACCTCATCAAAAATGAGGTCAACAAGATTTGAAGTATTAGACAATATGGAAGGTGGAAATAAAAGCTTTATTCCATCTATAATAAAACCTCTTGAACATAAGATGAAAATTGTCCCTAATCATTTAAAGTATATGTTTTTAAGAGAATCATCTACCTTGCCATTTATTGTATCTTCGTTGTTAAATGATTATCATGAACAGAAGTTGTTGGAAATTTTAAAAAGATACAAGAAAGCTTTTGGGCGAACTTTGGTAGATATTAAAGGAGTTAGTCCTTCGATTTGTATGCACATAATTTTATTTAGATAAATAACATAAACCGAGAGTTGATCCGCAAAGAATATTGAATCCAATAATGAAAAAAGTAGTTAAGAAAGAGATTTTAAAATGACTGGATGCTGAAATTATTTATCATATTTCAGATAGTGCTTGGGTGTGTCCAATACATTGTGTACCGAAAAAGGAAGGAGTGACTGTTGAAGAGAATGAATGTAATGAAATTTTACCTACGAGACAAATTAATGGATGGAGAATGTGTATTAACTATAGGAAATTAAATGCCGCCTGTAGAAAAGAACACTTTCCTCTTCCTTTTCTTGATTAAATGCTAGATAGACTTGCTGAACATAAGTACTACTATTTTCTGGATGGATATACTGGTTACCATCAAATACCTATTGCCCATGAGGATAAAAAAAAGACAACATTTACTAGACCTTATGGAACCTTTGCTGTCCAAAGAATGCCTTTTGGACTGTGTAACGCACCTGCAACATTTCAGAGATGTATGATGTCTATCTTTAGTAGTATGATAGATAATGGAATATAAGTTTTTATGAATGATTTCTCTGTATTCTTGACTTCATTTGAAATTTGCCTGGAAAACTTAGCAATAGTTTTGGAGCTCTATGAGAAAACAAATCTAGTTCTGAATTGGGAGAAATGTCAATTTTTGGTTACAGGAGGAATTGTGCTTGGGCATAAAATTTTTGAACATGGTATGGAGGTCGATCCTGCTAAAATTAGAGTGATTGAGAGATTGCCGCCACCCACTACAGTGAGAGAGGTGAGGAGTTTCTTAGGACATGTTGGATTTTACAGTGATATATTAAAGATTTTTCTAAAATTACTAAACCTTTGTGCCGACTTTTAGAAAATGATAGAAAATTTGATTTTAATGATGAATGCTTGAGTGCTTTCGAATTATTGAAAGAGAAATTAATCACTGCACCAATAATTATTTCACCCTAAAGGGAGAAACCATTTGAACTTATGTGTTATCCAAGTGATTATGTGATTGGAGTAGCATTGAGGCTAAGGTATGATAAAGTTTTTAAAGTCATTTACTATTCTAGTAAAACTCTTAATGAGGCTCAAATTAATTATACCACAACTGAATAAGAGTTATTAGTTATAGTTATTGCTTTTGAAAAATATAGACCTTATTTAATTGGAGCTTAATGTTTTGTGCATACAAACCATCCAACTATCAAATATTTAATGCAAAAGAAGGATACGAAACCTAGACTAATTAGATGGATACTTCTTCTGCAAGAATTTAATTTTATGATAGTTGATAGGAAGAGAGCCGATAACTAAATAGATGATCATCTGTCATGATTAGAGTGATAAGTTATCTGAATTTGAGAAAGAAGTTATAGAAACTTTCCGTGATGAACAACATTATACTATTATGGGAAGCAAATTGCCTTGGTATGCTGATATTGTGAATTATATTGTAAGTGATATTGTACCATCTGATTTAACAAGACAACAACAAAAGAAGTTTAAATATGATGCAAGATTTTATTTTAGGGATGAGCCCTATCAATATAGACAGTGTAAGGATCTGATTATTAGGAAATGTGTGCCACAAGAAGAAACGAATTTGATTATTCAATGATGTCATGATTTTGAATTTGGAGGTCATTTTGGTGCTGATAAAACTGCTTTTAAAATTTTACAATATGGATTATATTGGCCTACTCTTTTTAGAGACGTTTATAGATATATTAAATCATGTGATCAATGTCAGAGAGTAGGTAATATCTCTAAAAGAAATGAGATGCCTCTAAATTATAATTTGGAAGTTGAAAATTTTTATGTATGGGGATTAGATTTTATGGGACCATTTACTCCTTCATTTGAAAATTTATATATATTGGTTGCCGTTGATTACGTCTCGAAATGGATTGAAGCTATTGCTTTACTTAGATGTGATGCTCAGAGTGTTTCAAAATTTTTAAAGAAAAATATATTTATAAGATATGGAACACCGAGAGTTATCATACTTGATGGTGGATCCCATTTCAGAAATAATCAAATTAAGAGATTAATTAAGAAATATAATATTATTCATAGAATCTCTACTGCTTATCATCCCCAGACTAGTGGTTTAGTAGAAGTGTCTAATCGTGAAATTAAGAGAATTTTGGAGAAAACTGTGGATAATCATAAATTAGATTGGTCTGCTCGATTAGATACTGCTTTATTGGCTTATAGGACTGCTTTTAAAACCCCTATTGGAATGTCTCCTTATAGACTATTGTTTGGTAAAACTTGCCATTTGCCGGTTAAATTGGAGCATAAAGCAAATTGGGTGATAAAAGAGTTGAATTTTAATTTGAAAAATGCTTGAGAGAAAAGATTTATATAATTGAATGAATTAGAGGAGATTAGAAATGCATCTTATCACAATGATAGCATTTATAAAGAGAAAATGAAATTGTGGCATGATCGGAAGATATTGAGAAAGAAATTGGAATTTGGACAAAAAGTTTTATTATACAACACAAGATTGAAGTTATTTCCTGGAAAGCTCAAGTCTAGATGGTTAGGACCTTTTACAGTTGTAAAAGTTCATTCTTTTGGAGCTGTTGATATTAAAGATTCTGATACTGGAAAGATTTTCAAAGTTAAAGAGCATCGATTAAAGCCTTACTTTTACAGGTTTCGACCTGACTTCAAAGAGGTTTTAATGCTGAGTCATCTCGATTAACTGAATGGTTTGTCGGGCCGACGACGTTAAACCAAGCGCTTTATAGGAGGCAACCCATGTGTATCTGTGTGGTGTGTTTGCTTGTTCGATGTAGTTGTGCTTTTTAGATAGTTAGTTTTGAATCTTAATTACTACTAAATACTTTTAAAAGTGATAAATGGTGGATCGAATTGAGATATTGAAATATTTTGGGCCAAACGAAGTTCGGTGAGAATTTTTGACCATTGGCGCCGCTTGTCCCAGAGTGGGCGCCGCTGACGCCTTATCGCAGAGTACTATTGAACTTACAGGTTTCAGCGCCGCCGGCACCCTATCGAGCGCTGCCGGCGCCCTATCGAGCGCTGCTGGTGCCCAAAACCTGTTGATATTTTTTGAAGTTTTAAAATACGAGTTTTTGCGGTTTTGAGTGGGATCTTCGTTCTTATAACTCCCTAAACTCCATTTTAGACTTCCTTACTCCAGAAAAATGAAAACTACCATTCCCAATTCGCATCCTATGGATTCCTACTCTATGGAAACCCCTCGATCTCTTATTTTCAACCAAAGGAAGTTCATAAGTTTCGAGGCGCAGCGTTTGTTCAACAAAGTGATGATGAAGAGGAGGATTATCAAGGAAAGGGGCTTCATAAATCGAGGTACGGATAATCCTACTACTAGAATTGAAGAGATATTTAAGGAGAGATGTTAGGAAGTGCTTTGCTACACTACCGCTACCGTAGTTGTTCCTGTCATGAAAGAATTCTATGCAAATCTTCGCGGGATCAACCAAGGGTTCGTATTTATATGTGGTAGGTTTGTACAATTCACTCCTGCACGAATTATCGATCTCTTTATGATTGAGAATGTACTTATTTGCCATTATTCTAATTTCAATGCCACGAGTGATAATATGAATGATGTGTATCGTTATTTGACGGATAAGAATGAGGATTGGGAAATTAGAGAAACTGGATATATTAGTTTCCCATCTGCATCTCTAAATCCAGTGTCAAAGCAGTGGCATTACTTTATTTCGGCAAAGTTATTTCCAACATTGAAGATTAGCAAGGTAACCAAGGAAAGTGCCATTTTGAATTTATGTATTCAAACTGGGAGGTCGATTGACATTGGTAATATAATTGTGAAATCAATTTTGGGATTAATTGTTCACGGATCTAAATTTGGGCTTGGACACCCGTCCACCATATTTCTGTTATATAGTCAATCACAAGTTCCATATGAAATTTGGGAAAAGGTTCTTCTTCCATGGAGGCCTATTGATCCAACTAATCCTTATGACTACCAAATAGTGGGGGATGAAGATGATATGAATTTGCTTGCTGATCAACCAACACAGACTTCATAACCGATTCAACTCTATATTCCTGAAGGTTTCAGAATGATATTGAAGAGCATCAAACAATTTGAGAAAGAGGTACAAAACATTATGAATGCAATCAATAACATTTCTGATTTATTCAATCATATAGATTGGAGAATGAAGGAACAATTCGATCACACTGGTCAATTTAAGATGGGCTTGATCAATCTGATGAAGAAGAACGCAGTGATTGCTGAGGATTCATCTGACGAATTTCCAATTTGTCCATTCTATAATTTGTTCGTGCATCAGCAATCAATTGGAGACATTAGAGGAGAGGATAGTTATGAAACCGATGTGGAGTAATTATTGGATTCTACTTATGTTTATTGTGTGTTTAATCTACTTTGCTTAATTATGCTTGGTGTGTAGTATTTACTTTGCTTTGTAATTTAAATTTGGATTTGGATATGCTTACTTTCATTGTGTGCTTAGATTTTAGTGTTTTCTTATCGTAGAGTACTTGCAGCACTAATCATCTAAGAGTTTTTGGTTTGGTTTGAATGAACATGTTTGGTGTTTATGTTGTAACATGGATTATATATATATAAGTTTGTTGTGTATTGTTTGTGTAAAGAATTGTGTTAATTATGGCTTGTGAGATGAAGTAAATGCTTATTGAAGTGTTAAACATCATTGTGGAGTCGAAACGATCAAAATAACGAAAAAAATTTTCGAACCCATAAAAAATTTTGGACTGGCGCCGCCGGCGCTCAAATCCAGAGAGTTTGGCATACTTTCTTAAATAGAGCGCTGCTGCGCTCGAATAAAGTAAAAGGCCGAAAACCCTTGATTTCACGATTTTTACCCTGGGACCCACAGATTTTTCCATTGCTTTCTTTTTCCTCCTCCATTTTTGCGATTTTGACGACCTAGGGCTTGCTAGATTTCGGATTTGAGTCGATTTCAAAGCTTTTCGAGGCTGGATCTACACTTCTCTTGGTAAGAGCTTCACTTTAAGTTAAAATTTTTTTATTTTCACCATGGAAATCTCTCACATTGCTTAGGTGGGAATTTTTGGATTTTTGAAGAGATTTAGAGATTTCCATGATGAAACTTGCTCTTACTTGTTAGAATAGTGATTGGAGTTTGATACATTGTGAATTTGGAATTTATTGGAATTTTCTTGCAAATTTTAGAAATTTACATGGCTCCAAGGATGAGTAAAGGGAAGAGGAAATTAGATTTTGATGAAGAAAAATTCATTAATATTAAAGCACAATTTTGCTTTAACTCTTACCTTTACAATAAGAAGTGTATCCAAGATCTAGCTTTTGATAGTCCTGGCGGATCTGTAGAACAATAAATTACAGAACACAACTGGGAACGATTTTGGTTTTTTTACTGCGAATGCTATTATGGGAATTTTTAGAGAGTTCTATGCTAATATACCCTGGACTGAGACTGAGTATGTGTTAGCTAGAGGAAAATTGGTTGAGTTTACTCCTCAGCGTATCAATGCTTTCTATCAGACTCGGGAACCATTTATTTGTAAATATGAAAACTTTGATATTCAAAAAAATATGAGAGAAGTGATTGCTTTTCTGACGGATGGAAGAGTGGATTGGAAATAAGTCAAAAACAGATGATTAACTTCCCTGCTTCAACATTGAATGTCGTTTCAAAAGTTTGGCATTATTTCATCTATGCAAGACTTTTACCATCTTATCACCACAGTGATGTTATTAGGGATAGAGAAATTCTGAACTATTGTATTCAGAAGATGAAAAAAATTGATGTTGGAACTATTATCTACAAGAACATTCAGACTATTGCTAGAGGTGAGACTACTAGTGATTTAGGGCATCCTGCTTTAGTTCATGCCCTGTGTGTATAGTATAGAGTGGATTTTAACAGTTCTGAAGAAGTGGCTATACCGTTGAGACCAATTACAAAAGCTATTATCCGTACTTATGAGTCTCATGTGGGAGCCCGAGTTGAGAGTAGGAGTGCTGATATTCCTACTACTAGTTATGATGTTCCTTCTACATCTGAGCCACCTACCTTATCTGATATTATAGAGCAACTGAGATTACATAGTGCTGGTGTAGATAGACTCTATGGTAGGATGGATGTGTTTGAGGCCAGGAGTGATGTGAATGAAGATTATCTGCAGAGGAGAGTTGAGTTTGATATTGCCTATTATGATGCTCAGGTCAGATTTACGAGGGGGGAGTCTGATGTGATATTTCCTACTTGCCCCAACTATACACCATATAGACCTGACCCTGGTGATGACCTTGCTGATGATCCTGGTGATGGAGATTGGTAGATTTTTTGTTTCTATTTTTGTTGTTCTTGTTGTATAATGTTGTACTGTTATGATGTAGTAGTTATTTGTTTTTCATGTGACGTGTAATCCTGTTAGTGTATTGTTATGTTGTATTGAAACATTAAAATTGTTAGTTGAACTGTGTAGTGTTGTGATAGTTTGTTTAGTAGTTAAGGTGTTTTGTTGCATGTTTAAATGTTTAAAGTTAATTTCTCTTTACCCATGCAAATATTTAAAATTGTTATATCACCGTTACTAATTGTTTCATGCCTGCTAGTTGCAAATTTTGAGTAATACCAGATAGCTGTTGAATATTTCAAGATCTTAGCACAAAAAGGTTAGTTTTTTTTTACTCTCTACTGTTTCAAATTTACTGAAAAATTTAAGTTTTGGGGAGGGTAGTGAAATATTAACTTTTATTTGTTCTCAATTTATAAATTTTCAAAAATTATTAGCATAACTTCTGGCAGTTGAACCTTATTGTAGGTAACTAAAAATTTTTATTTCAGTTGAATATTATGGAAGGATTGTATGAAAGTTTTTAGTAATAAAGATTAATTTTATAAGGGTAAGATATTTGGTATGAAAGGATTTGATTATAGTTAACTATTTAAACTAAAGAAAACTGTATTTTTGAAATGTTAAGGGACTTAAAGTATTGTGTGTTAAGAAAAGATTGTGACTTTATGATGAATAATAAAGCTTGTACTTAATTATAAAGTATGGAGGTGTTTCAAGTTTGAATTTTAGAAAGAGGAGAGTAAAGTTCAAAATCATTAAAGGCTATTTAGATATAGTAATCCTCATTAAGAAAAACGGAATGAAAAGAAAAGAAGGATTGAAAAATAATCTCAAAAAGAAAAAGAGAAAGAAGAAAAAGAAAAGAAAAAGAAAGAAAAATATTTATTAAGAGAAGCTTGAGGTGATGTCTGATCAAAAATTGGCTTCACTTGAGTCACCCTAAAGGGAGAACTTGATTTCATTTCTGAATTTATATTTAAAGTATTGGCCTACATTCTGATGAAGTTTGCATGAACTCCTTTTTCACATAGTCTTTCAAGGCACTCTTAATGTCACAAATTATAGTTTATCTTGAAATAAATAGAATTCTAGAACCCTTGGACTTGATTACTGAATATTCTTATACCTGTAGTATTGACCTGAGTTACTAAATTTCTTTCTTAAGATCTAACCAATATATTCTTTTGAATGAAAAAATTCAGTGTCATACAGTTGAAAAGTACATTGCCTAGAGTTATATTTAAAGTAGTAAAAGGATTACTTGAGGAAAAGTAAAAGTTAAGTTTGGGGGATTTTGATGCACCAAAAATATATACAATTTTTGTTATATAATTTTACCCATTTTGGTGATATTGCACTTTAAAGAAAGAAATTTTTCATGATTTGTTACAGGTATGATGATTTTAGGTGATTGGAGAGAAAAGAAGCGAAAATGAACAAATTTGGAGCAAAAAAAGAGCAAAAAGAAGGAAAACAGGTTCTGGCGCTGTCGGCGCCAGAATGGGCACCGCCGGCACCATTTTCTTGAGAGTTCTGCAATTTATTGGCACGATAGAGCGCCAACGGCGCCCTATTGGGCACCGCTGGTGCCTAAAGTTGCTGGAATTAAAATTTGAAGAGTTTTGGCGACTTTTTGAAGGGATGCCTATGGAAACTCTTAGGATTTCGTTCCTAACTTATAAGTAACTATTTTTTGGACGAAAATGGGGGTCTCTCTCGCTATCTCTTGCTGGGATTGGTGTGTGTTAAGTGTTAGGGTTTAGGAGAAGAGTGTTTAGAATTGAGGATTTGAGAGGAATTCTTCTCTAAGGATTGAAGGAGAAGAAGTAAAGTGAGAGATTGCTTCTTCCTTTCCATTCTAAAGAGGGAACTAAGTGTTATAAATAAGAGAGAAAATGACTCAAAGGAACTTCAAGGGAATTGCATTGGGGAAGAGAAAGAGATAAGTTGTAATTTCTCTTGTGGTTTGTATGACTTTTCTTTTATATATAAAATCTATGTTTTATTGTATCTTCTTCATGAATTCTGAGTGGTCTCCCTTATCTTTCTTCTCTTATAGAGATGTGATGATGGATTGATGTGGATTTAACGAGCTTTTAATGTATTGAATAAATTGTAATGGTTTTTCATTTCGAACTTAATTTACTTTTCAATTTGGACAATTGAATTGTTAAAATATGTTGTTGAACATTACTTCTGAAGGGATTTAATGCCCTACAACAATAATGAAGAATCCATTCAATTTTCATGGATGAATTGCGTAGTTCATGGGAATTAAGTGCAAATAAATAGGGAAATGTGTTTTTATGGACTTCAATTTGGACGTTTCAGGGTGACGAGTCGAGATCCCCAAATTGGTTCTAAGATTAGTAACTATACTCGAATGTTAGCCTTCAGGTGAAGGGTGAGTGGGAGCTCTGTAGTGAGAACCAGTATCCTTGCAGCCTAGCCTTAGACATAGTGACTAAACTTAGGATATGTCAATGTTCTTTTCATGCTTAGAAGAGGGGGGTACTCTTTTAAGGGTAAAGAAACATTTATGCACCTATTTGGCACAATAACATAGATATTTGTTCCATATCATCAACACATCACATTCTCATTGCAAGAGGAATGATACTTTTCTCATATATCAAAAACCTTTCAAATGCATAGTTTTGTGTGTCTGTCAGTTAATTTTATTTTCAAAGTTGTTAGAAGTAATTGTAGTTTAATTAATTGTTACTATTTTCTGCATAGTGGTAGTACAAGTAAGTATTAAACATTAAGTGCAATTTGAGTATCAGATTTCAGTTCTACATTATCTATTGTGAAACACTTTCTTCTACTTCGTAACTTCCATGTGAGATCGATAATCAGGACTCCATTAGTGCCCTGTATTACTTGATACAATATGTATACTTGCGTTGAGTGCTTGGACTTTACCAAATCATTATAAACATATATAAATTTGAGTTCATAAATCCTTGCAATATAAAATTCTGTAAATGTCCCGGTTAGGATCTTCTTCTCTTAGCTGGAATTAGGTATGGGAGCAATTTGGGAAGGATTCGTGAAGAAAATTTCAGCACCTCAAACTCGGTAATGGAGAAGCCATTTTTTAAAACTCACCGGAGAGGGGAGCTCAGGGCCAGGCAATGAGTGCCCTGGGCCGCTTGGGGTGAGGGCTGTGCAGGGCAGCTAGGCAGTGAGGTCCAAATTTAGGTTTAAAGGGGTATGGGGGTGCTCAGGCTGAGTGTTCTGGCGGCTAGGTCAGCCAGCAAGGACAGGGCAGGCGGCTAGCAGGCTGAGGAGGAGTGGAGGAGGAGCTCAGTTCATTCAATTGGGCAAAGAGGTTGCTTAAACAATAGTTTAAGGATGGGACTTAAACTTAGCCAAAAGGCTAAACCCAATGGTCCAAAGTGGTGGACCTTTGGTCCATGGCTCAAGGGGCCTGAGTTGGGTCAGGTCAAACCAGTTCTAGGAGGTCTAGGATTAGCTGCCATGAAGTGGGTTTGGTCAAATTGGTTTAATTGAGTTCAATTTAAGTGTCATTAGGTCATAGGTCCAATTTAGGTCACCTTGGGTTTAGGTTAGGCTTGCTTAGGTTTAAGCTTGATTTGGACCAAGTTTATTAAGCAACATTGTGTATATGATTGTAAGGAAGATTTTTCATGAAGACTTGGAGTGGTTTTGAGTTCATTGGGGGTTCAATTTGGTGAATTTTGGGATTTTGGCCAATTTAGGGCAAGTTGGCTAAGTTTGGGTTTAGGTTGGGCTAGAGTGGCGTTTAGGCCCAATTGAAGGTTCGAAATGGTTTAGGGGAATGTGGTGAAGAGTCCCCAATATTAATTGGGTGGAAAATTTGGGAATAGGGCAATCAATTTAGGAGATTTTGGGCATATGTTATGTTTGGGTCAAAATTCGGTAAACTTGGTTAAAGTGATTTTGGGTAAGATTTGCGCTTAAATTGGGGACAATTGATGATTCAATTCAATTTAGGGGAGTGTTATGAAGGGTTTAGAATTGAAATTGGGGAGAAATTGATTGGTATTAGGTCTATGTGGGGGATTTGGGTCACATAGGTAAATTTGGGGATTTTGAGTTTTAAGTAAAATTAAACTCAAATGTGGGTTAATTGAGCTTAGATTTGGTTTAGATTGACATTGAGGATATTGAATTAAATTTTATAATTGAAATTGGGTAAGATTGGGATCAATTGGGTCAAGATTGGGTTTGATTTAGGCAATTTTGGGTTAAATGGGTCAAATTGGGGCTTTTAGTTAAATTGGACTAAATTGGCCAATTTGGGTCATGTGGTAGTTGAGAGAAATGAAATTGGGAATATTTGGGATGTTTTGGAAATTTATGGGAATTTTTGGAATTTTAGGCCAAAAGGGGTATTTAGGTTATATGGAGGTTATTTGGAGTGTATTGAGGTCTTTTGGTGGATTCAAGAGGTGGAAACTGTTTTGAAATGATTGTGAGGAATTTTTGGAATTTTAGGTAATTTTTGGGGAATTTTGGATGATTTTAGGGTGGATTTTAAGGTTATTTTAGGTATTTAGGATATTTTGGGGCAAAAGGGTTTAGAAATTGAATTTTTGGAAAAATTGGGATTGGTTAGAGGTCAGTTGTATGAAATTGTTTGAATTGAGCCATGGACCAAGGGTCACCCTCATTTGGTCCTTTATGTGTTGGTACTAGCCAAACCCTAGCCTGAGGCTAAGAGCTTGGGAAAACCACTTACATGAGTTTCCAAAAAGTTAGGGGATCAAAGGTAATGTGCTTTGTTTAGGGTTTATGAGAGTGTAGTGTGAGTGTGGTGTAAGCTCCAGACCTCCGATGGTAGTTCCTTTGGCCTGACCACCTATAGTTGACTTCCCCTGGGCTTCCTTATGCTTGTTCTCTTCCTCCCAAAGCTGGAGGTTAGGACTTAAGCATATGAAAACTCCCAGTGAAGTAAGAAAAATTTGAATTTCTATGGGGAGGGTTCCATGACTAGTCTTCTAAGAAAGTCACCAAGAGAGTCCTATGGCTAGAACCTAGGCTATTATAAAGAGAGACTAGACCTCAACCAAAAGTGAGGTCAACAAATGGACTCCCAATAAGTGTGGTATGCTACCGACGAGATCAACAAAACCAACACAATCGTCTGAGTTAAAACTCAAGAAAAACACAGAATTTAGCAAGAAAGTTTTCGGTGAGGATTAGGAGATAGAACTTCAAGTCCCGGGAATTCTCGCTAGGGAAGGAAAATGGAATACCTTCATGAGAGAAGCTATGGATTTTAAGCTTTCAAACTCTGAAGAAGTCTAACCCGAATCGATTTGAATTTGGAATTTGGATTAGGAATTTGATTTGATTTTGGATTTAAATTTTTGAGTTCGAATTTTAATTTAACTTTGAGTTTTAATTTTAAATTTTATGGAATTCATGGAAATTTCAGAATTTGTGGAATTTTAAATTTTGAAGATTTTAATTTTGTGGGAAATTTTGAGTGTAGAGGGGAAATCAGAATTTCAGCACCGATCCCGGAATTTTCGTGGATGTGGAAAAATTTCTCGAAGAGGAAATGGAAAATTAGAGAATTTTGAGGGAAATCAGACGGCTAAGCTCCGTTCCCAGAATTTCATGGAGGATGGAAAAATTTCTCAAATGGGAGATGGAAAATTAGGAAATTTTGAGGGAGATCTCGGGGAGGAAAGCTCAAGGACTCACATCCGACCCAAGGTGTCACATTAGGAGGGAAAGCTCAAGGACTCATATCCAACCTAAGAGGTGACAGAAAGGGATCAGAACTCAGGTACTGATCCCAAAATTTTATTTGAGGAGAATCTGGTAAAACTTGGTATTTGAGTTTCAAAGAAAGCAATTTGGTGCAATTCGGCCAAGATCAGTGGCCATTGCAAGGTTTGCAGAACTTCAAGATATTTCAGATTTATGAGGAATCACATTATATGAAAAGCGTCACATTTCGGGGAGTGCCTACGAAAGCGAGGGGGTTTGAAGATGAGTGCAAAGACTCAGGATCTCGAGAAAGAGAAGATTATCATTAGTTTGTTTTTAATTCGTCATTTTCTTTCAATTTCTTTTGTTTCATTATGTTTCATTTAATTTCATTTTGATTTTAACTTTCAATTTTAAATTTCAATTTTGATTTTATTTCAATTTCATTTTCATTTGACTTAAGATTCATGTTTATTTTAGTTTTAATTTCATCATGTTTTCTTTTTATCCTTTTCTTCTGTATTATTATTCTTGTCCTTTTCATTTTGGAACCAAACACGTGGTTCTACGGCTTTCAACTATCGCACTGAAAAGAAATCATTTCTGAAAACATAAATCTTCATTATTTCTACCGAAAGTAGTACAACTGATCACATGCTAACAAGCACCCAAAAGTAGATCATGCGTACAAAATTGAACAGAGCTGACATATCATGTCATCTGACTGCTACAAAATGGTGGCGACACTGATACACCTAAAATATATAGTGTTTCTATGCATATTTTTATACCTATTTTTGATGATATTGCACTTTAATAGAAGGTATTTTGTGTTTTTCTTGCAGGTATGATGAAAATAAGTGATTATAATGAAAGGAGCAAAATTAGATCAAATTTGGAGCAAAAAAAATGAAAAAAATTAAAAATTAAACATTGGCGGCTAAGCGCCGCCGGCGCTTAGCCACCACAGTTAAAAATCAAATTTTCATCATTTTTGGCGCCAATTTCAAGGGGTGTTTGAAGCAACTTTTGGTGGTGAATTTTTTAACTTCCCATGGGCGGTAAATTTAAATGAAGGGATGCATCTTTTGGTGGATACGTTGAATCGGGACCTGATTTAAAGAGACACCAAGGCACCTTTTGGAAAATTATATCATGAAGACTTGGAGTTAGTTTGTAAGAGTTGTTAGGGAGTCTAGTTTTCAAGAGTCTTTTCTAGTTTCAGTTTCATCTTCTAGTTTCAAAGAGTTTTACTTTCAGTCTTCTATTGTTTAGAGTTATTTAGTTTAGTTTTAGAGGAGAAGGGTTGGTGTGAAACTTTCTTTCCACCAATTTTTCTTTCATCCATTTATCTAGTTTTTAAGAAGTCTAAAGTCAGAGTTGGAGTCAATAGAGTTGGGCGCCAACCTCTGTAGTGTTATCCTGTGGAAAGTCAAGTTACAAAGGAACTTCTGGAGTCTTGTAAAGAGGATTTTCCAACAAGTTTATTTCTGTTTTCATATTTAGTTTTTCTTGTTGTGTTTTCTTTATGATTTCTATTTTCAAATCAATGTTTGCTTGTGTTTTCTCCATGAATTCTGAGTAGTGTTCTTAATTTTTTTCTTTCTTAAATGAAGAAGTAATTAATTTATGTAGGATTGTTGTGGAATGTATAAGTGTTTAAAGTTGGAAAAAGTTGTGAAGATTTAATTCCATGAACTTAATTTACTTCTTAATTTGGCTGAGTTAAGATGTTAAAATTTTTGTTGTGAGATTATGTAAGATCTAATGTAGTATTGTCTCAAACAACAATTGGTAAAAATCACACGCAATTATATGGGTGAGAATTGTAGTCCATATAATTGATTGCACATATATTGGGTGATATGTTTTAATGGGGAGTAAAATTTGTGGTCTTTAGAGTGACAGGCTAAAGCCCCCTAATTTGGTTTGATATTTTAAATTTTGTTATGAGAAGTTAGGCCCCAGGTGGATGGAATCGAGGGAACTCTAGAGTGAGAGCTAGTATCTTCCCTGCCTAACCATGTTCATGATTTTAAAATATCAAATTAACCAATGTTCTTTATAGAACCAAAGGTAAAAAATAAATTTGCTCCTATTTATCACAACACAATTTAAATACTTCCACAAAAATAATTTCATAATTATTACTACTATATAAAAGAAAGAAAAATATATTTTATTTCCTAGTGTTTTATACCACATTTTAAAGTTTTGATAATTTTCATTTCCTGCTTAACTTTTATTAAAAATACCAAAAATAATTTTGAAGTTTTCAAATCAAAATATACTTTCAAAAGTCATTTAAGAAGTAAAAATATAATTTTCTTAATTCTTTAAAAAGTTTTTACATTTCCCAGTGGGTTCGATATCTCTGGGCTTAATCAGAAAGTCCTATATTACTTGATAAATGATATGTATACTTGCGTAGTATCCCATATTATAAAATCATAATTTTTATATCTAAATCATCAACACATATATTCGGTGTGGACTCAAGTTTTAGGTATACATATATTTATCGGGGATCAGACACCTACTGTCATGACCCGTTGAAATGGGTAGATTTCTGTTATCTGAAACTGCTACGGGGACAAGCCAACCTGCCAAGGTTACGCTCCGGAACAAAAGTCCCCTCGCGAACACCTGGAGGTGCAGCCGTCGCAGTGGCAAAGGACGAAGGTTCTCCAGTTATGGATCTAGCTCATAGTAGAATGACGCTTTGTCTTCATCTGTTCTTCTGAAAGTGACTGACACCCTTTTTCTTGGAACTCCTTGGATGCAGTGCTTTGCTAAATTTGCTCCATTTCCTTTTAATACCAGCACTGATCTGAATAATAGGGGAATTTCAATAGAACCTCAGAACTCTCCCGGTCTGACAAACTGGATTTCATGTCCAAATAAGATATTGTTTTCACTTATTAAGGAGAATGTACAGAAGGGTCTCACAAAGTCATGATGGTCGATATGAGGTTGGATACAGTCCTCGTCCTCATAAATATTTATGATGCAGCTGTTAGGAATACAATCTGCAAGCAACACGTGCCACTCGACCATCCTCTTTAACATCTTCTTGATATGTGGCGGCATCGGATCCACCTCATCATGCTGCAAGATCCTCGGGAGATTTCCTTGTCGATCTATCACGAAGTTGTAACAACAGCCACACTGGAAAGTGACTCTGCCTTTTTCACATTTCCATTTTGATGGCTCTGTATATGTCCTTGGCCTCAGACGGCCTGCTCTGCCCAATTCTTGTAGAGTGTTGATGCAGTACAAAGTTTCTTCTTCACTCTTCCTCGAGAATACATCAGTGTATAGCTCAAGTCCTTCCAGGATATTGATGAACTTTCCTTGTATGTCTTCGTAGTGTTGAAATTCTTGCTTTCTGATTCTTCTAATCTTCACCATGACGTAATCCGGAACTCCTCACGACGGTGATGGTAGGACGAAATGTGGCACGTACGGATCTACCTCAGGATATTCCTGGGTTCTGAGTAGCATTGAGGTAGTTGCGTACGCCTCAAATGTGCCATATTCTTCAACCTATAACACATGACATTCTGAGCATTCTGAAAATGCCTCTTACACCGTAGGCAGTCTGGGTAGACCTGAGTTGCAAGTCGGACACCCAGCCAAGATTTCTTCCATCGGAATGAATGTCAGCACGTGATCCTCTGCAATCTCCGGCTCAGTATCGGTGCACGGTGCACTGTCATTTGTTTCTTTCATTTCAGGATTACAAGAATCTTCTGAAATGGGAGATAGTGCGGCGGCTAGTTCTCGAGCCTGTCTCATCTCTATCATGTACAAGAGGCGACACTTGCAGAGATTTGTATTTCTTCTCTTTATTCGTGCCAATGGCACATCTAGAGCTCTACCGGCTGAAGCAACAACAAGATCACCTCTTGGAGTAGTGTTCATGAATGTAATCTGAGTATGTCTCATATTAAAGAGGTGTAGGTCGACAAATCCCCCAGTTCCTCTGTATCCTGACGTTTTCCCGGTCTCTCTGTGACCACTTTTCCTCATCGATTTCATGTCTGTGGCCTTCTTTTCATTTGTGTCTTTATTCAAGACACAAAGTCTAAGCCGTTTATGGAGGCAAACACTAACTCGCAACCCGACACCACCTGCACAAATAAACAGGGGAAATGTCAGTGGGTGGTGTTGTGCATAGACAAGAACATGGACAAAAAATCATTATCTTTCAAGTTTTAATACGTTTTATAATTGTTTTGATGCCATTATCTTATTTAATATAATCTTATGAGTTTTTGATTTAGAAATTTCAATAAGTTTATTTTATTATGTGAGAAAATATTTTTTTATTTCATTCAACTTTTATTTTATTACAAGATTTGTACCCAGTCACAGACGCTGGTCCTATTCTACATCGGAATGAAAATATTTCTTCAGATTCCACATGTTACATAATATTTCTTAAGATATCGTCCATTTATCGGCAACATGGGTCTCTCCCCTTGAGAATCTACCAACTGGTACGATCCTCCAGAGTATATCTTCTCGATCAAGAATTGTCCCTCCCAGGTCGGTTCAAATTTTCCACCTATCTTACGGTGTGTAAGAATATGCCTTCTGAGAATGAGTACGAGATCACCGATTTTGAATGATCTCGGGTGGACCAACTTATCATGGGCTTGAATCATCTTTGCTTGGTAGAGTTCCAAATTCTGTTGCGCAAGCAATCTTCTTCCTTCAAGACTTTCCAGTTCCGTCAGTCGTAGTTTGGCGTTTCCTTCTGTTAAAATTTGATTGGCGATGGTGATCTGGAGTGACGATAGCTGAACCTCTAACGGAAGGACTGCTTCAGACCCGTACACAAGTGCATACGGTGTAGATTGTGTCGGTGTTCTGACTATCATTCTGTAGGCCCACAAAGCTTCTAGCAATTTCTCGTTCCATCCTCTTTTGTTGTCGTCGAGCGTCTTCTTTAGAATTTGAATGAGCGTCTTGTTGAAGGCTTCTGCCAAGCCATTTGCTTTGGGGTAGTAAATCGTAGAGTATCTCCAATCGATCCCGTGTCTTCTGATGATGTTGTTGATATTTGTACTTTTGAAGGCAAACCTATTGTCCGAGATGAATCTTCGAGGCGTACCAAAGCGGTTGACAACCTGATTTCTGAAGAAATGTAGAACTTGTTGTGCTGTAACCTCCCGTAGTGGAACTGCCTCTGCCCACATGGGGAAGTAGTTTGTAGCTGCGAGTATAAATCTGTGTCCTTTAGAAGACGGAGGGTCTATCAGACCCACTATATCCGTGCCCCAACACTCGAATGGCCACGAGGCGATCGTGGGGTGTAGAACATCCGGAGGTTGGTGCAAGACCACTCCGTGCACTTAGCATTGATGACAATTCTTTGCTGTATCCATGCAGTATGTCATCATTGCTGGCCAGTAGTTTCCGAGTCTCCTGATTTTCATCTTCATTTTCGGTCCTCACTGGTGAGCACCACACAATCTGGCGTGCACTTCTTTGACGATTTTATGTACTCTGCTCTTCTGAGGCATCTGAGCCACATTTGATCAAAAGATCTTCTGTATAAAACACTGTGAATTAAGGCATATGAGAGAGCTCTTTTCTGAATCTGAGGCGTTGCTGATTTGTCTTCCGACAACCATCCTGTCTGCAAGTATTCTATTAATGGCTGACGCCAATCTTCTATATCGTCTGACACTGTAGCAGCAATCTCTTCTTTTCCAATCTTATGGAAACTGTCGAGGTCGATTTGTGACAAAACCAAATGTCCCTGTACTGTAATATCTATGGAGTCTTCGAGTGGACAAGCCAACTCTTTGGCGAGTTTAGCTAAAGCATCAGCGCGGGTGTTTTCTGCTCGAGGAATTCTATAGAATATCACACTCAGAATTTTCTTGAGTAATTTCATCGTATACCGATGGTATTCCTCTTATCTCGGTTTTAGAATTTTGTATTGTCCTGCCACTTACTGAATGATGAGTTGTGAGTAGCCATAAATGGTAATGTCCGTTATTTCCATTAGTATTGCTAATTCCAAACCGGTGATTAAAGCTTCGTATTCTGCTTCATTATTGGTACATGGTTTTGACAAATGATAAGAGAATCTCAACATCACCTGATCAAGAGTCACGAAGATCAAACTGATTCCTGCTTTGCCTGGTATCACTGTCTGTTGTCCTTTATCTCTTCAGGCTGATGACGCTCCGTCGAAGTACATTTCCTAAAGTTTGGCACTGGGATACTTTATTTGTATTATTTGTTCATCTGGTATTTCATCATTTAGCAGGGACCCAGCTGACATTGGGCGTGTTGCAAGAAAATCTGCGAGAATCTGCCCTTTGATAGCGCGAAGGGGAACAAAAGTTATGTCAAATTGCAATAAGATGATCGACCACCTTGCTAAGCATTCGGAAAGTGTTGTTCGGGTCATCAAATATTGCAATGGATTAACTTTCGAGATCAGGTTGACCTTATGAGATAACATGTAGTGTCTAAGCTTTTGAGATGCGAAAACCATAGATAGACAATGCTTCTCAATAGGAGGATACTTTACTACTATCGATATTAGACGTCGACTCAGATAGTAGAGTGTGTTTTCTTTACCCTCATCATTGACTTGGGCAAGTAAGGCTCTGAGGACTCATCCAAAGCCACAGTGTAAAGTATCAACGATCTACCCGGGATAGGGGCTGCCAAAATAGAAGATGTCGTTAGATATCGTTTAATATCTTTGAAAGCCATTGACACGGCTCTCCCCAGACAAATATGACATCCTTTCGAAGTAAGTTCGAAAAGGGGAGACACCTTCCTGACAAATTAGATATAAAGCATCTTAGGTATGCCAATTTGCCTTGAAAAGAATGTAATTGTATCATGGTTTTGGGATGAGGCATTTCTAATATTGCTTTAATCTTTTTTGGGTCTATTTCAATTCCCCGATGATGGGCAACAAATTCTATAAATTTTCCAGAGGTAACGCCGAAAGCACATTTCAAGGGATTCATCTTTAGATTGTATTGCTGTAATCGTTCAAATACGATCCTCAAATCATTTAGGTGATTCTTCTTTACTTTGCTCTTGATGACCAAATCATCCACGTAGCATTCCACTTGGTTGTGAATGAGGCCATCGAAGATCTTTGTCATTAATCTTTGTTATGTTGCTCCTATGTTCTTCAATCCAAATGGCATCACGGTGTAGTAGTAAATTCTGATCGGAGTTCTGAATGCTGTAAGTGTTGCATCTTCTGGGGCCATCTTGATTTGATTATAGCCTGACGATCCGTCCATGAAAGAGAAAATTTTGTTCGACGACACAATGTCTACCATTAACTTTGGTATCAGTAATGGAAACTCATCCTTCGGGCATGCTTTATTTAAATCCCTGAAGTCGACACACACTCGGATCTGTCCATTTTTATTCTTTACTGGCATGACATTAGCTAGCCATGTGGATATTATTCCTCTTGGACAAAGTTAGCGTATATTAATTTCTTTATTTCTGCTGTAACTTATTGTTCAATTTCTAGGCATCTCCTTCTGGGAGCTTGCTTTACCTGTATTGTACTTTGATCCACTCCTAGTCGGTGAATTGTGACCTCTGGAGATAGTCTGGGCATTTCGTCTTAGCTCTAACCGAAGCAATCTTTGAATTCTAATAGTAACTTGACCAAGTCTGTAACCTCTTCTTCGTTGAGCAACGAACTTATGAAGGTTGGCCGAGCCAGCTCCTCAGTCCTGAGATTGATTTCTTTTAATTCGTCCACAGTTGATTTGATTTCTTCTTTGAATTCTAGCGGAGCCTCTTCTAGTGGTTGATCTTCGTATTCATCTTAGACGTTCAGGCAATCTTTCACTGGCTGACTAGTAATAACCATGCAAAATTTTGAGTGATCGACGGGTCTGATTGTGCCAAACCCAAGACCTTCTTTCGAGTTGAGTTTCTTTCTTTTTGTATTCCATAACTTTCGAACAATTGTAACTTATCTTTTAGCATTTGTTTTGGCACATGTCCTTATTGAATTAACTTATGTACATATGGTGAAAATTTACAAAAAGGTAGTTCCATTAATTCAATAGAATTATCTTCTTCGAGAATTACACAAGGTTCAGAAGTAGGAGGAGAAGCTTTATAAAACTTGATCGGTTTAGGACCATCATTACAGACTTCCTCGACTTCCATACTCTTTATCTTTTGAGGATGGATCAGAGTTAGAGTCATGGCTTGCACATAATGATTAATTCATACTTGTTCCTTTCTGTATCATCTGTAGAAATATCAAACAGAGGCTTCTTCTGACTTATCATAATTGTTTCTTTATCTTCTTCAGAGCTTCCTTCTACTTCAATGCTGATTGGTGGCTTCATTCGTTCAACAATCCGGTGAGTTCTTTCTCGACCACGTCCCCGACCTCGACCTTAGATGCATGGGCTAAAAGAACCTCCACCAACTTGTTGCGAAGGAGTGGTGGGAGATCGTTGAACTGGAGCTGTATGGTCCCGTTCTCGTAGTTCTTCCAGATTTTCTGCTTTACTTGTCACAATTTCTCTTGAAAGTATTGTTTTCTTCGGGAGAGCGTAGTAGGCAGCGTCTTCGTGAATGCCTATTGATCCCAGACAAATATACGTGTGCTAATATTATTTAGATATAAAAATTATGATTTTATAATATGGGATACTACGCAAGTATACATATCATTTATCAAGTAATATATGACTTTTTGATTAACCCCGAGATATCAAACCCACAGGGAAATGTAAAAACTTTTTAAAGAACCAAGAAAATTATATTTTTACTTTTTAAAAGACTTTTGAAAGTATGTTTTGATTTGTAAATTTTGAAAATTATTTTTGGTATTTTTGATATAAAGCTAAGCAGGAAATGAAAATTATCAGAACTTTAAAATATGATATAAAACACTAGGAAATAAAATTTCTTTTTCTTTCTCTTATAAAGTAGTAATAATTATGAAATTATTGTTGTGGAAGTATTTAAATGTGTTGTGACAAATAGAAGCAAATTTATTCTTTACCCTTACCTCGTTCTATAAAGAACATTGGTTAATTTGAAATTTTAAAATTTTGAGCTCTCACTCTATAGTTCCCTTGATTCCCTCCACCTAGGGGCTAACTTCTTATAACAAAATTTAAAGTATCAAAACAAATTAGGGGGCCTTAGCCTGTCACTCTAAAGACCTCTAATTTTACTCCCCATTAAAACCATATCTCCTAATATTTTTGCATTCAATTATATGGACTACAATTCTCACCCATATAATTGCATGTGATTTTTTACCAATTGTTGTTTGAGAAAATACCGCATTGGATCTTACATAATCTCACAACAAATTTTAACATCTTAACTGGATAAATTAAGAATTAAATTAAGTTCATGGAATTAAATCTTCACAACTTATTCCAACTTTAAACACTTATACATTTCACAACAGTCTTACATAATTTAATTACTTCTTCATTTAAGAAAGAAAAAGATAAAGAAAACTACTCAAATCTCATGGAAAAAACACAAGAAAACATTGATTTGAAAATAGAAATCATAAAGAAAACATAACAAGAAAAACTAAATATAAAAACAAAAGTAAACACTTATCTGAAAATTCTCTCCACAAGACTCCGGAAGTTCCTTTGAAACTTGACTTTCCACAGGACAACACTATAGAGGTTGGCACCCACTCTATTGAATGCAACTATAACTTTAGATATCAATAAGAACTAGATAAATGGATGAAAGAAAATTTGTGGAAAGAAGGTTTCACACCAACCCTTTCTCCTCCAAAACTAAACTAACTAACTAACTATAAACAATAAAAGACTGAAAATAAAACTCTTTGAAACTAGAAGAGGACTCTAAAAATTAGAAAAGTCTCTTGAAAACTAGACTCTCTAAAAAAACTCTCTAAAACTCTCTTAGACTCATTGCATGACATAATTTTAATAATAATCCAAAAGGTGCATTGGTGTCTCTTCAAATTATGTCTGATTCAACGTATCCACCAAAAGATGCATCCCTTCATTCAAATTAGCCGCCCATCGGAAGTTAAGGAAGTCACCACCAAAAGTTGCTTCAAACAACCCTTGAAATTGGCGCCAAAAATGAAGAAAATTCGATTTTTAACTGTGGCGACTATGCACAGACCAGGCGGCGCTTAGCCGGCAAAGTCCAATTTTTTTTGCTCCAAATTTGATCTAATTTTGCTCCTTTCATCATAATCACTCATTTTCATTATACCTGCAAGAAAAACACAAACTACCTTCCATTAAAGTGTAATATCATCAAAAATAGGTATAAAAATGTGCATAAAAACACTATATATTTTAGTTGTATCAAAATCCCCCAAACTTAAAATGTTACTTGTCCTCAAGTGACTCTTAATCACATAGAAAATTTTAGCATGCAAATTATGTAATGAGTTTCTTAGGAAGGTAACAAAATTTTATTCTAGAAATGGAATAGTCCAATTCAGAAAAAATTTCAGTAATTAAGACCAACTTAAAGTTTAGAAAGTTCTTAGGTAAAGGATAATGTAAAAATATAGGTTTCTATCTAATTCAGAAATACTTGTAGATTCTTCAAAATATAGGATTCACACATTTACTTTTCTCACTTAAAATCTTTATTTGAATGTAATTTTACTTACTATATTTTAACCTTAATCATTAGATTTTCTCAGAACTTATATCTTATACTTTAGGTATGGAACCAATTTTTAATTAGGCCCTTAAATCCTCAAGCTTCTTCTTTTTTACATACTATTTTTCACTTTTTTCACTTTTTATTTTTCTTTTCTTTTCTTTTTTTTTCTTCTTTTCTTTTTTTTTCTTTTTTTTTCCTTTCTTTTTTTTTATAAGGCAATGATTACTATATCTAGATAGGCCTTTAATGGTTTTGAATTCCACCCTTCCATTTAAAATAAAGGCCTGATATACATCTTTCACTTAAAAATCATAATAATAGTATTTAAAAATTACTCTTCAATAAAAGAAATTTAAGCTTTGAAGAATAAAAGTCAAATCTTCTATTTATCCAAAAATACAACATTTCTTACTAAAGATAGTTGAACTATATTTAACACTTCTTTACTAAGGAAATTTTAACTTTAAATTTTTCATTATTACTATAAATTTTAACTAAATTCTCTTATGCATTTCTATATTCAAAATTTTGTTCCCCTAATATAACTTCATATACATAATTGTTTTCAATCTAAAATCAAATTAATTTTAAGTATTCTTGAGAACAAATAAAATTTTAAATTTTTGAAAAATATTTTTTTATTAAAATTCCCCCCCAAACTTTAATTTTTAGTTTGGATAAAACATTTAAGCATAAGAAATGATACATGGATTAGAATTAAAAACTAACATAACATGCTTGCAGGAATCTTAATATCCTAAATATGCAAGTATAACAATTTAAAAACAGGAGTAAAAAGAAATCAAATTCAAATTTTTTAGTTTTTAATTAAATAGAAATTTCAAAATCTCAAAGGACTTCTACAATAATGGAGGTTTTCAAAGTAAATACACACCAACTGAAAATAACTAAAATCACACCAATACTAGATAACAAATGGTAGTAGTAGATTTTGAAAAGTTTTAAAACATGCAGTTTTTAAATAATAGTTTTTAATAGTGTTTTATATTCTCCTAACAGTTTTGGAATTAAGGTACACACTACAAAAACTCTAACACAACATACACATTAAAACATTTTCTACTACACATATATTACACAAAACAACATACAAAATATCAATCCAACAAAGATACATTTGAATATGCTTGAAAAAATAATAGTATAACTATAATCAGCATATTACCAGAGTTCACACAACAAACACAATATCAAAATAAAACATAAGACATAACATACATCAGTACATCAACAAAAACCCAGTAACACATAAAAAAAACAAACCCACTAATTATCCTCATCATCATCTTGCTCGTTCCAATCTTTGGATGGAACATAAGGTATATAGAATGGATGAGGGGGCATCTCAACACTCATATCACCTCTAATCAATCTATCCAAATAATGCTGATAATTCTCCTCATATTCATCATGTTTTACAATATATCTTTCCATATTATCCATCTTACCATCCATGTCTCTAATATGTTTACGAGTAAGAATCACCTTCTTCAAAATCTTTCTCAACAAACCAGTCTGTGAATCACTAGATGATGAAGCTTTCGAAGTAGTAGAACGAGAAATAGAAGCCCTACCAAATCCTCCTCTCCAACCATACTGTGAATGTACCGTGTAAGCTCAAATGTTTACACTGGTAATCAGTTTTAAAGGTTGAAAGACCTTTTCCCAAGTTTCAAATTTCACTCCAGACCACTCACATAATGAATGAATCAAGGCAAGAAATCCCATACCTACAGTAGTGGTAGATCTGGCACAATTCAAAATATAATCATAAATGATTGCTCCAATATCTATAGGCTTCTCTTGCTGAATGCAATAGTTCAACACAGCTCTCTCCCTTGTAATTTCACTAGTATGACTTGAAGGTAACAACTTAGATGAGATAAAATAATGCCATGCTTTAGAAGTGACATTTAACTTAGAGGCCTAAAAATTGACTCTTCTATCATTAGTGATCTTCCATAATCCTCTTCCATCAGTCAAAAATGCCATTATCTCATCTAACTCTCCCTCAGTAGGATGATAGTTAGAATAAAAACAAAACATATCAAGAGGCAATCGATAAAAAGTATTGATTACCGCAGATGTAAAATGTACTTCTTGCCTTCTCACCATCACCAAGTTATCTTTTGCTGCAGGTAAATTCGCATAAAACTCTTTGACCACAAAAATAATAGCAACAGTGGAGAAGCAACAGTAATTCTCCCAATTCCTTTTAGCAATCATCTCCTCAATAACTTCTCCTGGCTTACTAAACAAACACTCAATAATCAATTTACGTGACTGTAGTGTGTCGACGTATCGTTCATCAGCCCTTGCACTAACAAACTTATCAGAATCAAATCTTGTCTTTTCTCTCGCACGCTTTGACTTTGGAGCCATTTCTAAAAATTACAAAAAAAATTACAATAAATTCCAAAATCAAAATAAACTTGCTAAATTAACTTCCAAAAGTAATTTTCACTAAATCCAAGTAATTTCTCATCCTTTTCCTTAAATTTTCACCATGAATAGTGATTTTAGGATTTTCCAAAATGTACTCAAAATACATGGTGAAAATCAAAATTTTTTACTTAGGAGTAGTGCTCTTACCTTAAGGAATCCAAATCTAACAATTTTTGTAGAGATTGGTTCTCAAATGATCCAATATATTGATGCCCTAGGCTCCTTTTTCAAGAAAATTAGAGGTTAAAAACGATAGGTAAGTTAAAAATGGTGATTTTCGGGTTTTTAACTGCTGAAAATCAATTTTTCGCGAACCGGCGCCTAAGCGCGAGGCCTTCGGCGCTTAGCTGCAAAACCAGTGCCTAGATTTTTGACAATTAAGAAAATGCACTAAACCACTTAGTTAATCACCCTAAAGCTTCTCAAAATAATTGTTTCTCCTCATAAATCTCCAATACTCCAATTTAAAACTTTAATATCCATCAATTCTAATCAAGTTTCACACAAACACAAACTTATACTCATTAAAAAAAACCACAATTAATACAAACTAATAATTTCTATCCAAACACCTTGGATGAAAGTCCCTAAACACAAAAGGACTCAATAATCGTAAAGATAGGTTTACATCACTAAGATGTAACAAACACACATTAAAGTGCAATAGATCACAATCATAAAATTTTAAACACTTAAAATATTCAAACACATAAAACATAAAATACGCAAAACAAACCACAAGATCAAATTAACATTTAGTTCCACTCTCCAGTAGGCGGAATATATACAGAACCACTATTCTTTCCATTTGACCCTTCTAGAATATAAATTTAATAGAGCGGACGATGATTGAACACTCTTACATCTTCTTCTTCTAACCACTTATTCTTCAGGAACATCGCCTTATCCGCTTCTTCCACGAGACTTGTATGACTGAATTGCATCTTGAGTTGCCATCCCATTTGCTCCAAATGTGCGTTAGTTTCATTAATATTTGCTTCGACTGAAGTCACTTGGGCTTAGATCTTTACAATCTTTTATGCAATTCCTTGAATACTAACGGCAAGAAATCCATTGAATAACACTTTAGCACTGTCACTAATAAACTTACTCTTGTCAAGATCTTCTTTCTTCTTGATCTCATTCTCCAAGGAAGACATGATGCACTAAAAACACTCTTCTTAAAACTCAAGAATGAAAATAGGACTTAGGGCAAGTGTTTCTCTTAATCTAGGGCCTCTTTATAAACTTTAGAAGTGCATAAACCGCCCTTATATGTTTTAAAACTCCAAAATAACTTCAAGAACCACTTCCTCGCGATCTAGGCTTCTAAAACCTCATTTATCACATGTTTCATAACTCCGGCGCCTAAGCGCCAACTAGGCGGCGCTTAATCGCCAGTGCTTAATTTAGCACAGGTCTACCAAATGTCCAAAATTTTATTCCTACTCCTCTAAGTCATAAAAAAGGTCAAATAAACACTACTATAACATAAAAACTTAAAAATACTACTACGAAAACATAAAAACAAACTAAATAAAACACACAAAGGAAACATAAAGCAAAGCACACCGATAACTATGGGTTGCCTTCCACAAAGTGTTTGATTTAACATCTTCAGCCTGACATACCCAGAACTCATTCTAAGTGACCCAACATCAGATTCTCATCAGATTTAAATTGATCAACTGAAAAATAAGGTTTAAGTCTATGACCGTTAACTTTAAATATTTTTCTAGTCTTAGGATCTTGAATATCCACAGCTCCATAGGAATAAACTTTTATCACAATAAATGGACCCATCCACCTAGACTTAAGTTTTCTAGAAAAAATTCTTAATCTAGCATTATACAACAAAACTTTCTGTCTTGGCACAAGATTTTTAGTAAGAATCTTCTGATCAAGCCATAACTTCATCTTTTCCTTACAAAACTTAGCATTTTAATAAGATTCATTCCTTATCTCTTCAAGCTCATTTAATTGCAATAATCTCTTCTCAGTAGCATCTTTCAAATCATAATTGAACTCTTTAATAACCTAATATGCTTTATGCTCAAGTTCAATAGGCAAATGACAAGCTTTTCCAAAAATCAACCTATATGGAGACATTCCTATAAGTGGTTACGTAGGCGATCTATAGGCCCACAAAGCATAATTCAGTTTGATTGACCAATCCTTTCTGTTTGGATTAACAGTCTTTTCCAATATTCTTTTAATTTCACGATTAGATAATTCAACCAAAACACTTGTCTGAGGATGATAAGCAGTAGCAATGTGATGATTTATATGACACTTCTTTGTTAACTTCTCAATAATCACATTTTTAAAATGACTTCCCCCATCAGTTATGATTACTCTTGGTATTCCAAATCTGTAAAGTATATTATTTCTTAAAAACTTTGCAGCACTTTGAGCATCACATCGAGGTAAAGCAATATCTTCAATCCATTTGGGAACATAATCTACTGCAATCAAAATATAAACATCTCTGAAAGATGGTGTAAATGGACCCATGAAATCTAATCCTCAAACATCAAATATCTCAACTCCCAACATATAATTGAGGGGCATCTCATTTCTTATAGAAATATTGCCTACACACTGACATCTATCATAATTTTTAATATAAGAATTCACATCCTTAAAAATTGTAGACCAATAAAATCCAGATTATAAGATTTTATATACAGTTCTTTCAACTCCAAAATGTCCCCCATAATCAGAATCATGAAATTTTTGAATAATTTCATAAGTCTCTTCCAAATGTACACATCTTCGAATTACAAGATCCTTTCCTTGTTTATATAAACATGGGTCATCCCAAAAATAAGTCTTAGCATCAGACAGAAATTTCTTCTTTTCCTAGTATGTCAAACCATAGGGTATAATATTACTGAAAATAAAGTTTACTATGTCGGCATACCACAAAACACACCACTCATTAACAGTGAATAATTTTTTATCAGGAAAATGTTCATTAATTTCCTCAGCATCATAGAGAGATTTTTCATTTTTAAGCCTAGACAAATGATCAGCAATTTGATTATCAGAACGCTTCCTATCTACTATCTCAAAATCAAATTCTTGCAAAAGAAGAATCCATCTAATCAATCTTGGATTCGCATCCTTCTTCTTCATTAAATATTTGATAGCAGAATGATTAGCATGCACCACACATTTAGTTCCAATTAAATATGATTGAAATTTATCAAAGACAAATACTATAGCTAATAACTATTTCTCAGTAGTGGTATAATTAATTTGAGCTTCATTAAGAGTTTTACTAGAAAAAAAATAACTTTGAAAATTTTATCATATTTTTGACCTAAAATAGCACTAATAGCATAATCACTAGCATAAAACATTAATTCAAAAGGTTTTTCCCAATTAGGTGAAATTATAACATGTGCAGTGATTAATTTTTCTTTTAATATTTCAAAAGCTTTTAGGAAATCATCATCAAATTAAAAAATTGCATTCTTTTCCAGTAAACGACATAAAGGTTTCGTAATCTTTGAAAAGTCTTTGATGTAACGCCTGTAGAATCCAACATGTCCCAGAAAACTTCTAATTCCCCTTACATTGGTCGGGCAAGGTAAATTAGAGTAACTTGAATTTTTGCAGGATCTACCTCCAAAACTTTTTCTGAAATCCGATGTCCCAATACAAATCCTCTTGCTACCATAAATTGGCATTTTTCCCAGTTAAAGACTAAAATAGTTTTTCACAGCGTTTTAGAACTTTAGACAAATGTTCTAAACCTAATTCAATTGAAATTCCAAATGCTGAAAAGTCATCCATAAAAACTTCAATCCCTTTTTCAATTAAATCACAGAAAATAGTCATCATACATCTCTGAAATGTAGCAGGGGTATTACATAAACCAAAGGGCATTCTTCTAAAACAAAACGTACCATAAGGACTGGTAAAAGTAGTTTTCTCTTGATCCTCAGGAGCAATTTGAATTTGGTGGTAACCAGTATATCCATCCAGAAAACAAAGGTATTCATGCCCAACCAGTCTATCCAGCATCTGATATGATCTTTCCATGTGGTAATATTTAATTTTCTATAATCAATGCATATTTGCTATCCTGTAACTTGTCTTGTAGGAATCATTTCATTCTTTTCATTAACAGTCACAGTTACTCATCCTTTCTTAGGAACACAGTGAATAGAACTAACCCATGCACTATCTGACTAGGGTAGATAATTCCAGCATCCAACCATTTCAAAATTTCTTTCTTAACAACATCTTTCATGATATGATTTAATCTCCTTTGGGGATCAACCCGAGGTTTGCAATTATCCTCCATAAGAATTCTATGCATAAAAATTGAAGGACTGATTCCATTAATATCAGCAATTGTCCATCGAAATGCTTTGTTGTACTTCTTCAAAATTTCAAGAAAACTCTCTTCTTCTTTTTCAGTCAATTGAGATGAAATTATAACAAGCAAGGTTGAGGATTCACCCAGAAAAACATACTTCAAATGATCAGGAAGCATTTCTAACTCAAGTTCAGGAGGTTTTTCAATTGATGGACCATAAGATTCATCTTTTTCAGTCATATACAACAATTCAAAATTTTTATGAACATAGTTTAATTCTTCCTCTTGAAAATCTTCAGAATGATGTAACTCCTTATCTTGCTTATGTTCCAATTATTCTCTTTCAGATTTTTCTTCATTAGTTAACTTAAAATGACATTCACTCAAATATCTGATAACATCCATCCTATAACATTCATCATCTTTACCTATTGTAGGATACTTCATCGATTTCAAAATATTGAATGTAACAGTTTGATCATTAACCCTCATTGTTAATTCTCCTTTTTGCACATGTATCATTGCTCTGCCTAAGGCTAGGAAAGGTCTTCCTAAAATGATGGCTATCTCTTTATATCCCTCTATATCAAGCACAATGAAATCAACATGAAAGATAAATTGATCCACTTTAACCAAAACATCTTCTATAACTCCTTTTGGATATGTGATCGAACGATCTGCTAATTGCAGAGTTACAATAGTTGGCGTTATTTCTCTTAATCCCAGTCTTTTGAATATTGATAGAGGAATAAGATTAATTCTTGCAACCAAGTCACATAAATCTTTTCCATAGAATCTGTCTCCGATTGCACATGGAATTGGGAAACTACCAGGATCTTTAAGCTTTTCAAGAAGGTTCTTCTGAATTATTGCACTGCACTCCTCATTAAGTGCAACTGTCTCATTATATTCAAATATCCTCTTTCTGTTGAGAATATCCTTCATAAATTTCACATAGCTCGACATTTGTTCTAAGGCTTTAGCAAATGAAATATTAATGGCAAGCTTCTTAAAAATCTAAGAATTTTGAAAATTGCTTATCCAACTTTTGTTAACAAAGTCTCTGAGGAAATGGAGGTGGTGGCTTTTCCAAATCAACCTTCAGTGGAGAAATTGGTCTTTCCAAACCTTTTGAAGCGTCCTCTTTTGGTTCTTCAATCTCTTCTTTCTTTACTTCAGTTTCTTTCTAAACTTTACCTTCCAACTCTCTTCCACTTCTCAGTTGAATTGCTTTTACATGCTCTTTATTCTTATATCTTGGATTCACTTTAGTATTACTTGGAAGCATTCCTTGGGATTTATTACTTAATGAATATGCAATTTGCCCCAATTGATTTTCAATATTTTTGATGGTTGCTCGTTGAATTTGTAATTGATTTCCCATATGTGACACCACTCCTTCAATAGAAAACTTCTTCTCCTTTAATTGTAAAGCATTGTTCAAACCTGGAGGATAGGTTAGTCTATAATTATTATTTCCTTGGTTGTTCCAGTTCCCCAATGGGTTTACTAAGTTATAATAATTGGTATATGGGTTATTAGGCTTGCTTATAAAATTCAAAGTTTCTGGTGTAGAAAAGGAATAAACCATTTGACCTAATAAATTTACTTCATTCATGCAATTTCGTTGAGAAAAATTCATCCCAAATTGCTCTATCTTCTTTGAAATTGCAGCAACTTGATTTGCTAACATTGCAAAAGCATCATTTTCATGAACACTGGCTACCTTTTTAGGATTTAACGTTTCAAAGGGCTATTGAAAATTATTCGTAGTCATTTCTTCAATTAAAGCATAAGCATCAGAAAACTGTTTAGACATTAATGATCCACCAGCATCAGCATCGATAATTAATCTAAGAGATCCAACTAATCCATTGTAAAATGTTTGAATTATTAACCAATATGGTATCAAATGATGTGGACATTTCCTGAGGAGATCTTTAAATCTTTCCCATGCTTCATATATTGATTCATCTTCAAACTGAAAAAAAGATATTTTATCATTTCTCAACTTTGCAGTCTTTGATGGTGGAAAATATTTAGAGAGGAATTTTTGTGCTAAATCACTCTAAGTTTTGATAGATCTTGGTGCTAATGAATTTAACCATATCTTAGCTTTATCCTTTAGTGAGAAAGGAAAAAGTCTGAGTCTAATAGCATCATCCGAAACACCATCATATTTAAAAGCAACACATAACTCTAGAAAATTAGTGAGATACAAATTAGGATCTTCAGTTGTTACTCCCCCAAATTGATTATTAGACACCATTTGGATAATAACAGGTTTTAGCTCAAAGGAATTAACAGCTACAGCAGGGTGTTGAATACTAACATGAAGTTCATCCACTGTTGGGTTAGCATAATCTCTTAAAGGTCTGAATTCTTAATGGATGCCAACTTTTTGATTTTGATGATTTGCAATTTCTTAAATATTTTTATCCTTTTCAGAAATTTTAATTTTTTTTATTTTTTTGATAGTTCTTTCTAATTCAGAATTGTAAGGCACAAGTCCCTCAGAACCTGAACTATGCATGCAATGATTAAATAAAACAAAATACAACACACTAACAAAAACAAAAGAATGTAAAGATTTAAATTTTTCTTAATTTTCTTTAAAAATTTTGTTTTAATTAATTTCCCCGGCAACGACGCCAAAAACTTGATCCCCGACGAATATACGTGTGCTAATATTATTTAGATATGAAAACTATGATTTTATAATATGGGATACTACACAAGTATACATATCATTTATCAAGTAATATAGGACTTTTTGATTAAGCCCCGAGATATCGAACCCACAGGGAAATATAAAGACTTTTTAAAGAAATAAGAAAATTATATTTTTACTTTTTAAATGACTTTTGAAAGTATGTTTTGATTTGTAAATTTTGAAAATTATTTTTGGTATTTTTGATATAAAGCTAAGTAGGAAATGAAAATTATCAGAACTTTAAAATACGATATAAAACACTAGGAAATAAAATAACTTTTCTTTCTCTTATAAAGCAGTAATAATTAAGAAAGTATTGTTGTGGAAGTATTTAAATGTGTTGTGAGAAATAAGAACAAATTTATTCTTTACCCTTACTTGGTTTTATAAAGAATATTGGTTAATTTAAAATTTTAAAATTTTAAACATGGTTAGGCAGGGAAGATACCAGCTCTCACTCTAGAGTTCCCGCGTTGCCCTCCACCTGGGGGTTAACTTCTCATAACAAAATTCAAAGTATCAAACCAAATTAGAGGGCTTTAGCCTGTCACTCTAAAGACCTCTAATTTTACTCCCCATAAAAACATATCTCCTAATATATTTGCATTCAATTATATGGACTACAATTCTTACCCATATAATTGCATGTGATTGTTACCGATTGTTGTTTGAGAAAATAACACATTTGATCTTACATAATCTCACAACAAAGTTTAACAACTTAACTGGCCAAATTAAGAAATAAATTAAGTTCATGGAATTAAATCTTCACAATTTATTCCAACTTTAAACACTTAAACATTCCACAACATTCTTACATAATTTAATTACTTCTTCATTTAAGAAAGAAAAAGATAAAAAAAACTACTTAGATCTCATGGAGAAAACACAAGCACACATTGTTTTGAAAATAGAGATCATAAAGAAAACACAACAATAAAAACTAAATATAAAAAAAATGTAAACACTTATCTGAAAATGCTCTCCATAAGACTTTGAAAGTTCCTTTGAAACATGACTTTCCACAAGACAACGCTACAGAGGTTGGAGCCCACTCTGTTGACTCCAACTCTGACTTTAGACTTCAATAAGAACTAGATAAATGGATGAAAGAAAATTGGTGGAAGGAAGGTTTCACACCAACCCTTTCTCCTCTAAAACTAAACTAACTAACTAACTATAAAAAATAAAAGACTGAAAGTAAAAACTCTTTGAAACTAGAAGAGGACCCTGAAAATTAGAAAAGACACTTGGAAACTAGAATCTCTAAACAACTCTCTAAAACTCGCTTAGACTCATTACATGACATAATTTTAATAATAATCCAAAAGGTGCATTGGTATCTCTTCAAATTATGTCCCGATTCAACGTATCCACCAAAAGATGCATCCCTTCATTCAAATTTTCCACCCATGGGAAGTTAAGGAAGTCACAACCAAAAGTTGCTTCAAACACCCCTTAAAATTGGCGCCAAAAATGAAGAAAATTTGATTTTTTAACTATGGCGGCTAAGCGCCGACCAGGCAGCGTTTAACTGCCAAATTCCAATTTTTCATTTTTTATTTTTTTTGCTCCAAATTTGATCCAATTTTGCTCCTTTCATCATGGTCACTCATTTTCATCATACCTACAAGAAAAACACAAAATACCTTCCATTAAAGTACAATATCATCAAAAATAGGTATAAAAATGTGCATGTAAACACTATATATTTTAGGTGTATCCCCTATCTCATGTATTGAGGAGGGCTGTAAATCTCCCTTAATGCAATGTTCTTGTCCATCCTTCTAGTATTTGATGCATTGGTGGAGTGATGACTGGACCATATTGTACTCATGAAGCCACGATCGACCAAGTAGGGTATTGAATGATGTATCTGCATCGATGACATAGAATTTTGTAGTTGTTACTATATTTCCAACTTTATTTGTAGCGTTATAGATCTGAGAGCTCTTTCTACTTTCTGATTGAATCTTCTTAGCATCATTTTATCCATAGAAAGTTCTTGAGCGTCGATGTCCAAGTAGGCTAGTGTCGCTCCAGGATCTACTAATACTCTGGAAAGTACAAACCTGCCGATGATGACGGAAATGTAGACAAGACGGTTGTGATTTGCTGTACCGAGAATCAAATCTTCATAGGCGAAAGTTACGCCAGGCTGTTATCTTAAAGTGCAAACTCCATCTGAGGATGTGCTAGCCAACTATGCTATGTAAATAGCTGGATCGAGTAGAGCCTTGATCAAATTTTCTCTCATCTCCTTTGACAGGATCAGAGCATCATAAATGCTTAGTTTGGCTGGCAACTTCCTGAAATGAGCTAGCACGTTGTAATCCACTTTATTTGAATCTTCAATTTTATTTTGCACTTGTACTTCTTCCGTTTCTGGAGACACTTCTTCTTGAGTAATCGTCTACTTTCCTTTATCCATTAGAGCTGTCCTTGGTAGTAGCATCTTTCCACTTCTCAAGTGCACTTATGTTATTTCTTCTTCTTCTAGACCTAGAGATCCTTCTATCACTGTATCTGGTTCTTCTTTATCTGAAAATTCCACATTGATGGCAAGTGGAGTTCCTTTGCATTTGAGGACTGTCTCCTCGCTTCCGGTGTTATTATAGCTGGTATTGTCGATATCTTCTTCGTTCTCATCAACATTCTCATCGGGAACAATTACGATTTGAGGATCATTTTGGAAATTGAAATCGAGGTTAGAGAGGTTGTGATTAGTTACGTCATCACTAGAGACAGTAAGAATGTAGCCAACATCATTTATATTATCATTATGAGACCCTGAAGGGGCATAAAGATAATGGCACAAGGTCAGGGGTTTGAGGGGTTTCACCCCCGAATCTGAAACAACCAATCTAATAGAGGCAGCCTCTATCCTACCCTTCGCACTATCCTCCTTAATTTCGTTCACGATCCGCTTCTTCCTCCATTCCCGTCGCGGTGGCTTCCTTGATGCAACCTTCGTCTTGGACTGAGCTGGCGGCAGACTTTGGACAACAGCTTTGCTTAGAGTAGACTGGATCTGATCCAGGACTTTATTGAGCTCATTCCAAATTGTGCTCCATCTAGCTTTATCAGCATATGGATCAATCAGAGAGATCGGCTCGGCTGAAATCATATTTATAGAACCTCTTTCAGGTTCTTTCAAATATTCCTTCGGTATTGTTGTATTTCCTTCTTTGTAGTTCTGCTCGAGCCAATCCTTAAAACTGAAGCAGCTTTCTATAGTGTGTTCGAGCATCCTGTGGTAGGGGCAAAAGTTGGGCTGATCCTTCTTGTCCAGCTCTTCCGGCTTCTTTGGCTCGGGCGGTCTGAACTTGGGCTTCTTCATTAAATTTATGAACATCTTTGCTACGTCCTCATCTTTGAAGGAGTAGTTTCTGCGCAGCCATTCTTACATTGTTAGACCATGTAGTACATCTGTCCTATATGACCTCTCGCTCGTCGACTCGGTCGACTCGCACCGTTATGCATGAGGCCGACCATACTCGCTCGAGAGTCGATCGTACTGAGGCGACTGACTGTGCTATTGTGGCAACTGATCCGGCTGAATCCTCATTGGTTTCTTTCCTTTGTAGACCGTTTCCACTACACCCGACCTCTTCTCATACGCTTTTCTCAGTTTTGTCTTTTCTATCTTTTTTGCAGGTTCCATGTGCTTGACTTCTTCTTGTAGGCTGCTGGCTTTACTGAGTAGCTTTTCGAAGGATTTGATGGTGAGACCCTTAAGCATGAAGTCCACCGAACCATGGATACTCTTGAGTAGTATCTCGATCGCATGCTTTTCTTGTAGCTAGGGCTCACATTTCATGCTTAAGTTTCTCCACCTGAGAACGTAGTTAACCAAAGTCTCATCGGGCTTCTGCCGTTCCACCACAAGCTCTCCTATGGTAACATGATGTCAGGCACCGGAGAATCTTTTCACGAACAAGTTTTTAATTTCTGCAAAAGTTCTACATACCAAGCAAAAGCTATTCCTGACAGGCTGCTAACAAACTGATGGAACAACAAAGCTTCATTTCCTCGTGTATTGCAATAGCTAGCTCTGAAATGTGTTGTGTGCTGGTGAGGATTCCATGTCCCATCGAACGTCTTGAAAGTCGGGGGCACAAGGCCTTTAGGGTAAGAAACGACATTGAGCTCCTCCGGGTAAGCTCAACCCTTTGAAACTAATGCACCTCCTTTGGACAGAGCCAAGTCCTCCCAAACTTGCTGTTTGACCATCTGTTTAATGTCTTTTTCCAGTAGATTGGGAGTCAGATTTCTTCTTGGTGGTTCGTCTTCATTGGCTGAAGCGACCTTCTTCTTTCATCGGCGATTTGTATGATCTCAGGCTAGTTAACCTCTGGAGATGCTGTAGGTCGTGGTTGTGACTGTCGGTGGAGCGTAGCAATGGTGGTCATGGCAGCAGTCATCTCCTCTATTCTTTTCTCCAGGCGGCTAATCTGTTCATCTCTTGTCTGGATGGTCCTCTGTAGCTCATCTGTGGTGTTCTCCTCACTAGGAGCGTCACACTTAGATGAAGTGGACCGAGTTTTGACCATATTAATTTCCATTAATTCTTTGTTTACGTAATCTGACAGGAAGCAATCCTCGTCATCGTTATCCAACCCTTGCTGTTTGGCTAACTCAGAAATTTCTGCCCTGAGCTTTCAAACTCTATCATCAACTTATTTCTCCTAAGTCAGCTTTAAGTCTTTAGGCTTCCCTGTACTATCACTCTTCTCTGCAACTGATTCAGAAGCAATGACAATAGTGGCAACGGGAACATCAGAGTCATGATCTATTTTTGCAGTCAGCAGACCTTTCAGAATGTACAGGTACAACACCTCTCGGTAACCACACTTTCCTCTTAAAAGTCGACGTCCCAAGATGAGGTGTCTCAACGAGGACATTAGAGTGACGAGGGCAAGTGTGCTCCCTATTGTGTGGACCACATGACCCAATTTTTGTATTTCCAAATACAAGAATTTGTTACCACTGCTAGAAAATTTAATTTTTGGCAAAGGCGCGAAACACTTGACCCGGAATAACTTGCTATATAGATGTGTACCAAATTTTAATTACGACAATAACATTAAATAAAACTTGATTGCTACTGAATGCTAGGCCGTTAGTGATTAATACTTTTTAAGTATATGTTTATATAGCAAAATATAATTTTAAAGGAAAATATTTTATATACTTTTTGGGTACTACGCAAGTATACGTATCGTTTCAAGTAATAAAGGGCTTTGAAACAAAGACCCCAGTATCGATCCCACGTGGAAAAATGATAATAAATTTTTAAATATTGTATTTCAAAATCTTTTTGTATTTTAATCTAACTATAAATTACTTTTAATTTACTAGATGCATATAAAGAAAACAATAATAAGTAAATGATTTTGTGAAAACAATATAAAAACAAACACCTTTCTTCCTTTTAATTAATCCAAGATTTTTAAGATAATTTAATATTCGTTGGAGAATCTATTTTATGGTGTTGTGCCAAATAGAAGCATTCATATTCTTTACCCTTTCGATCCAGGCGCAAAGAACATTGGCTAATCTACGGATCGAGTCCGGATGTATTGTTAGTAGAATGGGTTAATCTGAGCTCACACTACTTAGATGTCCAAGGGTGGCTATGGTCGGCCCTACTAGTGACCCTTTCCTTATCTATAAATCAAATTATAAGAATTTAGTCTGTCACTCTAAAAACTTATCAATTCTATGCACTTTAAATCTTATCTTCCTATTTATTTGCACTTCACCTTGAATAGCCCGCGCATGGCCTTCGACTACCCAAGGATTCATGTGACATCTACAAGTTAAGAGTTCTTCTCCTTCTAGGTCTCAAAACTCTTCAACGGGTTTTAATAATTTAAATGACCAATTTAAAAAGTAAAGTAAGATCAGGTATTAATATCATCACAATGTTTTAAAAATATTTTGATTTTCAATTCTCCATCGAATTTTATTTTATCTTATTTATCTTTTCATAATTGAAGGAAGAATGTAAACTAACTACTCAGAACACATTGAATATAAACAACCAAACATAATAAATAAACTTTGAATCAAAAATAAAATACTTATCTCAAATATTCCTTCTACAGATCTTATGATTCTACTGACTCCACAGTGTAATGAACTCCAGATGCAACAACTTGAAAATAAACTTACTAAACTAAATAAAAGTGGCCCTAAATTTCTCTCTATTTCTCTCTCTAAGGATGAGAGATCCTAAAGTGGCTAAGAGATAGGGGATACAATGGGGGCACATTTTCTGAAGGAGTGGACTCCTATTTATAGGCTTCAAGGGTTTCCTTGAGGCACCTCTTCAAAACATGTCCAAATTCAACGAATCTTCTAGAAGGTCTGTCTGGCCCCTAGGCGCCAGAATCTGATGCCTAGGTGCCGGACACCACGTCCAGTTCTTCGCACCTCTTCACTTTGGCTCGCACCTCTTTGCGATTAAAACCGTATTGGAGCATCCAAATGCAATGTATCACATGTCCTATTATCAAGGAACAAGTGCCAGTCTTTTAGAATGTCCAATAACCGCTCACTTCGTCAAAATAACCGTCCAAAAGTCGTCAAAAACTTGACAGTTTCTGTATCGAGTCTGGCGCTTAGGCGCCAACTTCTGGCGCCTAGGCACCAGGCCATAATTTTTTATAATTCTTGTATTTTGCTCCATTTTTTCTCCTTTTGCTCCTTTTTTTGGACCTATTTACATCACCTACATCCAAAAACACAAAAATACCTTTCATTAAAGCATAATATCCTTAGAAATTGATAAAAATCAAGGCATAAAAATAGGTATTTTTTTAATGGATCAAAATCCCCCAAACTTAAATGTTACTTGTCCTCAAGTAACCCTTTTTACTATATAAAATGTATAACCTTTGGAATAAAAGATAAATATTTAAGATTCCTTATAATTTTTTATTTTATAAAGTCTTTAGTAAATTATTAACCCAATTTCACTAACTAGGTTTAATTTCAAGAATTTAAAGAATATTCAACTACCAAATCATAAGATTTCAAAATTTTCATCCATTTTGAAAATAATAGAAGTTTATTATATTAAGATCTCATAGATTATTTACAAGAAAAAGATCTTCTTGAAAAACCTTTCTTAAATAAAGATTCATGCATAAAAATTAAGTAAAATATGTAACTAGTTTTCCTTCTATAAGATAATTCAAGTGAAGCCAATTTTTGATTAGGCATTTCCTCAAGCTTCTCCTCTCTTCTCTTTTTTTATTATTATTATTTTTTTCATATAGAGAGGATTACTATATCTAGATAGCCTGTTAATGATTTTGAACTTCACTATCCTTAAGTTATATTTTCAAAACTTATACATTTCCAGTTATTTATTATAACATGAATAAAAATTCAAAATGATTTTCAATCTTTTCTTTTTTCAAGTGATAATTTTTTATTACTTAATACTTCTAAAATTCCATTATTTCTACCTTGAATAGAAAAATTCCTTAATCTTATTCTACTTTAAGTTAAATAATTCTATTCTTAAAATCAATCAAAGTTATTAAAATTTTGGTTAAGTTCACTAAATTGTTTATAATTTCAAAAATAAAAGTGATCTTAAATAGATTCTTCATTCCTTAAGTTATGTTAAAAAGTTTTTATTTTAAGAAAATATTAGCTCTTTAAGGACAAATAAAATTTAAATTTGAAAGTATTTTCCCTTCCCCCAAACTTAAGTTATGGTATACTATGAAAATTTGAAAGTATGAGAGAAAGAAAATCATAATTTTAAAAAGGAAATTTTTATGAGTATGTAAAAACGATCTTAAAAAGAAAAATTTACTTCTACTCATGCTTTTATGAATAATAAAGATAAAATTGAAGCAGGTATAAAAAGTAAGCAGGCTAATTTTATGATTATACTAAATTGAAAACAAAATAAAAGCAGAGCAAAATTATTAATTACTAAACAGTAGACTGAAACAAACATATCATAAATTAACTCTAATCTCAGTCTCAAATACAATATACTAAGAATATTCTAACAATATAATCTTAACACTAATCAATCCACACAGGTACATAAACAAATCAACATACATCAAACATCAAACTAAACAAACAAACCAAACAAAACAAACTAACAACAAAGTAGCACAACATAAAGATCTATCAACTACTAGTCACTAGCTGTAGCCTCATCATCATCATCGTCACCAAAGGAAAACTCAACATCCTTAGGATCAACAAATGGTGTGAAACTAGGAAAAGTAGGGAAACTAACATCATGCTCACTCTTCAGAAATCTGACGAGGGCTTCATCATATTTAGCATCATAGCTACTCTTCCTCTGGGTATAGTCAGATAAATGATCAAGTTTCCTATCAATAGTATCAACCCTGCAGTGAGTTTGAAATAACTCCTGCTACTGCTCTATAAACTGATCATGCATTGACTCCCAGAAACTCGATGGTGGCTCAGCAGAAGTAGAAGGTCGGGAAGTAGAAGGTCTACTTGGAGTAGGTGCAGAAGAAGAAGGAGCAGTCGATCTCTTCCCTCAAAGACGATCATATATGCTAATGCTCTCCTGACCAATCGGCTTAGTAGTCTTCAACCTTTCCTCTGAAATATCTACAGTGACTCCATTGCTAATACATAATGAATAAATTAGAGATGGGAATCCCGATCCAACGAAGTGCTCGGATCTCGCAATGAGAATCCACAGAATCACAAATAATACTGCCGACATCAATAGGCTTCCTTTCCTGAATGCAGTAGTTTAAGATCGCTCGATCTCTAGTCCCTTCACTCAGGTGGTTGGAAGGTAACAATCTTGCAGAAAAAAATAGTGCCATGCTTTAAAAATACCATTTAACTTTGGAGGATTTGAAGTTTACCCTTTTTCCGTTCCTGATCTTCCAAGATCCAGTACCGTCAGTCAAATAAGCAATGATCATATCCAAATCTCCCTCAGATGGAGATAATCCAGAATAGTGGCACTCTATAGTCGGTGGCAGGCCATAAAATACATTGATTCGTTCAGAAGTAAATCCTACTCCGACACCTCTGACATAAACTTCATAATCGTCGGCATTCAGAAAATTCGCATAAAACTCTCGAACTATAGGGATAACAGCAACAGCAGTAAAATAACAGAATCGTTGTCATTTGTGCGCAACGATAGTGTTTTCAATCATATTCCTCGGATGATAGAAACTTCGTTCTGAAATGAACTTCGTAGACGTCGCAAATTCGTGGAATCGAAAATGCGCAGCCGCTGTAGAAAATTTGCTGCTATCGAAGTTGTCTCGTACCTTCCCGCGTTTAGATTTCAGATCCATCTAAACGTGAAAGAAAACAAGAACAAATTTAGGAATAAAAAATTTAACTCTTTTTAAGTTTAGAAAACTTAAAATAAGTTTAAAAATCCAAAGAAATACTAAAAATCAAAATTTTTTTCAAAATTTCGGTTCTTAGCAAAACCTAGGGAAATCTATGGTGAAAATCGAAAATAAATGATTTAAAGTGTAGATCTGACCTTGAGATGAAGAATTTGAGTGGTTTCGCACCCAAATGCTTGATTTTTTGACCTAAAAATTGATCCTAAAAGCTGATTTTCGCGAAAAATGAAGGAAGAAGAAGGCTTAGGCGTCAATAATGGCTTTTGGGGGTATTTAAGGAATTTTTCGGGTACAGGCCGAACCGGCGCTTAGGCGCCGAATTCTGGCCCCTAGGCTCCAGACTCGCCTTTCACAAAAAATTATTTTTAAATTTAATTTTCCACCAAAATTCATAAATTCAACTTCTAATCACTCACATTAGAGTAGGGCTTCAGTTTCTAACATTCAAAATATTTTCCAAAAATTTTAAAAATTAAATATTAAATCCCCCAATCAAACATAAAGTTTAAATCAAACTTCACTAAATTCCATTTATAATCTTCAATATTGGCTCAATATATTCCAGATAAGTATCATACTTGATTCAAGTTCCTAATACACAATCAAACACAACAATTTCTAAGCAAAAACAACACACATTGAACATGAAAGCAAATACACAAATACAATCGATTCACTACATCGATACAATGACTCAAAAAACCAGATAATAACGATCTCATTACCAGAATATTCTAATCTTCACAAGGGAAATTGTGTATTCCGCTTGGAAAGAACACTAATGCTCTCGGGAAATCAGAAGCCGTCTTTTCTTCAATCCACTTGTTCTTCGCATACATTTCAACTTGAGCATCTTGATAAGCCGCAAAATGATCAAATTAAAATTTCATCTGCCATTCTAGATGTTCAATCTGATGAAACATCTCATGAAGGTGATCTCCAATGCTTTTAAACTCCGCTTCAAACTTATCCAAGCGACTAGAAATTTTCTCTAAACTTACCACGATGAAACCATTGAAGTAGGGTTGAGGATCCTTTGAGACCTTATCCCTAGCCTCTTCTCCTAGATTCTTCCTTCCATTTCTTCAAAAATTTCTCAAATCTCTCAAGAATGAAGTGTAATGGATGTAACTTTGATTGCTTGATGGTAGGGATGAAGATGGGTTGATTTAAAGGTGAAAATCATGTGAAAAACTAAAAATTTTCAGTTTTTGCACGACCCAGTAACCGTGGTGCTTAGGCGCCAAATCTAGACTCAATAACACAAATTATAAGCAATCATAATGAAGGTTAACTTGATCTCCTTTTTACTCATATTTAGAACAGAGTGATCCAATTTCTAAATCTTACATACTTCAAAATAATCTTCAGCTTAAGTCAACAAAGACTTATAAGCATCTAATTGTTTTAAAGTAATAAAAAAATTAGTCAAGATCGAGGCAAAAACTTACATTAAAAACATAAAAACACTCAAAACAAAAGATAATTATGGGTTGCCTCCCACAAAGCGCTTGGTTTAACGTCGTCGACTACGCTTAAGTAAATCTTTAATCAGATTGACTCAATTCATAAGCCTCTTTATAAATCATTTTAATATCTCCCAAATAAGGCTTCAATCTTAATCCATTTACTTTAAAAATTTTTCCTGTTTTGGGGTCTTTAATATCCACAGCTCCATAATGGTATACTTTCTCAATTATATAGGGTTCAATCCATTTAGATCTTAATTTTCCAGTAAAAAGTTTTAAACGAGAATTAAACAGTAATACTTCTTGTCCAGGCTCAAAATTTTTTCCTGAAATTTTCTTATCATGTAACAACTTCATTTTCTCTTTATAAATCCTTGCATTTTCATATGATTCATTTCTTATCTCTTCCATCTCATTCAATTGCAATAATCACTTTTCTCCTGCTTCATTCAAATTGCAATTAAACTCCTTTATCGCCCAATAAGCTTTATGTTCAAGTTCAACAGGTAAGTGACAATGTTTACCATAAATTAACCGGTAAGGTGACATTCCGATTGGTGTCTTATAAGCCGTTCTATAAGCCCATAATGCAGAATCAAGTCTATCAACCCAATCGGTTCTTTTAGGATTAACGAGTCTTCTCTAAAATTCTTTTAATTTCTCTCGTTTGATACTTCAGTCATTCCACTTGTTTGTGGGTGATAAGCGGTTTCAATTCTATGTTTGATTCCAAATTTTTGTAGTAATGATTGAATTCTTACATTCCCGAAATGACTTCCACCATCAGTGATGATTACCTTAGGCATTCCAAATCTTGAAAATATCATTTTCTTTAAGAATTTAGAAAAACTTTTGGAATCACAGTTATGTAAAGCAACAGCTTCAATCCACATTGAAACATAATCAACTGCTAATAAAATATAAGTTTTTCCAGATGATGGAACAAATGATCCCATAAAGTCTAAACCCCATATATCAAAAATTTCAACTTCCAATATATATTTTAAAGGTATTTCATCCTTCCTAGATATATTTCCCATCCTTTGACATCGATCACATGTTTTCACATATTGTCTCACATCTTTAAATAAGGTAGGCCAATAAAATCCAGAATTTAAAATTTCAAATGCAGTTTTATCTATGCCAAAGTGTCCTCCAAAATCAGAATCACAACATTTTTGAATAATAGCAAAAGTTTCCTCATAAGGTACACATCTTCGAATTATAGAATCTCTTCCATTTTTAAATAAATGAGGATCTTCCCAAATATAAGATTTAGCATCATATTTAAATTTCTTAATAAATTTGGTATCCAATTCATAAGGTAAAATATTGCTAACTAAATAGTTAACAATATTAGCATACCAAGGTGTTTTGCATCCTTGAATAACATATAAAGATTCATCAGGAAATTTCTCATTTATATTTTCTTCGAAATAATATCATTTTTAATTCTAGACAAATGATCGGCAATTTGGTTTTCAGTTCCTTTTCTATCTACTATTTGAAAATCAAATTCTTGTAGAAGTAAAACCCATCTTATCGGTCTAGGTTTAGAATCCTTCTTAGATATAGATATTTAACGAGCGAGAATGAGCGAGTATGAACTATGCATTTAGTACCAAGAAGATAAGGTCTAAATTTATCGAAGGCATATACCTATAGCTAGAAGCTCCTTCTCAGTGGTAGTGTAATTTCTTTGTGTTTCAGTGAGAGTTTTACTAGCATAATATACAACTTTGAAAACCTTCTCATATTTTTGTCCTAATACAACTCCAATTGCAAAATCACTTGCATCACACATTAATTCAAAAGATTTATTCTAATTAGGTGCAACAATGATAGGTGCAGTTATTAGTTTTTCTTTTAGAATATTAAAAGCATTAATACATTCTTTGTTAAATTCAAATTTCGCATCTTTTTCCAATAAATGATAAAGAGGTTTAGCAATTTTAGAAAAATCCTTTATGTACCTTCTATAAAATCCAGCATGACCTAGAAAACTTCTCACATCAGTAGCAGTAGTAGGTGGTTGTAATTCAGCAATAATTTTCACTTCCGCTTGATCTACTTTCATCCCTTTTTGTGAAACATTGTGACTAAGTACAATGCCTTTTGTGACCATGAATTGACATTTTCCCCAGTTAAGAACTAAGTTTGTTTCTTCACATCTTCTCAGAACTTTGGAAATGATTTCCAAACAAAATTCAAAAGAAGTTCCAAAAACTGAAAAATCATCCATGAATATTTCAATTCCTTTGTCAATCAAATCACAAAATATTGACATTATACATCTTTGAAAAGTTGCAGGTGCATTACATAAACCAAAAGACATTCTTCTAAAAGAAAAGGTTCCATAAGGACTTGTAAATGTTGTTTTCTCTTGGTCCTCAGGAGCAATAAGTAATTGATGATAACCGAATATCCATCCGAAAACGAAAATATGGGTGTCCAGCTAGTTTATCGAGCATTTGATCCAAGAAAGGTAAAGGAAAATGATCCTTTCTAGTGGCGCCATTTAATTTCCTATAATCAATACAAATTCGCCATCCAGTAACTTGTCTTGTAGGAATTAGTTCATTTTTATCATTGATAATGACAGTTACACCTCCTTTCTTCGGAACACAATGAATAGGACTTACCCATTGTCTATCCGAAATAGGATAAATAATACCAGCATCTTACCACTTAACAATTTCTTTTTTAACAACCTCTTTCATGATAGGATTTAATTTCCTACTTATCCGACGCGGCACTACCTCAACCTTAACAGCTCTGAAAGCACACACATTGTCTCCCCATTTAGTGTCGCCATCTGACTCATCATGCGCTTTATGCTCTGTGGTTCTTTCCAGCGCAATTCTGGCCATCCAAGCATTACACGCTAGATCCAACGACGCTCCTTCATCGTCTTTGACTGGTGTAACTCGTAAGCCGTTCATACTAAAACCCTAAGATCTCGAGCTACACTCAACTAAATTTCATGGGGTTTGATCCTATGAACTCTTCTAAGCATGGCAAACATATCCATATGGCTAACATCCCTTGAAATTAAGTAGAATGAAATGGAGAATTCATGGAAGCTCGGGAGGAGGAGGAATTCAATACCTTTGCTCTGAGAGGTCAGGCCTCAATCAGAGATGCTCGGCATGTTCGTGGAGGTACAAGGATCCTACATATTGAGCCTCTAGTTGTGGTGAAATGCCTAAACCCAAGTTCGACCAAGGCCGATTTGGAGCTCTGGCTGATAGCATAGATGGGTGGCCTGGTGATGGGGCTTTCACTGGGGAACTTCTTTTCTTGGTGTGGGGATGGTGTTGGTGAAGTTAATTTGATTTTGATGGAGGTTTTAGAAGTGTCCTGTTTCTAGCCTGAATTTTGACAGAGAAATTGGACTTAGGTGGTAGAATCATCTTCTTCTCTTGGCTGGAATTAGTTCTGGGAGCAATTTAGGAGGGATTCGTGAAGAAAATTTCAGCACCTCAAACTTGACACTGGAGAAGCCATTTTATAGAACTCGCCGGAGAGGGGAGCTTAGGGCCAAGAAATGAGTGCCCTGGGCCACTTAAGGTAAGGGCTGAGCAGGGCAACTGGGGAGTGAGGTGATCCCTCACTGACAAGGTCCAATTTTAGGTTTAAAGGGGTATGGGGGCGCTCGGGCTGAGTTATTCCGGTGGCTTGGGTAGCCAACAAGGACAGGGCAGGCAGCTGGCAGGCTAAGGACTGGGGGAGGAGCTCAGTGCATTCAATTGGGTAGAGAGGTTTCTTAAACAAGAGTTTAAGGATGGGACTTAAGCTTAGCCAAAAGGCTAAACCAATGGTCCAAAGTGGTGGACCTTTGGTCCATGACTCAAGGGGCCTGGGTTGGGTCAGGTCAAACCAGTCTTAGGAGGTCTAGGGTTGGCTGCAATAAAGTGGGTTTGATCAAATCGGTTCAATTGGGTTCAATTTAAATGTCATTAAGTCGTAGGTACAATTTAGGTCACATTGGTTTTAGGTTAGGCTAGCTTCGGTTTGAGCTTGAGTTGGACCAAATTGATTTAGCAACATTGTGTATATGATTTTAAGGAAGATGTTTCAAGAAGACTTGGAGTGGTTTTGTGTTCATTTGGGGGTTTAATTTGGTGGATTTTGGGATTTTGGCTAATTAAGGTTAACTTGGCTAAGTTTGGGTTTTGTTTGGGCTAGAGTTGGGTTTAAGCCCAATTGAAGGTTTCAAATGATTTAGGGGAATTTGGTGAAGAGTCCTAATATCAATTGGGTGGAAATTTTGGGAATAGAGCAATCAATTTAGGAGATTTTGGGCATATGTTATGTTTGGGTCAAAATTGGGTAAACTTGGTTCAGTGTATTTGGGTGAGAGTTGGGCTCAAATTGGGGGCAATTGATGATTCAATTCAATTTAGGGGAGTGTTATGAAGGGTTTAGAATTGATATTGGGGAGAAATTTATTATTATTAGGTCAATTTGGGGGATTTGGGTCACTTAGGCAAAATTGGGGTTTTTTGAGATTTAAGTAAAATTGAACTCAAATGTGGGTTAATTGAGCTTGGATTTGGTTTAAATTAACATTGGAGATATTGAATTAAAGTTTAGAATTGAAATTGGGTAAGATTGGGATCAATTGGGTCAATATTGGGTTTGATTTAGGCACTTTTGGGTTAAATGTGTCAAATTGGGGCTTTTGGTTAAATTGGGCTAAATTGGCCAAATTGGGTCATATGGTAGTTGAGAGAAATGAAATTGGAAATATTTAGGATGTTTTGGTAATTTATTGGAATTTTTGGAATTTTAGACCAAAAGGGGTATTTAAGGTATGTGGAGGTTATTTGGAGTGTATTGGGGTGTTTTGATGGATTTAAGAGGTGGAAACTGTTTCGAAATGATTTTGAGGAATTTTAGAAATTTTGGGTAATTTTTGGAAAATTTTGGATGATTTTAGGGTTATTTTAGGTATTCAGGGTATTTTGGGGTAAAAGGGTTTAGAAATTGAAATTTTGAAAAATTTGGGATTGGTTGGAGGTGAGTAGTATGGAATTGTTTGAATTGAGCGATGGACCAAGGGTTAACCTCATTTGATCCTCTATGTGTTGGTACTAGCTAAACCCTAGCCTGAGGCTAAGAGCTTGGGAAAACCACTTACATGAGTTTCCAAAGAGTTAGGGGATCAAAGGTAATTTGCTTTGTGTAGGGCTTATGAGTGTGTAGTGTGAGTGTGTAGTTTGAGTGTGGTGTAAGCTCCAGACCTCCCAGGGTAGATCCCATGGCCTGACCACCTATAGGTGACTTCCCCCGGGCTTCCTTATGCTTGGTCTCTTCCTCCCAAAACTGGAGGTTAGGCCTTAATCATATGAAAACTCCCAGTGAAGTAAAAAAAGTTTGAATTTCTATGGGGAGGGTTCCATGACTAGTCTTCTAAGAAAGTCACCGGGAGAGTCCTATGGCTAGACCCTAGGCTATTCTAAGGAGAGACTAGACCTTAACCAAAAGTGAGATCAACAACTACCATGAATTTCATCCACTGTAGGGTTAGCATAATCTCTTAAAGGTTTAAATTCTTGATGGATTTCAACATTTTGATGATCCTGATTTGCCATTTCTTGAATATTTTTATCTGTTTCTAAATTTCTAATTTTTTTTATTTTTCTAGTAATTCTCTCTAATTCAGAATCATAAGGTACAAGTCCTTCAGAACCCGAACTACACATAAAAATTTAACAAAATAAAATAAAACACACTATCTAAAATAATGAAAAGTAAAAACTTAATTTTTCTTAAATTTTCTTTAAATGAAATTTTAATTAATTTCCCCGTCAACGGTGCAAAAAAACTTGATCCCCGAATATTTATTCTTACGATTTTCACTTTATATTTCTTTCCAATGATATTATCTCTTTCTTTGCAACGGTACCAAAAACTTGATTCAGAAGCAAATAAGAGATATATTTTAATTATTTATAATATGGGATACTACGCAAGTATACATATCGTTTATCAAGTAATATATGACTTTTTGATTAAGCCTCGAGATATCGAACCCTACAGGAAAATGTCTAAAATATTAAAGAAATAAGAAAAATAACTTTTTACCTTTTTAAAATGATTTTGTGAAGTATGTTTTAATATATAAAGTTTTTTAAATTTGTTTTTGGTATTTTTTAAATAAAAAGTAAAGCAAACAATTAAGTTAACACAACTATAAAATAGTATGAAAACAAATGAGAATAAAATATCTTTCTTCTCTTTCAATGAATCAGTAATAATTATGAAATTTTGTTGTGGATGTATCTAATGTGCTGTGCCAAATAGAAGCAATTATATTCTTTATCCTTGATTGGTTCTATATAGAACTTATGTTAATTTGATGATTTGAAATCTTGTAGATGGGTTAGGCAGGGAAGATACTAGCTCTCACTTTAGAGTTCCCTCGATTCCCTCTACCTAGGGGCTAACATCTCATAACAAAATTTTTCTCATCAAACCAAATTAGGGGGCTTTAGCCTGTCACTCTAAAGACCTATAATTTTACCCCCCATTATAAGCATATCTTCATATTTATTTGTACCCAACCATATGGACTACAATTCTCATCCATACAATTGCATGTGATTCTTTGTAATTATTTATTGAGACAATACCGTAATGGATCTTACCTAATCTTCCAACAAATTTTAACATCTTAATTGGAAAAATCAAGAAGTAAATTAAGTGCAAGGTAGTGAACATCACAACTTCTTCCAACATTGAATTCTTATACTTAACACAACTTCCTTCCATAATTTAATTACTTCATCATTTAAAAGAAAAAAGATAAAGAAAAATACTCAGAATCTATGGAGAAAACACAATCACAATTTGATTTGAAAGTAGAAATTATAGTGAAAAAACAACAAGATTTACATTAAAACCAAATGCAAAACAAAGTTAAACACTTATCTGAAAATCCTCTTCACAAGACACTTGCAGCTCCTTGGAAACTTTTCTTTCCCCTTACAAGATACAATAGAGGTTGGCGCTCAACTCTCTTGACTCCAAATCTCTATTCTACTCTTAATAAAAACTAGATACAATTGATAATAAATAGTGGTGAAGTGGAAAGGTGTGCTCTCAATAACTCTCTAACAAAAACTTGACTCTTAACACTAATCACACCATCCAACAACAACCCTTTTTCTGATTTTCAAGTCTTCGTTTTAAAATTTTTCAAATGATGCCTTGGTGTCTCCTCAAAATGTGTCCACATTCAATGTATCCTCAAGAACACATACATCCGTTCAACATTTAAATGAGTTTTGGCGCTGATGAGAAGTTAGTAAAGTTTAAACCAAAGGATGCTTAAAAAACCCCTTCAAATTTGCGCTAAAATCAAATAAAATCGTCACTTTAACTGTGGCGCCTATGCGTCAAAGGTCTGGCGTTTTGGCGCCAGAGGTTAATTTTTCACACCTTTCATTTTTTGCTCCAAATTTGATCCTTTATTGCTCCTTTCATCATAGTCACTCATTTTAATCATACTACGAGAAAAATACAAAAATACCTCCCATTACAGTGCAATATCATCAAAAATAGGTATAAAAATGTACTTAGAAACACTATATATTTTAGGTATATCATACAACATGCAATAAAAGTCTTAACTCACTTTCAGTTCTGAGGTTGTCATTCGGTACAACATAAAATCTCCTATCTTCTAGGCTATCTACATGGTCGGTATCATGCAGATGTAAACCCTAAATAATAAAATTGGAAGGATGAAACCTTAAATAATATATCTTCTAAACTGAAGCCAAACTATAGGGTAGTTTGGGAAGTCACTAAGGTTCTCCTCAGGATCCTTGGCATCCCCTAGTTTTCCTCCTTTTGGATTCTGAGAATAACTGTTCCAAGTTTGCACCTTTTTCCATTTGAATTTTCTACTGTATGATCTTGAAAAATCCTAAACCTTTTTTTGAATTCATGAAGATGACATTACATGATCATTATCAAGTGTTTTCTTAAGTGACTTTGATCATTTAAGATTTAGTTAACTATAGGGCCATGTTTTTATAGGAAACTTTAATTCAAAAGGTTTTTCCGAGTTTGGTGAAACTATAACAGGTGCAATCATTAATTTTTCTTTCAATGTTTAAAAGCCTTTATGTATTCTTCATCAAAATAAAAAACCACATCTTTTTCCAGTAAACGGCATAAAGACTTTCAGATTTTTGAAAAATCTTTAATATAACGTCTATAGAATCCAGCATGTCCCAAAAATCTTCTAATTCCCCTTACATATATCGGGCAAGGTAAATTAGCGATCACTTGAATTTTTGCAGATCTAACTCCATACATTTTTCTGATATACGATGTCCCAAAACAATTCCTCCTGCTACCATAAATTGGCATTTTCCCAATTAAAGTCTAAATTAGTTTCTTAACAACATTTAAGAACCTTTGATAAATGTTCTAAACATGATTCAAATGAAATTCGGAACACTTTAAAGTCATCCATAAAAACTTCAATCCCTTTTTCAATTAAATCACAAAAAATTGCCATCATACATCTCTGACATGTAACACGGGCATTACATAAACCAAAAGGCATTCTTCTAAAAACAAATGTACCATAAGGACAGGTAAACGTTATTTTCCCTTGATCCTCAGGAGCAATTTGTATTTATATCCATCTAGAAAACAAAAGTATTTATGCCCAGATAGTTTACCAACATCTGATCTAGAAAGGGTAGAGGAAAATGATCTTTCCTGGTGACAAGGTTTAATTTTCTATAATCAATGCATATTCTCCACCTTGTAACCTGTCTTATTGGTATTAATTCATTCTTTTCAATAATAGTCACAGTAACTCCTCCTTTCCTAGGAACACAATGAATATGAATAACCCATACACTATCTGAAATAAGGTAAATAATTCTAGTATCTAACCACATTAAAATTTCTTTCTTCACAACATCTTTTATGATAGGATTTAATCTCCTCTGAGAATAAGACCGAGGTTTGCAATACTCTTCTAAACGGATTCTATGTGTACAAATTAAAGGATTGATTCCTTTAATATCAATTAATGTGCATCCAAAGGTTTTCTTATATTTATTCAGAATTTCAATCAGACTCTCTTCCTCTTTTTTAGTCAATTGAGAGGAATTTTAACTGACAAAGTTGAGGAATCACATAAAAATGCATATTTTAAATGAGTAGGAAGCTTCTTTAAATCAATTTTAGGAGGTTTTTCAATTGATGGACTAAAAGATTCATCTTTTTCAGTCATGTCCAACAATTCAAAATTTTTATGAACATAATTTAAATCTTCCTTATGAAAATCTTCAATATGTTATAATTCCTCTATTTGTTCGTGTTTCAATTTTTCACTTTCAAATTTTTTTTCGAAAGTTGATTTGAAATGACATTCACTTAGATATCTGATGACATCCATCCTATAAAATTCATCATCTTTACCTCTTGCAGGATATTTCATTGATTTTGAGATATTGAATGTAACAATCCGATCATTGACGTGCATAGTTAATTCCTCTATTTGCACATCTATCATTGCTCCGCCTATGGCTAGGAAAGGTCTCCCTAAAATTATGGGTATCTCTGTATCTTCCTCTATATCTAGCATAATGAAATAAATGGGAAATTTTAAATTGATCCAACTTAACTAAAACATCATCCATAACTCCTTTATGATATGCAATCGACTGATCCGCTAATTGCAGAGTTACAGTAATCAGAATTATTTCTCCTAATCCCAGTCTTTTAAATATAGATAATGATATAAGGTTAATGCTTGCACCTAAATCACATGAATCTTTCCCATAAAATCTGTCTTTGATCGCATATAGAATTGTGAAACTACCATGATCTTTAAGCTTTTCAAGAAGCTTTTTCTGGATTATTACACTGCAGTTCTCATTAATTGCAACAATTTCACTATCTTCAAACTTCCTTTTTCTGTTAAGAATATCTTTCATAAATTTCACATAGCATGGCATTTGTTTTAAGGCTTCAGCAAATGAAATATTAATTGTAAGCTTCTTAAAATATCCCAAGAACTTTAAACATTGATTATCAAATTTTTTTGTCAAATTCTTTGAGGAAATGGAGATGGTGGCTTTTCTGAATGAATCTTCGATGGAGAAATAGATCTTTCCAAAAATTTTCGAGCGTCCTCTTTTGGTTCTTCAATCTCTCTTTCTCTACTTCAATCTCTTTTTGAACTCTACCTTCCTATTATCTTCCACTTCTCAACTAAATAGCTTTTACTTGCTCTTTATTCTTGTCTCTTGGATTTACTTCTATATTACTAGGAAGTGTTCCTTGGGATCTAATACTTAATGAATTAACAATCTGTCCCAATTGATTCTCAATATTTCTGATTGTTGCTCCTTGACTTTGCAATTGATTTCCCAATTGTAACACCACTTCTTCAATAGACAACTTCTTCTCCTTAAATTGTGAAGCATTGTTAAAACTTGGAGGATAGGTAGGTATATAATTGTTATTCCCTTGGTTGTTCTAGTTCCCCGATGAATTAATTTGGTTGTTCTTCCATTGTTAATTACTACCACTCTGATTATTGGTATTCCAGTCAAAGTTTTGATGACTCATCCAACTTGGGTTATAATAATTTGAATATGGGTTATTTGGCTTATTTATGGAATTCAAAGTTTCTAATGATGTTTGAGAATCAACCATTTAGCCTAATTAATTTTTTTTAATCATGGAAATTGTTTGAAAAAAATTCATTCCTAATTGGTCTATCTTCCTTTGAATTACAGCAACTTGATTCGCTATCATTGCAAAAGCATCATGATATTATGAATATTGGCTACTTTTTTAGGATTTAACCTTTCAGAAGGCATTTGAAAATTATTAGTAGTCATTTCTTCAATTAAAGCATAAGTTTCAGAAAAATGTTTAGATATCAATGAACCACCACCAGCGGCATCGATAATAGGTCTAAGAGATCCAACGAATCCATTGTAAAAGGTTTGAATTATTAACCAATATGGTATCGAATGATGTGGACACTTTCTTAGGAGATCATTAAAACGTTCCCATGCTTCATAAATAGATTCCCCTTCAAACTGACAAAAAGATGTAATGTCATTTCTAAGCTTTGCAGTCTTTGATGTGGAAAATATTTAGCAAGGAATTTCTGCGCTAAATCACCCCAAGTTTTGATGTATTCAAGTGCTAACAAATTTAACCATATCTTATCCTTATTCCCGAGTAAGAAAGGAATAACATTATTCAAAACACCATCGTATTTACAAGTAGCACACAATTCTAGAAAAATTGCAAGATGTAAATTAGGATCTTCAGTTGGTGCTCCCCTAAATTGAATATTTGATACCAGCTGCATAATAGCAGGTTTAAATTCTAATGAATTAGCCGCTACAATAGGGTTTTGAATACTACAACGAAGTTCATCTACTATAGGGTTAGCATAATCTCTTAAAGGTCTGAATTCTTGATGTGTTTCAAGATTTTGATTCACCATTTCTTGAAGATTTTTGTTTTTTCTATATTTTTAATTTTTTTTATGTTTCTTATAGTTCTTCCTAATTTAGAATCATAAGGCACAAATCCTTCAGAAACTGAATTACGTATACACAACAAAATAAAGCAAAATAAAACACACTAACAAAAGCAAGGAAAAAGTAAAAATTTAGTTTTTCTTAAATTTTCTTTAAATAATATTTTAATTTATTTCCCCAGCAACGATGCTAAAAACTTGATCCCCGAATATTTATGCTTACATTTTTCACTTTATATTTCTTTTCAGTGGTAATATCTCTTTTTTTGCAATAGATGCCAAAAACTTGACTCTGAAGGAAATAAGAAAAATATTTTAATTGTTTTATATTATGAGATTCTACACAAGTATACATATCGTTTATCAAGTAATATAGAACTTTCTTATTTAGCTCTGAGATATCAAACCCATAGGGAAATGTCTAAAATTTTAAAGAAAGCAGAAAAAAAACTTTTTACTTTTCAAAATGATTTTGTAAAGTATGTTTTAAGATAGAAAGTTTTACATTTGTTTTTGATAATTTCTTTTTAGAAAAAGTAAAGCAAGCAAGTAAAATTAACAAGACTACAAAACTATATATATGGAAGCAAACGATAATAAAATATCTTTTTCCTCTTTCAATGAAGCAGTAATAATTTTGGAGTTTCGATGTGGAAGTATCTAAATGTATTGTGTCAAATAAGAGCAGTTATATTCTTTACCCTTACTTGGTTCTATAAAGAACATTGGTTAATTTGATGTTTTGAAATCTTGTAGATGGGTTAGGCAGGAAAGATACTAGCTCTCACTTTAGAGTTCCCTCTTCTCCCTCCACCTGGGGGCTAAAATCTCATAAAAAATTTTAAAACATCAAACCAAATTAGGGGCTTTAGCCTGTCACTCTAAAGTCATCTATATTTACTCCCCATTAAAAGCATATCTTCTTATTTAGTTGCACTCAAATATATTGCTACAATTCTCACCCATATAAATTCATGAAATTCACTCTAATTGTTGATTGAAACAATACCGTATTGGTTCTTATATGTTCTCACAACAAATTTTAACATCTCAATTAGCCAAATCAAGAGGTAAAATGAAGTGCAAGGTAGTGTAATCATCACAACTTTTTCTAACATTAAACATTTATACTTCACACAACTTCCTTCCATAATTTAATTTCTTCTTCATTTGAAAGGAAAATATAAAGAAAACTACTCAGAATTCATAGAGAAAACATACACACAATTTGGTTTGAAAGAAGAAAATATAGTGAAAACAAAAGTTTTTCTTTAAAACCAAATGTAAAAACAAAGATAAAAGCTTATATGAAAATCCACTCCACTAGACTCTTGAAGTTCCTCTGAAACTTTTTCTTTCCACTAGGTAACTCCTTAGAGGTTGGCGCCAAACTCTAAGGATTGACTCTCTAAATTCTAATACAAAATAGGATAAAGTAAAGTGGAAAAGTAAGGAAAATGTAGCGAGAAGAAGGCTCTCTTTCTTCCTCTTTCCCTTGAACTACTTCAAACTTTTATCTAACTTCTCTCGCCAAAACTTCCTTTTCAAAACTCTTCTCTTTTTCTAATCTTAAATCTTCATCTTAATAATTCTCCAAAAGGTGCTTTGTTGTCTCTTTAAATTATGTCCAGATACAATGAATCTACTAAGAGATGCATCCATCCATTCAAATTTTAAATGAATTTTGGCTCCAATGGGAAGTTAATGAAGTTTAAACCAAAGGGTGCTTCAAAAACCCCTTAAAATTTGTGTCAAAATTAATTTAAATTTGTCACTATAACTGTGGCACCTATGCTCTAGCCATTTGGCGCTTAGGTGCCAAAGGATAAGTTCGCACACCTTTTAATTTTTGCGTCAAATTTGATACTTTTTTGCTTCTTTCATCGCAATCACTCATTTAAATCATAACTACAAGAAAAACATGAAAATACCTTCCATTAAAGTTCAATATCATAAAAAATAGGTATAAAAATGTGCTTAAAAACACTATATATTTTAGGTATATCACCCATTCGGGGTCTTTTGATAATAACATTGTTGATTTTGGCTACATTTTAACTGTCTATAGTGATGACGTAACCAACAATGACCAATCTAACCCCGATTTTATTTCCCAAAATGACCCTAAAATCATATTATGTCTTGACGGAGACGTTGACAAAGATGAAGAAGGCATTTGACAACACCAACTACGACTGTTTGTAAAGTAAAGAGCCAGTACTCGAGTGCAAATGAACACCGATCACCATCGATCGAACTGTTCGGATTCAATATCAACACCAGAAGAGTCAGCTTCTATAGTGAATAAAGAAGAGATAACAGAAGTGAATCTAAGGAGTGAAAAGGTATTACCGTTGAGAACATCTCTGATGGAAAAAGGAAAACAAGTAATTATTCGAGAAGAGCCGCCTCTGCCACTAGAAAATACAAACATTTAAGAAGAGACTAGAAGTTTAAATAAAGTGGATTACAATGTACTAGCTCATCTTAGAAAGTTTCCAGTCAAACTAATAATTTACGACACTCTGATCCTGTTAAAGGAGATGAGAGAGAGTATGGTCAAGGCTCTACTAGATCTAGACATTTGCTTAGCACAGTTGGCTAGCACATCCTCGGATGGAGTATATACATTGAAGGGACAGCCTGGGGTGACTTTCACTTATGATGATTTGCTACATGGTACTACGACCATAACCGACCACTCTACATTTCCGTCAATACTGGCAGATTCCTACTTTCCAGAGTTTTAGTAGGTTCCGGAGCATCACCCAGCATAATGAGTCTACAAACATTAGCGTACCTGGATATCAACGTAAAGAAACTTAATACATATAAGATGATACTAAGGGGATTCAATTAGAAAGGAGAAAGAGTGCTTGGATCGATCACACTGTTAATGAAGGTTGGTGATCTAGTAACAACCGCAAAATTCCATGTCATCGACGCGGACACTTCGTTCAACATTCTACTTGGTCGACTGTGTCTTCATCAGCACAATATGTTTTATTCATCGTTACATCAATGCATCAAGTATTATAAAGATGGACAAGGAAGATCATTTTCAATACATGAAGTGGGCATCCATGAAGATGTGACTCTCTAAATTCTAATACAAAATATGATAAAGTAAAGTGGAAAAGTAAGGAAAATGTAGCGAGAAGAAGGCTCTCTTTCTTCCTCTTTCCCTTGAACTACTTCAAACTTTTATCTAACTTCTCTCGCCAAAACTTCCTTTTCAAAACTCTTCTCTTTTTCTAATCTTAAATCTTCATCTTAATAATTCTCCAAAAGGTGCTTTGTTGTCTCTTTAAATTATTTCCAGATACAATGAATCTACCAAGAGATGCATCCATCCATTCAAATTTTAAATGAATTTTGGCTCCAATGGGAAGTTAATGAAGTTTAAACCAAAGGGTGCTTCAAAAACCCCTTAAAATTTGTGTCAAAATTAATTTAAATTTGTCACTATAACTGTGGCACCTATGCTCCAGCCATTTGGCGCTTAGATGCCAAAGGATAAGGTCGCACACCTTTTAATTTTTGCGTCAAATTTGATATTTTTTTGCTTCTTTCATCGTAATCACTCATTTTAATCATAACTACAAGAAAAACATGAAAATACCTTCCATTAAAGTTCAATATCATAAAAAATAGGTATAAAAATGTGCTTAAAAACACTATATATTTTAGGTTTATCACCCCTTCGGGGTCTTTTGATAATAACATTGTTGATTTTGGCTACATTTTAACTGTCTCTAGTGATGACGTAACCAACAATGACCAATCTAACCCCGATTTTATTTCCCAAAATGATCCTAAAATCATATTATGTCTTGACGAAGACGTTGAAAAAAATGAAGAAGGCATTTGACAACACCAACTACGACTGTTTGTAAAGTAAAGAGCCAGTACTCGAGTGCAAATGAACACTGATCACCATCGATCAGAACTGTTCAGATTCAATATCAACACCAGAAGAGTCAGCTTCTACAGTGAAAGAAGAAGAGATAACATAAGTGAATCTAAGGAGTGAAAATGTATTACCCTTGAGAACATCTCTGATGCAAAAAGGAAAACAAGTAATTTTTCTAGAAGAGCCGCCTCCGCCACTAGAAAATACAAACATTTAAGAAGAGACTAGAAGTTTAAATAAAGTGGATTACAATGTACTAGCTCATCTTAGAAAGTTGCCAGTCAAACTAATAATTTACGACACTCTGATCCTGTTAAAGGAGATGAGAGAGAGTATGGTTAAGGCTCTACTAGATCCAGACATTTGCTTAGCACAGTTGGCTAGAACATCCTCAGATGGAGTGTATACATTGAAGGGACAGCCTGGGGTGACTTTCACTTATGATGATTTGCTACATGGTACTACGACCATAACCGACCACTCTACATTTCCGTCAATACTAGCAGATTCCTACTTTCCAGAGTTTTAGTAGGTTCCGGAGCATCACTCAGCATAATGAGTCTATGAACATTAGCGTACCAGGATATCAACGTAAAGGAACTTACTACATATGAGATGATGCCAAGGGGATTCAATCAGAAAGGAGAAAAAGCGCTTGGATCGATCACACAGTTGATGAAGGTTGGTGATCTAGTAACAACCGCAAAATTCCATGTCATCGACGCGGACACTTCGTTCAACATTCTACTTGTTCGACTGTGTCTTTATCAGTACAATATGTTTTATTCATCGTTACATCAAAGCATCAAGTATTATAAAGATGGACAAGGAAGATCATTTTCAATACATGAAGTGGGCATCCATGAAGATTTCACCTACTATGCTCCCCTGAAGAAGACTGTCTTTTCAAGAAAAGTCGTGCAAAACTACGTTAAAGATTTAAAAACATCACAAGCAAAGGGACCGTTCAGCTCTGCTTCAACGATCTCCCACCACTCCTTTGCAACAAGTTTGTGGACATTCATTTAACCTAAGCATCTAAGATCAAGGTTGGGGATGTGGGTGAGGAAGAATTAATAAGATGGTTAAACAAACGATGCTAACGATCAACATCGACATAGAAGGAAGCTCTGAAGAAGAAAGATTAGATAGAAATATAATGACAATATACCAAAAGAAGCCTCAATTTAAGATCTCCTTAGATGATACAGAAAAGAGTGAATATGAGTTAATGAATGATCAGATTAACCATTACGTGCAAGCCATGACCCTAACTCCGATCCATCCTCAAAAGATCGAGAGTATGGAAGTCAAGGAAGTCTGTAATGGTGATTTCAAGCTGATCAAGTTTTATCATGCGTCTCCTTCAACTTCTGAAACTTGTATAAATCTGGAAGAAGGCAATTCTAATGAATTAATAGAATTACCATTTGATTACTTTTCTCTTTATGTACAAAAGCTTGTACAAAAAGGTTATGTGTTAAGGAAAATGTCAGAGAATAAGTTGCAACTTTTTGTGAAATTATGGAATACTAAAGGACAAACTCCCAACTCAAAAGAAGGTCTTGGTCTTGGATTTGGTATGATAGGACCGGTCAGTGATTCGGAATTTTGCATGGTTGTTACTAGCCAATTAGGGGCAATGCTTCGACGTCTAATTATGAAGATCAGTCGATAGATGATGCTCCAATTAAGTTCAAAGAAGAGTTCAAGACTATAGTGAATGAATTAAAGTAAATCAACCTCGGGACAAATGTGCATCCCTAACTGACATTCATAAGTTCGCTACTCAGCAAAAAAGAGTATGCGAATTTGATTAAATTATTATCAGAATTCAAGGACTTTTTCACTTGGAGCTATGATGAAATGCCAGGACTATCTCCAGAAGTTGTAGTTTACCGTCTTGGAGTGGATCCAAGTATAACCCCGGTGAAACAAGCTCCCAGAACAATGCACCTTGATACAGAACAACAACTCACGACCGAGATGAAGAAATTAATATACACTAACTTTATATGAGAGGAGTAATATGTCTCGTGGTTAGCCAATATTTTGCCAGCAAAGAAGAAGAATGGAGAAATGTGAGTGTGTGTCGACTTCAAGGACTTAAATAAAGCATGTCAAAAAGATGAGTTTTTGTTACCAAGACCAAAACTGATAGTGGACGCATGATATTTTCTCATTCATGGATGGGTCATCAGGCTATAATTAAATCAAGATGGCTCCAGATAATGCAACACTCACAACAGTCAAAACTCCAATTGGAATTTACTGTTACACTGTGATGCCATTTAAATTGAAGTACACTAGAGCAACCTACCAAAGAGTAATGACAAGGATCTTCGATGACCTCATTGATAATCAAGTTGAGTTATATGTGGACGATTTGGTCATCTAGAGCAAAGTAATGAAAAACCATTTATACGATTTGAGGATCGTATTTGAACTATTAGGACAATATAATCTCAAGATGAATCCCTTAAAGTGTACCTTCAATGTTACCTCTGGGAAAATTCTAGGATTCATTCTCCATCATCGAGGAATCGAAATCTTCTCAGAGAAGATTAAAGCTATTTTAGAAATGCCTCCTCCCAAAGCCTTGAAACAACTACATTCTTTTCAAGGTATATAGGCATACGTAAGATGCTTTATATCAAATATGTTAAGAAGGTGTTTAACTTTTTTGAGTTTACTCCAAAATGATGTTGAGTTCTATTGGGGAGAGCCATGCCAACAGACTTTCATTTATCTAATGACACCTCTTATTTTAGCAGCCTCTGTCCTAGGTAGAGCGTTGATACTTTATACTGCGACCTTAGACGATCCCCTCGGAGACATACTAGCTTATATCAATGATGAGGGTAAGGAAAATCCACTCCACTACCTGAGTCGACATCTAATACCGGTGGAGGTAAAGTATCCTCATATTGAGAAACATTGTCTAGCTTTGGTTTTCATTGCTCTGAAGCTTAGGCACTACATGTTGTCTCATAAGGTCAACCTGATTTCGAAAGATAATCCATTCTAATATTTGATGGACCAAACAACACTTTCTGGATGTCTAGCAAGATGGTCAATGATTTTATTACAATTTGATATAACTTTTGTGCCCCTTCGCGTTATCAAAGGGCATATTTTGGCGGAATTTCTCATAGCGCACCCACTATCAGCTGAGTCCCCTCTCAAGGATGACCTGCCTGATGAATAGATAATGTAAGTGGAACAACTACGTGCCAGACATTAGGAAATGTACTTCGATGGAGCTTCATCAGCCATAAAGGATAAAAGATTACAGATAATGATACTCGATAAAGCAGGAATCAGTCTGATCTTCATTACACTGGATCAGGAAATGTTGAGATTCTCCTACCACCTGACAGAGCTATTTACCAATAACAAAGTAGAATATTAAGCATTGATAACATGATTAGAATTGGAAATACTAATGGAAATAATGGACAATGCCTTCTACGACAACTCGCAACTCGCATTCAACAAGTGGCCGGACAGTATAAGATTCTGAAGCCAATTAGTAGAATACCATCGGTATGCAATGAAGCTAAGAGAAAAAATTCACAATGTAACGTTCTATAAGTTTTCTCAAGTAGAAAATTCCCATGTCGACTCTTTGACTAAGCTTGCTAAAGATTTAGCTTGTCCACCACAAGATTCCATAGACATTACAGTACATAGACATCAAGTCTTGTCAGAGATTGATCTTGATACTTTACATAACCTTGGAAAAGAAGAGATAGCAGCTACAGTGACAGATGGTATAAAAGATTGGCGCCAACCATTAATAGAATATTTGCAAGCAGGAAAACATCCATAAGACAAATCGGTGGCACATTAGATTCAGAAAAAGGTAATGTCACATGCTTTAATCGACAACATTCTGTACAGAAGATCAATCCACCAGATGTGGCTGAGATGTTTGAGCCGAGCAGAAGCACAAAAAATTGTCAAAGTGCATGGAAGATTACGTGATGTTCAGGAGTCAGGGTGAAAGATGACAATGAAGATCAAAAGACTTGGGTGATGATGGATTGTATGGAATCTGCAGTTAAATGTCATCAGTGTCAGGTGTATGGAGTGGTCCTACACTAACCTCTAAATGTTCTACACCCTACGGTCGCATCATGGTCATTTGCGTGTTGGGGTTCGGATATAGTGGGTCTAATAGACCCTCCTTCTTCTAAAGGACACATATTTGTACTCGCACCAACAAATTACTTCTCCAAGTGGGCAGAGGCAATGCCATTGCGAGAGGTCACAGTGCAACATGTTCTACAATTTTTTAAGAATTAGATTGTTTATCATTTCGGTGTACCATATAGAATCATTTTTTGTAATGGGTTTGTGATCCATTGAAAATTTGATAGCTTTTTAAGGTACATTTCATACTTATTATTTATGATATTGTACTTTAAAGAAAGGTACTTTTCATGATTTCATGCATGCACAATGATTTTAGGCCTTTGGAGTAGAAGGAAGAAAAAAGGAGAAAATTTGGAGCAAAATGGAGCAAAAGTGTATTTTATTGAACTAGCGCTGAACAGTGTTGTCACCAGCGCTGGACCGCTCCAATTTACAGAGTGTATTGACCAGAAGGTGGAAAATAGCACCGGACGGCGCCCTATCTTGCATCGGACCACGCCTAATCACAATTTTAAACTAGATTCATTGTATTTGGCCAGATTTTGGAGGGATGCTTAAGGAAACTCTTGGGAATTCAGTTATGGATGAATTCAAATTGTGTGGAGCCAAGTTTAGAGAGGGGGAGAGATTTTTTAGTGTATGTGAGTGAGGAGAGAGTGTGTCTTTCCATTTTTGTAGTGTAGAGAGTCCATTTAGGGTTTGTGTGAGTATTCTTCTAAAGAGTGTAAGAGGAGAGGAAAAGTGAGAGATTTCTTTTTCCCTACTTATCTAGAGAGAGAATTGTGTATTGGTGTGAAGAAAGAAGAGGAGTCAAAAGGATTCCTTGAGATTTTCTTAGGAAGAGTTTGAGATAAGTTATCTTCTCCTTATTCTATTTGTATGACGTTGCATTTATATATAAAATCTATATTTTGTCGTCTTTTCCTCATGAGTCTTCAGTAGATTTCTTTGTCTTTCTCCTTTTCATGTGATGTCTTGACATTGTGATATGGAAATGATATGCCAATTTTTTATGGAGAATTTGTGATAACATTTCACTTCAAACTTCATTTACTTTTTGATCTGGCCAATTTAATTATTAAAACTTATTGGGAAACATATGTTACGAAAGAATAATGAGTTCCACAACAAAAGTGAAGGTGACATTCAATCTCCATGAATGAGTGATGTAGTTCATGGGGGTTGAGTTCAAATAAATAGAGAAATATATTTTGATGGGTGTAGAATTGGAGATTTTAGAGTGACAGGCTGAAATCCCCAGTTTGGTCCTAGGGTTTGGAAACCAAAGAGAGAGTTAGCCTTCAGGCGAAGGGAAGTGGGAGCTCTGGAGTGAGAGCAAGTATCCTCCCAGCCTAACCAGGGATTTGAGGACTGAACATAGAATTAGACAATGTTCTTTATGCGCTTTGAAGATGTGAAAGAATAGGAATGCTCTTATTTGGTACAATACATTTGCATCACTGATCTATGTACTAAATCATCACATTGGAGAGGAGGAATATTCTTTCATGCAACTGAACTTTTGTTATAAATTTATTCTTGTGTTAGTTAACTTTGTTAGGAGGTTGGAATGCAATTTAGTAGAATTATTAAATGCAATTAATTGTTCATCTTTAATTATTAGTACATACTGCAATTGTGATGTGATTCGTGAAGCGATTTCTATGCTATGTTACAAGGTAAATTGCCTCATCGTGGGATCTATACAAAGGACTCTATTAGAGCTCTGTATTACTTGAGCGATACGTATACTTGTGTTTAATTGTGTGACTCAATATAAAACTAAATCAATATATATATATATATACATATATATATATACATATATATATACATATACATATATATATATATATATATATATATATATATATATATATCTCGCAAGGCATATCCCCCCTCCCCGGAACTCGATCTCATCTTTACGTAACATTGATCTCCACTTTTAGCTCCCTCAACCTTAAATGGACCCATATCTACGGAGAGGGAAATCAACCAAGCAACGCGGTTGGCAAAACATGCTATCTTGCTTCCCAAACTACGGCTTTTTACGTTATACTCGTTGAGCCTTTAAGGCCTTTACTTTTGAGGATTTGATCGATATTCCTTATATCGGATGTATGTAACTTTTGGTTAAATGAATTTTTTCCTTTCTTGCAAAATATATATATATATATATATATATATATATATATATATATATATATATATATATATATATATATCGAGTTCATAAATTTTAGCAAATTAAAAAAGTCGCACCAAGTTTTTGGCGCTATTGTCGAGGAGGTAACAGTGAAATTTTTTTGTAGTATTTGAAAGCTTATATTTGAATTACAAGTCAAAATTGTTTGTGTGTTTATTTACTGTTAGTGTGCTTATTGTGATTGTATGCATAATATTAGATCTATAGGTCTGGTGCCTTACGATTTTGAATTAGAGAGTACTATTAGAAAAATTCAAAAACAACAAAAACATTATGAAAATCCTCACAAAATGGCGAACAATTGAGCAATCAAAACAATAAAAATGAAAATATATCAAGACCTTTAAGAGATTATGCTAATCCAACAGCAGATGAAATTCATCTAACTATCCAAAATCCTGATGTTGCTGCTAATTCATTTAAACTTAAATCTGTTATTATCCAACTGGTAAAGAATAATAAATTTGGAGGAACACCTAGTGAAGATCCTAACTTGCATCTTGTTAGTTTTCTAAAACTATGTACTAACTTTAAATATGATGGAGTGTCGAACGATGCAGTTAGTCTTAGACTTTTTTACTTTTTCACTAAGGGATAAGGCTAAGGTGTGGTTAAATTTGTTATTACCTGGATCTATCAGAACTTGGGGAGAACTTTCACAAACGTTTCTATCAAAATATTTCCCTCCTTCAAAAACTGTTAGGCTGCAGAATGATATTATATCTTTTAGTCATTTTGATGGAGAATCTATATATGAAGCTTAAGAAAGATTTAAAGACCTCCTGAGAAAGTGTCCACATCATGCTTTACCAGACTGGTTAATAATTCAAACATTTTACAATGAATTAATGGGATCTTTGATATCAATTATAGATGTTGCTGCTGGTGGATTGTTAATGTCAAAACCTTTTGATGAAGCATATTCGTTAATAGGTTACTAATAATTTCGATGGCCCTCTTAGCGGGTATATCTTAAGAGAGTAGCTAGTATTCATGATTCTGATACGATAACTATGATAGTATCTCAAATTGTTGCACTTTCAAAGAAAAGAGATCAATATGAAATGAATTATTCTTAAACATCTACAGTGTTAGAGAAAAATTCATCAGGACAGTTGATAGACTCTCAAACATCTTATGAGACCTTGAATTCTATAAATAATAAACTCAACAGTACTTATTCAAATTATTATAATCCTAGTTGGATGAATCACCCAAACATCAACTGGAATAATAACAATGTAGTTATTAATCTGCAATGAGAAACAATTCAATAAATCTAGTTGGAAATCCGAACAACTAAGGAAATACTAATTGTAGACCTTCTTATCCTCATTGTTTTAATAGTAACCCACAATTTAAGGAAAAGAAGTTATCTACTGAAGAAATATTTCTGAATATGGGTAATCAAATTCAAGCTCAAAATGTTGCGATGAAGAACATTAAGAATTAATTGGGACATATTTTTACTGCGCTTAATAATAGACCTTCTGGAAATCTTCCTAGCAATGTTGAGATCAATCCAAAAGATCAAAACAATGAGCAAATTAAGGCTATTTAATTAATGAGTGGAAAACAATTGGAGCCAAGAGTACAAAAACAAGTCGAAGTTGAAAGAGAGGAAGTGAACATTGAGAAAGGTTCTAATAAGATATATCCAAACTTAGAATATCCAATTGAACCAATGAAGATTACTGTTGAAAAGTCACCTCCTCTGTTTTCTCAAAGACTAAAAAAAAGAACAGAGATAACAAATTTACAAAGTTTTTCGAAATCCTTAATAAATTAACGGTTAGTATTCCCTTTCTTGAAGCATTAGAGCAGATGCCTGATTATGCAAAGTTTATGAAGGGTATTCTTAAAAAGAAAAGTAAGTTCAAAGACTACGAGACTATTGCACTTAGCGGTGATTGTAGTGCAATTATTCTGAAGAAGCTTCCTAAAAAACTTAAAGACCCAGGTAGTTTCACTATCACGTGTGCTATAGGTGAGAATTTTTTTGGAAGAGCTTTATGTGATATGGGAGCTAGTATTAATCTTATGCCTTTATCAACTTTCAAAAGATTAGGAATAGGAGAAATTTCACCTAAATCTGTGACACTTCAATTGACTGATCGTTCTATCACTTAACCTAAAGGAGTTGTGGAAGATGTATTAGTGAAGGTGGATAAATTTATCTTTCATGTGTACTTTATTGTATTAGATATGAAGGAAGATAAAGAAATTCCAATTATTTTGGGAAGACCATTCCTTGCTACTGGGAGAGCGATGATCGATGTTCAAAAAATAGAATTAATTATGAGAGATAATGATCAAGAGGTAACTTTCAAAATTTTGAAATCTATGAAATACCCTTCAACAGAAAAGGATGATGAGTGATTTCAAATGGAAATTTGTGATTTTTTGAGAGAATATCATCTTAAAGAAGTGTTTTAAGAAAATTTGGAATGTGTGGATGAAAGTGAAAGTGAAAATTATTTGGATGGTACCAAAAATGAAATGTTAGAATTTGTTCAGGAAAAATTTAAAAGATTGGATACTAGGGAAAAAGTGGAGATAAAAGTTTAATTTCAACTATCATAAAACCCCCTGAACTTGAGCAAAAAATTCTTTCTAATCATTTGAAGTATATGTTTTTAGGAGAATCATCTACCTTAATAGTCATTATATCTTCAGATTTAAATGAATATCAAGAACAAAAATTACTGGACACCTTAAAAAGACACAAAAAGGCTTTTGATTGGCCCTTAGCAGATATTAAAGGAATTAGCCCTTCGATCTGTATGCACAGAATTTTGTTGAATGAACAATATAAACCTAGAGTTGATCCTCAAAGGAGACTAAACCCAATGATGAAAGAAGTGGTTAAAAAAGAGATTTTAAAGTGGTTAGATGTTGGAATTATATACCCTATTTCTGATAGTGTTTGGGTAAGCCCAATTATTGTGTTCCTAAGAAAGGAGTGACAGTTAATATAAGTGAACGGAATGAAATCATACCGACAAGATAAGTCCCTGGTTGGAAAATATGTATTGATTACAGAAAATTAAATGCTGCCACCAGAAAATATCACTTTCCTTTTACCTTTTCTAGACCAAATGCTAGACAAACTCGTTGGACAAAAGTATTATTGCTTTTTCGATAGATATATCGGTTATCATCAAATACATATTGCTCCTGAGGATAAAGAGAAGACTACATTTACTAGCCCTTACGAAACCTTTTCTTTTAGAAGAATGCCCTTTGAATTATGTAATGCATCTGCAATATTTCAAAGATGTATGATGTCCATATTTAGCGAATTAATAAAAGATGGAATAGAAGTGTTTATGGATGATTTCTTAGTATTTGGAGATTCATTTGAAGCATGCTTATGCAACTTAGAAAAAGTTTTAGAGGTATGTGAAAGAAAAAATTCAGCTAAACTGAGAAAATGTTAATTTATAGTTGTAGGAGGAATTGTGCTTGGGCATATAATATCTGAATATGGCATGGAAGTAGATCCTGCGAAGATTCATATTATAGAAAAATTACCACCTCCAACAACTGTGAGAGGGGTACGAAGCTTTTTGGGACATGTTGGATTCTACAGGCAATATATTAAAGATTTTTCAAAAATAACTAAGTCTCTATGTAAACTTTTGAAAAAAGATAAGAAGTTTGATTTTAATGATGAATGCTTAAAAGCTTTCAATTTATTAAACAAATATCGCTGCTCCTAAAATAGTTTCACCTGACTGGGAGAAACTATTTGAATTAATGTGTGATGTGTGCGATTATGTTATTAGAGTGGTTTTAGGGTAAAGGCACGAGAGAATGTTTAAAGTTATATACTACACTAGTAAAACTCTTACTGATGCTTAAATTAATTACACTACTACAGAGAGAGAGTAATTAGCTATCGTTTATGCCTTCGAAATATTTAGATCTTACTTAATTTGAGCCAAATGTATAATGCATATTGATCATTCTACTATTAAATATTTAATGCAAAAGAATGATGCTAAACCATGATTGATTCATTAGATACTTTTAATGCAAGAGTTCGATTTTGAGATCGTTAATAGAAAATGGGTCGATAATCAAATAGTTGATCATTTATCTAGAATTAAATAACCTAAATTGGCTGAATTTGAAAAGGAAATAAGTGAACATTCCCTAATGAGCAACTATATAAAATTACAGAAGGAAATAAACCGTGGTATGCTAAATTTGTAAACTACATTGTTAGTAACATTTTACCACTGTATTTAATAATGCAACAGAGGAAGAAATTCAAACATGATGCTAAATTTTATTTTTGGGACGATCCTTGTCTGTATAAGCAATGTAAAGATCTTATTATTAGGAGATGTGTGCCGTATAAAGAAACTAAACGAATTATTCAGAAATCTCATGATTCTGAATTTGGAGGACATTTCATAATTGAAAGAACAACACATAAGATTTTACAATCCAGATTCTATTGGCCTACTATTTTTACAGATGTTTTCAGATTTATCAAAACCTGTGATCAATGTCAGAGAATAGGCAATATATCCAGAAGAAATGAAATGCCTCTTAATTTTACTTTGGAAGTTGAAATATTTGATGCTTGGGGATTAGATTTTATTGGACCCTTTATACCTTAATTTAAGAATTTATATATATCAATTGTTGTTGATTATGTGTCAAAATGGATTAAGGCAATAGCTTTACCTAAGTGTGATGCTAGAAGTGTTTCAAGGTTTTTAATGAAAATATTTTCACAAGATACAGAATGCCTAGAGTAATCATCACTGATGGAGGATCCCATTTTAAGAATAGTCTGATTCAGAGATTGGTAGAAAAATATAATATTATGCATAAAATCTCTACAACTTATCATCCTCAAACTAATGGCTTAGCTGAGGTTTCTAATCGTGAAACGAATCTTAGAAAAAGTCATAAATCCTGAGAAATTAGATTGGTCTGCTAGATTAGACACCGCTTTGTGGCATACAGAACTGCTTATAAAACTCTTATAAGAATGTTCCCTTATAGATTAATCTTTAGGAAAACTTGCCCCTTGCCAGTTGAATTAGAATATAAAGCATATTGGGCGATAAAGAATTGAATCTTAGTTTTAAAGATGCTAGTGAGAAAAGACTGTTGCAATTAAATGAGTTGGAAGAAATTAGAAATGAATCATATGATAATGATATAATATACAAGGAGAGAAAAAAAATATGGCTTGATCGAAAGATTGATAAAAAAGGAATTTGAACCAGTACAAAAGGTTTTATTATACAAAACGAAATTGAAATTATTTCCTGGGAAACTGAAATCAAGATGGACAGGACCTTTTATTGTTGTAAAAATTTATCAATTTGGAGCTATGATTATCAAAGACCCTAAATCTGGAAGAACATTCAAAGTTAATGGACAAAGATTAAAAACATATTTTGAAGGCAATATACCTAATTTTAAACAGGTTTTAATGTTGGATCAACCTGAATAACCTGAGGTTATGTTGGGCTGACAACGTTAAACTAAGCGTTTTGTGGGAGGCAACCCACAGTTATTGAGTGTTTGCTTGTTTGATGTGTTATTTGTGTTCATTTGTTAATTAATTAAGTCATACCCTTCCCTAAATATCATTAACAACATTAAAGAAATGAATTGAACTGAGTTTGGAAAAAATGAAGTTTGACAAAAATTGAACTTGCGCTGCAGCGCTGCTATTAACGCCGGACAGCGCTGCTATTAACGCCGGACAGCGCTGCTATTCAAAAAATAATTTTTCATTCTTAAATTTGAAATTTGGCAATTCTAGGCAATATTTCTTGCATTTAAACTCCCAAAAACTGCCCCTAGATGTAGAAACTACCAGAGAAACAAAAAAGAAGATCCTAAATCTTGTCCAAATGGATTCTGACTCGATCGAGACTTCAAGATTTCAAGTTTTCAACTGTAGAAAGTTTGTCAGTTTCGAAGCGCAACGTCTATTCAACAAGAATATCTCATAGAAGAGGCTAATTAAGGAGTGAGGCTTCTTAAATTGAGGTATGAATTCTCCTACTACTCGAATTGAAGAAATCATTGTTCAGAGACATTGGGAAGTGTTATGTTATACTACTACCACCGTAGTTGTTCCTATTAAGAAAGAATTTTATGCAAATCTTCATGGAATCAACCAAGGATCATTCTTTAGGTTTGTCACATTTACTCCTGCAAAGATTAATGATTTATATATGATTGAGAATGTGTCAATCAGCCATTATTCAAATTTTGCCGTAAGAAAAGACAACATGAATGATATATACAAATATTTGATGGATGAAAGTGATGATTGGGAGATAAGATATAACAGGTATGTGAGTTTTTCGACCATACTGCTAAATCCTACGTTGAAGCACTTACATTATTTTATATGTGCAAATTTACTCCCAACTATGAAAATTAGTAAGTAACCAAGGAGTGTGCTATTTTGAACTATTGTATTCAAATGGGGATGCCTATTGATCTTTGTTCTATAATTTTGAAATTTGTTTTGGGATTGATCATTCACGAATCAAAGTATGGGCTTGGACATCCTTCCACCATATTTCTCCTCTGCAGTCAATCACAAGTTCCTTATGAAAATTAAGAAAGAGTACTTCTACCTTGGAAGCCTATAGACCCAACGGACGAACATAGCAACCAGGCAGTTGGTGAAATGAATGACATGAGTATCATTGAAGATCAACCATCACATAGTACAACACTTATTCCTCCTTACTTTCCTGAAAGTTCACAGATCATTTCAAAGAAAATTAAGAAATTGGAGAAAGAAAAGCAACACCTAATAAATTCAATCAACGGTTTAACTAACTTCTTTGATCACCTGGATTGGAGAATGGAGGAGCACTTTAATCATTCTGGATACCTCGAACAAAAATTGATACGTTTGATGAAGAGAAAAGGTTGGATTGAGGATAAATCTACTGAAGAATTCCTATTTCATCCATTCTACAATCTGTTCATTCGTGTTCAAACAATTGGAGATATCAGAGTTCATGATAGTTCTGAGGAAGAGTAGAACTTAATTATTGTGTTTATGTGTTTATATATTTGAATTCATTGCTTGCTTTTTCTTTACTTTGCTTGAATTTTATATTTGAACTTGCTTTCTTGTTCAATTTCAGCGTTATTGTTGTGGTTGTGAGTGACGTAGAATTTTAGTATTTTATGGCTTGACGATGTGTGGAGTTTAGTGTTATTTATGTGTGTTTGTAATTTGGATTTTATATATCAAGGGGATGTTTTGTGTTGTGTCTGTTAAAAAATAATATTTGTCATGGCTTTAGTACATTATTCAATGCTAAATGGATTAATTTGACATCGGTACGGGCTTGAAAAGATCGAATTTGCAAAAGAAAGTTGGAATCCCAGTTTTTGAACTGGTGCCAAACGGCGTTTTCGCCGGCCCAGACCGCGCCAAAAGACAAGAGATTTTGGCATATTGAGCAGAAAATAATGCCGAACAACGCTGTCACCAGCGCTGGACTGCACTCGGCCTACAGAAAGACCTTAAACCCCAAAATTTCGTGATTTAACCCTGGGACCCACCATTTTTGCCCAAACCATTGTCTTCTACCTCAAGCCAAGGCTGATTTTCGCACCTAGGGCTCACTTGCATTTGGATTTGAAGCGATTTCATGGTCGAAAAAGTTAAGATTTCATCTTCTCTCAGTAAGAGCTTCACATTAAACTATTTTTTTTATATTTTGACCGTAAAAATCTCCTACATTAAGAAGATTTGAATTTTAGGTTTTCAGAGATGATTTTGAGATTTTTCCTGGTGTTGGATTTCTTATCTATTTAAATTCACTTTGGAGTCTATTATAATTGCAATTTTGAAGTTGATTTGGATAAATTTGATATTTTTAGAAAAATGGCTCCAAGAATTGCTAAGGGGAAGAGAAAATTTGATTATGATGAGAGTAAATTTGTGAATTTTAAGGCTTATTCCCCATTTAGTACATTTCTTAGTAATAGGAAGTGTATTCAAGAAAAAGCTTTTAAAAATCCTGGAGGTGCGATTGAAGAGTTAATTGCAAATCGTCAATGGGAAATTTTCTATTATTTTACTGTTGAAGCGATACTGGGGATTGTGAGAGAATTTTATGCTATTCTATACTATTCTGAAAGTGAATATATCCTGATTAGTGACAAGTGGTTGAATTTACCCTCACACGCATCAGTTCATTTTATCAACTGAGAAAACCCTTCTTGTGTGAATATGAAAATTTTCCTGTTACAAATGAAGCATTGGATATGGTTATGAATTATTTAACTGATGGAAAAGGGGAATGAAAGATTAAACAGAGGCAAAAATTTAACTTCCCTTTGTCAACTTTGAATCCTGTATTGAAAGCCTGACATTATTTCATTTCTGTAAGACTTATCAACACCAGTCATCATAGTGAAGTAACTGTAGAGAGAGTTGTTCTGATTACTGTATTCAGAACATGAAGAATATCAATATTGAGGCTATCATTCATAAAAGTATATTGAATAATTCAAAAGGAGATACTACAGGTGGACTAGGACACCCCAAGCTAATTCATGCCTTGTGTATTCAGTCAGGTGTAGCGATTGAAGATAATGATGAGGTAGTCCACCCCCTGAAACCAATAAGTAAATTAAACCTGAAAACTTATGAAGCCCTTGAAGGATGGAAATGGAGTAAGAGAGCTGATGTAACTTCTTCTAGTCAGGAGAGACCATCTACATCTTGGGAACCTACTCTGCATGATGTTATGAATCAATTAGAAAAGTTGAATACTAGAGTATAGGGACTAGAAGCGAGGAATAAGATAAATGATGATTATCAAGTGCGGTGGCGATAATATGATATAGCTTATTGTGATGCACATATGAGATTCCTCAGAGGAGACACCAGTGCTATATTTCCTACTCACCCTGAGTACACTCCATACCAGCCTGATGATCCTGATGATGGTGGAGCTCCTACATATGATGATTGGTAGTTTAGTATTTTTTTTAATTGTATTTAGTATTTGTTGATGTATTTGTGATGTAACTGAGACTATGAATTTGTATTTGTGATTTAATTTGTATTTGGTTGTATTTGTGATGAAATTTAAAGTTTTAATATGTGGAATTGTGATGTGATGTGATAATGGAGTTAGAATGTATTTAGTTTACTAGTTTAATCTGTGATTGTAACAATTGGATGTTAATGTGTTATGTGTTTAGTTGATGTTTTATGTTTTAAGATTTCAACTTCTTTAGCCTGCAACTTTCTAACATATATTTTTGTGTAAAAATGCTCTTAATTATTTCAGGCCTACTGTTATAATTGATGAAGAAGACCTGTTTAAACTCAAATGTATGAAAAGCCCAACATATTGAGGTATGAATTATATATATGTTTAGATCTTTTCTTTCTACCTATGCCAATCTTATTGATATTCAAAAATTTATGTTTGGGGGAGGGAAAGAATTAACTGTTAGTTGTTCTTATTTAAAAGTATTTTCAAAATTATTAACAAGATTTTCTATGATAGAACTCAATTTAAGAAAACTGTATTTTGATTTTATTTAAATACTTTAGTGGACTTGAATGAAATTTTTTGGTAATGAAAAGTAATTTTGTAGGACTATAGTTAACTATTCAGAGTAAGAAAAACTATATGTTTGAAATATTAAGAATCTTAAAATTTTATGTGAAAGGAAAGGATTAGAACTCTATGATGAATAAATAATAAGCTAAAGAAATGCTTATAAGGTAAAGGATTGTGGTAAGTTTCAAATTTAGGGTGTTGAAGGGTGAAGTTCAAAATTATTAAAGGCTATCTAGATATATAATCCTCACTAGCAAAAGAAAAGAAAAACAAAAGAAAAGAAAAGATAAAAAGAAGAATAAAAAAAGAAAAAGTAAGGAGAAGCTTGAGAAGATGTCTAATAAAAAATTAGCTTCACCTAGACCTACCTAAAGGGAAAAACTTAATTACTTTTCTGAACTTATATGTATGGATTAGCATCTTTACTAGTAGTGTTCTCATAAAATTCATTCCATGTAATCCTTTTAAGTGCCTTAATAGGACAAACAACATTCATTTTTGAAATGAATAAAAGGCTAGAACTTTTAGACTTGATGACCAGATAGTCTTATACCTGCAGAACTTACTTAAATTATTCAAAGATCTTTCTGTAAATTTTAATATTGTATTTATCTAAGTCAAAATTATCATTTTTTTAGAAAGAAAGCTCATTGCAGTGGATCATTATTTTATGTATTAAATACATTACCTAAGGACAAGTAATAGTTAAGTTTGGGGGAACTTGATCCACTGAAAATTTGATAGCTTTTTAATGTCCATTTCATACCTATTTTTGATGATATTACACTTTAAATAAAGGTATTTTTCATGATTTCACGCAGGTACAATGATTTTAGGCCTTTGGAGCAAAAGGAAGCAAAAAAGAGCAAATTTGGAGAAAAATGGAGCAAAAGTACATTTTATTGAACTAGTGCTGAACGGCGCTGTCACCAGCGCCGGACCGCTGTCACCAGCGCCGGACCGCTCCAATTTACAGAGCGTATTGACCAGAAGGTGGAAAATAGCACCGGACGACACCCTATCCTGCGCCGAACAGCGCCCTATTCCGATTTCAAACTAGATTCAATGTGTTTGGCCGAATTTTGGAGGGATGCTTATGGAAACTCTTGGGAAATCAATTATGGTCAATTTCAAATTGTTTTGGAGCCATGTTTAGAGAGGGAGAGAGAGTATTTAGTGTGTGTGAGTGAGGAGAGAGTATATATTTCCATTGTTGTAGTGTAGAAAGTCCATCTAGGGTTTTGGTGAGTTCTCTTCTAAGGAGTGTAGGAGGAGAGAAAAAGTGAGAGATTTCTTCTTCCCTACTTATCTAAAGATAGAATTGTGTGTTGGTGTGAAGATAGAAGAGGAGTCAAAGGAATTTCTTGAGATTCACTTGGGGAAGAGTTTGAGATAAGTTATCTTTTCTTTAATCTATTTATATGATGTTGCTTTTATATATAAAATTCATATTTTGTCTTCTTTTCCTTATGAGTTTTGAGTAGATTTATTTGTCTTTCTTCTTATCATGTGATGTGTTGATGTTGTGATATGAAAATGATGTGCCAATTTATTATGGAGAATTTATGAAGACCATTTCATTTTGAACTTCATTTACTTTTTGATCTGGCTATCTGAATTGTTAAAACTAGTTGGGAAACATATTTTCTGAAAGTATTATGAGTTCCACAGCAAAAGTGAAGATGACATTCAATCTCCACGAATGAATGATGTAGTTCATGGGGGTTGAGTGCAAATAAATAGGGAAATATATTTTGATGGGCGTAGAATTGGAGATTTTAGAGTGACAGGCTGAAATCCCCAATTTGGTCCTAGAGTTTGGAAAGCAAAGCGAGAGTTAGCCTTTAGGTGAAGGGAAGTGGGAACTCTGGATTGAGAGCCAGTATCCTCTCAGGCTAACCACGGATTTGGGGACTGAACTTAGGATTAGCCAATGTTCTTTATGAACTTGGAAGAGGGTAAAGAATAGGAATGCTCCTATTTGGCACAATACATTTGTATCACTGATCTATGTCACTAAATCATCACATTATCATTGGAGAGGAGGAAGATTATTTCTTGCAATTTAACTTTTGTTATAAATTTAGTCTTATGTTAGTTAACTTTGTTAGGAAGTTGGAACGTAATTTAGTAGAGTTATTAATTGCAATTGTCTGTTCATCTTTAATTATTAGTACATACTGCAATTGTGGTGTGATTCATGAAGTGATTTCTGTGATACGCTAAAGGTAAATTGCCTCCTCATGGGATCCATCAGGACTCTATTAGAGCCATGTATTACTTGAGTGATATGTATACTTGCGTTTAATTGCATATATATATATATAAATCTAAGTTCATTCCGCTTTTGAGACATAAAGATTAACTTCATCAGACACCACAGGATAGGTTGGAGGTACTCTACAATTTACTATCCTAAAGAAAACGGCTTGGTAGAAGCTTTTAACAAGATGCTCGTACAAAATTTGAGGAAGGATGGCACAAGAAGTTACGATAAGAGTTATTGGCATACAAGATGACAGTCAAAATGCCGACACAGTCTATGCCTTATGCACTCGTGTACGGGGTCTGAGGCAATACTTCCGATAGAGGTCTAGTTATCGTCTCTAAGAATCACCGTCATCAATTAGATTGTAATAGAAGACAATGCCAAGCTCTGACTTGCAAAGTTGGAAAGCCTCGAAGAAAAATGACCTGCCATGCAACAGAATTTGAAACTCTACCAAGTGAAGATGATTCAAGCCCACGACAAATAGGTCCGCCTAATGAACCAAAAATATATGTGATTTTTCATATACATTTGGTACTCATTTTAGTGATATTACACTTTAATGGAAGGTATTTTTCATGTTTTGCTATAGGTATGATGATTTTAGGCAAATGAACTAAAAAAAGAGAAAATGAATGAATTTTAAGCAAAAAAGGCAAAAACCAAGAATTTGTAGTTCTGACACTGACGGTGACCAAACCAGCCTCGAAGGTGAGTTTTTCCAGAGAGATCAGACTTAAAATACGAAATAGGGCACTGACAGCACCCTATCTAGCGCCGAAGGCACCCAAAGTCGGTGGAGGTAAGACTAAATTTATGTAGATGACTTCTGGATGGATTCTTGAGACAAATCTTAGGAAATTCGTTCCTAAACTATTTTAACTTGTTTTGGGTGCTAGAATTGGTGGTGGGTGTTTTTATGTAAGTGAAGTAAAGTGTGTGTGCGTGAAGAAGAAGTCTTTAGAGAGAGTTTAGAGTCTAGGGTTTGGTGTTAAATGTTGTTTTGTGACAGATTCTTCTCAAAAGTGCTGTAGGAGGAGAGAGAAGTGAGAGATTGCTTCTTCCCTACTTTTCAAAGACAGAATTGTCCGTTGTTGTAAAGGAGAGATGGAGATTCAAAGGAACTTCAATGGATTTGCTTGGGAAAGAAATTAAGATAATTTGTATTTACTTTTCATAGTTTGTATGACTTTGCTTATATATATAATCTTTGTTTTGTCATATCTTCTTCATGAATTATGAATAGATTTCTTTGTCCTTCTCCTTGTAATGATAAATAGTGAAGTGATGGTTTAGATTGGATGGGCCATATGAAAGATAAGAAATTGTGCTAATTTTTCACTTCGTTCTTCATTTAATTTTCAATCTTGCCAATTGAATTGCTAAAATATGTTGTGAAACATACGATCAGAAAGGGCTATGCTTTCTACAATAAAAATGAAGATTACATTCAATGTTCAAGAATGAGTGATGTAGATCATGTGGGCTGGGTGCTAATAAATAAGGAAGTATGGTTTGTTTGGCGTAGAATTGGAAATTTCAGGGTGACAGACTAAAATCCCTAGTTTGGTCCTAATGTTTGGAAACTAAAGCGAGAGTTAGCCTTCAGGCGAAGGGAAGTGGGAGCTCTGGAGTGAGAGCCAGTATCCTCCCAGCCTAACCACAAATTTAGGGACTAAACCTAGGATTAGCCAATGTTCTTTATAGCACTCGGAAGAGGGTAAATAATATGTTTGCTCATATTTGGCACAACAAAAAAATTATACTAATCTATATCATTCACTCACCATAATATCATTGTAAGTGGGAGGACACTTTCTCTAAATTTGAACCTTACATTACAAAACTTTGTATAGTAATAGTTAACTTTAATCTGAAGTTTAGAAAGTACTTTAGCAAATTTAAATTCTCTAGAAAACTTTAGCATCTTAGTATTTACTTTTGGTGCTTTGCAAATTTGAATATTGGATTTCTGTGCTATGCTTTAAGGTTTGCTTCCTCCCCATGGGTTCGATAACTAGAACTCCGCTAGAGCCTTGTATTACTTGAGTCACATGTATACTTACGTATAGACTGGCTACTTTCTTATTAAACTGATTATAATTTGTAACTAAATTGAATATACTTTGGAAATATTACTTTACGTCAGCAGCCTGCGATCAAGTTTTTGTCACCTTTGTCGGGGAGACAATAGTAATTTTAGTAGTATCTGAAAACCTTTAATTTGTATTTATGCATGCTTAGATTTGGATCTAAAGGTTTATTACCTTACGATTCAGAATTAGAATGTACTGTTAGAAAAATTCGAAAACAACAAAAAGAATTTAAAATTTTGAGCAAAATGGCGAACAATCAAGATAACCAAAGATATGAAAATGAACATCAACCTAAACCTTTAAGAGATTATGCTAACCCTACAACAAATGAAATTCACTTAACTATTCAAAATCCTGATGAGTTGCTAATTCATTTGAGATTAAACCTACTATTATCCAAATGGTACAAAATAATCAATTTGTTGAAACACCGAACGAAGATCCTAATTTGCATCTTGCTAGTTTTTAGAATTGTGTGCTATATTTAAATATGACAGAGTGTCAAATGACACTGTCAGGCTTTTTTTTTTCTTTTTTATTAAGGGATAAAGCTAAGATGTGGTTAAATTTATTAGCACTTGGATCTATCACAACTTGGGGAGAACTATCACAAAAAATTTTATCAAAATTTTTCCCTCCATCAAATACTACTAAGTTTAGAAACGATATTACATCTTTTTTTCAGTTTGAAGGGGAATCAATATATCAAGCTTAGGAAAGATTTAAAGATCTCCTTCTAAAATTTCCACATCATGCTTTACCAAATTGGTTGATAATTCAAACATTTTATAATGGATTAGTGGGATCTCTTTGATTGATTATTGACATTGCTGCTGGTGGATCGCTAATTTGAAAACCATTTGAAGAAGCATATTCTTTAATTGAGGAGATGACTAGTAATAATTTTTAATAGCCCTCTAAACGGGTAAATCCAAAAAGATTAGCTAGTATTCATGATTCTAACGCAATATCTATGTTTGCTTCTTAAATTGCTGCGATTTCAAAGAAAATAGTCCAATTCAGAAAGAACTATTCTCAAACACCTCAGGTGTTAGAGGAAAGTCATTAAGACAGATAGTAGAATCTCAATCATCTTATGAGACTTTAAATGTTATCAATAATAAACCTAACAATAATTATTCTAATTATTATAATCCTTGTTGGAGAAACTAACTAGAATAATAACACTGTTACTGTTAACCCGCAGTGGGGGAACAATTCTGTGAATTTATTACGAAATTCGAACAACCAGGGAAACACTGATTATAGATCTTTTTATCCTATAAGTTTTAATAGTAACCCACAATTTAAGAAAAAGAAGTTTTTATTGAAGAATTGATATTGAACATGAGTAATTAAGTGCAAAGTCAAGGGAATCAATTGCAAAGTCAAGGGAATCAATTGCAAAGTCAAGGAGCTGCTATTAAAAATATTGAAAATCAAATGGTACATATTTCTACTACATTTAGTAATATAATATATGGAAATTTCCCTAGAAATGTTGAAATTAACCCAAAGGATCAAAATAAATAACAACTTAAGACTATGCAGTTAAGAAGTGAAAAAGAATTAGAATCAAGGGTGTAAAAAGACATTGTAGTTGAAAAAGAGAAGGTGCAAACTGATAAAGGATATGATAATATATATCCTTGCTTTGAATATCCACTTAAACCAATGAAAATTACTGTAGAAAGACCACCACCTCCTTTTCCTCAAAGATTGAAACAACAAAAGAGAGAAACAATTTTCAAATTTCCTAGAAATCATTAAAAATTTGATTGTAAATATCCCTTTTTTGAAGCCTTAGAACAAATGCCCAAGTATGCGAAGTTTCTGAAAGATACACTAAATAAGAAAAAAAGTTTTTAGATAATGAGACTATCGTACTCAGCAAAGAATATAGCACAATTATTTAGAAAAAGCTTCTTGGAAATCTTTAAGGTACTGGTAGCTTCACTATTCCTTATGTTATTGGACAAAAGTTTTTTGGAAGAGCCTTAAGTGATCTGGGAGCCAGCATTAATCTCATGCCTCTATCAACTTTCAAAAAGTAAGAGAAATTTCACCTACTTCTGTAACCCTTCAGTTAGATGATCGTTCTATTACTTATCCTAAAGGAGTTGTTGAAGACATTTTTGTAAAGGTTAATAAATTTATCTCCCCTGTGGAATTTATTGTTTTAGATATGGAGAAAGATAAAGAAATTCTTATAATTTTGGAAGATCATTCCTTACAACTTGAAGTGCCATGATAGATGTTCAAAAAGGAAAATTAACTATGAGAGTAAATGATCAAGAGGTGACATTTAATATATCAAAAACTATGAAATACCCTGCAACAAAAAAAGATGATGAATGCTTACGAATGGAAATTTGTTACTACTTAAAAGATGAGCATTTTAAGAAAATGTTTGAAGAGAAACTTAAACAAGAAAAATTGAAATGTAAGAATGAAGATGAAATGAAAGATAAATTTGATGAGATAGATAACGAAGAACAGGATTATGTTCAGGAAAGATTGAGATGATGGATATTACAAAAAATGATAATAAAAGTTTAATTCCATCTATCATAAAACCTCCTGAACTTGAGATGAAAACACTTCCAAATCATTTGAAGTATGTGTTCTTAGGAGAATTATCTAGGTTACCAGTTATTTTATCCTCAGATTTAAATATTTACAAGAGCAGAAATTACTAGAAACCATGAAAAGATTCAAAAAAAGCTTTCGGTTGAACTTTAGCTGATATTAAAGAAATCAATACTTCAATCTGTATGCATAGAATTCTATTGGATGAACAACATAAACTTAGAGCTGATCCATGAAGGAGGTTAAATCCAATGATGAAAGAAGTAGTGAAGAAAGAAATTTTAAAATGGTTGGATGTTGGAATTATATCCTATTTCAAATAGTGTGTGGGTAAGTCGAATTCATTGTGTTCCAAAGAAATGAGGAGTGACATTTATGACTAATGAAAGAAATGAATTAATAACCATGAGACAAGTCACTGGTTGGTGAATCTGTTTTGATTATACAAAATTAAATGCCGCCACTAGGAAAGATCAGTTTCCTTTACCTTTCTATACTAAATGTTAGATAGGCTTGGTGGGCACAAATATCTTTGCTTTTTAGATGGATATACTGGCTATCATCAAATACCAATTGCTCCCGAGGATTACGAAAAACCACATTTACTAGTCCTTATGAAACATTTGCTTTTCGAAGAATGCCCTTTGGATTATGTAACGCAACTGCAACATTTCAAAGACACATGATGTAATTTTTTAGTAATTTGATTGAAAATGGTATATAAGTTTTTATGGACGAAATTTCTGTATTTGGAACTTCATTTAATGTTTGTTTAAACAATTTAGAAGAAATTTTGGAGTTATGTGATAAAATAAATTTAGTTCTAAATTCGGAGAAATGTCAATTTATGGTTGCAAGAGGAATTGTAATTGGCATAAATTTTCTGAAGATGATATGGAAGTAGATCCTGCAAAAATTCAAATTATTATGAAACTATCACCTCCAATTACTGTGAGAGGGGTAAGAAGTTTTTTAGGACATGCTGGGTTCTACAGACGTTATATTAATGATTTTTCAAAAATCACTGAACCTCTGTGCTAACTTTTAGAAAAAGATAAAAAAAATGATTTTAATGAAGAGTGTTTAAATACCTTTAAATTATTGAAAAAAAATTAATCGCTGCCCTTATAATAGTTTCACCTGATTGGGAGAAACCATTTGAACTTATTTGTGATGTTAGTGATTACGCGATTGGAGCTGTTTTAGGACAAAGGTAAGAAAAAATTTACAAAGTTATATACTATGCTAGTAAAACTCTTAATGAAGCTCAAGTTAACAACACAAGTAATGAAAGAAAGTTATTAGTGATTGTATATGCTTTTGAAAAATTTAGGTCATACTTAATTAGAACTGAATGTATAGTGCATATTGACCATTACGCTATCAAATATTTAATGTAAAAGAAGGATGCTAAACCAGGATTAATTAGATGGGTACTTCTAATGTAAGAGTTTGATTTCATAACTGTATATAGAAAATGATCTGATAATAAAATACCTGATCATTTATCTAGTCTGGAACAACATGAACTATCTGATTTTGAAAACAAAATTACAGAAACGTTTCCTGATGAACAACTCTAAAATATTAAAAAATGAAATTTATCGTAGTAAGCTGATATTGTGAACTATATTGTGAGTTATATTTTACCACTTGAATTACCAAAGCAACAACAGGAAAAACTTATCTGTGATGCCAATTTTTATTTTTGGGATGACCCATATTTATATAAATAATGCAAGGAACTAGTTAATAGAAGATTTGTACCTTATGAAGAAATTGAACCAATTATTCAGAGATGCCATGACTTTGAATTCGAGGGATATTTTGAAACTAACAAAACTGCACATAAGATTTTACAATCTGGATTCTATTGGCCTAATCTTTTTAGGAATGTTAATAGATATATTGAAACATGTGATCGATGTCAGCGAGTAGGTAATATTTTCAGAAGAAATGAAATGCCCTAAATTTTACATTGGAAGTTGAAATCTTTGATGTTTGGAGATTAGATTTTATGGGACCATTTATTCCTTCATTTGGGAATATATATATATATATATATATATATATATATATATATATATATATATATATATATATATATATATATATATGTATATATATTAGTTGTTTTGGATTATGTATCAAAATGGATTGAAGTAATAGCTTTACCTAAATGTGATGCTCGAAGTGTTTCAAAATTAATGAAAAATATTTTTACAAGATATTGAATGCTGAGAGTTATTATTAATGATGGTGGATCCCATTTTAGAAATAATCTGATTTAGAGATTGACTAGGAAATATAATATTATGCATAGAATCTCAACTGCTTATCATCCACAGACTAATGGTTTAGCTGAAGTATCTAATCAAGAAATTAAATGAATTTTGGAGAAATCTGTAAATCCTCATAAATTAGATTGGACTAAGAGATTAAATACTGCATTATGGGCATACAAGACCGCTTATAAAACTCTTATAAGAATGCTCCTTATAGAACAATTTTTGGAAAAAAAACTTGCCATTTACCAGTTGAATTGGAACATAAAGCATATTGGGCGATTAAATAGTTCAATTTCAATTTAAAAGAAGCTGGTGAGAATGGATCATTGCAACTTAATGAATTGGAAGAAATGAGAAATGAATCTTATGATAATGAAAGAATTTATAAGGAGAAAATGAAGTTATGACATGATTGGAAGATTATAAGATTGAGATTTGAACCTCGATAGTATGTTTTGTTATATAATACAAGATTAAGATTATTTCGTGGAAATCTTAAGTCTAGGTGTATAAGACCTTTCATTGTTATAAATGTTTACCAGTTTGGAGCTGTTGATATTCAAGACCCTAAAATTGGAAGAATATTTAAAGTTAATGGGCATCGATTAAAATCATATTTTGAAGGTTCATGACCTAATTATAAAGAGGTTTTAATGTTAATTCATTCTAATTAAAACAAATGTTTACCGAGCTGACGACGTTAAACCAAGCGCTTTATGTGAGACAACCCATAGTTATCTTCGTTGTTAGTGGGTGATTTGATTTTTGTTGATTTTACTATTATGTAGTCTTATATTTGAGTCCTAATCACTCATAATTATCCTAAATGGTGCTAATTATTGGATTGAATCGAAGATTTGGAGTTTATTTGGATGAAAATAACGTTTGAGCAAAATTGGCTCTGGCGCCGACGACGCCCAAACCAAAGCCGACGGCGCCCATCAGCGCCGATGGTGAGATTTTCCAAAGAGCAATTTTAAGCGCCGATGACGCATTATTCTAAGCTACAGCACTGATGGCCAAAAAGCGGTGTTTTGAGTTTCAAATGGTGGAATTTAGTGGTTTTGAGCGGGAATTTCACCCATATAACTCCCCAAACTCATTTTAAAACCCATTAACTCAAGCAAAACGAAAATGTAGTTCCAAAATTTGCATTCCATAGCTTCCAATTTCTTAGATTCTCCAATATTTAGAGTTTTCAATAGAAAAAAGTGTTGACCTCAATTTTGAGGTCTTTCTTTTTGCTTCCCTTGATCCTGAAATTTAGCTTTAAGATTTCCTGTTTGACTCTCTTAGAGGACTAGACCGGGACCCATACCATTTAGGAATTCAAGCCATTTCATTGCTCCTTGAAGTTTCGTATGGACGGTTCTAAATCCTTGAAGTCTAGTTGAGTCGATTAAAGCCTACATATTGAAGCGCTTGTTGAGTTCCTATAGGGATATTGAAAGCCATCGCAGAGTGCAACGTTCGACTTTTTATCGCGACGTACGACGTTTAGCTTTTTGCCGAGGGCAAAAATATTTGACTATGGTTCTCATTTAAATGAAGTCTCGTCACCAATTTGCTCGTTTAATGGCTCCGATCAGTCCAAAATAATTTAATTTGCCACGTAGCACAAATTGAATTTAAATTGACACAATTGTCAGTGAATTTGTCTGGATGATGTCAGATGACAAAAAGGACTACGTCGATGCATCTAGAATTGTGAACTTTAGCTGGGAAGGACATATAATTTGATAGGATTTTGAGTTGGCTCGAATTGTGCGTAAAGTGGTGGATTTTGAATAAATAATGATAATAATAATAAAATTTGATAATAAATATTTCCTAATAAAATTAAACCAACTTCACGCCTCTCCTCCGACATGTTTTTGCTGTTTTCTCATCCGAGCCCTAACCTTCTCTTCTCGGACAAAATTCTATAATCCTCCTCCTCTCTCGAGTCTGGGAGCCGGTTTCTTCCTTATTCTCGAAGGTTCTTGCCAGTTTTCCGGTCACCTTCTTTCGTCATGAGCTTTAACCGACATTCATGGTTGGTTGTTTTGCCGGTAACTCTTCTATAACAGATTTTCCCGCCCAAGCAGATGTGATAACCTTCCTTCGAAAATCTTAGAGTCTTCTTGCTTTTTTGATGTTCCCCCTCACCGTTCATAGCCTCGTTGGTAAGTTCCCCTTTCCGTCTGTGGCATTTGTACCTTTCGTAGTATATTTCTTTTGTTAGCCTTTGAGAGAATTATTGTTGGTAATTGCATTTTTATCTGCTAGCTTAACACTTATTCTTCGAGTAGTTGGTTTGCTTACTCATGCGGCATTCACCTTAATGTAGCTTTTGATTGAGACTCAACTTGATGTTTGAATACTTCTTACTGGTATCCTTCGAGTGAAGATGGCTGGGTTAGTGAAGTTTTGAGATTCTTTCACTTTGAAAAGTAAAAAATAATTTATGGCTTATTTTGAGAGGGTTATTCACCAACCTTCATTATGTTCTTATCATCTTGATCGTGAGTGTAAGAATGTGATATTGCTTGAATAAGATTTGAAATTTTACTTTTGTGGTTGATTTGTTGCACAAAATGAAATAGGAAGATTTACATGCAATACCAAACAATTCTCATGTATTTACATATCTAATACCCAAAATCTTCCTCTCTATATCTACATCATCTATGTTTTTCATGTTATATCAAAATTTTTAAGTTTTGTGTAAACACATGAAGATTGTGTGGTATGTTTGTAATTTTCCTTTCCCTAGCAGCAATTGGATTCAATTTTGGGGAGTTCCTTTGCCTTGGTTTAGTAAAGCCAAACTTTGGAATGGAGTATATGAAGGCTGAAATTGAATTGTTCGATATGTAGGATTTTGGATCTCTTTTTCTTCAACTTGCTTAAGTTAAATCTCTTGAACTTTATAATTTTTGGATATTTTCTTTGGTTTTAATTATTGAAGCTGAACTTTGAAATTTTGGGCCTTCTTTGTTTTACTCTGCTGAAGAAGAATTTTGGAAATATGGGAGTGGTCATTGTGGTGCTTGCTAAAACTGGAGTGTGGAAATTTGTAGTTTTCTTTAAACTACTGAGGCTTATTAGAAAATTTCAGAGTTATTTCTTAGTTTGTCATTCTGAAACTATATATTGAAAAATTTTGGGTTATTCTTTGTCTTAACCATTGAAATAGAGCTTTAAAAAAATTTGGGTTTCGACTCGAGCTTTGGAGATTGGTTATATCTTGCAAATTATGGCTTGGATTTGCTCTGTTTGGAAAATTATAACTTCAATTACTTCCGGGCCATAAATAAATGCAGTATGATTGTTCTCCTCATGTTGGCTTCCTGAAGCTGATTTTTCTAAAGCTTTGAAAGTTAACCTCATTCCAAAAATTAAATATGTATATTGTTAAGAATAAGAATGGTTACAAAGTTGGGGAATTTATTTCCTTTGTTTACATCATTCAAATGACAATTTTTTTTTAGTTGATTGGCAAACAATTTTTTTAACTTGATATTTATTTAAAATGAAGGGTTGAACTTTAAAACTTTTTGAAGGTTTCTGTGAATTGATTTTCCAGATCTAAGTTTTGAAAACCTTGGGAATTCCTTTGAGTTGATTTGCTGAAACCCAACTTTTGGAATTTGGATACTTGAGAAGGCTTTAGTTGGCTGGCTATTTGTTGATTTGGATGTTAAAATAAAGAAAGGTTGACATATGGATGTATCTTGGGAATTTATATTTTGTGCATAACTCATTTTGAAAAAAACAAGCTCTGCTACTATTCTGATTGTTTCAAGGTAAGGGCATATATATATATATATATATATATATATATATATATATATATATATATATATATATATATATATATATATATATATATATATATATATATATATATATATATATGGTTAAAAGGGCTACTCGAGGCTCCCTACATGTTCATATAAAGTGGGAGTACAAAAAGGGGGGAAAAGATCCCCACTAAAAACCAAAAGAAAAACTTAAGTACCTATGGGTTCCTTTTCCAAATTACAAACTCCATTCCACACAAAACAACTAAAACCAAAAGACATGTATACCAATATATATATATATATATATATATACATATGTGTGGGTAATTGCACCACATATGTATATATATATATATATATATATATATATATATATATATATATATATATATATATATATATATATAACATAAAGCTCAAGGAGGAGAAAAACTCAAGAAGCTAGTCCGAAATGAGGAGCATTGAATAAATTTGCCTCCAAAAGAAAACCCAACTAAGTGAAGGGAAGGGAGGGAGGGAGGGAGGGAGGGAGGGAGTGGGTGGGGGCGGGGGGGGGTCCTCCTGGCCAGCTAGTTGGCAGGTCTGTTTCCCGCTTTGAAAATAAAAGAGAAGGTAGTATTTGTGTTCTGTATTAAATCTTTGATTTTATGTACCCAGTGAGAGTGGTGCCAAGGGGATGGTAAATCTTCAGTCAAATAATGAATGAGCATGGTAGAGTCACCCTCCACCATAAGATGATTCCAGCAGTTATGGATTGCAATATTGAGAGCCCAATAAACAGAGGCATTAATTCAGCTTCCAAGGGCTCCTCCACATGAACAGGGGCATGGAAGAAACAGATGCAGTGCCCCTTGTGATTTCTGAAAATACCTCCAATTCCTGCACCCACCTCTGAGAATAAAAGAGAAAGTAGTATTTGTGTTCTGTATTAAAGCTTTGATTTTATGTAATCAGTGAGAGTGGTGCTAAGGGGATGGTAAATCTTCAGTCAGATACTGAATGAGCATGGTAGAGTCACCCTCCACCATAAGATGATTCCAGCAGTTATGGATTGCAATATTGAGAGCCCAATAAACAGAGGCATTAATTCAGCTTCCAAGGGCTCCTCCACATGAACAGGGGCATGGAAGACACAGATGCAGTGTCCCTTATGATTTCTGAAAATACCTCCAATTCCTGTACCCACCTCTGAGAACCCACCATTAGTGTTAACTATCACAAAAGGGGAAGGAGGGGCCTTCCAATAGACCCTTATGATTCTGGTTTTCATAGGGGCCCCAATGAAACATCCTTCAGGATTGAGGGAAACTTCTTATAGTTGATGAGTTTGGAGAGAAAAGAGTGGCAGTTGCTTACCACAGTGCTTACCTGGCTGGGTTTATCGTCAAATTTTGCATAATTTCTAGTCATCCACAAGAACTAGAAGACAATAAAATGGAAAACACTAAGATTAGCTTTCATCTAGGATTGCCAACAAGAACTCAGGTCCTGCCAAACTAGCTGAATAGAATTAATATCCAGCATATTCACTACAGCTATCCAAACTTCTTGAGAAAAGATACATTGGAACAAAAGGTATTGTATAGTTTCTTCCTACTGCCCACATAGATAGTATTTAGAAGGTCCTCTTAACCCTTTCAGCTTTAAGATATCATCAGTGGGGATGCACCTGTGAAAAATTCTCCAGTTGAGAAAAAACATGGAAGGAGTGAGAAATTTGTTCTATATAATTTTCCCCCATTCAATTGAATCCTAGTTGTGTATAGTGTTGTAGGTGTATTTGGTCAGGCTTTGATTGCTGCCATTTTGCTAAAAAATTTTATCAGGTTTAGTTCTGTCAAAAGGGATTCTAATCACTTGTGCCACAAAAGAATGAATTAGGATGTTGCTCCGGAAAGAAAGGGACCAGCTGTCCCCTTGCCAACATTCAACCACTGTCATTGAAATCTTGGAGGTATTATCAGTGGGAAGCAGCATCTCCTCAGGACACCAGCGGTCTTGCCAAAAGGAGATATCCCCCTTGCCCAACTCCCACAGGTACAGCTTTTCAGCCAAAGGTTTGTGTTTTAGCATCTGCCTCCACACCTTGGACTACCCAGATTTGGTTTGGACAAGATTTGGGTGGATATCCTTACAATACTTGCTCATCATGAATTTGGCCCAAAGGGAATGTTGCTGCCTGAATTGAATCCACAATTTACAGAAGTTAACTTGTTGAAGATGTAGCAGGCCTTTAAAGCCAACACCCCCAGCCCCAAATGGTTTGGAAAGTTTTTGCTAGCTAGCTCAGGGTAATTTCTTCCTCTGACCAGCCCACAAGAATCTATTGAAGATTCTCTCCATATGAATTCTGGTACTTTTTTTAATACATGCCATTTGTAGGACATAAGAGGGGATGGTAGAAAGCATGTTTTTAAGTAAAGTTATTCTGCCACCAATAGACAGGAAAGAATGAGCCTAGCTAGAGAGTTGAACCTGAATCTTTACCAGAATTTCATCAAATTGAATTTGCTTGGTTCTGCTTCTGAGGAGGGGCACACCCAAATTCTTAAAAGGCAGCTTAGCTCTTTTGTATCCAGTATAGTGCAAAATCCACTGTGAGATGGAGGGATGTACTCTATCATTGAAGATCATTACTTACTTTTCAGGGTTAAAGCACAGACCAGATTGGAGCTGGAACTGTCTCATGCAATGGAGCACTCTTTTCACTACAGGTTTACTAGCTATGGAAAAGAGCATAATATCATCTGCATAGATCAGGTGAGATATAGCTATATTGGATTTATGATGATGTCTGGCATAATGATAGGGGAGAACCTGGGTGTTCAACATTCTGGAGAAATAATCCCTGGCAATGATGAAAATGGTGGGTGATAAAGGATCTCCTTACTTGAGACCCCTGGTAGCAGTAAAACCATTCCAACACTGGCCATTAATAAGGAGAGAGTGGTGATTTGAATTAAGCCATTTGCTGATAAGAGTGTAAAAATCTGGGTTGAAGCCCCTAGCCTTAAGGATAGCCAAAATGAAATTCCATTCAATAGTTTCATAAGCCTTCTTGATATCTAACTTATAAATGAGGTTACCTCCCCTACAAGGTCTATCCAAATGCAAAAGTAGTTCCTGAGCCGAAAGAACATTATCTGTAATGGATCTACCTTTAACAAAAGCCGATTGACTGGAGCAAATAATTCTATCCAGATGGGGATGTAATCTCCCTACTAAGATTTTGCTAATCACTTTACTAATAATAGAAGTTAGACTGATGGGTCTAAACTGGCTCCAGTCTTTAGTTGTGGTTGATTTCGGGATTAAGATGATTGTGGAAGCATTGAAGTAAGGTGGAATTTCATTGCCCTGGAAAAAACTTTGGATAGCTTTGACCACATCATGCTTAATGATCACCCAAGTCTTCTTGTAAAAATTAACAGTGAACCCATCAGGGCCAGCAGTTTTGGAGTTGTCAATGGAAAGGATGGCAGTCTAGATTTCCTTCTTAGACGGGATAGCTGTTAGAGAAAGGGAGTTGATATAGTGGAAATCTTCCGTGAAAGGCTAGGGTCCAGAGGGGGTCTGTTGGAAGGTAAACGAGTTAGCATATTTTGAAAGAAGGCAATAACATCAACAACAATGACAGTTCCATCTGATAGAGTCTCCCCTTGAGCATTATTGATTGAATGTATGGCATTACACTTCCTTCTATATTTAATATAGGCCTGATAGAATTTAGTGTTTTTGTCCCCATCCTTGAATTTGCGTATAGCAGCTTTCTGTCTAAGATAGTGGTCTTGCCACTCAATGGCAGTCAGAAGTTCCACCTGGCTAGCAAGAAGAGCCCCATATAACTTCTCATCATTGAGTACAACAGCTTCCAATTCTGTAACTGCTATTTTTGCCTGAGCCACCCTAAGAAAAACATCCCCAATTGAACTCCAAATCTAAGTTCTTAGAGCCTTGCCCACTTTTTCCTGAAGGAGTTGTAGTTGGATGAAAAGGTTGGAGTGTTCACATGTTGTCCAATGAAAAGAGACCAAGTTCAGGAATTCTGAATGCTCTGACCAGAAGTTAAGATATCTAAAGGGTGCTGGGCAGGTGGGTTTTTGAGAAGCAGAAATAGTAATCAGAAGAGGCCTGTGGTCAGAACCAGCAAGGGTCAAATGGGTGACAATAGTGTGGAGGAAAGTCTGATGCCATAAATTGTTTGCAAGGACCCTATCCAATTCTTCCTAGGTACTGCCACTTCTCCAAGTGTAAGGGTGTCCCTAGAAATCCAGATCAAATAGTCCAGCCTTTTAAATATTATCATTGAAAGCGGTCATCTTTTGGAGACAAGGAGGTATGCCTCCAGATTTTTCAGCAGTGGAGCTAATACCGTTAAAGTCACGTCCTACAATCCAACTGGTTTGAACACTTCTGCTTAATTCCTGCAGCTCATTCCAAAGTTTAGTTCTGACCCCTTTAGTATAGCCAACATAGACAAAAGTGGCTGCAAGCTAATGACCATTCATCTTTCAGGTGCTGTGGACAAACTGTGGATTATCAGTGACCACTAACCATTGTATTTCTTTTCTTCACATGATCCAAATTTTATTAGAAACATTGGTAAAAGAAGTACACCCAGAAAATCTAGCTAAGGAAGTGTGGAGATTTTTGTGAACCATGGGTTCAAGAATAGCCAAACACCATAAATTATATTTTTTGTAGAGATGTATTAATCTTTTTTGTGAAAGGGGGTGAGCCACACCCCTAATATTCCAACAGAGAAGGTTAAGCATCAGGGGGTCTGGATGGAGGAGGGGGTGGGGGGTGAGATTTGGATATGGTTCTACCCCTACTAGTGCTGGGTGGGGATCCCTGTCTAGGAAGAAGGGGAGTTTTGCAGTAATGGATTTGGGAAGATCTGCTAGTTGTTGGAGTTCACTGACAGATTTTTTCTTTTTTCTGGCCTTTTGAACTTGCCAATCTGAATCCAAGGCTTCCTACATAGATTGCAACTGTTCTAGGGGAGGAGCTAATGCTAACTCCTCATTATCAATAATTGGGGTGGCCTCTGAAGTTGAGGTGACTAATTTAGATTCAACTAAAGATGGATTCACTACTTGAGCCACATGTAGGGAACTCTCCACTGCTTTCCTAGCCTTAAGTGACTCCTTTAAATTCTCAGTTTCAATTGGAGCAGGAGGCAAAGATGGGCCACCAACCTCTTTACCAGTCCTTGTTGTAGCCATCCTTTTATGAGAGGGTGGCTTCAATCTGTAATAAGTCTCCTGCACATGACCAAACATTCTGCAGTGAGGGCAGAAGAGGGGTTTTTGTTTCAGAACAACCTTCTGCCAAAAATCTGCCCCATCATCATCTGTGATTATCCATACTTTATCCACTTCAGAGAGAGTAACATCCCTTTTCACTAGAACTCTAGTAGCAGCTGGTCGAGTCATGTCATGAGTGAGGGGATCAACTTTAAGAGGGGTACCCAATGCTCTACTGATTTGGAAAATAGTATTGGTGTGATAAAATTGAATTAGCAAATTAGGAAATTTGAACCAAAGTGGTTTGATGGGAGATTCTTTGTTGGGATCAAAATCAGGAGTCCAAATTATCAATTTCATAGTTGTCCCAACAATTATAAGATTTTGTTTACCAATGATTCTAGCATAATCCTCTTCCCTGGACAATCTGATAAGGAGGTGTCTTCCATCCATAAGTCCCAGTTTCCATTGACTCACCAGGTGAAGCTCCTCAAAGAATTTCCTTACAAACTCCATTTTTGGATGTCCATACTGAAACTGTCCAATAAGAGTTAACTTCACAACCTCAGTTAATGTAGCCATTTCCTGGGTAGTGAATCTTATCGCTGGCTTCCCCTCCTTGGTGCTAAGGGGTCTAATATAGGGGCAGTCAGTCCTACCTGTAGTGGCATCATGCAACACTTGGGGAAAAACAAGATGGTCATAGTTTTTTGGGATAGATTGTCCAGTTTCCACAGCACTTAAATAGGTAGCCTTGGCTCATTGGGCATTAATTTCAAGATCAATAGGACAGTTGGCTGCCATAACTGTGAACCAACCTCCCAAATAAGGTAAGAAATAGCAGCAAGCAGTATAAATCTAACCCACCAGCCAGAGGAAATGGCTTAGGGAGTAAGCAGACACAAAGCAGCTTCACAGGAAACTCCAATGGAGCAGTACCCAAATTCAAAAAATCCACTCCCGGGAAAAGCCAAACACACCAAAAGCAGCATATATATATATATATATATATATATATATATATATATATATATATATATAACCTAACACCTAAAGTTTAATATTTACATTTTGATATTATATAAAAAGGAGTCACTTTTGAAAAGATAACGATGACAATATTTTGACATATATGATAGTTTGAAAGTGCCTTGCATATAAGTATTAAAGTTTCGGTGTTAGTTATGTAAATACATAAGAATTATTTTGTATATATATGGATGTGAATGCTCATTTCCTTTAATAAGCTTGAGACTTTAGGGGTGACCGGTGCTATGAAATTATTGGAACATTATTTTCATATTGTGGTTGGATATATCTAAATACTTAGACATGCATATGAAATAGCAAAGTGGGTTGATAAGTTGGACATGAGGAGTAAAGGCAATGATGCGCAAAATTCTATATCATACTTTTATAGCTGAAAATTCAAAAAATCAATCATAGATGCCTATTTTTTCCTTTAAGTGGAAAGTTTTATCCTTACCCTTAAGAGATTCTTAAAATATTAACAGATACTACGTTAATAGATACTACATTAACAGATTTACAATAGCAAATACTAAAACAGATGCTACACTTGCATGACAACAAATACATCATACTTCAAACACCACATATCAAACAAATACATCACACTTCAAACACTATACACCATCCACTACACAACACATATTACACATCAAAGACAACACATCAAACATTACATATCAAACACTACATATAATACACTATATATCAAATACTATACAACGAACACCACATCTTGAACACTATAAACCATACACTATATACTAGCTACTACACATCAAACACTGTACACCAGATACCACACATAAGATATTATACGTTTAAGATTTTAGATACTACACATTAGATATTATACTTTTAAGAGTTCAGATATTACATATAGATACTATACCTCTAAAAGTTTAGATACTACACGTTGATTCAATCCTCGATTAAATGGTAGAGATTAGGACTGCCTAACTCTAGGATGATTTGTTGGTGACTTTAATTAATATTGATATAAAGATTTCAATATTTCGGGTTGCCTGTGGGATTGTGATAAAAAAAGAAATCTAGACTAAGCCTATCCCCAAATTGAATTCTTATTCCCCCACTTTGATTTTCATATGCTTATAGCTAAACTTAACTGTTAATGTATAGACACTTGCAATTATCAATTGCTTTTAAGGCATCAATAACATTAGTCAAGGTTTACAGCTTCTTTCTTTACTTTACCACATAATACATTCATTTTTATTACTGTATATTGTTGCACAATTCTTTACTTTTCAATATTGTACATACCTACCTATATTCATGCTTTTTAGTTAATGCTTCTCTGGCATGTTTATATATAACACTAGGATAGGCCATTTACGGTACGGTTTCCATATATTACACAAGTCTGCTTTATTTATCACTTCTCCGATATGTTTATACATAATCCTAGGATAGGCTATTCGAGGCATGATTTCTCTTTTCTCTATTCTCTCTCCCCTTTTCTCGGAGTGAGACGACGATGCATTCAAGTGACGATTCATTTCCGGATAGTGATCGAGACGACAGCATAAGATAGAGAAGGAAGATCTTCAGTCAGATTTTTATAGACTTAAATAACACCTATAAGGTGCTGAGGTAGTTATTTGGTACGACGTAAATCCTCACACTATCTTTTAGGACTTCGTACGATATAAGTCCTAAACTGTTTAGGATTCCGAGGTAGTCTTTTAGCACGATATAAATCCTCATATTTTCTTGGGCTATTTGCATATGCATGTAGATATAAGCCCTAAATCATCTAAATAATTTGCAGGACTTAAACATCAAGTATAATTTCCCTTTCAAAAGTATGAAGCCCAACCATAGCTTAAGTTTGAGATGTTACTGAAACTTTTCAATATCTTTGGCATCTCCTACTTTTCATGCCTTTGGATTCCAAAAATAACGGTTCCACATTGAGCCTTTCCCTTTTGACTCTCCTATAAGCAATTGTGAAAACTTAAACATTGATATTCTTGAAGACGAAGCCTATAATCTTAATCGAGAGTTTTCTTAGGCGACTTCAGTTACCTAAGATGTATCTAAATATAGGGGCTTTCCCTTATAGGGAATTAAGAACCCAAACTAATTTAAACCCATTCTAATCTATGTTTTAGATAGTGGATTTGTTAGCTATAAAATTCACAGATCAAAATTGATTCATATACTTTTAATTTTAGATACTTAAGCCTACTAACAAGTGGTATGCTCATCTTTCGAGATGATATATTACTTGTGGTATCGTGCTCAGCTATTTAAGCGATTTGATATATGAGATCTATGCGGTCTCGCTATTTTCAAAATTTAAAAAATATATACCATCATTTTCAAAATCAAAAGTACATTACATATTACATTAAATTTAACTTTTAAAATCTTATTTTTTAAATTTTAAATTGGCCAATAGAAAGTTCGTTAGTTTCGATGCGCAGCGACTTTGTGACAAAGTCCTTATAAAGAGGAGACTAATCAAGAAAGAGGCTTTTTCAATCGAGGTATAAATGTTCGTAGTACTCGTGTTAAAGAAATTATTATGCAAAGGCGTTGAGAAGTGTTTTGTTACACTACTGCCGTAATTTTATTTCTGTGTTGAAGGAATATAATGCAAATCTTCATGGAATCAACTAATGAGTCATCTATATGCGAGGTAGGAGGATATCGTTCACTTATTCTAAGATTAATGAACTTTACATAATATATAATTTGCTAATATATCATTATACGAATTTTGTACTAACAAGAGACAATATGAATAAAATCTATCAATATTTGATGGATGAAGACAAAGATTTGGAAATAAAAGACCACGGGCATGTCAATTTCTCTACCGCTTTTTTGAATCCTATGTCGAAGAAATGTCATTTCTTCATATCTTTGAAACTACTTCCAACCATGAAAATTAGTAAAGTAATGTAGGAAAGTGCAATATTGAACTAATGTATTCAAACTGGAAGGCCTGTTGATATTGTAACCATAATTGTGAAATCTGTTTTGGGTTTGATAATGCATGGATCAAGTTATGGCTTGGGACATATTTTTATTATATTTCTTCTTTGCAGCCAGTCACAAGTGCCTTATGAGAGTTAGGAATTACTGCTTCTCCCTTGGAAGCCCATGGACCCAACTGATGTTTATGACTATCCAGTAAATGGGGATGAAAATGATCTGAGCATAACTGTAGACCGAACATCTCAGAGTTTACTACCTATTCAACCTCATTTTTATGAAAATGCGTAGTTGACTCTTAGGAAGATTAAGAAACTAGAAAAAGATGTACGAAATCTTATGGATGCAATTAATAATAAATCTGAATTATATGATCACCTAAATTGGAGGATGAAGGAACAGTTTGATCATAGTGGGTGTATGGAAGAACGATTGATACAATTGATGAAGGAAAATACTTGGATTGAAGATTATCGACTGATGAATTCCCATATCGAACCTTCTACAATTTGTTTGTGCACCACCAAAGCATAGGAGATATCAGAGAAAATAGTACTGACATTAATGAGGAGTAGAGATTTTACGTTTTATCTAATTTGTTTAGTATTTAGACTTTATTTGCTTGAGTTTGTTTTGTGATTTCAGACTTATTATGTTTGAGATTTGAATTTATGTTATGTTTTTAGTGTTAGAGTGTTGTGGTTTGATTACGACACTGAGTAAATGATGTAGTAATATGATTGATGTGTGTAAGTTTGCAACTTTGGATTATATATATATATATATATATATATATATATATATATATATATATATATATATATATATATATATATATATATGTAAGTGATGTGTAATAAAAAATGGCGGCTAGTTTTGCTCTGCTAGGGTTTGGGGGTCAGGGATGACCCCCCTGGCGGCGCCACCTTCCTTTTTCTTCCCTGGTAAGTTGCTCTCCTGTTTGGTGGCTGGTTTGTAAGTGTTTGGCTAAGGTGATTTGGTGTTCTCGACTCTTAGTTTATGCTCTACCTTTTCCCGGGCTCCTTTCATTTGAATTATCTCATCGTTACATCGAAGTGTGTTGTGGTGCCGTCGTTGCTCTCGGTCCCGCTTCTCGGTCGTTAGTCCATTGTCCTTCTTCTGTCATTTGTCAGTTTGAGGAGAATGGCTAGCTCCAGTGCTTTCACTACCCCCTCTACTTATGCTTCTGCTGTCAGCAAAGGCACCCTTCCTAATACTATGGAGCACCTGACATTTCCCCAATTCCTGCATGATGCTGCAGCAGGCAAATCTGAATGCCCCTTTGTTAGACCTTTGGGTTCTAAGGAGGGGAGTCCTGCGTCTTATTCACCTCCCAGGAGATGAGTTCTATGGCAGATGCTATTAAGTTTTCTATTGTGGGCCAATTCCAATTTGGACATCCCAAAATGGAATTAGTCAGAAGGCATTTTGAGAATTTCCATTTCTTGGGCCAGTGGAAGCTTAGTGTGTTGGATGTAAGGCATTTGCTCATAAGATTAACCAGAGAAGAAGATTATGCTAAGGTATTAGGCATGGAGGTTATGACCATTGCTAACTCCAAGATGAAGTTGATGAAGTGGTACCCAGGGTTTGATCCAGCTAAAGAACCCCCACTGAAACCTTTATGGTTTACTTACCCCAATCTCCCCATTCAATCGTACCACACACATGCTCTATTTCGGATAAGTAGGGCTTTGGGAACACCTCTAAGGGTGGATCCACCAACTTATGAACTGGGAAACCCAGTCCGTTGCTAAAGTTTTAGTTGAGAGGGATGTTTCACTCCCAGAGCTGGATAAAATTTGGATTACCATATCTGATGAAGGAGAGGGTTTTTGGCAAGAAGTTATCTTAGAAAACAAACCAATTTTCTGTACTCACTGCAGGATGTTTGGACATCAAAAAGAAAAATGTTTTAGATTAAAACCTCCCTCAAGGAGGGTGGAAAAAAGGAGAACTGTGGAAATTCCTGCTCCAGATAACCCACTTAGGGAAGAACCACTTACTCAGGACAAACTCAGTGAACAGACCTCTTTGACTACTGAAGAGACACAAATGGGAACAGTGGAACTGTTGGAACCTGTGGAACAATTGGATTCTACTGAGGAATTTACACAGCAGATTTATGTTGTCCCTGGCCCTCTTCACTCTCTTATGGAAGAGGAACAAAAGAAAATTGAAGCAAATTGGCAAATCCAAAAGACCAGGAAGAAGAAGAAAATCTCCACTGAGCTGCAGAAACTGGCAACTCAAGTTCCGGAAATTCCGAAACCACAAAATCTCCGGGCTCCCTCCGGACTCTCTCAGGGGCGAACCGGATCCGGATCCGGAACCCTGTCAACTCATTCCTCTCCCATCTCAAGACCCCCAGATGATCAATTGTCTTTGTTGGAACATTAGAGGGGTGGCCCACCCCTTATCTTTCAAAAGGTTAAAACATCTATATAAGAAACACCAGCTGTGGTGTATCATCATTTTGGAGCCCATGGTTTATAAAAATCAGAATAAGATTCTTAATAAATTTCCTGGTTGCACCTTTTTTGCCAACTCATCTAACAAAATTTGGTTGATCTGTAGAAAAGAACTACACTGGAATATTCAGATTGATCACCCTCAAATTGCCCATTTCCATTTCACTTTCAATGATACCAAATTTGTTGCTTCTTTTGTCTATGCTGGTTGTTCTAAAGCTGACAGGAGGGAGCTGTGGAATGTGGTCTCTACCATTAGTAAAATGGAGCTCCTCAGCTGGATTGTGGGGGGGGATTTTAATTGCATTGCCACAAGTGATGAAAAGAGAGGGGGCAGACCTCCTAACATACATACTATGAATTATTTCAATGATAATATCCATGAAGCTGGTTTGTTTGACCTTGGATTTCAGGGAAACAAATTTACCTGGAGAAGAGGTAATATCTGGGAGAGACTGGATCGTTTTTTGGCCAATGACTGCTGGCACCACCACTTTCTGTACACCACCATTACTCATCTTAATTTTGCTGGTTCTGATCACAAACCCCTCCTCCTCACCATCTCTTCCCCTCCAACCAACCTGTCCACCTCCAATTCAAGATTCCTTAACTTCTGGCCTTCCCATCCAAATTTTAAAAATGTCATTGTTGAAAACTGGAGTGGCTGTTCCAGTACTAACCCTTTTACCAAACTTCAATTCCTGCAGGTCAATCTATCCAGAGCATTGAGGAAATGGAGCTGGGATTCCATTGGTGATGTTTTCCAAGGAGTCATTAATACCGAAGTGGAAGTTGCCGTACCGGAAGCTGAGGCTCAAAATGATGGGAATAAACACAAAGATTTTTGGCTGCTCAAGAAAAACTACTAACCTACATCAACTGGCAGGATCTTCTCCTCAGCCAAAAAGCTTCTTCTATCAAATTTAAGGATGGGGACAAAAACACCAAATACTACCATGCTTGTATTAATTTTAAAAGAATGTGCAATACCATTACCTCTATTGTGTCTGATCATGGTGTGGTCCTTAGGGATACTGCTGAGATTGCACACAGTGCTGTCAACTTCTTCCAGGATCTTCTCACCTTCAAACAGTTTTCCAGCCCTTCTATTGATAGTAGCTTGTTTGTTGATGTTCAACAGTACACCAATTCTCTCCAGCTTACTGATACCCCCACTCAGGAAGAGATCTGGGTGGCACTGAATTCCATAGATAGCTCCAAAGCAGCTGGACCTGATGGTTATAACTCTGAATTTTACAAGAGAACTTGGGACCAGTGCAAAAATGAGGTTTGTGCAGCTATCCAGAGTTTTTTTCTAGGAATGGATCCCCCTCAGTATTTCCATGCTTCTACTATTATCCTTATACCCAAAACCACTACACCCAAAACTTGGAACCATTATAGACCTATCAGTCTCACCACTGTTATAAGTAAGATCATCAGTAAAGTCATTGTTGGAAGACTCCAGCCCCACCTCAACAGAATCATCAGCTCACCTCAGGCAGCTTTTGTCCAAGGTAGATCCATCTCTGACAATGTTCTTCTTGCTCAAGAATTGCTCCTTGACCTTGACAATCCCTGCAGGGGAGGTAATCTTATTTATAAACTGGATGTGAAAAAAGCTTATGACACATTGGATTGGAATTTCATCCTCCAGGTTCTTTACACTAGGGGTTTTTCTGAGGAGTTCTGTTTACTTATCAAGAGATGGCTGAAGTTCAACCATCACTCCATTCTTATCAATGGTCAATGTTGGGGAGGTTTTCAAGCTACTAGGGGGCTGAAACAAGGTGATCCCCTATCCCTTTCCATTTTCATCATAGTGATGGATTATTTATCTAGGCTTTTGGATAATTGGGTCTTTCCCCTACACTATACCAGATACCATCACAAATCTAATGTAGTTATCTCCCATCTTCTTTATGCTGATGACATCATGATCTTCTCAAGGGCCTCCAAGGGTGCTGTTAAAAAAGTTATTCACTGCCTTAATCAATTTCAGAAAGTTTCTGGCCTCCAGTTCAACAAAGAAAAATGTGAATTATTATTCCCTAAGAACACTACTGCTACTGTCTCCCACTGGATTCTCCAATTTACTGGCTACACTAAAGCTACTCTCCCAATGAAATACTTAGGGGTGCAACTCATCAAAGGGAGAGTCAAACAGACTCAATTTGAGGAAATTATTGTGAAAGTAAAAAATCAGCTCTCTAACTGGACCACTTCCTATCTTTCCTCTGGGGGTAGAATTACCCTACTCCATAACATCCTTACAACTTTTCCAAACTATGTTCTTCAAATGACCTGTATGAAGAAGAGTTCAAGAACCCAACTTGAGAGAATATTCAATCATTTTCTATGGGACTTGCGATAGGAGGCGGATCCACCTGGGTTTCATGGCACAAGCTCGCCAAGCCTATTGAAGCCGAGGGCTGGGATTCAAGGGTCTCCTTCAACTGCAGAAGTTAATTTCTGCAAACTCTGGGTTCAATTTAGACAACAAAGCTCTCTATGGGCTGTTTATATGAAAGGGAAATATTGCAAGGATAGTCACCCCACTATGGCACAACTTAAACCAGGAATTTCTAAGATCTGGAAACATATGATCCTTAATAGAGATTTAGCTGAATCTTTATACTATTGGGAGCTGGGCAATGGCAAGGTTCAGTTCTGGTATGATAACTGGTGTCCCCCTCATATGAAACAAGCACTCCCCAACATTGGTAAACATCATTTAGCTGTGGCTGTCTGCTGGGATAATATGCATTGGTCCACCATCAAACTGCAGGAGTTAGTTACTGATGTTTCTGCTCAACAAATTTCTTCCCTCCCTTTTGACAGAACCAAGGAGGACAAAATTGTCTGGTGTAGTGGTGGTTTGCATAGCCTCACCAAACATATCTACCTTAAGACCAATGAGTGGCCACATTATAGATGGGGCAGAAAAATCTGGAACAAGTACCTGACTCCATCTATGTCTTTCTTTGCCTGGAGACTGTTCCATAAGCTGCTGCCTACTGATGATATTCTCAAGCTCAAGGGAATCAGGGGGCCTTCTAAATGTTTTCTCTGTGGGACCAATAAAGACTCATTGCAGCACATATTCTTTACCTGTAGTTTCTCTCAGGAGGTGTGGCAGGGTGTCACAAATCTCCTTAATATTAATACATTACTCCTGGAATGGCATGAGTTTCACTACTGCTGGTCCTCCTGGCAAAAGACCAAAGTGGGAGATATTCCTTTGATCATTGCATGGTTTATTTGGATGCATAGAAACAGTATTAAGTGTGAGGATAGAACCAGCAATGTCTCTACTCGTGGTGGGGAACTGCCATTCCTACCTCACTAAACTTATACAGCTGAAAAGTTCCCCACCATACTTCACTCTCATCGTTTCCAATCTCCCCGGAAGATTTAAAATTCGATCGTCTCATCGGAAAACCCCACCTTACCCTTTCATCAAAATTAACACTGCTGGTTCCTTCTCTGATGGGGGTGCTGGTTGTGGGGGAGTTTTCAGAGACCACCATGGAAATTTCCTTTGTGATTTCCAAACTCCTATTGTGCCACAAGATGTTCTTGAAACTAAATTTGCTGCAGTTTTCAGGGCTTTACATCTAGCACTTTCTTTCCAATGGCACTCTCTTATTGTGGAAACTGATTCAGAGCTTCTTTTAAAATCTATGCAAAACATACATCACCCAGGTTGGCACCATGTCTATTGGACCAACAAAATTAAAGCTATCTCCCAACAGTGTGATATCAGGTATCAGTTCATTTACAAGGAAGGTAACAGGCCTGCCAAATGGCTTGCAAGAAATGGTAACTCAACTCAGCAAATTGCTGTCTCTGCTGACCCCCTCCCCAATCGAAACCGTTCTTGGAAGCGACGGGCTCCAGTGCTCCTTACTTCGCATTGGTTCACGGCTAGGCATTCAGCTTTTCTCCTACTTGCTGATCTCTTTTTGGCTTGTTGGTGGTCCTTTTTGCTCCTCCTATAATCAGCCCCTTACTCCTTGGAAAGTGTCTAAGCTTTCTCTTTTTCTATTTGCTTGGTTTCTGTGATTATAGGGCTCACATTTTGAGACAGGTTTACTTTTTATTTCTTACTTTAGGTAGTTTCCATTTTGGTGTGGAGTTTTTGGACTGAGTTTTGGTTGTCTCCCATTTGGGATATTTTGTAACTCCACCCTTTTCAATCAACATGTAGGGAGCCTAAAGTAGCTCCTTCCCAAAAAAAAAAAAAAAAAAAAAAAACATGTAAGTGATGTTTTGTGTTGTTTGTGTGATATTCAAATTTGTTAATCACTTAATATTGAATTTAGATGCTTAAAAAGGCTAATTAGATGTCATCGTAACTTGGAAACAATTGAAAGTGCGGGATAATTTTAGAACAAAAAATTTGGTACGGCGTCAACTACGCTCGATTCAGCGCCGACAACAGCCAAACCAGCATCGACAACGCTTGATTGAGCACCGACGGTGCCCAAAACCTGAAAGTTCCAGGTTCCCTTAAAAATCATGATTTGAATAGTCACTACCCCATTTATCACCTTCAACCTCTATCTAAGGTCAAAAAACACTCATATGGCTTGATTGCATGTGGATTTAAGGTGATTTCAGAGATTTTTGAGGTTGGATCTCATCTTCTCTTGGTAAGAGCTCTATTTTAAACTAAATTTTTTTTATTTTAACCATGGAATTCTCCTACATTGGAGAGATCTGAAAATTTGGGGTTTTTTAAGAAAATTTTGAGAAAATCCATGGTGAAATGTTCTTACTTGATAGATTTGACTTTAAAGTTTATAACATTATGATTTTGGAATTTATTGTAATTTATTTGCAAATTTTATAGAGATTTTAATATGGCTCCAAAGATGTTTAAAGGGAAGAGAAAGTTTGATTTTGATGAAAGAAAATTTGTGAATGTTAAATCACAGTACCATTTCAAATCTACACTCAGTAGCAAAAAGTGTATACAAGGCTGAGGATTTGAAAATCCGAGTAGAGTTGTAGAGCAGGTGATTGCTGATCGGAATTGGGAAACTTTTTGTTATGTTTCTACTGATGCAGTTGCTGATGTAGTCTGTGAGTTTTATGCTAGCTTGCAGCATACTGAAGAAGATTATGTGCTGGTTCTAGGACAAATGGTAGAATTCACTCCTGAATGGATTAATGGTTTCTACAAGTTGAGAATTAATCCGTTCTGTGAATACAAATCTTTAGTACGTTGGATTCTGCTTTGAATGAAGTAATTACTTTTCTTACTAATGTAAAAGGGGAGTGGAAAACCAAGCAAAGATAAAAGATAAATTTTCTTGCTTCCACTCTTAATGTAGCATCTAAATCCTTGCATTTCTTTTTGCAAGAATACTACCTACTTATCATCATAGTGAAGTTTTAAGAGATAGAGCAATTCAAAATTTTTGTATTCAAAACATGAAAATAATTGACATTGGAAGTCTTATTTACAATAACATTCAGACTATAGCTAAGGGAGAAACCACTGGAGGATTGAGACATCCCGGCCTGATTTATACATTATGTATACAATCAGGAGGAGTTGACGTTGATAGCAGTGAAGAGTTGGTCTACCTTCGGAAGCCCATTAGTAAGGCCAACATTCGCACTTATGAATCTCATGTAGGGTGGACGTCTGGAGGTAAGAGTAGTGAGATTCCCTTTGCTAGTCATGATATACCTTCTACTTCTGGAACTTCTACTATTTCTGATGTTATGGAGCGGTGATGATACAACAATGTGATATTACGAGGCTTCATAGCAGGATTGATGGTTTTGAAGCAAGAAATAGCATCAATGATGATTATAGAGGAGAAGAGTAGAATATGATATTGATTATCATGATTCTCAGATGAGATTTATGAGGGAAGAAGCTGGTGTGATATTTCTTACTTGCCCCAGTTATATTCCATACTAGCCTGAGGAAGGAGCAGAAGAAGGAAGAGATGATGATTGGTAGTGTAGTACTCTTTATGTTTGTTATTGTTTTGTTGATTATTGTGTTTGTTATTTTCTTTTGTGTAGTAGTTGGGTGTAGTGAATGTATTTTTCTTTTAGTTAAGTTATTGAAGCTTATGTTGATATGTCACAGTTGTAGTAAAATTGTAATGGATATTGTATTAAGTTTTTAAAGTAGTGTTTTTAGTTTTATTTACACTGCAAATCTCTGATACGTATGTGAACAATGCTTCTAACTATTTTATGCCTGTAGCTAAATTTTTAATTAAAACCTGCATGCTTCAGAAAATCAAAAGCCCGACATGAAAAGGTTAGTTTTCTTTTTGTTTTTCTCTCTCATTTGCTAGTTTGAGATTGTCGGCGAATTTTTTTATATTTTAAATTTAATTTAAATATATATATAGTTTAAAAGATAACATTTGATTTTTGAAAGTAATTTTAAGTTTAAAAGTTTTAAGATATGAAATCAAACTGATCTCTCATCCCAAATAGTTTATATAAACGAGCACCGCACCACAAACCGTGTATCTACCTCGAAGAATAGACACACTGCTTGATGATGGGGCTCGATTAAATAAACTAGGAGATTTGTGACATCCGTTTGGTCTGCGAACCAATTTTATAAGCCGACAAGTTCCCCTGCTTAATATAAATGAATTAAGCAGGGTTTATATTACTCGGGTTCTTAAAGTTCCCTATAAGGGCAAGCCCACTATAGTTAATTACATCTTAAGTGACGGAAATCACCTAAGAAAACTCTCGATAATAATCGATAGTTCTGCTCTCAAGAATTTCAAAGTTTAAGTTTTCAAGGGATTGAATTTTGGAATTTCAATAGGAATGGATCAAATTTGGAACATTTTATTTTAGGAGTCCAAAGGAAGAAGGGTAGGAGAAATCACAGATCCAAAGCGAACTTTGGTAATTTCCCGACTATCCTATTGTTTGGCTTGAATTTAGGAAGGTCCTAATGTTTATTTAGTATTTGGATCCTGCCAATTTTAATTAGTTAGGACTTATATTCGTATGATAAAATCATACAAATAGCCTCGAAGATGTGAGGGTTTATATCGTATCGGACGACTACCTCGGAAATCCTAAGACCGGTTAGGGCTTAATTTACATGATATGATCATGCAAATGCCTAACGAAGAGTTGAGGATTTATGTCTGCACTAGGCAAACTACCTCGAAGTCCTACGGTTTGGTTGTTTAGTCCTAAGGAAAGTTTTGCTGATGTAGATTTCGGTTTCTTGACGACGATGGCCGTGCTGCCCACCATGCTCCGAGCTCCTTGTTGTTGCGAGAGGTTTAGTTTTAGAAGTCATAAATCGGGAGATGAGAGAAGTGTTTGGTTTTAGAGAAAGTCTTCATTTCCATGTGTCTTTAATATTTTAATTAAAACAGGTCTTAAAGTTGATTAAACGAACCGACTAAGATCCCACGGTTCCGTCATCCCGACACCGTTATTTTCATCGAATTCACTTAGTCCAGATGAATTTGCTAAACTCAACTAAATGAGTTCCGCACTTTCATTTAGACCGTGGGAAATCCCGTTAGCAACACGTGGGTTACATCATCCGAGGTATTCCCGATCATTCAATGAGACGTTTTAATTTAGTTGTAGTTTTAGTTTTGTTGTTCTGTTTGTGATTAAATTTTGAGTTGTTTTATATTTTGAATGTTGTGGCGGTGAATTTTATCTTGTAGTGTCTTTTAATTTAGTTATGGGTTTCGGTTTTGGTTTCTGTCCTAAAGGTGTAGGTTTTCATGCAATCTGTTGTTTATCATGCAAGAAAAGTAAGTGCGATGCGATTAAATAAGTTGCGATAGAGTAAATCGCAATAAAATAAAAGTGTACCTGGAGGGTCTTCCCGTCATCCCAAGCTGCACTTAAAACACGGTTAGAATATTTAAGCATTTAAAGTAAGTTCCTAGGTAAAGCTAAGGGAAGGGTTATGGTTTTCTACCAAGTTCCTAATCCTATGGCTAGTCGTTCCTATGACGTCTAGGTTCTTGTATTTTAGTTTGAGGACGATTTTCTTCATCAAAGAACAACTAAGTTCAATTATTCTTATAAATATCCTATCATATTGAGGAAGTGCTTAAGACGAATCTTAAACATCTTTTCAATATTTCTAGGATTGTTTTAAGTCCAAATGAATTTAATTACACAAATGAATTAATCGTCCGAGAGTTTAAGTTTTGTTGTCTTGCTCGAGTGAACTAGGACATTTGAATATCCTATGAGTGAAGTAACACTTCTTTTAACGCTCCTTTTAAGAGTTATGACATCATGAGCTTTCGAGGGCAAATGGATGTTCAAGTGGGTTGTGATTTAATTTTAGTTAATGGATTTAAGTTTGGAATAGTGTTCAAATTGTTTTAGATTTATTTTGAATTATTTATGTCTTTATATTTAATTTAATTTAATTTAATTTAATTTAATTTAATTTAATTTAATGTGGTTTAATTTAATTTAATTTAACTTAAGTTAATTTAATGTAATATGATTTAGCTTAATTTAATTTAATTTGATTTAATTTGGTTTAATTTAGTTTTAATTTAATTTAATTTAATTTAATTTAATTTAATTTAATTTAATTTAATATAATTTAATTTAATTTAATTTAATTTAATTTAATTTAATTTAATTTAATTTAATTTAATTTAATATAATATAATATAATTTAATTTAATTTAATTTAATTTAATTTAATTTAATTTAATTTAATTTAATTTAATTTAATTTAATTTAATTTAATTTAATTTAATATAATATAATTTAATTTAATTTAATTTAATTTAATTTAATTTAATTTAATTTAATTTAATATAATATAATATAATTTAATTTAATTTAATTTAATTTAATTTAATTTAATTTAATTTAATTTAATTTAATTTTTAATTTAATTTAATTTAATTTAATTTAATTTAATTTTAAATTTAATTTTTAATTTTAAAGGGATTTGTTTTAAATAATTTAACTTTAATTTAATTTAATGATTAAGCCTTTTAGCATTTTAAATCTTAAACTTGAATTATAATTTTAATTAGGAATTAAATATTATTGGGATGATTAATTTAGGGATTTTTAAATTAAAGAACAAATCTCTTCCTAATAATATCCCTATTTTAATAATTCCAATTTTATTATTCTTCCAAATTTAACTAATTATTTAATTAAGGTTTATTTCAATTATTTTAAATTGTTTAGTAGGTTTCTACCCTTTAATTATCTAAATTTCAATCATCCAAATCAGATTAAAATCAAATATTTTACCTATTCATTTTATTAAGCCTAAAGTCTTAATTAAAGGGTTAAGATTTTAATTACCATTTTTCCCTTCAAGCTTAATAATTTCATAACTCACTAAATTGAGTTCAAATGAATTTAAAATTTTTATGTGACTTCACTCATATGTCAATAAAGACATTAGAGGAGAAAATATGATTTTTCTGTATTTAATTTATTTATTTAATTATTTTTGGTGGAAAATAAGGATTTCCAAGGAAAATTTAACAACATGACCAAGGGAAAGTTTCTGTCCTTAAGAAAACTATGGGACATTCCTGATGACCAGAGGACCACTTGGACCAATTTTTGTGATTTTTTGAATTATATTTTATTTATTAAAATTATTTTAAGTTCTGGAGGATTAATTAATTTAAAAATAGAATATAAGTTGAAAAATGAATTTTATAATTTTTAAAATTCTCTCTGATATCAAGGATTCTAGAGAACCAAATTTTACAATTTTATGATTTTTCTTTAATTTATTGGAATTATTTTAGTGAAAATGCTAGAAAATACATTTTTTTAATTTTAAAATTACCCTAGGGCTTTAAAATTTAATATCTCATTAAATAGACCTAAGAAAAATATGGGGTTTGTTCCTAAGTGATTATATTTCAAAATATGACATTTTGGTGAATTTTATTATTTTTGTGATTTTTATTATTTTTTAATTATTAAAATATTAAAATAATACTAAAAAATTAACTTTTTTAGAAAATTGAAATTCTAATTTTCTTGAATTCCCCTGATATCAGAGAGGCTCCAAAACCAATTTGGTGAATTTTTGAAAGGTATTTTGAAAGTTATGAATTTTTTAAAGTTTAAAATGACTAAATGGCTTAATCAACCCATTTAGTAAGGCTAACCAAGTCCAATTGACTTCAAACTTTTATGGTGGGTTCCTCTGATCCTAAAGGTCAGTGGAGAATTGATTTCAAGTCAATTTGATCTATGGTTAACTCTAATTAATTAGGGGTCTATTTTGGGTGTTTAAGCCAATTAGGGTTATTTTAAATGAATTAACTCAAGTCCTATTTTTCCTAGGGTTCTCTGGTCATAAGGAACATCACCAAATTTTCCTAGAATTTATTTCACAACATGCTAATTTTTGGAATTAAAATACTCAAAACAGCCACATGCATTTGAAAAATCAATAACTTTTCACGAGAGATGGCCTCGACCTTGGAAAATTCAGGGAATGTCCCCAAGTTCAGAGGCTTCAAAAGCCCTATGGTCTCATGCCATGGTGAATTGTATGAATGCATGGAGAATTAAAACAATGCATGGAGTAAATAATTAATTAAAAATAAAATACTGTACAAAATTAATTAATTTCTTTTCCACATTATTCTCCTCTGTTCACTGAGCAAGTGGGTATTTTTATTTTATTTTTGTGATTTTTCTACACAAAGATATGGATTTTTAAAGTTCTGGTATTTAAATAAATCAGAAAAATCCCTAATTTCCTACTTATCCACGCGGCGCCGTGTCAACCTCGGCGGCTCCGAAGGGGTACGTGTCGCTCCGTGATTGGGCGCCGCCATCCGAGTCGGCCGTCCCGGGACCCGCGGTTCACGTATCATTCTGCGGTGCGGCGCAATCCGAGCCGTCCGCTCGATACACGCGCGATCCAACGGCTCCCGGTCATCGTCTACAACTGGTGTGCAACCGTGACCGTCAACCTTCTAACCCTAATTTCTCACTCGATTCTCAACGGATTTTTGTGTTCTTATGCTCTATGGATTCGTCTTGAAGAGACGAACACATCCATACGGTAAACATGCATTGAAATTGATTCAAATTAAATGGATAATCTCTGTAAGCTCGGGAAGAGGAATGAGTTCATACCTTTGCTCAGAGAAGTGAAGCTTCGATCTGAGAGTTGTGTCACCTTCGATTGGGTCCAAGTAAGCTCCAGATGAAGTCCCTTGGCCTGGTGAATTGTCTAGCTATGAAAGTGACCATAGCCGATCACAAAGCTTGGAGGCTGGAGCAACTGGGTGGCCTGGAGATGGGGCTTTCAGTGGGAAACTTCTCCTCTTGGTCCAGTGAAGGTGTAGGACCAATCAATTTGGGGATTGGCTCACTGTGAAGAAGTGTCCTGGTTTTTGGGCTAAAGTTTGAGCTCGAAATTGAGCTCAGTTGGAGGGAATTGGGGCTGGAATTCGAGTGGGGATCAAGTGCTCTATGTGTGGAGAGTGATCTGGAGTGATTTTGGCAGAGTTTCCTTAAGGTTAGGTTCAGCACCTCCTTTGGCCGAGAGGGTGAGGGGTTTAAATAGGCATGGTCGGAGGCTCTCCCAGGGGGAGTTGAGGGCTGGGATCAGCTGCTCTTGGCATGTGAAGAACATCCATAGTGGCCGTTGGGCATGAGGCGGCTCGGCGGGTGAGAATTCCAAGTTTGGGCTCACATGTGAGCTCTCGGCTCGGTGGTTTCCGGCGGGCTGTGGTGGCTGGCCGGCCGGGGTCGAGTCACCCTCGAAGCTCGGGTGGGTCGGGGCTGGAGGCTTGTGCGATCAGATTGGGCCTTGCCATGTGTAAAGGGGGTGGCTTGGAATGGAATGGGGAAGAGGCCATTTTGGCTTCAATTTGGTCAACCCATTGGTTTGGGTTGGGTGCACCTCCCCATGGTCCGATTTTGGGCTGAGAGGATCGATTGGGTCGGCCAAGAGAGGATGGTGTGGTCTCTATCCAAATAGTTTAAGTTAATTTTGGGTTATAGTGTTGCATTAAAGAGGTTAAAATGGCTTAAGGAAGGCTTAGGAAAGGGCTCCCTCCACTTGCCATTAATAGCTTGGTGACAAGTCAAACCCCCCATGGCTTCATGTGGCTTGTCTATGGCTTGCATGTGGCTTGCATTTGGCTTGAAAAAAGGTTGACTTGTTTCATGAAAAAGGGTTTTAGAAATATTTGACATTTAGGGGGTAATTTGACATGTGGCTTGATTTGGAATGGTTTAATTGATGATTTTGAAACTTAGGGGTGATTTTGATCGAATGGATGATGAGGGGAAGTGTCATGTGGGCTTTAGGATGATTTGGGCTTTTGAATTTTGAAGGAAATGGGCTTTTAGGAAGGTTTAAGGGAAGTGGGCTTTTAAGTTTAAGAATGTGTTCATGGATGAGAATCTTTGTAAAAGTTTGGGCCAAAAAAATTGTTGGTTTTGGTTTAGGGATGTTTCATGAGTAATTTGAAATAGATTTAAGGTGGTTTGGGTTGACATTGGGTTGAATTTGGGTTTATTTAATAAGTGGGCCAATGTAGGTCAAATTGGGCTAACTTGGGCTAATGTTGGGCTAGGGTTGAAATTGATGTAAAATAAATGTTGGGAAATGTTTATGGGAGTGTTTCAAAGAGATTTTGACTTTGGTTGGGTTTTGATTTTGGGGTTTGGGTCTATTTGGGCTAGGTTTAGGTTTAGGTCAAAATTGAGCCTCTTGATTTTGGGTTGAATTTGAGTGGGGTTTGGGTCAAAATCTTGGGAAAATCATGTTAGTTTTTTGTTTATGGGGATGTTAAGGAAGGTTTAGAAAAGATTTGGGGTTAATTGGAGTTGAATTGGGTGAGTTTGGGCTAAGTTTGGGTCATGGGTCCAAATTGGGCTTTAAGGCCAAAAGTGAAATTGGATCCAAATGTCAATCAAATTGAGCTTGGATTTGGTCTAGATTGGTGTTGGGGATGTTGAATTGAAGTTTAGAATTGAATTGGACCAGAATTTGGGTCAATTGGGTAGGTTTGGTTTGACATTGGGTTCACTTTGGGTTAAAATGGGTCAAATTGGGGGTTTTGATAAAAGTGGGGTAAATTGACAAATTGGCCCATGGTGTAGTTGAACAAAATGAAATTGGGAATATTTGGGATTTTCTGGAATTTTCTGGGAATTTTCTGAATTTTTGGATTTTTTGGCTAAGAGGGGTATTTTGGGTATTTGGAGGGTATTGGGAGGTATTTTTGGAATTTTTGGTGTTTTTGGGTATGGATGATCAATTTGAGTGGTGAGGAAATGTTTAGGAATGTTTTTGGGGATTTTGGGTAGTTTAGGTGATTTTGCAAATTTTGAGCGATTTCGAGGGCATTTGGTAGGCTTGCGGGTGTAGGGTCCCGGGGGTCAAAAATTGAAAATTTGGAAAATTGAAGATTGGGTGAATGTAAGTGGAATGAAATCATTTTTGTTGAGCCATGAAGCCATATCAAGCCCACATGAGCCATAAAAGGGACTCATTTGAGGCATCCACTATGTTGTTCCTAACCTCTTAGCTCGAGGGCTTAGGGGTTAAGGACCATCCATGTGAACCACCTTCATGAGTCGAGAGGTCAAGTTGGGTATGGGTGAGGTTTTAGGAGGTGTGTGAAAGTGTAGTGTATAGGTGTAATGTGTGTGTAAGTCAGCCCCCTTCACCAGACCAGGCCACCCAGGCGAGTCCTAAGGCCAAAGAGTCCTATAGGAACTCATCCTTTAAACTTCCACATTTGATCTCAACCCTCTAGGTGATTAGGGGTCTACAATCAAGTTTGTGGAGTTTGTAGGGAGTTAAGAAGTGGTTTGAATTTCTAAGTGGTGGGTCCCAATTCTAATCCTCTAGGATAGTCAAAGGAAAAGCCTAAAGCTAGATCCTAAGTACTAAAAAGAAGGAGAGAAGACCTCATCAAAAATGAGGTCAACAGAGATGCACTGAAAAACTTAAGTTTGGAGAGTAAAATTAACTGTTAATTGTTCTAAATTAAAATATATTTTCAACATTATTTTAACATGACTTAAAGTAGTTAACCGTAACTTTAGATCTCTAAATTTTTTATCTTATTTAAATATCATAGTAGATTTGAATGAAAGTTTTTAGTAATAAAGGTTAACTTTATGGGCTAAGATATTTAGTATGAGAGATTAGAGTATAGTTGATTATTTAAACTAAAGAAATTGTATTTTTCAAATTTTAAGAGACTTAGAGGTTTATGTGAAGAGAAAAGATTAGAACTCTATGATGAATCATTTAAAAGCTATTATATATATATATATATATATATATATATATATATATATATATATATATATATATATTAAAGAAAGGGCAATGGAGGCCCTTACATGTTGAAAAGCAAAAGAAATACAAAATTGGAAGAAGGGCTTACGGAACTAACTAAAAATCTAATGGCAGCCCCTACCAAGACAAAACCTCCAAGAGATGACACCACATGAGTGAAACAAGGTCACAACTAAGCACAGGTGACAACCTCGTTCAAAAGAGGAGCTGAAACAGAGCCGAGCGACAAGGCAAAATTAGTTGTTCGGCCTGAGATAAGGGATATTTAGCAGATCTCCAGCAATTAGTGTCTGAGAAATGGAGATGGAGTGGTGGAAAGAGCAAGGTTGGAGGTGAGAACTCCCATATTAGCAATCCAATCAGCTGGCTTGTTCCCTTCCCTAAAAATGAACTGAAACTGAACATGCACCTTAGTAGTGAGAAGTTTGATCTTGTGAGCCCAGAAATTAGCTGTCCAGTTGATAGCTTGCCTGTTATGTGTAGTGTTTGTTGATACAAGTGTTACCAGATCCATAGAATCACATTCCACAATGAGAGGAGACCAATTAAGGTGGACAGCCAACTTTAATGCCCAATAGACAGCTTGAAGTTCTGCATCCAAGGCATCACAGGCAACAATAGGGGCCATAAAAAAGAGTAAACATTTATATATATATATATATATATATATATATATATATATATATATATATATAGAAAATGAATAACAATAAAATATAAGAGACAACTAATTTCTCTAATTAAGGAGAGACTATATAAATAAAGACACACACACACACACACACACACACACACACACACACACACACACACACACACACACATATATATATATATATATATATATAGTAAAGAAATGTTTCAAGTTTCAATTTTAGGAAGAGGAGAGTGAAATTTAAAATTATTACATGCTATCTGATATAGTAATCCTCACAAGTAAAGAACATGAGAAAAAGAAAAGAAAAAGAAAGAAAAAAAAGAAAGGATTGAAAGCAATCCCAAAAAAAAAAGAAAAGAAAGAAACATAAAATATATGTGAGAAGATGCTTGAGAAGATGTCTAATCAAAATTGGCCTCACTTGAATCAAGTTAATGGAAGAGTTTAGTTACATTTTTCAATTTATATTTAAAGTATTAGCATCCTTACTAATAGAGTTTTCATGAGCTTCTTTTTCATATGAAACTTCAAAGCACCCTTAGTGTGATAAATTATGGTTATTCTTAAAATAAATAAGAAGCTAGAACTCTTAGACTTGATTACTAAATGTTCTTATACCTATAGTTTTGACCTAAGTTATTGAGAATCTTTCTAAAAATCTTGCTATTATTATCATTTAAATAAAAAATTATAGTAATCATTAAGTAAAGTTCACTACTAAGAGCCATTTTTTATGTAGTAAAAAGATTACTTGAGGACAAGTAATAGTTAAGTTTGAGGGATTTCGATGCATCAAAAATATATTTCATTTTTTATATACATTTGGTACTCTTTTTGGTGATATTGCACTATAATGGAAGGTTTTATTCATGTTTTGTTGTAGGTATGATGATTTTAGGCAAATGGAGCAAAAAGAAGCGAAAATGAACAAATTTGGAGCGAAAAAAGACAAAACTAGGAATTTGAAGTTCTGGTGCCAAGGGTGCCCAAACCAGCGTCAACAACGAGTTTTTCTAGAGAGATCAAAATTAAATCACGCAATAAAGAGCCAACGGTGCCCTATCTAGCTGGGTGATAGATCGAGGATTACTTAATTAAAATTTTGATCCAAGTGAAATCATTTGTCGGGTTGACGACGTTAAACCAAGTGCTTTATGGGAGGCAACCCATAGTTATCAGTGTGCTTTGATTTAGTATCCTTAAGAGTCGTGATTGTTAGTGTTGTATTGTGTTTGCTTTAATGTGGATTGATCAGTTTGATTGATGATTGGTGGATATTTGGATTGTTAGTGGTTTGATTTGAGCTTTGTCTGTGTCATAAGGGAGGTGATTCCTTAACTTCTTGTTATGGCTAGATTTATATATTCTCTTGTAGTAGTTGGATTGACGAGTCTACTACGACTTGGGTCTCACCCGGACTTGAGTTTTACATAAGATATCATAAATTTGAACAGTGACAGATCCACCTCAGTTTTGTTACTTCATTTCTCTGACTTTGATTTCATTTGATAGGATTCATGAACCTATTTGATCAATAATGTGTGAATGATCTTACACTACAATTTATAACTTTTAGAGGTGCTTAATTATTGGGGTTGAGGTGATGCATGAGGCTGGTGCACGTGATCCAATACATCAGGGATAATCTTATCTTTTGGATTATAATCTATAAAATCATTTAAAATTTACCTAATTTATTAAGTGTAGTTATTTCGTTAGAATTTGGAAGCAAGGTAGTGAGATGTAATGAAAGGTAAGAAGAATTGACCTCATTTATTATGTGTATTTCTATTTGTGTTACAACTTTATATAAGACTTGAAGAACATTTTTATATTCCTATGCAGATACCTGTTATGCTAGTTAGACTTTTGTTTAGTTAATTTCATTCTGGCATGATTAGTTTAGACTTAGTTTCTTCTGCATATTTTTCTGTCCTGATAAATACTTATAAATGTTTTTGATATACATTTGTGGTAGATAGAATTTATGAACTAATTTTCTTTCCCTTTTATATTTTCTGTACTAAATGCTATATATGTTAAAAATCAAGTTTGAGGGTCGGAAGAAAAATAAAATTTTAAAGTGATTATACTTCATTTTAGTTTAATATTATTGTAAGCATGTTTAAGCTAGATTTTCTTTTTCATACAGTCATTCTATCCTTAGTATGCATGTATATAAATTTGATAGAATGTTGTATTAGTAAATAGATTCAACTTTTACTTTTTAGTCATGTTATATTTTATGAAATTAATTGCAAAATATTTTAAAATTCAGGTTTGGTTGGAAGAATTTTTTTTTTAAAAAAACTAACTTTATTTTTCCTCAGTAGCCCATATTTAATTTAATATCATTTTTAAAATGACTTTCGGTATGTGGTGTTATCATTAGGTTACTATTATTTTGATTTTAGGAATGTTAGAAAAATAGCTTAGTTGAAATCTTATGTGAACTAACTATTCTAGAGTTAAGATATTTTGTAGGAAACCTTAGAAATATGATTTTCCTATTTATGGTAGAAAAGAGTTGAATATTTGAAAAGCTAAGATTCTTAGATTTATAATTACTAAGAATTGAGCCTTTATTGAAACATTTTTCAAACTAATAGTTACATTTTTAAAAAGTGAGGGAAAGTTTTGAGTTTTAGATTTTAGAAAGCGGATAGTGAAATTCAAAACTATTAAAAGCTATCTAGATATAGTAATCCTCACAAAAAAAGAGTAAAGATTAAAAAGATCGTGAAAGAAAAAAAAAGGAAAAAAAAAAGAAAAAGAAAAGTCAAAATAAAATATGCGAGGAGAAGCTTAAGGAGAAGCTTAATCAAAAATTAGTTTCACTTATATCTTTTTAAATGAAAAGACTTAAAAACAGTCCTAAGCTTATTCTTATTTCAAAAGGTATTGGTCAAATGGGTATAGATATGGTGCTTAAATTCTGTTTTTATACTTTCTATGAATCTTTAGTTTGACAAGTTTCAATAACTTTTAAAGTAAATAGAAAATCACGATTCCTAACTTGAATATGAGATATTTTACACTCTATTCCTAGGTTGATTTGCCAAAATTTCTCGTAAATTACAATATATTATTTCTAAGATGAAATTATAGAAAAATCTATTGAAACCCATAACCACAAGTTAACATATTTATTTTTAAAGTTATAGTGTTACTTGAGGATAAGTAACAGTTAAGTTTCTGGGAGTTGACATGCCTAAAAAATGCTTGATCTGTCATATATATTTTATGCTTGATTTTAATGATATTGCACTTGAAAATAAAGTATTTTGCATGTTTTTAGTTTTAGGTACATGAAATGGACTTTAAGCGAAAAATAAGAAAAAACGGTGCAATTTGGAGTAAAAACGAGCAAGAAGCAAATCCTGACCTAACACATTTTAATGTCTTTCTATGCTTAATATCCTTTACACTTCTTGCACTTTTTGAATTAAATAACATTTTAAAAAAGGTTTTTAATTCTTATCTTGTAGTTGAAGATGTTAGGAACGCAATGCAACTGAAACGAGGCGAAACGGAGCAAAAACGGAGCCAAAGGAGCAAAACGGTGGAGCTGCACAAAGTGCATCTACGACACCTGATATGACGCCGATGGCACCAGAATCCTGAGAAAGATGATTTTGGGCATCTCTAGTGCCAAAAAACAGTGCTGATGGCGCCATGGATGGTTATTTTCCATATACATTGCATCTGGACGTTTTTTGGATAGTTTCTTGAGGTAACTCTTAGGAAATTGGTACCTACACTATAATAGAGTGATTTATGTCAGAAAATGTGGTGCAAGTTAGTGGAAAAATGTGGAGAATGTTTAGAGATCTTATAATAGGAGTAGAAATGTAGATTTCTACCTTTCTGGAATGCATGTTAGAAGAGGTTTTAATTATAAATGTGATGTTTTTTACTTGCACTTCATTTACATTATAATAAAAGCTCACTATAGTGCATATATTCATTGTAATTGCATTAAGACCTAAGAGGGTGGTGTAATTTTCAACAAAGTGGAACCACAATCAATGTCAATGAATAAGTGATATAGTTCATGAGGTTTGGGCGTAAATAAATAGGGAAATAAACCTTGATGGATTTAGAACTGGAGATTTTAGGGTGACAGACTAAAATCCCCAATTCGGTCCTAGTGTTTGGAAACTAAAGTGAGAATCAGCCTTCAGGTGAAGGGATGCGAGAGCTTTGGAGTGAGAGCCAATATCCTCCCAGCCTAACCACAGATTTTGGAACCAAACATTGGATTAACCAATGTTTTTTATGCTCTCAGAAGATGGTAGATAATAGGATTTCTCCTATTTGACACATATAATATTTAGTGTATCTCATTCATAAACGTATGTAATTCACTACATAAGAATAGTAGTTTAAACATCCTAAAATTCTCCAAACCATTTCTTCTAGAAAGGGTTATCTTTAGAATTAATATTTTCTTTTAGAAGTAGTTACTAGTTGTTTTAAACTTAAGACTTAACTTTAGGAGTACTTATCAGATAAACCACTTAAATCGACCTTCCAAACCAAAGTCTGCTAGTAGTAGACTAAAATTTGACTAAGGACCACTTACCTTGCTTCCCTGTGAGATCGATAAATGAGACTCCACTAGAGCCCTGTATTACTTGAACAATACAGACAAGAGGTTATACGCAAGCAGAAAACAACACAAGCCGGAGGTGCATTAGATTTCTACAAAATTCTCTAACTTCAATTTTTCTTGCACCTTTTCCTTTTTAGATTGATTCATATCATTGTTATCATATTTCATCCTAGATCCAATATTCTTCTATTGATTTGCTCAATTTCATATTAATATCATTCTTAAAATTTATAAGAAATGGATCTCTATAAGATAATTCATGATCTCCCAAATTTTGGATGAGATACTTTCTAGATAATTCAGATTCAAGATTAAAATCTCTTAAGTTACTCTTCTCATTTAAGTTATCTTTCAATTCTTCCCATTGGTACTGAATAAATGGTAGAGGTTGTCTGTCTATATTCATCTTAGTTGAGGAAATTTGTTTTTCTAATTCCTTAGGATTTTCTTTCATTACTCTTTTAATCTCTTGATCCTTATCTCTCAACTCAAAGTTATTTTGAAACATATTCTCAAAATTTTTTCTAAATATTAGTTTGATAACTTTATATTGCTCGTCATTCCTCTGCTTAGGGTTTATCTCAGGGTCACTAGGTAAAATCTTTGGGGGGGTAATAGTTATTTGCATTAATATCTAACCCAGTTGTTTTTTATATTCCTTATTGCGGCCCCTTAACTTTCCAGCTCACTCTCATGACTTTGTAACTGACTCACCAATTTAATCACATCCTCCTCTAATAATGACTCATTTTCCTCATTATGTGGGTTAAAGTTAAAACTACGAAGAAAAGAGATTTCATCTTTAATATCACCCTGACTATTCCAATTACATGTCTGATTAAATTAATCATCTTCCCAAACTTATTTTTATCCTTCAAATTTATTATTCGAGTTAAAGTTTAAATAATTTTCCCAACCTTAATCGGAATAAGGATTATATATCACATGGCTAGTTTCAAAATAGTTAGGCTCAAGGAATTGTCCAAATGAATTTTTCTTAAAAACTGAGGGACCTTGAGGATAACTCTTTATGTATTGATCTAACTTCTTTTAAATATCTACAACCTGAAAAATTAAAATAGTAAGCATATCTTCTTGAAAATTCACCTTTCTTTGGGTTTACTCTTTTGAAGCTACTAATATTATAATTCAAATATGAATATTCATTATATTGTTGATCCACCATTTTTTACATTAAATTCATAATCTTTTCTGATTCATCATCTTCCTAAAACTTCTCTCTAAATCTGAGTCATAAAATTTAAGGTCTGCAGCTCCTGAACCACTCTTACTCATTTAAAGACTTAACTTATATGATATATATATATCAAAATATTTATCGTGTTTTTAATTTTCTGTAAAATAAACACACAATGATTAAATAAACTATATATTAATACTATAGGTTCCAAATCTAAGGCTTAAAGGCTTAACTAAAATTCTCCTAAATTTCTTACCGATGCTTCCCCGACAACGACGTTTAAAAACATGATGTGCTTCAGGCATGTTCTTTTATTTTGCATGATTTTATGTTTGTATGTATGTGCACACACTAAAGATTCTACGCAAGTATACATATCGTTCAAGTAATACATGACTATAGTAATGTCTTGTTTATCGACTCCACAGGGAAGCAAGGTAAGTGGTCTTTAGTCAAAATCTAGTCTAATACTATTAGTCCTTTGTTTGGAAGGTTGATTTAAGTGGTTTTTCCAACAAGTACTCCTAAATATAAGTCTTAAGTTTAAAACAACTAATAACTACTCCTAAAGGAAAATATTAATTCTAAAGATAACCCTTTTTGGATGAATTGGTTTGGTCAATTTTGAGTTAATAAAATCTATTATTCTTATGTAATGAATTTGATAATGCATAGAAATGAGATGCATTAAGTATTATATGTTCCAAATAGGAGCAATCATATTGTTTACCCTCTTCTGAGTGCATAAAGAACATTACTAATCTAAGGTTTGGTCCCTAAATCCATGGTTAGACTAGGAGAATACTGGCTCTCACTCCAGAGCTCCCACTTCACACTCGCCTGAGGGCTAATATCTCGCTTTAGTTTCCAAACACTTGGACCAAATAGGAGATTTTAGTTTGTCACCTTAAAATCTCCAATTCTACACCCATAAAAGCATATTTTCCTATTTATTTTCACTTAACCCCATCGACTACTCATTCATCCATGAAATTTGAATATAATTTCACATTGTTGAGAATTACACCACCCTCTCGGGTCTTAATGCAATTGCAATGAATTTTAACACTTCGATGGGCCCTTATTTTAATGTAAATGAAGTTCAAGTAAAATTCATCACATTTATAGTTAAAACCTCTTCTAAATCCTACTCATTACAATGGAAAAGTAGAATGAAAACAATGACGTAATCTTCTCATGCCACTATTTCTAAACAAGAAAAAAGAGTAAGAAAAAAACATCACAAAGCATGAAGAAAGCACACATAAAACTTCATTTCATAAAGCAAATCCAATAGATAAGTGTTTATAACATCATATGATAATGAAGAACACAATACCTAATTTTTCTTCCCTTGAAAAAAAGATGAAAATCTCTCCCACAATGTCTCCAGCTGATCCATGCAATGCTAGAATATTCACTTACAGATTCTCTCAAAATTCCCTCACCAATCTCTCCAAAATGGTAGAAATCTTCATTTCTACTATTATAAGATCTCTAAAAATTCTTCATGTTTTCTCACACATACACCACTTTTTTTGACATATAATCACTCTATTATAGTATAGGGACAAATTTCCCAAGGGTTGCATCAAGACACCTTTTAAAAAGCATCTAAATTCAATATAAATGGGCAAATAACTATCCCTAGCACCGTCAGCACTATTTTTGGGTGCTTTCGGCCCTCAAACTCGTCGTTCTCTGGACTCTGGTGCCTTCAGCATCCATTCTGGTGTCGTTGGCGTCCATTCTGGCATCGCCAGCGCCACTTTGTAGCAGCTCCACCGTTTGCTTCTTTTGGCTTCATTTTAGCTCCATTTTACCTCGTTTATGTTGCTTTGCATTCCTAACATCTTTACCAACAAGATAAACATAATAAAAGCTTTCATTAAAGTTTAATTTCTTTCAAAAAAATGTGATATGTGTCAATGAGATTAATCATAGAAAGACATATCGAAATATGTCATGTCAGAATTTTTATTCTTGCTTGTTTTTGCTCCAAATGACACTGGTGTTGTTGCTTCTTTTTCTCAAAAAAAGTCCATTTCATGTTCCTAAAACCAACAACATGCAAAACAACAAGTAGCTTTTAAAGTAGAATTTCCATAACTTTCATCCGAAACTTAATTACTTTTCATTTTAAGGAAAAAGATAAAAAATACTACTTAGAATCCATGGAGAAAACACAACAACAAGTAGTTTTTAAAGTAAAAACCTTGTTTAAAATACAAGAAGTCTCAATTAAAACCAACTGAAGTAAAAAGATAAAACTTATCTCAAGTTCCTCTCCACCAAACTCTTGAAGTTCCTTTGAATCTCTTTCTTTCTCTTACAAGACTCTCTTGGACTAGTTGCCCACCCAAGAGGGTTTAAATCACTCTAAAACAATGGATTTTTACTTAGAAATTTTTACTCACCTTCTTTTTCACTAGGAATGAGAAAAGTGTGAAGAAACCTTAAGTAAGAGTCCTACAAGTTCTTACTTTAACTACTCTCTCTACAAACTTTAATTTTTCCTCTCTCTAAGAGAAATCTCTTCTCTTCTTCAAGTACTTTCTTTTAAACTTTCTCAGAAGATACTTTGGTGTCTCTTTAAAATGTGTCCATATTTAATGAATCTACCCATGAGATGCATCATTTGAATGTTTTTTGGCATCCTTGATCAATTACTCATGTTTGTACCAAAGGATGCCTCAAACACCTCTTCAAATATCGCTAAAAATTTGTTAAAATTGCAAAGTAACTACCTGGCACTTATGCGCGATCTTCTCTGTATGTTGGCGCTTAGACGCCCCGGTTCATTTTAACACTTTCATTTTTGCTCCAAATTGATCCATTTTCACTCCTTTTGACATCTTTGGTCCATTTAAGTACCTAAAATAAAAACACACAAATACCCTTCATTAAAGTGCGATATCATAAAAAATAGGTTAAAAATGTGTATAAAAATATTATATATTTTAGGTATATCAAAATTACCCCAAAGATAAAATGTTACATTTCTTCAAGTGACACTACAATCTTTCCAAACCAACATAAGTAAGTTATATGAATGAGTCTTTAAGAGATTCTAAAGTTTATTCATGAAATGTAGTATTCTAATTTAGAAAAAACTTTAGTAAATAAGACCAAATTAAAGTTTAGAAAATTTCTAATGTGAAAAAGTACTTATTTTTGTGTCTTTACTGTAATAGTGTATGCGTAGTGTTAGATCTGAAGGTTTAGTACCTTAAAATTCAGAGTTAGAATGTACTATTAGAAAATTTTCAAAATAAAAAAAAAAGAATCTAAAAATTTGAACTAAATGGTGATCAATTTAGATAATCAAAGAAATGAAAATGAACATCAACCTAGATCCTTAAGAGATTATGCTAACTTTACAGCAGATGAAATTCATTTAACTATTCAAAATCATGTTGTAGCTGTCAATTCATTTGAACTTAAATCTATTGTTATCTAATTGGTACAAAAAAATCAATTTGGTGGAACACCGAATGAAGATCCTAAATTACATCTTACTAGTTTTCTAGAATTGTGTGCTACAGTTAAATATGATAGAGTGTCGAACGACGCTATCACATAAAATTTTTCTTTCTTCATTAAGGGATAAAGCTAAGCTGTGGTTAAATTCATTAGTACCTGGATCTATCAAAACTTGGGGATAACTATAACAAAGTTTTTTGTCAAAATATTTCCCTCAATCAAAAATAGCTATTCTTAGAAATGATATTATATCTTTCTGTCAGTTTGAAGAGGAATCCATATATGAAGCTTCAAAAAGATTTAAAGATGTATTTAAGAAGTGTCCACATCATGCTTTACCAGATTGGTTAATATTTTAAAAATTTTATAATGAATTAATGAGATTTCTTAGATCGATTATAGACGCTGTTGCTAGTGGATCGTTAATGTAAATACCTTTTGATGAGGTATATTCTTTGATAGAAGAGATGCTACTAGTAATTTTCAATGGCTCTTTAAACATGTAAACCAAAAAGAGTAGCTAGTATTCATGATTTTGATGCAAAATCTATGTTGGCTTCTCAAACTGCTGTCATTTCAAAGAAAATAGATAAATTCAGAATGAACTATTCTTTAACACCTCAAGTGTTAGAGGAAAATTCTTTGGTACATATAGTTGATTCTTAATCATCTTATGAGTCTTTGAATGCTATAAATAATAGACCTAACAATCCTTATTCTTATTATTACAATCCTGGCTGGAAAAACCACCCAAACTTAAATAAGAATAATAATACTGCTACTGTTAGTGAGGGAACAATTCAGTAAACCAATTGAGAAATTCAAACAACCAAGAAAATACTACTTTAGACCTTCTTATCCTCCAGGTTTCAATAGTAACCTACAATTTAAGGAAACGAAATTGCTTATGGAAGAATTGATACTAAACATGGGTAATTAATTACAAAGTAAAGGTAATCATTTACAAAGTTAAGGCAACCAATTACAAAGTCAGGGAGCTACTACTAAAATTATTGAAATTTAATTAGGATATATTGCTATTGCACTTAGTAATAGAACTTCAGAAACTTTCCCTAGTAATGTTGAAATTAACCCAAAGAATCAAAGTAATAAGAAAACTAAGGTTATACAGTCAAGAAGTGGAAAAGAATTAGAATCTAGAGTGCAAAAAGATGCTGATGCTGAAGAAGAGAAGGTGGAAATTGAACAAGGTAAAGATATTATATATCCAGATTTAGTAAATCTGTTTAAACTGATGAAAATTACTGTGAAAGACCACCACCTCAATTTCCTCAAAGATTGAAACAATAAAAGAGATAAACAATATTTAAATTGCATAGAAATCCTTATAAAATTAACAGTAAACATTCTCTTCGTTGAAACCTTAGAATAAATGTCTAACTATGTGAAGTTTATGAAGGATATACTAAATAAGAATAATGAATTTTACAGATAATTAGACAGTTGCACTCAGTAAAGATTGTTGTGCAATCATTCAGAAAAGGCTTCCTAAAAACTCAAAGATCATAGTAGCTTCACTTTACCTTGTGCTATTGGAGAAAAATTTTTTGGAAGAGCATTATGTGATATGGGAGCCAATATTAATCTCATGCCTCTATCAACTTTAAAAAAGCTGGGAATATGAGAAGTTTTCCCCACTTCAATAACTCTTCAGTTAGCTGATCACTCTATTACTTATCCTAAAGGGGTTGAGGAAGATGTTTTAGTAAAGGCTGATAAATTTAAATTTTCTGTAGATCTTATTATTTTAGAAATGGAGGAAGATAAAGAAATTCCTATTTTTTTGGGAAGACCATTCCTTGCAACCGAAAGAGCTATGATAGATATTAAAAATGGAGAATTAACTATGAGAGTAAATGATTAAGTGGTAACATTTAACATTTAAAAACCAATGAAATACCCTACAATAGAAAAAATGATGAATGCTTTCAAATGGAAATTTGTGAGTATTTAAATGATGAGCATTTTAAGGAAGAGTTTGAAGAATAAAAGAGCAAGAAGATTTGGAATGTGATGATGAAAATGAAATGGAAAATAAATATGATGAGATAGATAATGAAGAACTAGATTATGATCAGGAAAGATTTGAGATGTTGGATATTACAGAAAATGATAATAAAAGTCTAATTCCATTTATCAAAAAACCTCTTGAACTTTAGATCAAAATACTTCCTAACCATTTAAAGTATGTGTTCTAGGAGAGTTATTGACATTACCAATTATTGTATCATTAGATCTAAATGATTTAAAAGAACATAAATTTTTAGATACATTAGAAAGATACAAAAAAGCTTTTGGTTGGACTTTAGCTGATATTAAAGGAATTAGTCCTTTAAACTGTATGCATAGAATTATAATGGATGAACGACATAAAACTAAAGGTGATCCACAAAGGATATTAAATCCATTGTTGAAGGAAGTAGTAAAGAAAGAAATTTTAAAATGGTTGGATGCTTGAATTATATATCCTATTTCAGACAGTGCGTGGGTGATACAATTGAAATATATAAAAATTTTATATATGTTTTATATCTATTTTTGATCATATTGCACTTTAATGGAGGATATTTTGGGTATTTTTTCTTGCATGTATGATTAAATGGATGAATGTGATGAAAGGAGTGAAAAAGGATTAAATTTGGAGCAAAATGAAGAAATGTGCAAAATTGATCAGTGACGGCTAAGCGCTGAGACTTAAGTTGGCAGTTACTTTAGAGGATTTAAATGATGTTTGGCGTCATTTTGAAGGGGTTATTGAAGCATGATATGGTAAAAATGTGGGTAACTTCCTATTGGCTCCAAAATTAATTTAAATTACTCTTGAAAGGATGCATCTCTTGGAGGACTCATTAAATGTAGACATAATTTGAAGAGAAGCCAAAGCACCTATTGGAAATGTATATAACAAAAACTTAAAGATTAGAAATTAGTTATTGTTAAAAGGCGTGTGGTTTATATTTAGAGAGTAGAATAGTTTTTCAAGTATCACGCCACTCCACTTCACCATTTCTACTTACTTTAATATAGTTTGTTTTAGGATTATAAGAGAGAATTTGAGTCCTTAGAGTTGGGCGCTACCCTTTAAGGAAGATTGTAAGGAAAATCAAAGTTTTCAAAGGAACTTCAAGTGTTTGGTGGAGAGGATTTTCAAATAAGTCTTTATCTTTGTTATTACATTTTGTTTTTAATTAAGAATTCTTATTTTTTAACTATGATTTCTACTTTTAAACCAAGTTGTGATTGTACTTTCTCCATGAATTTTGAGTATTTTCTTTATCTTTTTCCTTAAAATGATGAAGTAATTAAGTTATTCATGTAAGTTGTGTGAATTATAGGAAATCAATGTTAGAAAAAGTTGTGATGATTCAAATCCTTGTACTTCATTTACTTCTTGATTTTGCCATTTATGATGTTAATATATGTTGTGAAAACATGTAAGAACTGGTATGGTATTGTCTCAGTTAGAAATTGGTAAGAATCTTATGAGATTATATGGGGGCGAATGTAGTCCATATGTTTGAGTGCAAATAAATATGGATATATACTTTGATGGGTGTAAAATTAGAGGACTTTAGAGTGACAGGCTAAAGCCCCCAATTTGATTTAATGTTTTCTTTCTTGATACGTGATATTAGCCCCCAGTTGGAGGGAGAAGAGAAAACTCTAGAGTGAGAGCTAATATCTTTCCTGTCTAGCCATTCTTCAAGATTACTAAAGCATTAGATTAACCTATATTCTTTATAGCATCTCTAGTAAGAGTAAAGAATAAAATTGTTCTTATTTGGTACAACACATTTTAAATACTTCCACAACAGAGTTCTAAGACCTATTACTGATCCATAATAAGGAAAAATATATTTTATTTGTAATTGCTTTCTTCTTACAAAAATCTAGTTAAATTTAGTTATTGCTTTCATCTCAAATTACCAAATTTACCAAAAGGAATCAAACTTTCTCTCCAAGAATATTATCTTTAGTTTGAGGAAGATCATTCCTAAAAAGTAGAAGGTTTTTTTTCTATTCTCTTTAATAAGAATATTTAACATTTTTCCCTATGGGTTCAATATCTCAGGGCTTAATCAGAAAGTCTTACATCACGTGATAACGATACGTATACTTGTGTAGAATCCCATCTTATAACAATAAAAATTAAACTCTCATTTGCATCAGCATCATGTTTTTGTCATCATTGTAAAACAGAGATATAATTAAAAGGAAGTATTAAGTATAATTGCATATATAAAACGTAAGCATAAATATCAGAGATCAAGTTTTTAAAATAGTTGCCGGGGAGAAATAAAAGAAGAATAGAAATATAGTCAAAACAATAATTGAAGACGATTTTTAGAAAAACTAATTTTTACTTTTTAATGTCTTCTTTAAACTTGTTAGATTTATCTTAGGAAATTATTGTGTTGTTTTTATATAAGTTCTTGTTTTTATTTTATTTTGATTTATGATAAGGTATGCGTAGTTCAGGTTCTAAAGGTCCTTACGATTCTGAATTAGAAAGAACTATTATAAAAATTAAAAAATTAAAAATACTGAGAAAGAAAAAATATTAAAGAAGTGGCAAGTAACAAAAAATCAAAATGCTGAAATCCATCAAGAATTTAGACCTTTAAGAGATTATGATAACTCTACAATAATATTCAAAATCCTACAGTAGCTGCTAATTCATTTGAACTTAAACCTGTTATTATCCAAATTGTATCTAATAATCAGTTTGGAGGAACACCAACTGAGGATCCAAATTTACATCTTGCTAATTTTCTAGAAATGTGTGGCACATTTAAATATGTTGGTCTTTCGGATGATGCTATTGCTCTTAGGATTTTTCTTTTCTCATTGAGGGATAAAGCTAAGATATGATTAAATTTTTTAGCACCTGGATCTATCAGAACATGGGGAGATTTAGTCCAAAAGTTTCTTGCTAAATATTTTCCACCATCAAAGACTGCGAAGCTTAGAAATGATATTACATGTTTTTGTTAGTTTGAAGGGGAATCTATTTATGAAGCATGGGAACGTTTTAAAGATCTCTTAAGAAAGTTTCAACATCATTCAATACCAGATTGGTTAATAATTCAAACATTTTATAATGAATTAGTTGGATCACTTAGATCTATTATCAATTTTGCTGTTGGTGGTTCATTGATGTCTAAACAATTTAATGATGCTTATGGATTAAATGAATAAATGACTACTAATAATTTTCAATGGCCTTCTGAGAGGGTAAATCCTAAGAAAGTAGCCAATCTTCATGAATCTGATGCTTTTGCAAAGTTAACAAATCAAGTTGCTGCAATATCAAGGAAGATAGACCAATTTGGAATGAATTTTTGTCAGCCAATTTCAATGATTGAAGAAAATTCATTAGGCTAAATGGTAGATTCTCAAACATCATTAGAAACTTTGAATGTAAAAAACAAGCCTAATAACCCATATTCCAATTATTATAACCCATGTTGGAAGAACAATCCAAACGTTAAGTGGAATAACAAAAATCTGGGTGGCACTAATCAACAATAGGGAAACAACCAAGTAAACCCAACAAGAAATTGGAACAACCAAGGTAATCATAATTATAGACCTACTTATCATGCAGGTTTTAACTGTACTTCACAATTTAAAGAGAAGAAGTTGTCTATAGAATACATGGCGTTACAAATGAAAAATTAATTGCAATGCCAAGAAGCTACAAATAGAAATATTGAGAATTAATTGGGACAAATAGCCAATTTGTTAAGTAATAAATCTTAAGGAACACTTCCGAGTAATAAAGAGATAAATCCAAGAGACAAAAATAAAAAGCAAATAAAAGTTGTTCAACTGAAAAGTGGAAGAGAGTTGGAAGGTAGAGTTCAAAAGGAGATTGAAGTAGAGAAAGAAGAGATTGAATAACCAAATTAATATGCACCGAAAGATTTGAAAAGATCTATTTCTCCACAAAAAATTAATTTAGAAAAGCCACCACCACCATATCCTCGGAGACTTTGAAAATAAAAGTTGGATAAGCAATTTTCAAAATTCTTGGAAATTTTTAAGAAAATTTCAACTAATATACTATTTGTTGAAGCCTCATAAATGCCAAGCTATGTGAAGTTTATGAAGGATATCCTCAACAGAAAATGGAAGTTTGAAGATAATGAGATTGTTGCACTTAGTGAAGAGTGCAGTGCTATAATTCAAAAGAAGCTTCCTGAAAAGCTTAATGATCCTGGTAGCTTCACAATTCCATGTACAATTGGAGATTAATTTTATGGGAAAGCTTTATGTGATTTAGGTGCAAGCATTAACCTTATGTCATTATCTATATTTAAAAGACAAGCATTAGAAGAAATAACCCCTACTACTGTAACTCTGGAGTTAGCAGTTCATTAAATAACATATCCACATGGATTTATAGAAGATATTTTAGTAAAAGTAGATCAGTTTATCTTTGTTGTTGATTTCATTGTGCTAAATATGGAGGATGATAAAGAGATGCCTATTATTTTCGGGGACCTTTACTAGCTGCAGGCCGACCAATGATAGTTATACAGAAAGGGAAATTAACCATGTGTGTCAATGATCAAGCTGTTACATTTAATATTTTAAAATCAATAAAATATCTTGCAAAAGGTAAAGATGATGAATGTTATAAGATGGATATTGTAACATATCGGTGTGAATGCCATTTTAAGCAACATATGAAGAAAAATCTAAAAGTGAAAGGTTAGAACATGATTAAGTAGAGGAAGTATAATATTCTGATGATTTTTATGAGGGAGAATTAAATTATGCTCAAGAAAGTTTTGAAGTTTTGGACATGACAAAGAAAGATTAATCTTTTAGTCCATCAATCGAAAAACCGCCTGAACCTGAATGAAAGTTACTTCCTGCATATTTAAATTATGTCTTTTTAGGTGATTCCTCAACTTTGCTAGTTATAATTTCCTTAAAATTATCTATAAAAGAAGAAGGGAGTTTGCTTGAAACTTTAAAGAAATATAAGAAAGCCTTTGGATGGACAATAACTGATATTGAAGGAATCAGTCCTTCAATTTGTATTCACAGAATCCTTAGGGAAAATGACTGCAAACCCAGGGATGATCCTCAAAGGTGATTAAATCCTATTATTAAAGAGGTTGTCAAGAATGAACTTTTAAATTGGTTAGATGTTGGAATTATCTACTCTATTTCAGAAAGTGCATGGGTTAGTCCTTGATACACTTAAAATATATAGTGTTTTTAAATACATTTTTATACCTATTTTTTATGATATTACACTTTAATTGAAGATATCTTTGTGTTTTTATTGTAAGTATGATTAAAATGGCTGACAACGATGAAAGGAGCAAAAGAGGATCAAATTTGGAGCAAAAATTGAAGAATCTAAGCGCCAGACCATTGATGCATAGGCGCGGCAGTTAAAAAATATGAATTAAATTAAATTTGGCGCCATTTTCAAGGGGTGTTTGAAGCAACTTTTGATGGTAACATCCTTAACTTCTTTTGAGCAGCAGATTTGAATGATGAGATGCATTCTTTGGTGGAAACATTGAATCTGGATATGATTTGAAGAGACACCAAGGAACCTTTTAGAAAATTTTAAAAAGAAGACTTAAAGATCTGAAAAATGGTTGTTGTTGGAGGGTGTGATCAGTGTTAAGAGTAAAGTTTATGTTAGAGAGTTATTGAGAGCACACCTTTCCACTTCACCACTTTTATTATCAATTGTTTCTGGTTTTTATTAAGAGTAGAATAGAGATTTGGAGTCAACGGAGTTGGGCGCCAACCTCTTTTTTGTCTTGTAAAGGGAAAGTAAAGTTTCAAAGGAACTTTAAGTGTCTTGTGAAGAGGATTTTCAGATAAGTGTTTATCTTGTTCTACATTTGGTTTTAAAGCACGACTTGTTGTGTTTTCACTGTGATTTCTACTTTCATGTCAAGTTTTGATTGTGTTTTCTCCATGAATTCTGAGTAGTTTTCTTTATCCTTTTCCTTTTAAATGATGAAATAATTAAATTATGGAAGGAAGTTGTGTGATGTATAGGATTTCAATGTTGGAAGAAGTTGTGGTGAATCACTACCTTGCACTTCATTTACCTCTTGATTTGGCCAATTAAGATGTTAGAATTTGTTGTGAGAACATGTAAGAACCAATGCGGGTTTGTCTCAATAAAAAATTGGAAAGAATCACATGCAATTGTATGGGTGAGAATTGAAGTCCATATAGTTGGGTACTGTTGACCTCATTTTTGATGAGGTCTCCTCTTCTTCTATTTAGTACTTAGGATCTAGCCTTAGGCTTTTCCTTTGACTAATCTTAGAGGACTAGAAGTGGAACCCACCACTTAGAAATTCAAACCACTTCTTAACTCCCCGCAAACTCCACAAACTTGATTGTAGACCCCTAATCACCTAGAGGGTTGAAATCAAATGTGGAAGTTTAAAGGATGAGTTCCTATAGGACTCTTTGGCCTTAGGATCGCCCGGGTGGCTCGGTCCGGTGAAGGGTTGACTTACACACACACTACACCTATACACTACGCTTTCACACACCTCCTAAAACCACACCCATACCCAATTTGACCTCCCGACTCATGAAGGTGATTCACATGGATGGTCCTTAACCCCTAAGCCCTCGCTAGCAGGGTTAGGAACAACATAAGTGGATGCCTCAAATGAGTCCCTTCATGGATCATATGGGCTTGATATGGCTTCATGGCTCAACCAAAATGATTTCATTCCACTTACAATTACCCAATCTTCAATTTTCTAAATTTTCAATTTTGACCCCCGGACCCTACACCCGCCTACTCTACCCAAAACCCTCAAATTACCCAAATTTTTCAAAATTTTTAAATCACCCAAAATTTCTCAAAAACAATCCCAAACATTCCCACATTACTCAAATTGATCATTCATAGCCAAAAATACCAAAAATTCCAAAAATACCTCCCAATACCATCCAAATACCCAAAATACCCCTCTTAGCCAAAAATCTAAGAATTTCAAAAATTCCCAGAAAATTCTAGAAAATCCCAAATATTCCCAATTTCATTTTGTCTAACTACACTATGGGCCAATTTTGTCAATTTACCCCCACTTTTATCAAAATCCCCAATTTGATCCATTTTTAACCCAAAGTGAACCCAATGTCAAACCAAACCTACCCAATCGACCCAAATTCTGGTCCAATTCAATTCTAAACTTCAATTCAACATCCCCAACACAAATCTAGACCAAATCCAAGCCCAATTTGATTGACATTTGAATTCAATTTCACTTTTGACCTTAAAGCCCAATTTGGACCCATGACCCAAACCTAATCCAAACTCACCCAATTCAACTCCAATTAACCCCAAATCTTTTCTAAACTTTCCTTAAGATCCCCACAAACAAAACACTAACATGATTTGCCCAAAATTTAGACCCAAACCCCACTCAAATTCAACCCAAAGCTAAAAGGCTCAATTTTGACCTAAACCCAAACCTAACCCAAATAAGCCCAAACCCCAAAATCAAAACCCAACCAAAGCCAAAACCTCTTTGAAACACTCCCATAAACATTTCCCAACATTTATTTTACATCAATTTCAACCCTAGCCCAACATTGGCCCAAGTTAGCCCAATTTGACCTATATTGGCCCATTCACCAAGGAAGCCCAAATTCAACCCAATTCAAACCCAAATCACTCACAACTTGCTTCAAATCACTCATGACACATCCATGAGCTAAACCCAACATTTGTTTGGCCCAATCCTTCACAAAATTCCCATCCATAAATTTATTTTCAAACCAAAAGCCCACTTTCTTAAACCTTCCTAAAAGCCCAAACTTCATCCTAAAGCCCATATGACAAATTCTTCTCATCATACCCTTAATTAAAATCATCCCTAAGTTCAAATCAATCATCAAATGGTTCCAAATCAAGCCATGTGCCAAATCCCATCAAATCACTCCTAAATTACCAAAATTCCTAAAAACCTCTTTCATGAAAGTTGACTTAGCTTTTTCCAAGCCAAAGGTGAGCCATGAAGTCATGCATGAGCCACATGAGAGCCATGAAAGCCTTGGACAATTCACCATACCCAAAATGACAAGAAGAGGGGACCCTTTAATGATTCTCTTAAGAGTGATTAACCACTCCCACGTTTCCCCTAACCCTTGCTTGAGCTTAATTGTACTTGGATTGTGACTTGACCCCACTAATCAAGCTGATCCAAGTGACTTTCCCTTCAGCCCAAATTGGCCTTGGAGGGTGAACCTAACCCAAAACCAAGGGTTGACCCATTTAGACCCCAAAACTAGCCCTTTCCCATTCCATTTTGATTCAAACCCTTTACACATGTCCATGGCCAATTGACTGCACAAACCTCCAGCCCTGACCCACCTGGACCTGAGGGTGACCCATGCCTGCCGGCCAGCCGCCTGGATCGCCGGAAAACACCATGGCCGAGACCTTGGGAGGAGCCAAACTTTGGAATTCACCTTGCTGAGTTGCCCCAAGCCCAATGGCCACCATGGCTGTTCTTCCCTTGACCTAAGCAGCTGATCCCAAGCCCTAACTACCCCTGGGAGGCCCTCCACCCTCTCCTATTTAAACATCACCTCCTCTCGGCCATGAAGGGTGCTGAACCAGACCTTACTGAAACTCTGCCAAAATTTCTCCAGATCATTCTCCATACTTAGAGCAGTTGATCCCCAGTGCCAATTTGCCCTAACCCCCACCAACAGAGCCCAATTTCTCAGCCAAAGTTCCACCCAAAACCAGGACACTTCTCCACAGTGGATCAATCCTCAAATTGATTGGTCCTACACCTTCACCAGCACCGAGGAAGAAGTCCACCAAGCAAAAGCCCCCTCTCCAGTGCCACCCATCTCGTTCCGGACACCAAGCTTTGTGATCGAGCTTGGTCGAAATCATACCTAGGCAATTCACCAGACCAGAAGACCTCATCTGGGGCTTGCTGGGATCCTATCGAAGGTGACACAACCCTTAGATTGAAGCCACACTTCTCTGAGCAAAGGTATGAGCTAACTCTTTATCCCGAGCTTTTGGAGATTCTTCATTTCAAATGCCTTAATTTCAATGCATGATCACCCTATAGATGTATTCGTCTCTTCAAGACGAATCCATAGAGCATAAGAACACGAAAATCCGTTCAGAAATGAGTGAGTTCTTAGTGGTTTTAGTGTGAACGGTTCTCGGGCGAGGACGCTTGGGGACGATGAACGGATGCCGTTCATTCCATACACGCGCGGACGGACGGCCGGGATCGTGCCGGATGAGGAGACGGAACGATACAGCGGGCCCCGGAGCGCCGAGTCGGATGGCGGCGTCGACTTAGAAGCGCCACGCGGCACTTCGGAGATGCTAAGGTTGACGCGGCGCCGATTCGGATAAATAGAAAAATAGGGATTTTCTTATTTATTTAATTCCCTAAACTTCAAAAATGCATAACTTTGTGTAGAAAAATCAGAAAAATAAAATAAAAATACCCTCTTGCTCAGTGAACAGAGGAGAATAATGTGGAAAAGAAATCATTTAATTTCATTAAGTATTTTATTTTTAATGATTTATTTACCCTCTGCATTGTTTTAATTCTCCATGCATATAGGAAATTCACCATGGCATGAGACCATAGGGCTTTTGAAGCCTCCGAATTTGGGAACATTCCCTGAATTTTCCAAAGTCGAGGCCATCCCTATGAGAAGTTATTGATTTTTCAAATTCATGTTACTCGTTTTGAATATTTTAAATCCAATAATTAGCATGTTGTGAAATAAATTCTAGGAAAATTTGGTGATGTTTCTTATGAACAGAGGACCCTAGGAAAAATAGGTTTTGAATCAATTCACTTGGAATAACCCTAATTGGCTTAAACACCCAAAATAGGTCCTTAATTAATTAGAGCTAATCATACACCAAATTGACTTGAAATCAATTCTCCACTGAACTTTAGGATCGGAGGAACCCACCATAAAAATTTGAAGTCAATCGGACTTGGTTAGCCTCTACTAAATGGGCCGATTAAGCCATTTAGCCAATTTAAACTTTAAAAATTCATAACTTTCAAAATGCTTTTCAAAAATTCACCAAATTGGTTTTGGAGCCTCTCTGATATCAGGGGAATTTAAGAAAATTAAAATTTCAATTTTCTAAAAAAGTTAATTTTTTGTATTATTTTAATATTTTAATAAATAAAAAATAATAAAAATCACAAAAATAATAAAATTCACTAAAATGTCACATTTTGAATTCTAATCACTTAGGAACAAACCCCATATTTTTCTTAAGTCTCTATAATGAGATATTAAATTTTAAAGCCCTAAGGTAATTTTAAAATTTAAAAAATGTATATTTCTAGTATTCCCATTAAAATAATTCTAATAAATCAAAGAAAAATCAGAAAATTGTAAAATTGATTCTATGATTTCCTTGATATCAGAGAGATTTTTGAAAAATATAAAATTCATTTTTCAACCTTTATTTTATTTTTAAATTAATTAATACTCCAAAACTGAAAATAATTATAATAAAAAGAATATAATTCAAAAAATCACCAAAATTGGTCCAAGTGGTCCTCTGGTCATTAGGAATGTTCCATAATTTTCTTAAAGACAGAAACTTTCCCTTGGTCATATTATTAAATTTTCCTTGGAAATCCCTATTTTCCACCAAAAATGATTACATAAAAAAATTAAATACAGAAAAATCACATTTTCTCCTCTCATATCTTTATTGACATATGAGTGAAGTCACATAAAAATTTCAAGTTCATTTAAGCTCAATTTAGTGAGTTATGAAATTATTAAGCTTGAAGGGCAAAATGGTAATTAAAATTCCAATCTTTAATTAATACTTTAGGCTTAATAAAATTAAAGGGTAAAATATTTGATCCTAATCTGATTTGGATGATTGAAATTTAAATAATTAAAGGGTAGAAACCTATTAAACAATTTAAAAATAATTGAAATGAACTTTAATTAAATAATTGATTAAATTTGGAGGAATAATAAAATTGGAATTATTAAAATAGGGACATCATTAGGAAGAGATTTGTTCTTTAATTTAAGAATCCCTAAATTAATCATCTCAATAATATTTAATTCCTAATTAAAATGATAATCCAAATTTAAGATTTAAAATGCTAAAAGACTTAATCATTAAATTAAATTGAAGTTAAATTATTAAACCCTTTTAAAATTTCAATTAAATTAAAATTAAAAAAAATAAAAAAAATAAAATTAAATTAAAATTTAAATTAAAGTAAATTAAAGTAAAATTAAATTAAATCAAACTAAATTAAAAATTTAAATTAAATTTAATTTAAATTAAATTAAATTAAATTAAATTAAATTAAATTAAATTAAATTAAATTAAATTAAATTAAATTGAATTAAATCAAATTAAATTAAAATTAAATTAAATTAAATTAAATTAAATCATATCAAATTAAATTGAATTAAATTAAATTAAATAATAGAATCAAGTTAAAATTAAAATAAAATTAAATTAAATTAAATTAAAACTAAACCAAATTAAATTAAATTAAAGTTAAATTGAATTAAAAATAACATCACTTAAGACATAAAGGAATTCAAAAATAAAACAACTCGAACACTATTCCAAACTTAAGCCCATTAATTGAAATTAAATTAAATCATAAATCATTCGAACATCCATTTGCCCTCGAAAGCTCTTGTTGTCATAACTCCTAAATGGAGTATTAAGTGAAGTGTTGCTTCATTCATAAGATATTCAAATGTCCTAGTTCACCGAGCAAGATAATAAACTTGAACTCCTGGACGGTTAATTCATTTGTATAATTAAATTCTCTTGGACTTAAAATAATCCTAGAAATATCGAAAAGATGTTTAAGACTCGTCTTAAGCACTTCCTCGATATAATAGGATATTTATAAGAACAATTGAACTTAATTGTTCTTCGATGAAGAAAATCGTCCTCAAACCAAAATACAAGAACCTAGACGTTATAGGAGATGACTAGCTATAGGATTAGGAACTTGGTAGAAAACCATAACCCTTCCCTTAGCTTTACCTAGGAACCGCTTTAAATGCTTAAATATTCTAATTGTGTTTTAAGTGCAGCTTGGCATGACGGGAAGACCCTCCAGGTATGCTTTTATTTTATTGTAATTTACCTTATTGCAATTTATTTAATCGCATCGCACTTAGTTTTTCTTGCATGATAAACAACTGTTGCATGAAAACCCACACCTTTAGGATAGCCCCCTAAAACTGAAACAAAACTAAATTAAAAGTCATTGCAAGATAAAATTCACCGCCACAACATTTCAAAATATAAAACAACACAAAATTTAATCACAAACAAAACAACAAAACTACAACTACAACTAAATTAAAACGTCTTGTTGGATGATCGGGAATACCTCTGGATGATGTAACCTACGTGTTGCTAACTGGATTTCCCACGGTCTAAATGAAAGTGTGGAACTCATTCAGTTGAGTTTAGCAAATTCATCCGGACTAAGTGAATTCGATAAAAATAACGATGCCTAAGGATGGAACCGTGGGATCTTAACCGGTGTTGTTATAATCAACTTTAAGATTCGTTTAATTAAAATATTAAAAAACACCCGGATTTTAAGATTTTCTCTAAACCAAAACACTTCTCTCATCTCCCGATTTATGATTTCTAAAATTAAATCTCTCGCAATAACAAGGAGCTCGGAGCATGGTGGGCAACGACGGCCATCTTCGTCGATAAAACAACTCTACATCGCCTAAACATTCCTAGAATTAAACAACAAAGCCATAGGACTTCGAGGAAGTTTCGCCTAGTGCAACATAAATCCTCAACTCTTCGTTAGGCATTTGCATGATCATATCATGTAAATTAAGCCCTAACCGGTCTTAGGACTCCGAGGTAGTCGTCCGATACGACATAAACCCTCACATCTTCGAGGCTATTTGTATGATTTTATCATACGAATATAAGTCCTAACTAATTAAAATTGGCAAGATCAAAATACTAAATAAACATTAGGGCTTTCCTAAATCCAAGCCAAACAATAGGACAGTCGGGAAATTACCGGAGTTCGCTTCGAATCTGTGATTTCTCCTACCTTTCTTCCTTTAGATTCCCAAAATAAAGTGTTCCAAATTTGATCCATTCCCTATTGAAATTCCAAAATTCAATCCTTTGAAAACTTAAACTTTGAAATTCTCGAGAGCGTAACTAATGATTATTATCGAGAGTTTTCTTAGGTGATTCCCGTCGCTTAAGATGTAATTAACTATAGGGGCTTGCCCTTATAGGGAACTTTAAGAACCCGTGTAATATAAACCCCGCTTAATTCATTTATATTAAGCGAGAGGAACTTGTCGGCTTATAAAATTGGTTCGCGTACCAATCGACGTCACAAATCTTCTAGTTTATTTAATCGAGCCCCATCATAAGGCAGTGTGTCTATTCTTCGGGATAGATACACGGTTTGTGATGTGATGCTCGTTTATATAAACTATTTGGGATGTGAGATCGGTTTGATTTCATATCTTAAAATTTTCAAATTTAAAATTATTTTCAAAATCAAATACTACTTTATAAATTATATATATATTTAAATTAAATTTAAAATTCGCCGACAACTTCTGTAGGCGACCCCCCTTTTCAAAATAAAACACATAACCTAAAAATATGCCGACAATTTCTCGGCGACTCACGTGGGACTAGTTCCTCTCTCCATTTTAATCGCATGATTCGCTTTCAAAAATCGGTAGTGTATCCATGTCCCTCGTAGATCAAACTACCCTTCTTTCCGTTGGAATACTATGTTCATTTCTACCTTGAACAAGTATAGCCAACATTCTCTCGGATTTAGGAGCCACTGTTTAGACACCCCTAAACAGAGAGGTTCCGAGATCCTTTTACATCATTTCTGAGGTGGGGTGAACCCCCAATAGGTATTAGTTTAGGAGCAGTCCTGCGGGTCGAGAAGTTCCTACAAGACTTCCTCTTCCTTTTCCAGTTCCTAATCAATTCCTTTTACCCTTCCTACAACTCTCCTTTTTTTAATAATACTCCTTCCTAATGAACAAATCTTTTCTAAAAAAGATAATTTTCTTATAATACCACAAATACACTAAGATAAACAGAAATGTGTTCGGACTCTTTCTTTTCGTCATAAGTTGTACGACAAGAAGAAGCACGATTCGGGAACTAACACTTGGAATCTGCCCTGCAGAAATGGAAGCCCCAAAACTGATCTTCTCCTTCGTCAACGGACTCGACCTGGCCGTATTCAAGGACGAACTGCCTGATAATGGAATCATTCGATTCGGACAAGGATTCGGGGACACCGACATCAAAATCCCCGACGTCACTCTCTTTTCACTCACAAGCAAAGTATCAGAAACTGAGAAACCGTTGATTGAGTTTAACCTCAAGTCAACTCACGAATTCCCTCCTCTGCAAAAAATTCCAACTGAGAGGAGTACTGCTGTCCACAGAAGAACTGTTGTTGCTACCCCCACTGGTCTAGTTGTCTCTCGCACCTACCCCGGCTCCCGCCAAATTAAAGGGGAAGGAAATCCGTAACTATGGTGAACCCGTTACCGTGGAGGGTACGGACCTTCCGCGAGACCTTCTCGTTCTCGAAATCGGGTCCAGCTCTAGAATTCCATCGCCGACACGGACTCGCAGAAGGAACGAAGTAGAAGGATTGCTAGAGAAGCCGTAGCCGCCGAAGTTGCTTTCCTAGAAGAAATCCCGTAACTACCCGAGTATACACGCCGCTCGAATACATACCACTTTTGGGAGGAAGTAGATTCCATCCCCTCTCCGCCGCAGAGGACGAGGAAAATGTTCGCAAGATTGTCGCCGCATTGCCTCGACCCGTATATTACAACGATAGCTCGTAAGGAAAGGGCCGTAACTACGTCATTCGCTCGACCGCAAACTTTGATAGAGAAGTTAGCAAAGAAGGAAAGGTGCCCCGTATCGAAATTTTAAGAAGGATAGGGCGGGTGCCGCCAAATCCCGTCTTGGCCGCGAATAGAACCTCGCTATCGTTGCGAAAAGCCAAATAAAAGGATAAAAGCTAGTCCACCTGTCGTTGTTTCAGGACTACAGATTAGGGAGGATACCACCTTCCAGCATTTGGCTGACAGACCATCCGGTCCTAAACCTTCTGCTACTAGAAGGATGGTATGGCGTCCCACTACCGGACAATTAAGATTGAAACAACGACTCGAGAAGGAAAGTCTCGTCGAGAGACTTGAATCCGAAGAAAGTGCTACCGCAAGAAGGGGACTCATGAGAAGGAAACCCGACAGCTTATCACATGACAACCGCAAGGATGTACGAAAAGACCACTAGAAGATGCTATGGAAAAGTTAAGGACTCGATATTCGACGGAGAGAGAAGAGAAATTCGGAGATGAGATCGACTTGTCGCAGTTCATGGATGATGAGTATGCGGAAATTAACATGGTTGAAACACGAGCTTCGTCGCCTTCACAAGGTGCCCTCGCAACACGCAGAAGAGAGGAACCGTAAGTAATGAGGTGGCAGCTTCAAGAGAAAGATGATACGATCGCCCAAATGGCAAAAAGGATGGAAGAAATGGTCGTAGCCCTAGCCACTCTCCGCAGTCAAGTTCAACCCCAAAGAGAAACACCCCTGAATTCATTCACATTGTAGACGGAGGAAAGGAGATTACATCCGTCAACGGGGATGATCAATTAAAGAAGGATGCAACACAAAGTATGATTCCGAAAAGGATATCAAGAGCTTAGTGGAACAGCGAAGTGCGAGAAGCCTTGGCACAATCAAAGAGCGGGACATCCATTCGGACGGGCAGACCTTACCCCGAAGAATTCGACGTCGTCCAATATCCGAAAGGCTTTCGTACCACCTCTCGTTCAAGACCTTCGATGGAACCGAAAACCCTCGAGCAAGATGTTGTACATTTTCGTGCCGCTTGTTGCAACGCCGGCGAAGTGATGCATTACTCTTCGTACAATTTGTCGCAGCACCGTCGTGGATCGCCTTTGATCGGTATGCGGAATTACCAAACGGTTCGGTGAAGACATTTTCGTAACTAGAGAACCTCTTCATCAAGCGATTTGCCGGAGCTTCAACGACCACACCACTATAGGTGATTTAGTGGTAGAAAAGCGTAAACCCAACGAAACCTTGGTGGACTACATACTTCGATGGAGGAACCTAAGTATGAAGTGTGAGCCGCAGCCTACAAGAACAAGCATGCGATCGGCATTTTACTAAAGAGCATCCATGGCCCGATAAGCACTTCTCCTCAAGGGATTTACTATTAAGACTTTCGAGAAGTTGTTAAGCAAGGCCGGAAGCTTGCAAGAGGAGGCGAAGCAATTAAGTTTCACCGATAAAACAGACAAACGAAGCCCGTGAAAACTTTTGAAAAGAAGTCCGGGATCGTCGCAGCGAGCTGATAAAGGCAAGCAACCGATACAAATATCGTCGAACGGCCGCAACAACCTCAACAGAATTACCAAAGAACCCCGACCCAACTATCGGTCATCTCAACAAGATGAACAACCGCCTCGTCCGCAACGTACGTTAAGGAGCTTCGAGCGAGGAGTATCCATTCAAGAATGAGGCAAGTGCCGAAAATGTTCCGCAACTTGATGAAGACTCCGCATTTCCAACTACCGTAACCTAAGAGACCGAAGAAGTCAACAAGAAAGGTGATCCCAACTTTTGCCCTTACCACCGGATGCTTGGGCATAAGATAGTAAGATTGTATTACCTTCAAGAGTTGGCTCAACGACAATCTTCGAAAGGGAATATAACGATCCCGAAGGAGTACATGAAGGAACCCCGTAAAGGAGGTTCCGTCAATGTTATCTCGACGGATCTCATTGTTCCAATAGATCCCTATACGATTGATGATGGATGGACTACCGCTCGGACAAAGTCTTCGAAGAAGATTTTGGATCACATCCAAACCGCTTCGAGGCAAGCCTCAATTCGTAGTTCGAAACCCGTCAAGTCGGCACTATCACTTGCGATGAAGAACCACCTCAACAAGAGACGATCGAAGAAGAGAAGAAAATTGATGAAGAAGAAAAGACCGAGGCTTTTAAGGCTGTGACTAGTGGCCGCTTATCCTAGGATAGTTGTTTCTGATTCGGGGGAGAAATCCCTCAAACCTCTTACTCTGTATGATTATCTTCTCACTCCGGTGGGATCTTATAATGATGAGGGTTATGGCGTTGGCTACGTTTTTTCTGTATCTAACAATTACGTAACTAGCGACAACCAACCTAATCCGGACGTCGATTCTGATATAAATGACAATTCTCAAATCATACACAATCTCGATGATCACAATGACAAAGAAGACATCCACCAAGGAGGCTACGAGATTTCAACAAGCAACGAATCTATTTGCGAGTTTCGAGGAGCTCCAGTCACAATAGAGTTAGAATCTTCAGACTCCGAAGCAAATCCAGAAGAACCTGTCATTCCGATTCAGAAGGGCACATCAGCAAACTCAATACTGGATTCAGAAGAAATTACAGAAGTTAACTTGAGAAGTGGAAGAGTTCTACCTCCGAGAATGGGTCCAAAGGACAAAGGAAAGCAGGTGGTTGTTCGTAGAAGAACCAACCCCAGCAGAAGAAATACCCATTCGGGAAGAAATTGAGACACATGGAAATAAAGTGGACTACAACATACTAGCCCATCTTAGGAAACTACCGGCCAAACTGAGCATCTACGACGCTCTCATTTTATCAAAGGAGATGAGAGAAGCTCGATCAAGGCCTTACTTAATCCGGTAAATTCGCTTAGCTCAAATGGCCGGAGATTCCTTAGATGAGGTTTGTTCGTTAAAGGAACAGCGAGGTGTCACCTTCACTGACAATGATCTACTACTTGGGACGACGAGACCACAACCGACCGTTGTACATTTCGGCTTACAATCGGGAAGTTTACACTCTCCGAGAGTATTGGTAGATCCGGGAGCATCAATCAATATAATGAATCTCCGAACGCTAGCATACTTGGAAATTGATGCTCGCGAGCTCGAAGCGTACAAAATGTTATTAAGAGGATTCAACCGTAAAAGAGAAAGAGCCCTCGGATCGATAACACTCGCTAATGAAGACCGGTGACTTGGCAAAGACAACCGCGAAATTTCACATAATCGATTCGAAACGTCATTCAACGCTCTACTCGGGCCGACCATGGATACATGAAAACGGGATGGTACCATCGTCTCTACATCAGTGCATCAAATACTACGATGGAGGGGAACAATGCATCAAAGGTGACTTACAACCATTCTCCGTACATGAAATTGGAATCCATGAAGATGCGGCTTATTACGCACCCCCGAATAAATCAATCTTCTCCAGAGATACCATAACAAATGAAGCAAAGGAAATTTGGGACGATGAAGAACCTGAAGTTCTAGTCCAACAGTCACTCACCACTCCCTTACGGCAAGATGGTGAAGGTTTCTCCACAACTCGCATCCGAGGTCAAGGCCAGGGACGAGGTCGTGGCGCAGACGTTAGGACGACTGGACAGAGGAAACCAGCCATCAATGTCGAATGGGAAGATAGCTCGAAGAAGAAAAAGAAATCAAGCAAGAAGCAACGACAATAAGCTCGGAAGAAGCCGCAATTCAGATCCTTCTCGAAGATGAAAAGAACGAAGAATATAAATCGATGTACAAGAAGATTAACCACTATGTAAATACTATGACCCTGACCCTGATCCATTCTAATAAGATCGAGGGTATGGTGGTCAAAGAGGTACATAGCGGCGGTGCAAAGCCCATCAAATTCTACCGTGGTGATCCTTCCTCCAAAACTGAAAATAATGTACAATTTGAAGATGTCACTTCATCGGAATTAATGGAATTACCTTTTGAGTGGTGCTCTCCCTGTGTTCAAAATTTAATTCAGCGTGGTTTCTTACCTCGACAATGGACAAAAGGTCAATCACAACATTTTGAAAATTTAAGGAATAACTCCTGTCGTCCACCCAATTCAAGGCATGGTCTCGGATTCGGCACGAGAGGATCGGCTGACGATACCGAATTTTGCATGGTTGTCACTTGCAAGCCTAATGAAGACCGCATGGAAGCTACGAAGAGCTCGAAGATTTACAAATTGGAAACGCTCCACCAGAATTCGAAGAAGAGATCAAATCTATAATAGATGAGTTAACGGAAGTTAACTTAGGTACTAGCGAAGAACCTAGACCTACCTTTGTTAGCTCCTTACTCAATAAAGAAGACTCCGAAGAAATAATCAAGTTATTAATGGAATTTAAAGACCGTTTTGCTTGGAGCTACGATGAGATGCCGTGATTAGCTCCGCAGGTCGCAATCCATAAGCTAGGAGTGGATCCCGCTTCGTCCCAGCCGTACAAGGTCCCGTAAGAATGCGTCTAGAAATCGAACAACAAGTCATAGCTGAAGTTAAAAAGCTAATAGACGCCAAATTTGTCCGTGAAGAACAATACCCGACTTGGTTAGCCAATGTGGTACCAGCCAGTGAAGAAGAATGGTCGGATCGAATTTGTGTGGATTTCGTAGATTTAAACAAGGCATGTCCGAAAGATGAATTCCCTCTACCGATCCTGCATTAATGATCGACATTGCTTCAACACATGAAATATTCTCATTCATGGATGGATCTTCGTGATACAACCGGATAAAAATGGCTCCGTAAGATGAAAAACTTACAAGATTCGTAACGCCGATCGGAGTATATCGCTACACGATGATGCCATTCGGACCGAAGAACGCAGGAGCAACCTACCGTAGAGCGATGACAAGAATTTTTGATGATCTCATCCACAATCAAGTCGAATGCTACGTGGATGATGTGGTCATCAAAAGCAAAGTAAAGGAAAACCACCTGTATGATTCGAGAATTGTTTTCGAATGATTAAGACAATTTAACCTTAAGATGAATCCCTTAAAATGCGCCTTCGGCGTCACCTCCGGTAAATTCTTAGGATTCATTGTCCGACATCGTGGAATTGAAATCGATCCGGAAAAGATAAAAGCCATCTTAGAAATGCCGCCTCCCAAAACCTTAAAACAACTACGATCTTTTCAAGGGAAGTTGGCATATCTTCGACGCTTTATCTCGAACTTATCGTGTAGGTGTCGCCTTTCTCGGCACTCGGTTAAAAAGGACGCTAAATTTATTCGGGAAGAAAAATGCCGAAGGCCTTCGAGGACATTAAGCAATATTTAATGACACCTCCCGTCTTAGCAGCCCCGACCTCGTGTAGACCGCCGATACTTTATACCGCGGCTTTAGACGACTCTCTCGGAGCCCCGTTAGCCTGAGTCAATGATGAGGGTAAAGAAAATGCTCTTTACTACCTAAGCCATCGTTTACTTCCGACTGGAAATAAGGTATCCCGCAATCGAAAAGCATTGTTTGGCCCCGATCTTCGCCGCTCAAAAGCTCGTGCACTACATGCTTTCTCATAAGGTCAACCCGATCTCGAAATTTAATCCATTGCAATACTCGATGACCCGTCCGACGCTTTCCGGCGTACTTGCCGATGGTCAATGATATTATCGCAATTCGATATAACTTTCGTGCCTCTTCGTGCCGTAAAGGGACAAGTCCTAGCAGACTTCCTCGCAAAGACACCCTTTGCCGGCGAATCTCCACTCAATGACGACTTGCCGGATGAACAAATAATGAGCTTAGAAGACCCTCGATGATCGACGTTGGGAATTATATTTCGACGGAGCATCTTCAAGACACAAAGACGAAGAATCGCAAGTGATAAAGTGCCCGTAAGGCAGGAATCGGACTAATCTTTATAACACCGGAGCGGGGATGTTGAAATACTCCTACCACTTGACATAGCCGTGTACAAACAACGAAGCGTAATCACGAAGCCCTCATAATCAGACTCGGAATTAACTATTCAAATGGGGATAACAAATATCAACATCTACGGGATTCACAGTTAATCATTCAACGTATCGCCGGACAAGACATAATTTTAAAACCAAGACTCGTGCAATACTTCCAAGATGCCATACAGCTTGTTGGAACAGATTCCAAATGTGACGATCTACAAAATTCCCGAGAAAGAAAACGCTTTAGCAGATGCGTTAGCTCGTCTCGCAAAAGAATTTGCTCGCTTGCAAGATGAATCAGTGGAAGTGTCAGCTCACGTGACGTCGGTCCTATCACAAGCTCAACATGACATAATACACAAATCGAAAAAGGAGAAGAATCAGCTAGCAGACAGTGACGAAAAACACGTAAGATCGGCGACAGCCATTAATAGACTACCTGCAAACAAGAAAACTACCGGACGATAGGTCGTTAGACCCATCGTATCAAGAAAAGAACTCCGTCCTACGCATTAGTAAACAACACGTTATACGAAGGGCTTTCGATCAAATGTGGCTAAGGTGCCTAAGCGGGTCCGAGGCCCGTGAAATTGTTAAAGAGGTGTATTCAGGACTCTGTGGCGCTCACTAGTCGGGTCCGAAGATGAAAATGAAAATTAAAAGACTAGGGTACTACTGGCCCTCGATGATGACCGACTGCATGAAAATCGCCAAGAGCTGTCACCAATGCCAAGTGCACGGAGTGGTTCTACACCAACCTCCAAATGTGCTACATCCGACAATTGCGTCGCGGCCATTCGAATGTTGGGGCACTGACATAGTGGGTCCAATAGAACCACCATCTTCAAAAGGACATCGCTTCATTCTTGCGGCTACAGACTACTTTTCCAAGTGGGCAGAGGCAGCTCCACTCGGAGAAGTGAAAGCACACCACGTGCTACGCTTTTCAAGAACCAAGTCGTCTACCATTTCGGAGTGCCGCGCAGATCATCTCGTATAATGGGTCAGCATTCGAAGCACACAAATCAACAATTTTTTCGAGAGACACGGAATCGACCGGCGGTATTCAACAATTTACTACCCAAGAGCAAACGGCCTAGCCGAGGCTTTTAATAAAACTCTCGTTCAAATCTTAAAGAAAACCTTGGACGATAATAAGAGAAATTGGCACGAGAAGTTATTAGAAGCCTTATGGGCCTACCGGACAACCTTCGTAACTCCTACTCAAGCGTACACCTTACGCTTTGGTATATGGGTCCGAGGCAAGTGTTACCTTTAGAGGTCCAGCTTCCTTCACTTAGGATTGCAGTTGCAAAAAAAATCACGACAGAAGAGAATGCCAAATTACGACTAGAAGAATTGGAAAGCCTGGAAGGGAAAAGACTTGCAGCTCATCAAAATTTAGAACTATACCAAGCTAAGATGGTTCAAGCCCATGACAGACTGGTCCGCCCAAGAACCTTCAAAGTTGGTGACTTAGTTCTCGTTATCAAGAGACCTATCCTTGCACACCGCAAGATAGAGGAAAATTCGAACCCACTCGGGAAGGGCCGTTTGTGGCCGAGGCACCTACTCGGAGGCTCCTACCAACTAAGGAATCGCCAAGGAGAACGACATATGCTTCCGATCAACGGACGATACTTGAAGAAGTATTACGCTACTCGATGTTTCGAAGGAATGAATTTTTCATCCCTAGAAGCACGAGTGAAGTAATTACTTATGACTCGGGTCCGAACCCAAAAATAATAAAAAATGTGCTAAAATAAATAAAATCATGATAATAAAGTTTTCCTTGTTTTCTTTTCCAAATCAAAATCTCTTTCCTAATCTTATCTCACTTCATTCCTGTTGAATTTAAAAATATAAAAGGAATAATAATAAAAAAAAATTGTCTTTAATAAACATTTTCTTAATGTTCTTGTTCTTAGTATGTACCTCGATCCTTTTCCTTGTCTTTTCGTAGGGAAATGTCGAACGGGCGGTTGGTCCCGAACTTTAGAAATGTCGTAAGCCTCGCACTCGACGAAAAGAGGGTGAAAGATGGAGCGATAATCGAGATTGACTCGGACTTCGCACCGGCAGGCTCGCAATACGAGGAAAGTGACCGGGTCCCGGCTGACCGAGAGGAACCGCCCGACCGGACAAGAATGAAAGTGGGTGGCCCAAGCCACCAATCCAAAGAAGAAGAAAAGAAAAACAAACACCGAAGAAGACAAGAGAATCAAATCGTAGTCGCTACAGCAGAGGGCGAGCTTGTCGCCGCCGCGCCCACAGAGATTCAGGAAGTACGAAGAGCTACTCTCACAAAGAACTCGACGAAGAAACAAAAATCACCGTATCCGCAAGATGTTAACTAAACTAGCAATGGACCAGCGCGACGAGGCAGCTGCTATCGCCGAGACATACACTTCAAGGACACCGAGCTCACCGTGGACTCGAAGAAAGGAGGCCAGCTCCGAGGATAACGAAGAGACCGGGGAAATCTTAAGAAGAACGAAGAAAGAAGGCTACAACGCCACCGTACAAAGCCACCGTAATGCATAACCTTGTCGTGAAGCAACCCCGGAGGATGTCCCGACGGACACCATCCCCGAGGAGCCGAGGTATGCGGGAGAACGTGAAGGGATCGAGCCATATATCCCACAATACGTCACTGTGCCTCACCATTTGCAAATCATTCCGAATACGAGCTAGAAAGGATGCGTAATGTCGAGAAGAAAACTTTTGAATACTTCGAGAGAATCGAGGCGAGGAGGATCAATATACTAGTAGGGCCTCGAGCTACATACGTACGTGATCTCGGAGCACGAACAACAACAAATCGTGGACCGCATCCGGATTTGAAAAGAATGGGCCGAGCGGGCCGCCTAAGAGAAAACACTTACTCGAACCCCGGAGATGGATGCCGTGGAAAGGTAGAATTACCATACAAGGTGTGGATGCTCGCTACAACTTCGCGAGAAGACGGAAGGGAAACCCACCGGGAATACTCCGTCATGGCCAGGTGGATCCAATGCCGTTAGTCATCAAAAGGATGGTAAAAAGAATGATAACATGGAGGGTACTGCCAGCAGATTGCATACCCAACAGTTGCATCATTAACATTTACAAGAAGGGTGACTGCATACCCCCGCACATAGATCACCACGACTTTGTCAGACCTTTCGCACAGCTTCTTTTCGAACGAATGTGATATCATGTTCGGATCCGACCTCCGGATAGCAGTGCCCGAGTGAGTTCCAAGGGCCGGTAAAGATACCATTACCGGTAGGTTCCGTCATGATACTGAAGGGCAACGGAGCAGATGTCGCTAAACATTGCATACCAGGAGTACTAGTGAAGCGGATCTCAGTTACTTTCAGAAGGATGGACGACAGGAAGACACCTTATCACTTCCAGCCAGACCCGGAGCTAGAAAGCCTCCGGCCTTACGAGCTGTGAGTTACATGGAATGTATCACACCTCGAACGTACATCCATACGGCATCCTTGCCAAGGATGGCCTGGAAGGTGATGTTATTGACCATGTACCTCACTATTCGGACATGGATTTTCGACGTATGCTTTTTTGGATGGATCGACAAAGAACATACATAGTCCGTTTTGAGTCTACGTGGATTGTATGAGATGTACTCCAGATCGAGTTGTATGATGTATCTTCGACGATGATTGGAATGAAAGTGACTATGTCACATTTTTGGCCTTCACCTCTTTTGTGCAAGTTGACTGAGAAACGCCATTAAAGTTAAATGAACTTCGAACAAAGAACAGAAAAGAAATAAAAAAGAATGAAAGAAAACATTCCTTAAAAATCTAAATAAAAAGAAATGATGAACTCCAAATTCACGATAAAAAAAAATTTGAATCGTTAAAGGACAAACAAAATGAGCACAAATTTTAAATCAAATTCAAATTCAACTTTCCAGATTCCAAATCAAATCTCAATCAAATTTCAAATTCAATCTTTCCAAATTTCAAATCAAACCTACATCAAAAATCAAACTCTTGGGGTTGAGGATTTTGCATCCGAGATTGCATTGCTTTAGGATTCTTTCCCTATCGCAATGAAATACAAACTCTTGGGGTTGAGGATTTTACATCTGAGACTGCATTGCTTTAGAATTCTTTCCCTATCGCAATGAAATACATCAAATTCAAACTCTTGGGGTTGAGGATTTTACATCCGAGACTGCATTGCTTTAGGATTCTTTCCCTATCGTAATGAAATACATCAAATTCTAACTCTTGGGGTTGAGGATTTTACATCCGAGACTGCATTGCTTTAGGGATTCTTTCCCTATCGCAATGAAATACATCAAAATCAAACTTTTGGGGTTGAGGATTTTGCATCCGAGACTGCATTGCTTTAGGATTCTTTCCCTATCGCAATGAAATACATCAAAATTAAACTCTTGGGGTCGAGGATTTTGCATCCGAGACGACATTGCTTTAGGATTCCTTCCCTATCGCAATGAAATACATCAAAATCAAACTTTTGGGGTCGAGGATTTTACATCCGAGATCGCATCGCTTTAGGGATTCTTTCCCTATCGCAATGAAATACATCAAAATCAAACTTTTGGGGTTGAGGATTTTGCATCCGAGACTGCATTGCTTTAGGATTCTTTCCCTATCGCAATGAAATACATCAAAATCAAACTCTTGGGGTTGAGGATTTTGCATCCGAGACTGCATCGCTTTAGGATTCTTTCCCTATCGCAATGAAATACATCAAATTCAAACTCTTGGGGTTGAGGATTTTACATCCGAGACTGCATTGCTTTAGGATTCTTTCCCTATCGCAATGAAATACATCAAATTCAAACTCTTCGGGTTGAAGATTTTGCATCCAAGACTGCATTGCTTTAGGATTCTTTCCCTATCGCAATGAAATACATCGAAATCAAATTCTTGGGGTTGAGGATTTTTCATCCGAGACTGCATTGCTTTAGGATTCTTTCCCTATCGCAATGAAATACATCAAAATCAAACTCTTGGGGTTGAGGATTTTGCATCCGAGGTCGCATTGCTTTAGGATTCTTTCCCTATCGCAATGAAATACATCAAAATCAAACTCTTGGGGTTGAGGATTTTGCATCCGAGACCGCATTGCTTTAGGATTCTTTCCCTATCGCAATGAAATACATCAAATTCAAACTCTTGGGGTCGAGGATTTTACATCCGAGACCGCATTGCTTTAGGATTCTTTCCCTATCGCAATGAAATACATCAAATTCAAACTCTTGGGGTTGAGGATTTTGCATCCAAGATCGCATCGCTTTAGGATTCTTTCCCTATCGCAATGAAATACATCGAAATCAAATTCTTGGGGTTGAGGATTTTACATCCAAGACTGCATTGCTTTAGAATTCTTTCCCTATCGCAATGAAATACATCAAAATCAAACTTTTTGGGGTTGAGGATTTTACATCCGAGACTGTATTGCTTTAGGATTCTTTTCCTATCACAATGAAATACATCAAAAATCAAACTCTTGAGGTTAAGGATTTTACATCCGATACTGCATTGCTCTGAGAACTCTCCTCATTGTAATGATTCAAATCCAATCAATCCAATTTTCTTTTGAGGTTGAAGATGTTACATCTAAAACCACAAAATTCAAATTTTCATTTCAAGTTCAAATCCCTTCAAATTAATTTTGACAAAACTTCAATTTAAATTGAAACTCAAACTAAAATCTGAGCTCACACATCAAAACTTAAACTGAAACAAAATGAAATCTAAATTGGAATTCTCCCAGGTTATATGATTTGGGATTCACCTCATTTTCCTTTCTCCAGCGAGAATTCAGGAATCTCCAGGTCTCGTAGAGATACTTGACACTCCCCGCCGGAAACTCTCCTACTGCGTCCTAAGTTTGTCACTTGGACTTTTGTGTTGGTTTCGTTGATCGCTTCGGTCAACACCAATAAGCGCGGTGTGCTCCGTCAGTTCACCACACCTATTGGGGGTCCATTTGTTGACCTCATTTTTGATGAGGTCTCCTCTTCATCTCTTTAGTACTTAGGATCTAGCCTTAGGCTTTTCCTTTGACTAATCTTAGAGGACTAGAAGTGGAACCCACCACTTAGAAATTCAAACCACTTCTTAACTCCTCGCAAACTCCACAAACTTGATTGTAGACCCCTAATCACCTAGAGGGTTGAAATCAAATGTGGAAGTTTAAAGGATGAGTTCCTATGGACTCTTTGGCCTTAGGACTCGCCACGGGTGGCCCGGTCCGGTGAAGGGTCGACTTACACACACACTACACCTATACACTACGCTTTCACACACCTCCTAAAACCACACCCATACCCAATTTGACCTCCTGACTCATGAAGGTGATTCACATGGATGGTCCTTAACCCCAAAGCCCTTGGCTAAGAGGGTTAGGAACAACATAGTGGATGCCTCAAATGAGTCCCTTCATGGCTCATATGGGCTTGATATGGCTTCATGGCTCAACCAAAATGATTTCATTCCACTTACAATTACCCAATCTTCAATTTTCTAAATTTTCAATTTTCTACCCCAGGACCCTGCACCCGCCTAGCCTACCCAAAACCCTTGAAAATACCCAAATTTTTCAAAATTTTCAAATCACCCAAAATTCCTCAAAAACAATCCCAAACATTCCCACATTACTCAAATTGATCATTCATAGCCAAAAATACCAAAAATTCCAAAAATACCTCCCAATACCCTCCAAATACCCAAAATACCCCTCTTAGCCAAAAATCTAAGAATTTCAAAAATTCCCAGAAAATTCCAGAAAATCCCAAATATTCCCAATTTCATTTTGTCTAACTACACTATGGGCCAATTTTGTCAATTTACCCCCACTTTTATCAAAATCCCCAATTTGACCCATTTTTAACCCAAAGTGAACCCAATGTCAAACCAAACCTACCCAATTGACCCAAATTCTGGTCCAATTCAATTCTAAACTTCAATTCAACATCCCCAACACAAATCTAGACCAAATCCAAGCCCAATTTGATTGACATTTGAATTCAATTTCACTTTTGACCTTAAAGCCCAATTTGGACCCATGACCCAAACCTAATCCAAACTCACCCAATTCAACTCCAATTAACCCCAAATCTTTTCTAAACTTTCCTTAAGATCCCCACAAACAAAACACTAACATGATTTGCCCAAAATTTAGACCCAAACCCCACTCAAATTCAACCCAAAGCTAAAAGGCTCAATTTTGACCTAAACCCAAACCTAACCCAAATAAGCCCAAACCCCAAAATCAAAACCCAACCAAAGCCAAAACCTCTTTGAAACACTCCCATAAACATTTCCCAACATTTATTTTACATCAATTTCAACCCTAGCCCAACATTGGCCCAAGTTAGCCCAATTTGACCTATATTGGCCCATTCACCAAGGAAGCCCAAATTCAACCCAATTCAAACCCAAATCACTCCCAACTTGCTTCAAATCACTCATGACACATCCATGAGCTAAACCCAACATTTGTTTGGCCCAATCCTTCACAAAATTCCCATCCATAAATTTATTTTCAAACCAAAAGCCCACTTTCTTAAACCGTCCTAAAAGCCCAAACTTCATCCTAAAGCCCATATGACAAATTCTTCTCATCATACCCTTAATTAAAATCATCCCTAAGTTCAAATCAATCATCAAATGGTTCCAAATCAAGCCATGTGCCAAATCCCATCAAATCACTCCTAAATTACCAAAATTCCTAAAAACCTCCTTCATGAAAGTTGACTTAGCTTTTTCCAAGCCAAAGGTGAGCCATGAAGTCATGCATGAGCCACATGAGAGCCATGAAAGCCTTGGACACTTCACCATACCCAAAATGGCAAGAAGAGGGGACCCTTTAATGATTCTCTTAAGAGTGATTAACCACTCCCATGTTTCCCCTAACCCTTGCTTGAGCTTAATTGTACTTGGATTGTGACTTGACCCCACTAATCAAGCTGATCCAAGTGACTTTCCCTTCAGCCCAAATTGGCCTTGGAGGGTGAACCTAACCCAAAACCAAGGGTCGACCCATTTAGACCCCAAAACTAGCCCTTTCCCATTCCATTTCGATTCAAACCCTTTACACATGTCCATGGCCAATTGATCGCACAAACCTCCAGCCCGACCCACCTGGACCCGAGGGTGACCCATGCTCGCCGGCCAGCCGCCCGGATCGCCGGAAAACACCATGGCCGAGACCTCGGGAGGAGCCGATCTGGAATTCACCTCGTCGAGTCGCCCCAAGCCCAATGGCCACCATGGGCGTTCTTCCCTTGACCTAAGCGACTCGATCCCAAGCCCTAACTCCCCCGGGAGGCCCTCCACCCTCTCCTATTTAAACATCACCTCCTCTCGGCCATGAAGGGTGCTCGAACCGGACCTTACCGAAACTCGCCAAAATTTCTCCGCATCATTCTCCATACTTAGAGCGAGTTGATCCCCAAGTGCCAATTTGCCCTAACCCCCACCAACGAGCCCAATTTCTCGCCCAAAGTTCCACCCAAAACCAGGACACTTCTCCACGGTGGATCAATCCTCAAATTGATTGGTCCTACACCTTCACCGGACCAAGGGAAGAAGTCCACCAACAGAAAGCCCCCTCTCCGGGCCACCCATCCGTTCCGGACTCCAAGCTTTGTGATCGAGCTTGGTCGAAATCATACCTAGGCAATTCACCATACCAGAAGACCTCATCTGGGGCTTGCTGGGATCCTATCGAAGGTGACACAACCCTCAGATTGATGCCACACTTCTCTGAGCAAAGGTATGAGCTAACTCTTTATCCCGAGCTTTTGGAGATTCTTCATTTCAAATGCCTTAATTTCAATGCATGATCACCCTATAGATGTATTCGTCTCTTCAAGACGAATCCATAGAGCATAAGAACACGAAAATCCGTTCAGAAATGAGTGAGTTCTTAGGGTTTTAGTGTGAACGGTTCTCGGGTGAGGACGCTTGGGGACGATGAACGGATGCCGTTCATTCCATACACGCACGGACGGACGGCCAGGATCGTGCCGGATGAGGAGACGGAACGATACAGCGGGCCCCTGGAGCGCTGAGTCGGATGGCGGCGTCGAATTAGAAAGCGCCACGCGGCACTTCGGAGATGCTAAGGTTGACGCGGCGCCGATTCGGATAAATAGAAAAATAGGGATTTTCTTATTTATTTAATTCCCTAAACTTCAAAAATGCATAACTTTGTGTAGAAAAATCAGAAAAATAAAATAAAAATACCCTCTTGCTCAGTGAACAGAGGAGAATAATGTGGAAAAGAAATCATTTAATTTCATCAAGTATTTTATTTTTTGATGATTTATTTACCCTCTGCATTGTTTAATTCTCCATGGATATAGGAAATTCACCATGGCATGAGACCATAGGGCTTTTGAAGCCTCTGAATTTGGGAACATTCCCTGAATTTTCTAAAGTCAGAGGCCATCCCTATGAGAAGTTATTGATTTTTCAAATTCATGTTACTGTTTTGAATATTTTAAATCCAATAATTAGCATGTTGTGAAATAAATTCTAGGAAAATTTGGTGATGTTTCTTATGACCAGAGGACCCTAGGAAAAATAGGTTTTGAATCAATTCACTTGGAATAACCCTAATTGGCTTAAACACCCAAAATAGGTCCTTAATTAATTAGAGCTAATCATACACCAAATTGACTTGAAATCAATTCTCCACTGACCTTTAGGATCAGAGGAACCCACCATAAAAATTTGAAGTCAATTGGACTTGGTTAGCCCTACTAAATGGGTTGATTAAGCCATTTAGCCAATTTAAACTTTAAAAATTCATAACTTTCAAAATGCTTTTCAAAAATTCACCAAATTGGTTTTGGAGCCTCTCTGATATCAGGGGAATTTAAGAAAATTAAAATTTCAATTTTCTAAAAAAGTTAATTTTTTTTATTATTTTATTATTTTAATAAATAAAAAATAATAAAAATCACAAAAATAATAAAATTCACTAAAATGTCACATTTTGAATTCTAATCACTTAGGAACAAACCCCCTATTTTTCTTAAGTCTCTATAATGAGATATTAAATTTTAAAGCCCTAAGGTAATTTTAAAATTTAAAAAATGTATATTTCTAGTATTCCCATTAAAATAATTCTAATAAATCAAAGAAAAATCATAAAATTGTAAAATTGATTCTCTGATTTCCTTGATATCAGAGAGATTTTTGAAAAATATAAAATTCATTTTTCAACCTTTATTTTATTTTTAAATTAATTAATACTCCAAAACTGAAAATAATTATAATAAAAAGAATATAATTCAAAAAATCACCAAAATTGGTCCAAGTGGTCCTCTGGTCATTAGGAATGTTCCATAATTTTCTTAAAGACAAAAAATTTTCCTTGGTCATATTATTAAATTTACCTTGGAAATCCCTATTTTCCACCAAAAATGATTACATAAAAAAATTAAATACAGAAAAATCATATTTTCTCCTCTGATGTCTTTATTGACATATGAGTGAAGTCACATAAAAATTTCAAGTTCATTTAAGCTCAATTTAGTGAGTTATGAAATTATTAAGCTTGAAGGGCAAAATGGTAATTAAAATTCCAATCTTTAATTAAAACTTTAGGCTTAATAAAATTAAAGGGTAAAATATTTGATCCTAATCTGATTTGGATGATTGAAATTTAAATAATTAAAGGGTAGAAACCTATTAAAAAATTTAAAAATAATTGAAATGAACTTTAATTAAATAATTGATTAAATTTGGAGGAATAATAAAATTGGAATTATTAAAATAGGGACATCATTAGGAAGAGATTTGTTCTTTAATTTAAGAATCCCTAAATTAATCATCTCAATAATATTTAATTCCTAATTAAAATGATAATCCAAATTTAAGATTTAAAATGCTAAAAGACTTAATCATTTAATTAAATTGAAGTTAAATTATTAAACCCTTTTAAAATTTCAATTAAATTAAAATTAAAAAAAATAAAAAAAAATAAAATTAAATTAAAATTAAAATTAAAGTAAATTAAAGTAAAATTAAATTAAATCAAACTAAATTAAAAATTTAAATTAAATTTAAATTAAATTAAATTAAATTAAATTAAATTAAATTAAATTAAATTAAATTAAATTAAATTGAATTAAATCAAATTAAATTAAAATTAAATTAAATTAAATTAAATTAAATCATATCAAATTAAATTGAATTATATTAAATTAAATAATAGAATCAAGTTAAAATTAAAATCAAATTAAATTAAATTAAATTAAAACTAAACCAAATTAAATTAAATTAAAGTTAAATTGAATTAAAAATAACATCACTTAAGACATAAAGGAATTCAAAAATAAAACAACTTGAACACTATTCCAAACTTAAGCCCATTAATTGAAATTAAATTAAATCATAAATCATTTGAACATCCATTTGCCCTCGAAAGCTCTTGTTGTCATAACTCCTAAATGGAGTATTAAGTGAAGTGTTACTTCATTCATAAGATATTCAAATGTCCTAGTTCACTGAGCAAGATAATAAACTTGAACTCCGGACGGTTAATTCATTTGTATAATTAAATTCTCTTGGACTTAAAATAATCCTAGAAATATTGAAAAGATGTTTAAGACTCGTCTTAAGCACTTCCTCGATATAATAGGATATTTATAAGAACATATGAACTTAATTGTTCTTCGATGAAGAAAATTGTCCTCAAACCAAAATACAAGAACCTAGACGTCATAGGAGATGACTAGCTATAGGATTAGGAACTTGGTAGAAAACCATAACCCTTCCCTTAGCTTTACCTAGGAATCGCTTTAAATGCTTAAATATTCTAATTGTGTTTTAAGTGCGACTTGGCATGACGGGAAGACCCTCCAGGTACGCTTTTATTTTATTGTAATTTACCTTATTGCAATTTATTTAATCGCATCGCACTTAGTTTTTCTTGCATGATAAACAACTATTGCATGAAAACCCACACCTTTAGGATAGCCCCCTAAAACTAAAACAAAACTATATTAAAAGTCATTGCAAGATAAAATTCACCGCCACAACATTTCAAAATATAAAACAACACAAAATTTAATCACAAACAAAACAACAAAACTACAACTACAACTAAATTAAAACGTCTTGTTGGATGATCGGGAATACCTCGGATGATGTAACCTACGTGTTGCTAACGGGATTTCCCACGGTCTAAATGAAAGTGTGGAACTCATTCAGTTGAGTTTAGCAAATTCATATGGACTAAGTGAATCCGATAAAAATAACGATGCCGAAGGATGGAACCGTGGGATCTTAACCGGTGTTGTTATAATCAACTTTAAGATTTGTTTAATTAAAATATTAAAAAACACCTGGATTTTAAGATTTTCTCTAAACCAAAACACTTCTCTCATCTCCTGATTTATGATTTCTAAAATTAAATCTCTGCAACAACAAGGAGCTCGGAGCATGGTGGGCAGCACGGCCATCTTCGTCAGCAAAACAACTCTACATCAGCTAAACATTCCTAGAATTAAACAACAAAGCCATAGGACTTCGAGGAAGTTTGCCTAGTGCAACATAAATCCTCAACTCTTTGTTAGGCATTTGCATGATCATATCATGTAAATTAAGCCCTAACCGGTCTTAGGACTCCGAGGTAGTCGTCCGATACGACATAAACCCTCACATCTTTGAGGCTATTTGTATGATTTTATCATAGGAATATAAGTCCTAACTAATTAAAATTGGCAAGATCAAAATACTAAATAAACATTAGGGCTTTCCTAAATCCAAGCCAAACAATAGGACAGTCGGGAAATTATCGGAGTTCGCTTCGAATCTGTGATTTCTCCTACCTTTCTTCCTTTAGATTCCCAAAATAAAGTGTTCCAAATTTAATCCATTCCCTATTGAAATTCCAAAATTCAATCCTTTGAAAACTTAAACTTTGAAATTCTTAAGAGCAGAACTAATGATTATTATCGAGAGTTTTCTTAGGTGATTCCCGTCGCTTAAGATGTAATTAACTATAGGGGCTTGCCCTTATAGGGAACTTTAAGAACCCAGGTAATATAAACCCTGCTTAATTCATTTATATTAAGTAGGGGAACTTGTCGGCTTATAAAATTGGTTCGCGAGACCAAACGGACGTCACAAATCTTCTAGTTTATTTAATCGAGCCCCATCATAAGGCGAGTGTGTCCATTCTTCGGGATAGATACACGGTTTGTGATGTGATGCTCGTTTATATAAACTATTTGGGATGTGAGATCGGTTTGATTTCATATCTTAAAATTTTCAAATTTAAAATTATTTTCAAAATCAAATACTACTTTCTAAATTATATATATATTTAAATTAAATTTAAAATTCGCCGACAACTTCTGTAGGCGACCCCTTTTCAAAATAAAACACATAACCTAAAAATATGCCGACAGGTACAAATAAATAAGAAGATATGTTTTTAATGGGGAGTAAAATTAGAGGACTTTAGAGTGATAGGCTAAAGCCTCCTAAATTGGTTTGATGTTTTAAATTTTATTTTGTGATGTTAGCACAGATATGGAGGGAATAGAGGGAACTCTAGAGTGAGAGCTAGTATCTCTCCTGCCTAACCTATCTACATGATTTCAAAACTTTAAATTAACCAATGTTCTTTATAGAACCAAGTAAGAGTAAGAATATAATTGCTTCTATTTGACACAACACTCTTAGATACTTCCACAAGGAAATTCCATAATTATTACTGATTCATTAAAAGAGGAAAAAGATATTTCATTATCATTTGCTTTCATACTATTTATAGTTGTGTTAACTTTAGTTGTTTACTTTACTTTTTATTTAGAAAATACTAAAAACAAATTTGAAAAACTTTATATCTTAAAATGTACTTTACAAATCATATTAAAAATTAAAAAGTTCTTTTTCTTATTTCTTTAAAATTTTAGACATTTCCCTGTGGGTTCGATATCTAGGGGCTTAATAAAAAAGTCATATATTACTTGATAAACGATAAGTATACTTGCGTAGTATACCATATTATAAAATAATTAAAACATATTTCTTATTTGCTTCGGGGATCAAATTTTTGGCTTCATGGCCAAGAAAGAGATAATATCATTAGAAAGAAATATAAAGTGAAAAATATAAGGGTAAATATTTGGGGATCAAGTTTCTGGCGTCATTGCTGGGGAAATTAATTAAAATATCATTTAATGAAAATTTAAGAAAAAATAAGTTTTTACATTTCATTGTTTTTGTTAGTGTGTTTTATTTTATTTTGTTAATAGTGTATGCGTAGTTCAGGTTCAGAGGGACTTGTGTCTTATGTTTTTGAATTAGAGAGAACTATCATAAAAATTAAAAAAATTAAAAATAAAGAAAAAGATAAAAATATTCAAGAAATGGCAAATCAAGATCATCAAAATTTTCAAATCCATCAAGAACTTAGACCTTTAAGAGATTATGTTAATCATATAGTGGATGAACTTCATGGTAGTATTCAAAACCCTGCTATAGCTGTTAATTCATTTGAACTTAAACCTGTTATTACCTAAATGGTATCTAAGAATCAGTTTGGAGGAGTACCAACTGAAGATCCTTATTTACATCTTGCCAATTTCCTAGAATTGTGCGCTACTTTTAAATACGATGGTGTTTCGGACAATGCTGTTAGACTTAAATTTTTTCCTTTTTTGGTGAGGGACAAAGCTAAGATTTGATTAAATTTGTTAGCACCTGGATCTATCAGAACTTGGGGCAATTTAGCACAAAAATTTCTTGCTAAATATTTTCCACCATCGAAGACTGCGAAGCTTAGAAATGATATTACATATTTTTGGCAGTTTGAAGGGGAATCTATATATGAAACATGGGATTGTTTTAAAGATCTCCTAAGAAAGTATCCACATCATTCGGTACCAGATTGGTTAATAATTCAAACCTTTTACAATGGATTAGTAGGATCTCTTAGATCTATTATCGATGCCACTACTGATGGTTCATTGATGTCTAAACAGTTTGCTGATCCTTATGCTTTAATTAAACAAATGGCTACTAATAGTTTTCAATGGCCTTATAAAAGGTTAAATCCTAAAAAGTTAGCCAACATTCATGAAAATGATGCTTTTACAATGCTAGCAGATCAAGTTGCTGCAATTTCAAGGAAGATACACCAATTTGGGATGAATTTTTCTCAGCCAACTTTCATGAGTAAAGAAAATTCATTAGGCCAAATGGTTGATTCCAAATTGGGATAGATTACCAATCCATTAAGTAATAGATCCCAAGGAGTGCTACCTAGTAATGCTGAAGTAAATCCAAGAGAAAAGGCTAAATAGCAAGTACAAACTATTCAGTTGAGAAGTGGAAAAGAGTTGGAAGGTAGAGTTCAAAAAGAAACTGAAGTAGAGAAAGAAGAGATTGAAAAACCAAAAGATGACGCTCTGAAGGGTTTGGAAAGACCTTTTTCTCCACTTAAGGTTGATTTAAAAAAGCCACCACCTCCATTTCCTCAGACACTTCAACCACAAAACTTGGATAAACAATTTTCAAAATTCTTGAAAATATTTAAGAAGCTTACAATCAATATCCCATTTGCTGAAGCCTTAGAACAAATGCCAAGCTATGTGAACTTTATGAAGGATATTCTTAACAGAAAGATGAAGTTTAAAGATAATGAGACCGTTGCACTTAGTGAAGAGTGTAGGGCTATAATTCAGAAAAAGCTTCCTGAAAAGCTTAAAGATCCCAGAAGTTTCACAATTCCATGTGCAATCTGAGACAATCTTTTTGGAAATGCTTTATGCAATTTCGGTGTAAGCATTAACCTTATACCATTATCAATATTCAAAAGATTTAGATTAGGAGAAATAACCGCTACTACTGTAACTCTGCAATTAGCTGATCGTTCATCACATATCCTAGAGGAGTTATAAAAGTTGTTTTGGTGAAAATGGATCAATTTATCTTTCCTGTTGATTTCATTGTGTTGGATATGAAGGAAGATAAATAGATACCCATAATTTTAGGGAGACATTTCCTAGCCACAGGCAGAGCGATTATAGATGTGCAAAAAGGAGAATTGACGATGCGAGTTAATTATCAAACTGTTACATTCAACATTTCAAAGTCAATGAAATATCCTACAAGAGGTAAAGATGATGAATGTTATTTGATGGATGTTATCAAATATTTGAGTGAATGCCATTTCAAGTCAACTTATGAAGAGAAATCTAAAAGTAAAGAATTAGAACACAAGCAAGAGAAGGAATTACAAGATTCTGAAAATTTTCATGAGGAAGATTTAAATTATGTTCATGAAAATTTTTAAATGTTGGACATGATGGAAAAAGACAAATCTTTTGGTCCTTCAATTGAAAAACCTCTTGAACTTGATTTAAAGATGCTTCCTAATTATTTAAAGTATGCCTTTTTAGGTGATTCCTCAACTTTTTCAGTTATAATTTCCTCTCAATTAACTGAAAGAGAAGAAGAGAGTTTGCTTGAAATTTTGAAGAAATATAAGAAAGCCTTTGGATAGACAATAACTGGTATTAAAGGAATCGGTCCATCAATTTGTTTGCATAGAATCCTTATGGAGGATAATTGCAAACCTCGGGCTAATCCTCAAAGGATTTTAAATCCTATCATGAAAGAAGTTGTTAAGAAAGAAATTTTAACGTGGTTGGATGATGGAATTATCTACCCTACTTCAGATAGTGCATGGGTTAGTCCTATTCATTATGTACCTAAGAAAAAAGGATTTACTGTGACTGTGAATGAAAAGAATGAAATAATATCAGTAATACATACAGGGTGGAGAATATGCATTGATTATAGAAAATTAAACCTTGCCACAAAGAAAGACCATTTTTCGCTTCCTTTTCTAAATTAGATTTTGGATAGATAGGCTAGGCATAAAAACTTTTGTTTTTTGGTTGGATATACTGGTTACCACCAAATTCAAATTGCTCCTGAGAATCAAGAGAAAACAATGTTTACTAGTCCTTATTATACATTTGTTTTAGAAGAAAGCCCTTTGGTTTATGTAATGCCCCTGCTACATTTTAGAGATGTATGATGACAATTTTCTGTTATGTAATAGAAGAAATATTGGAGTTTTTATGAATGAATTTTTAGTGTTTGTAATTTCATTTGAATAATGTTTAGAACATCTATCTAAAGTTCTGAAATGCTGTGAAGAATCTAATTTGGTCCTTAACTTGGAGAAATTCCTATTTATGGTAGCAGGAGGAATTTTTTTGGGACATAGTATATCAGAAAATGGTATGGAAGTAGATACTGCAAAAATTCAAGTGATCTATAATTCACCTTGCCCAATTAATGTAAGGGAAATAAAAAGTTTTCTGGGACATTCTGGATTTTGCAGGCATTATATTAATGACTTTTCACAAATTTCTAAGCCATTATGCCATTTACTGGAAAAAGTTGTGATTTTTAATTTTGATGATAATTGCCTAAAAGCTTTTGAAATTGTAAAAAAATAATTAATCACTGCACCTGTTATAGTTTCACCTAATTGGGAAAAATCTTTTGAATTAATGTGTGATTCTAGTGATTATGCTATTGGAGTTGTTTTAGGTCAGAAATATGCTAATATTTTCAAAGTGATTTACTATGCTAGTAAATCTCTTAATGAAGCTCAAATTAATTATACCACAACTAATAAAGAGTTATTAGCTATAGTATTTGCCTTTGATAAATTTAGATCATATTTAATTGAAACTAAATGTGTGATGCATACTGATCATTCTGCTATTAAGTATTTAATGAAGAAGAAGGATGCAAAACCAAGATTGATTAGATGGATTCTTCTTTTGCAATAATTTGATTTTGAGATAGTAGATATGAAGGGTGCTGATAATCAAATTACTGATCATCTGTCCAAGCTTGAAACTGAAAAATCTCTCTGTGATGCGTTGTTCATGAGTGGTGTGTTCCATGGTATGCCAACATTGTAAACTTTATTGTCGGTGATATTTTACCCTATGGTTTGACATACCAGGAGAACAAGAAATTTCCATCTGAAGCTAAGACTTATTTTTTGGATGACCCATTTTTATATAAACAATGAATGTATTTGATTATTTGATGATGTGTGACTTTAGAAGTAAATTATGAAATTATTCAAAAATGTCATAATTCTGATTATAAGGGACATTTAGAGTTGATAAAACCGCATATAAAATCTTACAATCTGGATTTTGTTGGCTTACAATTTTTAAAGATGTTAATGTTTATATTAACAATTGTGATCAATGTCAATGTGTAGGTAATATTTCTAGAAGAAATGAGATGCCCCTCAATTATATGTTAGAATTTGAAATATTTGATGTTTCAGGATTAGATTTCATGGGGCCATTTATACCATCTTTCGGAAATACATACATTTGTTGACCTCAATTTTGATGAGGTCTTCTCTTCTTCTCTTTAGTACTTAGGATCTAGCCTTAGGCTTTTCCTTTGACTATCTTAGAGGACTAGAATTGGGACCCCCCTTTTTAGAAATTCAAACTACTTCTTAACTCCCTGCAAACTCCACAAACTTGACTATAGACCCCTAATCACCTAGAGGGTTGAAATCAAATGTGGAAGTTTAAAGGATGAGTTCCTATAGGACTCTTTGGCCTTAGGACTGCCCTGGGTGGCCTGGTCTGGTGAAGGGCTGACTTACACATACACTACACCTATGCACTACACTTTCACACACCTCCTAAAACACACCCTTACCCAACTTAACTTCCTGACTCATGTAGGTGGTTCACATGGATGGTCCTTAACCCCTAAGCCCTTGGCTAAGAGGGTTAGGAACAACATAGTGGATGCCTCAAATGAGTCCCTCCATGGCTCATGTGGACTTGATGTGGCTTCATGGCTCAACCAAAATGATTTAATTCCACTTACATTCACCCAATCTTCAATTTTCCAAATTTTCAATTTTTGACCCCCGGGACCCTACACCCGCCTGGCCTACCCAAAACCCTTGAAACCCCTCAAAATTTGCAAAATCACCTAAACTACCCAAAATTCTCCAAAATCATTCCTAAACATGTCTTCACCAATCAAATTGACCATCCATAGCCAAAAATACCAAAAATTCCAAAGATACCTCCCAATACCCTCCAAATACCCAAAATACCCCTCTTAGCCAAAAAATCCAAAAATTCAGAAAATTCCCAGAAAATTCCAGAAATTCCCAAATATTCCCAATTTCATTTTGTTCAACTACACCATGGGCCAATTTGGTCAATTTACCCCACTTTTATCAAAACCCCCAATTTGACCCATTTTAACCCAAAGTAAACCCAATGTCAAACCAAATCTACCCAATTGACCCCAATTTTGGTCCAATTCAATTCTAAACTTCAATTCAACATCCCCAACACCAATCTAGACCAAATACAAGCCCAATTTGATTGGCATTGGGATCCAATTTCACTTTTGACCTTAAAGCCCAATTTGGACCTATGACCCAAACCTAACCCAAACTCACCCATTTCAACTCCAATTAACCCCAAATCTTTTCTAAACCTTCCTTAACATCCCCATGAACAAAACACTAACATGATTTGCTCAAAATTTAGACCCAAACCCCACTCAAATTCAACCCAAAATCAAAAAGCCCAATTTTGACCCAAACCCAAACCCAAACCTAGCCCAAATGAGCCCAAATCCCCAAAATCAAAACCTAACCAAAGCCAAAACCTCTTTGAAACACTCCCATGAACATTTCCCAACATTAATTTTACATCAATTTCAACTCTAGCCCAACATTGGCCCAAGTTAGCCCAATTTGACCCACCTTAGCCCACTTACCAATTAAACCCAAATTCAAACCAATTCAAACCCAAATCACCTCAAATTTGTTTCAAACCACTCATGAAGCATCCCTAAACCAAACTCAACAATTATTTGGCCCAAGACTTTACCAAAATCGCATCCCAAAATCCATTTTAAATTTAAAAGCCCACTTCCCTAAACCTCCCTAAAAGCCCATTTCCACCAAATATAAAAGCCCAAATTTGGCCCTAAAGCCCACATGACACTTCCTTTCATCATCCATTTAATCAAAATCACCCCTAAGTTTCAAAATCATTATTTAAACCATTCCAAATCAAGCTTCATACAAATTTTCACCAAAATGTCCAAAATTCTTAAAACCCATTTTCATGAAATCGACTAAACTTTTCCCTAAGCCAAAGACAAGCCATGCAAGCCATGGACAAGCCACATGAAGCCATGGAGAGTTTGACATGTGATCAAGCCATTAATGGAAAAAGGAGGACCCCCTTTCCTAATCCTTCTTAAGCCTCTTTTTACCTTAAGCATGTCACACTCTAAACCATGCTTTGCCACCTAATCCATGGATGGAGACTTCACCACTCCATGGCAGCTGACCCAAGTGACTCTTTTCGACCCAAGACCGGACCTCGGGTGGTGCACCTAGCCCAAAAGGATGGGTTGACCCAAACCTAGCCAAAATGGCCTCTTCCCCATTCCATTCCAAGCCATCTCCTTTACACTCGGCCATTGCCAATCGCTTCGCACAAACACCCGCCCTCGACCCACTCGACCCCGAGGGTGACCCTCGCCGCCGGCCGCCCACCCCGGCCGTCGGAAAACACCATGGCCGAGACCTCGGGAGGAGCCAAATTTTGGAATTCCACCTTGTCGAGCCGCCTCACTCCAAATGGCCATTGCAGCTGTTCTTCTCCTCACCGAGCAAGCTCGATCCCAACCATTAAACCCCCCGGGAGAGCCTCCGACCATGCCTATTTAAGCACCACCCCCTCTCGGCCATGAGAGGAGAGTTGCAAAAACCTTGCCAAAACTCTGCCAAAATTGTTCCAGACCCCTCCTCATACACAAAGCACTTGATCCCCAGTGAGATCCCCCTGCCATTTCTTCTCTATGAGCTCAATTTCAGAGTTGAAATCCAAGCCCAAAACCAGGACACTTCTCCACAGTGAACCAATCCCCAAATTGATTGGTCCTACACCTTCACCAGACCAAGGGAAGGTGTCCACCAGCAAAAGCCCCATCTCCAGGCCACCCAGTTGCTCCAGACTCCAAGCTTTGTGATCGACCGTGGTCGAAGTTCAACCTAGACAATTCACTAGACATCAGAGACTTCATCCGGAGCTTGCCGAGACCCAATCGAAGGTGCAACAACTCTCGGATCGAAGCTTCACTTCTCCGAGCAAAGGTATGAGCTAATTCTTCATCCCGAGCTTCGGAGATTCTCCATTTCAAATGCCTTAATTTCAATGCATGTTTACCGTATGGATGTGTTCGTCTCTTCAAGACGAATCCATAGAGCATAAGAACACGAAAATCCATTGAGAATCGAGTGAGTTCTTAGGGTTAGAGTGTGGACGGTCACGGGATCACACCGGTCATGGACGATGAACGGATGCCGTCCATTTAATACACGCGCGGACGGACGGCTCGGATGGCGTCGGACCGGGAGACGGTACGAGAACCGCGGGGCCCGGGCTGCCGACTCGGATGGCGGCGTCGAATGGGAGCGCGACGCGTGTGAGTTCGGAGATGCCGAGGATGCGGCGGCGCCGCGTCACTTAAGTAGATAAATAGGAATATTTTCTATTTATTTAATTCCCAGAACTTTAAAAATCCATATCTTTGTGTAGAAAAATCACAAAAATAAAATAAAAATACCCCCTTGCTCAGTGAACAGAGGAGAATAATGTGGAAAAGAAATTAATTAATTTCATCAAGTATTTTATTTTTAATAATTTATTTACTCTCTGCATACATTTAATTCTCCATGCATTCATACAATTCACCATGGCATGAGACCATAGGGCTTTTGAAGCCTCTGAACTTAGGGACATTCCCTGAATTTTCCAAGGTCAGAGGCCATCTCTGTGAAAAGTTATTGATTTTTCAAATGCATGTTGCTGATTTAAGTATTTTAATTTCAAAAATTAGCATGTTGTGAAATAAATTCTAGGAAAATTTGGTGATGTTCCTTATGACCAGAGAACCCTAGGAAAAATAGGATTTGAGTTAATTCACTTAGATTAACCCTAATTGGCTTAAACACCCAAAATAGGTTTCTAATTAATTAGAGTTAACCATAGATCAAATTGACTTGAAATCAATTCTCCACTGACCTTTAGGATCAGAGGAACCCATCATAAAAATTTGAGGTCAATTGGACTTGGTTAGCCCCACTAATTGGGTTGATTAAGCCACTTAGTCATTTTAAACTTTAAAAATTCATAACTTTCAAAATATCTTTCAAAAATTCACCAAATTGGTTTTGGAGTCTCTCTGATATCAGGGGAGTTTAAGAAAATTAAAATTTCAATTTTCTAAAAAAGTTGATTTTTAATATTATTTTAATATTTTTAATAATTAAAAAATAATAAAAATCACAAAAATAATAAAATTCACCAAAATATCATATTTTGAATTTTAATCACTTAGGAACAAGTCCCATATTTTTCCTAGGTCTATTTAGTGAGATATTAATTTTTAAAGCTCTAGGGTAATTTTAAAATTAAAAAAATATATTTTCTAGCATTTTCACCAAAATAATTATAATAAATCAAAGAAAAATCAGAAAATTGCAAAGTTTGGTTCTCTGGAATCCTTGATATCAGAGAGAATTTTAAAAATTATAAAATTTATTTTTCAACGTTTATTTTATTTTTAAATTAATTAATACTCCAGAATTTAAAATAATTCTAATAAATAAAATATAATTCAAAAAATCACCAAATTTGGTCCAAGTGATCCTCTGGTCATTAGGAATGTCCCCTAATTTTCTTAAGGACAGAAACTTTCCCTTGGTCATAATATTGAATTTTCTTTGAAAATCTCTATTTTCTACTAAAAATAATTATATAAATAAATTAAATGCAGAGAAATCACATTTTCTCCTCTCATGTCTTTGTTGACATATGAGTGAAGTCACATAAAAATTTCAAGTTCATTTGAGTTCAATTTAGTGAGTTATGAAATTATTAGGCTTAAAGGGCAAAATGGTAATTAAAATTTTAATCCTTAATTAAAACTTTAGGTTTAATAAAAATTAACAAGTAAAATATTTTGATCCTAATCTGATTTGGATGATTGAAATTAAATAATTAAAGGGTAGAAACCCATTAAGCAATTTAAAATGATTAAACTTTAATTAAATAATTAATTGAATTTGGAGGAATAATAAAATTGGAATTATTAAAATAGGGATATTATTAAGGAGAGATTTATTCTTTAATTTAAAAATCCCTAAATTAATCATCTCATCAATACTCAACTCTTAATTAAAATGATAACTCAAATTTAAAATATTAAAAGACTTAATCATTAAATAAAAATTAAATCATTAAACTCTTTCAAAAAATTTTCAATTAAATTAAATTAAATTAAGATTAAAAGTTGAATTAAATTAAATTAAAATTAAATTAAATTAAATAAACAAATTAAATTAAATTAAATGAATTAAATACATTAAATTAAATAAATAAATTAAATTAAATTAAATTAAATTAAATTAAATTAAATTAAATTAAATTAAATTAAATTAAATTAAATTAAAATTAAATTAAATTAAATTAAAATTAAATTAAATTAAATTAAGAAATTAAATCAAATAAATTAAATTGAATTAAATTAAATCAAATCAAATTAAATTAAATAAATTAAATTAAAATAAATTAAATTAAAATTAAGTTAAATTAAATAACCTCACTTAAGACATGAAGAGATAAATCTAAAATAACTTGAACACTATTCCAAACTTAAATCATTAATTTGAACTTAAATTTGAATCACAAATCATTAAATATCATTTTGCCCTTAGGAGCTTTAGTTATCATAACTCCTAAATAGAACATTAAAATGAAATGTTACTTCACTTATAGGACATTCAAATGTCCTAGTTCACCGAGCAAGTTAACAAAACTTGAAAACCTCGGACGATCGATTCATTTACACAATTAAATTCATCTCGGACCTAAAACAATCCTAGAAATATTGAAAAGATGTTTGGGATCTCTCCTAAGCACTTCCTCAATATGATAGGATGTTGATAAGAACAATTGAACTTAATTGTTCTTTGATGAAGAAAATCGTCTTCAAACTAAAAACACAAAGAACCTAGACGTCATAGGAAATGACTAGCTATAGGATTAGGAACTTGGTAGAAAACCATAAACCTTTCCCTTAGCTTTACCTAGGAACTTGCTTAAATATTCTAACCGTATTTTAAGTGCGGCTTGGAATGACGGGAAGACCCTCCGAGTACGCTTTTATTTTATTGCAATTTATTTTATTGTAATTTATTTAATTGCATCGTACTTATTTTTCTTGCATGATAAACAACGGTTGCATGAAAACCCACACTTTTAGGACAGAAACCAAAGCTGAAACCCATAACTAAATTAAAAGACACTACAAGATAAAATTCACCTCCACAACATTTCAAAATATAAGACAACTAAAAATTTAATCACAAACGAACACAAAACTACAACTACAACTAAATTAAAACGTCTCGTTGAATGATCGGGAATACCTCGGATGATGTAACCCACGTGTTGCTAACGGGATTTCCCACGGTCTAAATGAAAGTGCGGAACTCATTTAGTTGAGTTTAGCAAATTCATCCGGACTAAGTGAATTCGATGAAAATAACGGTGCGGGATGACGGAACCGTGGGATCTTAATCGGTTCGTTTAATCAACTTTAAGATCCGTTTTAATTAAAACATAAAGAACACTTGGAAATTAAGACTTCTCTAAACTCGAACACTTCTCTCATCTCTTGATTTATGATTTCTAAAACTAAACCTCTGCAACAACAAGGAGCTCGGAGCATGGTGGGCGAGCACGGCCATCGTCGTCGATAAAACTTGAACCTACTTCAACGAAAACTTTCTTAGAATTAAATAACAAAGCCATAGGACTTCGAGGTAGTTTGCCTAGTGCAACATAAATCCTCAACTCTTCGTTAGGCATTTGCATTGCGAATTAAGCCCTAACCGGTCTTAGGATTCCGAGGTAGTCGTCCGGTACGACATAAACCCTCATATCTTCTGTGCAATTTGTATGATTCTATCATATAAATATAAGCCCTAATTAACTAAATTGGCAAGATTAAAACATTAAATAAACATTAGGACTTTCCTAAATCCAAGCCAAACAATAGGATAGTCGGGAGATTACCGAAGTCCGCTTCGAATCCGTGATCTCTCCTACTTTTCTTCCTTTGAATTCCCAAAATAAAAATGTTCCAAATTTGATCCATTCCCTATCGAAATTCCAAAATTCAACCCCTTGAAAACTTAAACTTTGAAATTCTTGAGAGCGAATTATTGATTATTATCGAGAGTTTTCTTAGGTGATTCCCGTCACTTAAGATGTAATTAACTATAGGGGCTTGCCCTTATAGGGAACTTTAAGAACCCGGGTAATATAAACCCTGTTTAATAGTTTCATATTAAGCGGGGAATTTGTCGGCTTATAAAATTGGTTCGCGAACCAAACGGATGTCACAAACCTTTCTAGTTTATTTAATCGAGCCCCATTATCAAGCAGTGTGTCTATTCTTCGGGATAGATACACGGTTTGTGGTGTGGCGCTCGTTTATATAAACTATTCGGGATGTGAGATCAGTTTGATTTCATATCTTAAAATCTTCAAATTTTAAAATTATTTTCAAAATCAAATACTACTTTTCAAATTATTTATTTAAATTAAATTAAAATTCGCCGACAACTTCTGTTAGGCGACCCCTTTTTAAAATAAAACACATAACCTAAAAATATGCCGACAACATTTTGATAGCAGTATACTATGTATCTAAATGGATAGAAGCTATTGCTTTACCTCAATGTGATGCTAAAAATATTGAAAAGTTTTTAAATAATAATATATTTTGCAGATTTGGAATACCAAGTGTAATCATAACTGATGGGGGAAGTCATTTTAGAAATGCGATTATGGAGAAGTAAGTAAAGAAATATCATATTAACCATCGCATTGTTACTGCTTATCATCCGCAGACAAGTGGTTTGGTTGAATTATCCAATCATGAAATTAAAAGAATATTGGAAAGAACTGTAAATCCAAATAGAAAGGATTGGTCAATCAAATTATATTATGCTTTGTGGGCCTCTAGCACTGCCTATAGAACTCCTATAGGAATGTCCCCATATAGGCTAATTTTTGGAAAAACTTGTCATTTACAAGTTGAACTTGAGCAAAAAGCATATTGGACTATTAAAGAGTTCAATTATAATTTGAAAGCTGCTGGAGAAAAGAGATTGATGCAACTAAATGAGCTTGAAGAGATAAGGAATGAATCTTATGAAAATGCTAAGATTTTTAAAGAAAAGATGAAGTCATGGCATGATCGAAAGATTCTTACTAAAAATCTTGAGCCAGGGCAAAATGTTTTACCATATAATGGTAGATTGAAATTTTATACTGGAAAACTAAAGTCCAAGTCGATGAGCCCTGTCGGCATATTTTTAGGTTGTGTGTTTTGCAAAGGGGTCGCCTACCGAAATTGTCGACGAATTTTTATATTTTAAATTTAATTTAAATATACTTATAATTTAGAAAGTAGTATTTGATTTTGAAAATAATTTTGAGTTTCAAAATTTTAAGATATGAAATTAAACCCATCTCACTACCCAAATAGTTTATATAAACGAGCACCGCATCACAAACCGTGTATCTATCCCGAAAAATAGACACACTGCTTGATGATGGGGCTCGATTAAATAAACCAGGAGATTTGTGACATCCGTTTGGTCTGCGAACCAATTTTATAAGTCGACAAGTTCCCTTGCTTAATATAAAGGAATTAAGCAAGGTTTATATTACCTGGGTTCTTAAAGTTCCCTATAAGGGCAAGCCCCTATAGTTAATTGCATCTTAAATGACGGGAATCACTTAAGAAAACTCTCGATAATGATCAGTGGTTTTGCTCTCAAGAACTTCAAAGTTTAAGGTTTTCAAACAATTGGATTTTGGAAATTTCAATTGGGAATGGAACAAATTTGGAACAGTTTATTTTAGGAGTCCAAAGGAAGAGAAGTAGGAGAAGTTGAGGATCCAAGAGGAATCTTGGCAACTTCCCGACTATCCTATTGTTTGGCTTCAATTTGGGAAAATCCTAATATTATCTGATATTTCAATCTTGCCAATTTTAGTTAATTAGGACTTATATTCGTATGACATAATCATACAATCAGACTCGAAGATGTGAGGGTTTATGTCGTACCAAACGACTACCTCGGAGTCCTAAGACCGGTTAGGGCTCAATTTACATGACATGATCATGCAAATACCTAATGAAGAGTTGAGGATTTATGTTGCACTAGGAAAACCACCTTGAAGTCCTATGGCTTGGTTATTTAATTCTAAGAAAGTTTAGTTGATGTAGATCCGAGTTTTGCTGATGACGATGGCCTTGCTGCCCACCATGCTCGAGCTCCTTGTTGTTGCAGAGGTTTAGTTTTAGAAGTCATAAATCAGGAGATGAGAGAAGTGTTTTGGTTTAGAGAGAATCATAAAATCCAAGTGTTTTTTTTTTAATATTTTAATTAAAACAAATCTTAAAGTTTGATTAAACAGAACCGATTAAGATCCCATGGTTCCGTCATCCCGGCACCATTATTTTCATCGAATTCACTTAGTCCAGATGAATTTGCTAAACTCAACTGAATGAGTTCCACACTTTCATTTATACCATGGGAAATCCCGTTAGCAACACGTGGGTTACATCATCCGAGGTATTCCCGATCATTTAACGAGACGTTTTAATTTAGTTGCAATTATAGTTTTGTGTTCTGTTTGTGATTAAATTTTGAGTTGTTTTATATTTTGAAATGTTGTGGTGGTGAATTTTATCTTGTAGTGATTTTTAATTTAGTTTTGGTTTCAGTTTAGGGACTACCCTAAAGGTTTTGGTTTTCATGCAACAGTTGTCTATCATGCAAGAAAAGTAAAGTGCATTTGCAATAAAGTAAATTGTAATAAAATAAAAGCGTACCTGGAGGGTCTTCCCGTCATCCCAAGCTGCACTTAAAATTCATGTTAAGGCATTTAAATATTCTAACAAGTACCTAGGTAAAGCTAAGGGAAAGGTTTTGGTTGTCTACCAAAGTCCAAATCCTATAGTTAGTCATCTCCTATGACGTCTAGGTTCTTGTGTTTTGGTTTAAGGACGATTTTCTTCATCAAAGAACAATTAAGTTCAATTATTCTTATAAATATCCTATCATATTGGGGTAGTGCTTAAGACGAGTCTTAAACATCTTTTCAACACCTTTAGGATTGTTTTAAGTCCAAGAGAATTTAATTATACAAGTGAATTAATCATCGAGGAGTTTAAGCTTTGTTATCTTGCTCAGTGAATTAGGACATTTGAATATCCTATAAGTGAAGTAACACTTCACTTAATACTCCGTTTAGGAGTTATGACAACAAGAGCTTTTGAGGGCAAATTGATGTTTAAGGGATTTGTGATTTAATTTAATTTTAATTAATGGGTTTAAGTTTGGAATAGTGTTCAAGTTGTTTTTAGACCTATTTTGAATTCTTTATGTCTTAGGTGATGTTATATTTTATTAAATTTAATTTAATTTAAGTTAATTTAATTTAATTTGGTTTAGTTTTAATTTTAATTGAATTTAATTTTTTATTTTTAATTTAATTTAAATTTTATTTTAATTTGATTTTATTTTTTATTTAATTTAATTTAATTTAATATGTTTTAATTTAATTTAATTTAGTTTAATTTAATTCAATTTAATTTAATTTAATTTAATTTAATTTTAATTTTAATTTAATTTTAATTTTAATTTAATATTTTATTTTTTATGTTTTAAAGATGATTTAATTTAATTGTTAAAGTATTAATTTGATTGAAATTGTGGAAGGATTTAATTTAAATGTTTTAATTTTAATTTAATTTAATGATTAAGTCTTTTAGTATTTTAAATCTTGAGTTTGGATTATCATTTTAATTGGGAATTAAATATTATTGAGGTGATTAATTTAGGGATTCTTAAATTAAAGAACAAATGTCTTCTTAATAATATCCCTATTTTAATAATTTTAATTTTTATTAATCTTCCAAATTTCATTAATTAAATGATTAAAGTTTACTCTAATTAATCTTAAAAATGATTGATGGGTCTCTATCCTTTAATTATTTAAATTTCAATCATCCAAATCAGATTAGGATCAAATATTTTACTCTCTCATTTTATTAAGCCTAAAGTTTTAATTAAGGGTTAAAATTTTAATTACCATTTTGCCCTTCAAGCTTAATAATTCCATAACTCACTAAATTGAGCTTAAATGAATTTGAATTTTTTATGTGGCTTCACTCACATGTCAATTAAGACATTAGAGGAGAAAATGAGATTTTTTTGTATTTAATTTATTTATATAATTATTTTTTGTAGAAATAGGGATTTCCAAGGAAAATTCAATAAGATAAAGAAGGGAAATTTTTAGTCCTTAAGAAAATTATGGGGCACTCCTAATAATCAGAGGACCATTTGGACTAAATTTGGTAATTTTTTGAATTATATTTTATTTATTAGAATTATTTTGAGTTTTGGAGTATTAATTAATTTTAAAATAAAATTAAAGTTGAAAAATGGATTTTATATTTTTCTTAAATCTCTCTAACCTCAAGGAGTCTAGATAAATAAATTTTATATTTTTCTGATTTTTCATTGATTTATTAGAATTAATTTGGTGAGAAGGTTGGAAAAATACAATTTTTAATATTAAAAATTACATTAAGCCTTTAAAATTCAATATCTTACCCTAGGGGCTTAAGAAAAATATTTGGTTTGTTCCTAAATGATTAGAATTCAAAATGTGACATTTTGGTGATTTTTAATATTTTTGTGATTTTTATTATTTTTTAATTATTAAAAATATTAAAATAATGATAAAAATCAACTTTTTTAGAAAATTACAATTTTAATTTTCCTAAGTTCCTCTGATATCAGAGAGGCTCAAAAACCATTTTTGTGAATTTTTGAAAAGTATTTTTTGAGTAATGAATTTTTAAAGTTTAATTTTACCCATTTTTGCTTAAGAGGCTTAATCAACCCATTTGGTGGGGTTAGCCAAGTCCAATTGGTTTCAAATTTTTATGTGGTGTTCTCCTATCCCTAGAGGACAGTAGAGAATTGTTTTTAAGTTAATTTGATGAATGGTTAACCCTAATTAATTAAAGTTCAATTTTGGGTATTTAGGCCAATTAGGGTTGTTCAAAGTGAATTAACTCAAAACTTATTTTTTCTAAGTCCCTCTGATCACAAGAAACATCACCTCCTAGAATTTATATCTCAACATGCTAATTATTGGAATTAAAATACTCAAAACAATAACATGAACTTGAAAAATCAATAACTTCTCATAGGGATGGCCTCGACCTTGGAAAATTCGGGGAATGTTCCCAAGTTCGGAGGCTTCAAAAGCCCTATGGTCTCATGCCATGGTGAATTTCCTATATGCATGGAGAGTTAAAACAATGCAGAGAGTAAATAAATCATTAAAAATAACATACTTGATGAAATTACTTGATTTCTTTTCCACATTATTCTCCTCTGTTCACTGAGCAAGAAGGTATTTTTATTTTATTTTTAGGATTTTTCTACACAAAGTTATGAATTTTTGAAGTTCGGGTATTTAATAAATAAGAAAAATCCCTATTTTCCTACTTATCCACGCGGCGCCGCGTCAACCTCGGCAGCTCCGAAGCTCCACACGTCGTCTCCTGATTCGGCGCCGCCAACTGACTGGAATGCCATGCGGCCCGCGGTTCATGTCCAGTTGCTCTGTCTGGCGCAATCCTGGCTGTCCGCTCGATACACACACAATCCGACGACTCCTGGTCATCGTCTACGACTGGTGTGAACCCGTGACCGTCAACCTTCTAACCCTAATTTCTCACTCGATTCTCAACGGATTTTCGTGTTCTTATGCTCTATGGATTCGTCCTGAAGAGAAGAACACATCCATATGTTAAACATGCATTGAAATTGATTCAAATTAAATGCAGAATCTCTGTAAGCTCGAGAAGAAGAGTGAGTCTATACCTTTGCTCAGAGAAGTAAAGCTTTGATCTGAGAGTTATGTCACCTTCGATTGGGTCCAAGCAAGCTCCAGATGAAGTCCCTTGGCACGGTGAATTGTCTAGGTATGATTTCGACCACGCCCGATCACAAAGCTTGGAGGTCGGGAGCAATGGCTGGCCTCGGTGAGGGTTCTTTTGTCGGGAAACTTCTCCTCTTGGTCCGGTGAAGGTGTAGGACCAATCAATTTGGAGATTGGCTCACTGTGGTGAAGTGTCCTAGTTTTGAGCTTGGACTTTAACTCTGAAATTGAGCTCACAGAGGGGAAATGGCAGGGGGATTCCAGTGGGGATCAAGTTCTCTATGTGTAGAGAGTGGTCTGGGATGTTTTTGGTAGTATTTCAGTAAGTATTGGTTCAGCACCTCTCATGGCTGAGATGAGGTGGTATTTAAATAGGCATGGCTGGAGGGCTTCCTGTGGGGTTTGAAGGCCGGGATCGACTCGCTCCGGTGAGGAGAAGAAGAGATATGCAGCCCATTTGGGTTGAGACAAGTCAGCAAGGGAGAATTGAATTTTTTGGCTCACATGGGGCTTTCGGCCATGGTGTTTTCCGGCGGCCTGGTGGCTAGCCGGCCAGGCACTGGTCACCTTCTTGACCAGTGGGGTCAGGGGTTGGCAATGGTGCAGTCGATTGGAGTTTGACATGTGTAAAGGGGCTGAATTGAAATGGAATGGGGAGAGGCTCATTTTGGGTTCAATTTGGTAAACCCATGTATTTGGGCTTGGTTCACCTTCCCATGGTCCGATTTTGGGCCGGGGGATCGGCTGAGTCACCGCTATGTGGAGTGGTGAAGTCTCCATCCATGGTGAGGTGGCTAAACTCGGTTTAGTGTGTGACATGGTTATGGTTAAAAAGGCTTAATGAAGGATTAGGAAAGGGGCCCTCCTTTAGCCATTAATGGCTTGGTCACATGTCAAACCTTCCATGGCTTCATATGGCTTGTAAATGGCTTGCTCATGGCTCCATGTGGCTTGGGACAAAGCTTGGTCATTTACATGAAAGAAGGTTTTGAATTTTTGGGACTTATGGGTGATTTTGTCATGAGGCCTAATTTAGGGTTTTTTTATGATTGATTTAGGACTTAAGGGATGATATCAATTAATAGGGTGATGAAAAGAATGTCATATGGGCTTTAGCATGATGTTTGGGCCTTTGAAATTTAGTGAATATGGGCATTTAAAATGGTTTAGGGAAGTGGGCTTTTTGGATTTTAAAAATGGATTTTAGGATGGAGGTTTGGTAAAGGCTTAGGCCAAATAATTGTTGGGTTTGGTTTAGGGATGTGTCATGAGTGATTTGAAACAAATTTGAGGTGATTTGGGCTTGAATTGGGTTGGATTTGGGTTCATTTGGTACATCGGCCAATGTAGGTCAAATTGGGCTAATTTGGGCCAATGTTGGGATAGGGTTGAAATTGATGTAAACTTAATGTTGGGAAATGTTTATGGGAGTGTTTCAAAGAGATTTCAACTTTGGTTGGGTTTTGGTTTTGGGACTTGGGCTTATTTGGGTTAGGTTTGGGTTTAGGTCAAAATTGGGCTTTTTGGTTTTGGGTTAAATTTGAGTGGGGTTTGGGTCCAAATCTTGGGTAAATTACGTTAGTTTTTTGTTTGTGGGGATGTTAGGGAAGGTTTAGAAAAGGTTTGGGGTCAATTGGAGTTGAATTGGTTTGGTTTGGGCTAAGTTTGGGTCATGGGTCCAAATTGGGCTTTAAGGTCAAAAGTGAAATTGGATTCAAATGTCAATAAAATTGGACATGGATTTGGTCTAAATTGATATTGTGAATATTAAATTGAAGTTTAAAATTGAATTGGACCAAAATTGGGGTCAATTGGGTAGATTTGGTTTGACATTGGGTTCACTTGGGTTAAGAATGGGCTAAATTGGGGGTTTTGGTAAAATTGGGGTAAATTTACAAAATTGGCTCATGGTGTAGTTGGACAAAATGAAAATGGGAATATTTGAGCTTTTATGGAATTTTCTGAATTTTTAGATTTTTGGCTAAGAGGGGCATTTTGGGTATTTGGAGGGTATTGGGGGGTATTTTTGAAATTTTTGGTATTTCTGGCTATGGATGATCAATTTGATTGGTAAGAAAATGTTCAAGGTTAATTTTGGGGAATTTTGGGTGATTTGGATATTTTGGAGTATTTGGGCAATTTTAAGGGCTTTTAGTAGGTTTGATGGGTGTAGGGTCCCCGAGGTCAAAAATTGAAATTTTGAAAAAAAAGAAGATTGATCAAATATGAGTGAAATGGAAGCACTTTGGTTGAGCCATGAAGTCATGTTAAGCCTATATGAGCCATGAGAGGACTCATTTGAGGCATTCACTATGTTCTTCCTAACCCTCTTAGCTAGGGGCTTAGGGGTTAAGGTCCATCCATATGAATTACCTACATGAGTCAAGGAGCCAAGTTGGGTATGTCTGTGGTTTTAGGATTTGGATTGTGTGTGTGAGAGTGTAGAGTATGAGTGTAGTGAGTGTGTAAGTCAACCCTCACCAGACCAAGCCACCCAGGGTGGTCCTAAGGCCAAAGAGTCCTATAGGGAACTCATCCTTTAAACCTTCACATTTGATTTCAACCCTCTAGGTGATTAGGGGTCTACAATCAAGCTTGTGGAGTTTGCAGGGAGGCAAGAAGTGGTTCAAATTTCTAAGGGATGGGTCCCAATTCTAGTCCTCTAAGATAGTCAAAGGAAAAGCCTAAGGCTAGATCCTAAACACTAAAGAGAGAAGAGAAGACCTCATCAAAAATGAGGTCAACAAATGGACCCCCAATAGGTGTGGTGTGCTAACCAAGCGCACCGCGCGTATTGGTGTTGACCGAAGAGATCAACAAAACCAACACAGATGTCCAAGTGACAAACTTAGGACGAAGTAGAAGAATTTCTGCTGGGGAGTATCAGGTAAATCTCCAAGACTGAAGATTCCAGAACTCTCGCTGGGGAAAAAGGAGGTGAATTTTAGATCACAAGATTTCAAGAGATTGGATCTTAGATTCGTTTTATTTTTTTTTATTTTAAGTTTTAATTATGAGTTTGAATTTCGATTCGAGTTTCAATTTTGATTTTACGCGGAGAAAAAAGTAGGGCTGAGGCCTACCCGAATGCATTTGTATACTGAGAAGGAAGCAGGACTGAACCTATTCCAAATGCTGAGGAAGAATAGGACAAAGCCTATCCAGAATGCAGAGTGCTTTAATTTCAATTTCTTGCTGGGAGGATCAAATTTTGAGATTGCTGAGAAAGGAGTAGGACCGTGCCTATCCCGAGTGTTGAGATTGCTGTGAAGGGAGTAGGGTGGAAGCCTATCCCGAGTGCTGAGAATTGTTGAGATGGGAGTACGGCGGAAGCCTATCCCGATTGCTGAGATGGGAGTACGGCGGAAGCCTATCCCGACTGCTGAGATGGGAGTACGGCGGAAGCCTATCCCTATTGCTGAGGTGGGAGTACGGCGGAAGCCTATCACGATTGCTGAGGTGGGAGTACGGCGGAAGCCTATCCCGATTGCTGAGATGGGAGCACGGCGGAAGCCTATCCTGATTGCTGAGCTGGGAGCATGGCGGAAGCCTATCCCGATTGCTGAGATGGGAGCACGGTGGAAGCCTATCCCGATTGCTGAGATGGGAGTACGGTGGAAGCCTATCCCGATTGCTGAGATTTAGTTTATGCAGTGGTTGTGAAAAATTTTGTCGATATTTGATTTATGCTTTGACTATGAAGAATTTTGCTGAGATTTGGATTATGCTGAGATCGAAATGAGATATGAAAGTGTTCCATACCCCACGTCTGATTGCTTGGCGAAGGGTACGAACCTATGCCATCCGAATCAAATTGAAGATTTTTCGTGATTCTGAAATCCTCCCGAGTGAGGGTTTCAAAGGAGGTCTGGAATAGATCTTGATTTGAATAAGGATTGGAGGATTTGAAAAGATGGACGTAAACTGGAATTCAATTTGAGCTTTAGGTTTGTTTTGTTTGTTCTTTAACTATCCCATTTTTTTTGTTTATTTGGTGTTCATGTGGATTTGAAATTCATTTTGATGTTTGGATTTTTATGGAAGAGAGTTCTTATTTATTTTCTTTTTCTTTTCTGTTCTTTGTTTGAAGTTCATTTAACTTTAATGGCGTTTCCCAGTCAATTTGCACAAAAAGAGGTGAAGGCAAAATGTGACATGGTCACTTTCATTCCAATCTTGTTGAAGATACATCATACAACTCGATCTGAAATATTTCTCATACAATCCATGACTCAAAACGGACTATGCATGATTCTTGTTGATCCATCCAAAAAGTGTCTGTCTAATCCATGTCTGAATAATGAGATATACAGTCAATATAATCACCTTCCAAGCCATCCTTGGCAGGAATGCTGCATGGATGTGCATTGGAGGTGTGTTATTTCCCGTGTAACTCACAGCTCGTAGGGCCGGAGATTCTCCAATTCTGGATCTGGCTGGAAGTGGTATAGTGCCTTTCTGTCATCCATCCTTCTAAAAGTGACGGACATCCGCTCCACTGGTACACCCGGTATGCAATGCTTTGCGACGTCTGCTCCATTTCCTTGTAATATCATGACGGAACCTACCGGAAGTGGTATCTCCACCGGCCCTCGGAACTTACCCGGGCCTGCTATCCGGAGGTCAGATCCGAACATGATATTGCATTGGTTGATGAACGAAACTGTGCAGAAAGGTCTGACGAAGTCGTGGTGGTCTATGTGTGGAGGTATGCAGTCGCCCTTCTGATAAATGTTGATGATGCAACTATTAGGTATGCAATCTGGCAGCGTACCCTCCACGTTATCATTCTTTTCACCATTCTTTTAATTATTCTCGGCATTGGATCCACCTCACCGTGACGGAGTATCCCCGGTGGATTTCCTTTTCGTCTTCTCGCGAAGTTATAGCAACATCCGCATTGTATTGTGACTCTTCCTTTTCCCGGCATCCATTTTCGGGGTTCCGAATAAGTCTTTTCTCTCGGACGGCTCGCTCGCCCCATCTTCCGAAGTTCTAGAATGCAATCCACAATCCGTTGTTGCTCGTACTCCGAGAATACACCTGTGTGTAACTCGAGGCCTTCCAAAATGTTGATTCTTCTGCCTCTAATCCTTTCATGTATTCGAAACATTTTGCATTCTTTCTAGTTCATATTCTGGGATGATCTGCAAGTGACGAGGCCTAGTAACGTATTGCGGGATGTATGGCTCAATCCCGTCACATTCTCCTACATACCTTGGCTCCTCGGGGATTGTCTCTATCGGGACATCCTCCGGGGTTGCTTCGACGAACAAGGTTCTTCAGATATGGTATCTCTGCCCGGCGTCGAGGCACTGATTCTATCTCTGTCCTTCTTGGCACTTCTCCGATCTGTTCTGATTCTCTCGGCGTTGACTTTCTTCTTTCTGGTTCCTGCCGAACCGGTATCTTTGAAATGTGTGTGTCTGCGAGCGTGGCTGTTTCCTCGTGTTGATCTGCTGCAAGTTTAGTCAACATCTTGCGGATACGGCGATTCTTACTCCTTCTTTGAGTAGCAGTGAGGGTAGCTCTCCTCACTTCTTGAATTTCTGTAGGCGTGGCGCTGATGAGCCTGTCCTCTGCCGTGGCAACTACTGACTTGATTTTCTTGCTTTCTTCAATGTTTGTCTTTCTTTCCTTGTTGCTAGATTGGTGGCTTGGGCCACCCTTCTTCATTACTGTCTGGCTATGAAGCTCTTCTCGGTCCACTGGGACCCAGTCATTTTCTTCATACTGTAGGCTGGCTGGTGTGAAGTCAGAATCAATTTCTATCACTGCTCCATCCTTCACCCTCTTTTCATTGAGTGCGAGACTCACACCATTTCTAAATTTTAGGACCAATCGCCCGTTCGACATTTCCCTGTGAAGAAAACAAGGAAAGGATCAGGGGCTGTACTAAGAACAAGAACATTAAGAATGTATTTATCACTGAAGATTCTTATTCACTAATTCCAATTTTAATTTTTAAGGAAAGTAGGAAAAGATGAAGAAAGATCAGGAAAAAGATTTGATTTGAAAGGAAGGGTAAAACTTTATTATTATGATTTCACATATTTCATTTTTAGCACATATTTTTTTTTAATGATTTTTTTTCTTTTCCATTTTTATGTTTTTGGGTTCGGACCCAATCATAAAGTGATTGCTTCACCCGTGTTTCTAGGGATAAGACTCTATTTTAGAGGCCACCCTTCGAAACATCAGGTTGCGTAATACTTCTTCAAATATCGTCCATTGATTGGAAGCATTTGTCGTTCTCCTTGGCAATTCACAAGTTGGTAGGAGCCTCCCGAGTAGATCGCCTCGACCACAAACGGCCCTTCCCAAGTCGGTTCAAATTTGCCTCCTATCTTGCGATGTGCAAGAATAGGTCTTCGAGAACAAGAACTAAGTCACCAACCTTGAAAGTTCTCGGGCGGACTCGGTTTATCATGGGCTCGGATCATCTTAGCTTGGTACAGTTCCAAATTTTGTTGCGCTGCAAGTCTTTTTCCTTCCAAGTTTTCCAGTTCTTCCAGTAGTAATCTGGCATTTTCTTCTGTAGTAATTTTATTTGCAACTGCAATCCTGAGTGATGGAAGCTGGACCTCCAAAGGTAAAACGGCCTCGGACCCACACACTAAAGTGTAAGGCGTAGGCCGAGTAGGAGTTCCGAAAGTCGTCTCGTAGGCCCATAAGGCTTCTAACAACTTCTCGTGCCAATTTCTCTTGTTGTCATCCAAAGTTTTCTTTAAAATTTGAACGAGAGTTTTATTAAAAGCCTCGACCAAGCCGTTTGCTCTTGGGTAGTAGATTGTTGAGTATCGCCAATCGATTCCATGTCTTCTGACAAAATTGTTGATCTTTGTACTTCTGAATGCGGATCCATTATCTGAAATGATTCTGCGAGGTACTCCGAAACGGTAGACGACTTGATTTTTGAAAAACTATAGCACGTGGTGTGCCTTTACTTCTCTGAGTGGGACTGCTTCTGCCCATTTAGAAAAGTAGTCTGTAGCTGCAAGGATGAAGCAATGTCCTCTTGAAGAAGGTGGTTCTATCGGACCCACTATATCTGTGCCCCAACACTCAAATGGCCACAACGCAATTGTCGGATGTAGCACATTTGGAGGTTGGTGTAGAACTACTCCGTTCACTTGGAACTAGTGACAACTTTTGGCAATCTTCATGCAATCGGTCATCATCGAGGGCCAGTAATACCCTAGCCTTTTAATTTTCATTTTCATTTTTGGACCTGACTGATGAGCGCCACAAAGTCCTGAATGCACTTCTTTGATAATTTCATGAGCCTCGGACCCGTTCGAGCATCTTAACCACATTTGATCAAAAGACCTTCTGTATAATGTATTGTTTATTAATGCGTAAGACAGAGCTCTTTTCTTGATTTGATGTGCTAATGACTTATCATCTGGTAATTTCCCTGTTTGCAGGTATTCTATTAGCGGTTGACACCAATCTTCTGTGTTTTCCGTCACTGCTGCAACTGATTCTTCTGCTTTTTTTGATTTCTGTATCATATCCATGTCGAGCTGTGATAGGACCTGTCGTCTTTAAACTAACACTTCAACTGACTCATCTTGTAAGCAGACAAATTCTTTTGCAAGGCGAGCTAGCGCATCTGCGAGAGCATTTTCTCTTCTGGGGATCTTGTAGATTGTTACATTCGAAATTTGTTCCAACAGTTTCATGGCATATTGAAAGTATTGCTCGAGTCTTGGCTTTAAGATTCTGTATTGTCCGGCAACCTATTGAATGATCAACTGAGAATCTCCGTAGATATTGATATCTGTTACTCCCATTTGAATGGTTAGTTCTAGTCCTGTTATGAGGGCTTCGTATTCTGCCTCGTTGTTTGTGCACGGCTCTGTTAAGTGGTCGGAGTTCCTTAACATCCCCCGCTCCGGTGTTATAAAGATTAGTCCGATTCCTGCTTTACCGGGCACTATCATTTGCAATTCTTTGTCTTTCTGTGCTAAGGACGCTCCGTCGAAGTATAGTTCCCAACGTTGATCATCAGTGTCTTCTAGGCTCATTGATTGTTCGTCTGGCAAGTCATCGTCGAGAGGCGAATCTGCCGGTAAAGGGTGTGCTGCAAGGAAGTCAGCTAGAACTTGTCCCTTTACGGCACTGTTGACCTCATTTTTGATGAGGTCTTCTCTTCTTCTCTTTAGTACTTAGGATCTAGCCTTAGGCTTTTCCTTTGACTATCTTAGAGGACTAGAATCGGGATCCACCATCTAGAATTTTAAACCACTTCTTAACTCCCCGCAAACTCCACAAACTTGACCGTAGACCCCTAATCACCTGAGGATTGAAATCAAATGTGGAAGTTTAAAAGGATGAGTTCCTATAGGACTCTTCGGCCTTAGGACCGCGCCGGTGGCCTGGTCCGATGAAGGGGCTGACTTACACATACACTACACTTCCATACACCTCCTAAAACACACCCATACCCGACTTGACCTCCCGACTCATGTAGATGATTCACATGGATGGTCCTTAACCCCTAAGCCCTCGGGCTAAGCAGGTTAGGAACAACATAGTGAATGCCTCAAATGAGTCCCTTCATGGCTCATGTGGGCTTGATATGGCTTCATGGCTCAACCAAAATGATTTTACTCCACTTACATTCACCTAATCTTCAATTTTCCAAATTTTCAATTTTCGACCCCGGGACCCAACACCCGCCAACCTACCCAAAGCCCTGAATAGCCCAAATTTCTCAAAAATTTCCAAATCACCCAAAATTCTCCAAAATCATTCCCAAACATTTCCACATCACTCAAACTGATCATCCATAACCAAAAATACCAAAAATTCCAAAAATACCTCCCAATACCCTTCAAATACCCAAAATACCCCTCTTAGCCAAAAAATTCAAAAATTCAGAAAATTCCCAGAAAATTCCAGAAAATCCCAAATATTCCCAATTTCATTTTGTTCAACTACACCATGGGCCAATTTTGTCAATTTACCCCACTTTTATCAAAACCCCCAATTTGACCCATTTTAACCCAAAGTGAACCCAATGTCAAACCTAACCTACCCAATTGACCTAAATTCTGGTCCAATTCAATTCTAAACTTCAATTCAACATCCCCAACACCAATCTAGACCAAATCCAAGCCCAATTTGATTGGCATTGGGATCCAATTTCACTTTTGGCCTTAAAGCCCAATTTGGACCTATGACCCAAACCTAACCCAAACTCACCCAATTCAACTCCAATTAACCCCAAATCTTTTCTAAACCCTCCTTGACATCCCCATAAACAAAACACTAACATGATTTGACCCCACTCAAATTCAACCCAAAATCAAAAAGCCCAATTTTGACCTAAACCTAAACCTAGCCCAAATGAGCCCAAATCCCAAAATCAAAACCTAACCAAAGCCAAAACCTCTTTGAAACACCCCCATAAACATTTCCCAACATTAATTTTACATCAATTTCAACTCTAGCCCAACTTTGGCCCATGGTAGCCCATTTTGGCCCACCTTAGCCTCTTTACCAAAAAGGCTCATATCCAACCCAATTCAAACCCAAATCACCTCAAATTTGTTTCAAACCACTCATGACACATCCCTAAACCAAATTCAACAATTATTTGGCCCAAGCCTTTACCAAAATTTCATCCCAAAATCCATTTTAAAATTCAAAAGCCCACTTTCCTAAACCATTTTAAAAGCTCATCCTTTACCACATCCAAAGGCCCAAAATTGGTCCCAAAGCCCATATGACATTTCCCCTCATCATACTTTCAATTAAACTCAATACCTAAGTCCTAAATTCATCATCAAATCATTCCAAATCAAGTTCCATACAAATTTCCATCAAATTACCAAAAAATCCCTATAATCCATTTTCATGAAATCGACCAAGCTTTCCCCAAGCCAAAGGTGAGCCATGAAGCCATGCATGAGCCACATGTGAGCCATGAGAGCCTCTGGACACTCCACCATACCATATTGGGTAGGAAGGAGGGACCCTTTCCTTAATCCCTAAAGCTCATTAGCCTTAATCATGATTCACCTAAACCTAAATTTAATCCAAATATATTTGGATGGAGACTTCTCCATGCCAAACCAACTCGATCCCTTTGATCCCCACAAGACCCAAAGCCACCTCGAGGGGTGCACCAAGCCCAAATGGGGGAGTTGACCCATTTAGACCCAAAACTAGCCATGCCCCATTCTATTTTGGATCAAGGCCTTTACACTCGGCCATTGCCAATTGCTCGCACAAACACCCGACCCTAACCCACCCGACCCCGAGGGTGACCCTCGCTCGCCGGCCAGCCACCCCGGCCGCCGGAAAACACCATGGCCGAGAGCTCACATGTGAGCCAACTTTGGAATTCTCACCGCCGAGTCGCCCCATCCCCGCGTGGCCATTGTGGCTGTTCTTCACATGCCGGAGAGCACTCGATCCCAGCCCTCAACACCCCCAGGAGAGCCTCCAGCCATGCCTATTTAAACCCCTCACTCTCTCGGCCATGAGAGGTGCTAAAAAAACCTTAAGGAAACTCCGCCAAAATTGTTCCGGACTACTCCCCATACACAGAGCACTTGATCCCCACCGAAATCCCCTACCATTTCTTCTCCGTGAGCTCAATTTCGGAGTCGAAATCCAAGCCCAAAACCAGGACACTTCTCCACAGTGGATCAATCCTCAAATCGATTGGTCCTACACCTTCACCGGACCAAGAGAAGGTGTCCACCAGAAAAGCCCCATCTCCAGGCCACCCGGCTTGTTCCGGACTCCAAAGGTTGTGATCGACCTTGGTGGAAATCACACCTAGCAATTCACCACATCCCCAGTGCTTCATCCCTAGCCTCCCGCAGCTCCAACGAACGTGCCGAGCATCTCCGATCGAGGCTTCACCTCTCGGAGCTAAGGTATGAGCTAATTCTTCATCCCGAGCTTCGGAGATTCTCCATTTCAAATGCTTTAATTTCAATGCATGATAACCGTATGGATGTGTTCGTCTTCTCAAGACAAATCCATAGAGCATAAGAACACGAAAATCCATCGAGTATCGAGTGAGATCTTAGGGATTTAGTGTGGACGGCTCTCGGGTGAGGACGCTCGGGAATGATGAACGGATGCCGTCCATTCAATACACGCGCGGAAGGAAGGCTCAGATGGCGTCGGACCGTAAGATGGTACGCGAACCGCGGGGCCGGGCCGCTGACTCAAGCGGCGGCGTCGAATGGGAGCGCGACGCGTGTGCATTCGGAGATGCCGAGGATGACGCGGCGCCGACTCGGATAAATAGAAAATTAGGGGTATTTTCTATTTATTTAATTCCTTAAACTTGGAAAATTCATAACTTTGTGTAGGAAAATCAGAAAAATAAAATAAAAATACCCTCTTGCTCAGTGAACGTGAGGAGAATAATGTAGAAAAGAAATCATTTAATTTCATTAAGTATTTTATTTTTAATAATTTATTTACTCTCTGCATACATTTAATTCTCCATGTATGAATACAATTCACCATGGCATGAGACCATAGTGGCTTTGAAGCCTCTGAATTCGGGAACATTCCCCGAATTTTCCAAAGTCGAGGTCATCCCTATGAAAAGTTATTTATTTTTCAAATGCATGTTGCTTGTTTTGAGTATTTTAATTCCAAAAATTAGCATGTTGTGAAATAAATTCTAGGAAAATTTGGTGATGTTCCTTATGACTCAGAGAACCCTAGGAAAAATAGGACTTGGATTAATTCACTTAAGATAACCCTAATTGGCTTAAACATCCAAAATAGACCCCTAATTAATTAGAGTTAACCACACATCAAATTGACTTGAAATCAATTCTCCACTGACCTTTAGGATCAGAGGAACCCACCATAAAAATTTGAAGTCAATTGAACTTGGTTTGCCCTACTAAATGGGTCGATTAAGCCATTTAGTCATTTTAAACTTTAAAAATCCATAACTTTCAAAATATCTTTCAAAAATTCACCAAATTGGTTTTGGAGCCTCTCTGATATCAGGGGAATTTAAGAAAATTAAAATTTCAATTTTCTAAAAAAGTTGATTTTTAATATTATTTTAATATTTTTAATAATTAAAAAATAATAAAAATCACAAAAATAATAAAATTCACCAAAATGTCACATTTTGAATTTTAATCACCTAGGAACAAACCCCATATTTTTCTCAGGCCTATTTGGTGAGATATTAATTTTTAAAGCTCTAGGGTAATTTTAAAATTAAAAAAATGTATTTTCTAGCATTTTCACCAAAATAATTATAATAAATCAAAGAAAAATCAGAAAATTGTAAAATTTGGTTCTCTGGAATCCTTGATATCAGAGTGAATTTTAAAAATTATGAAATTCATTTTTCAACTTATATTCTATTTTTAAATTAATTAATACTCCAGAACTTAAAATAATTCTAATAAATAAAATATAATTCAAAAAATCACAAAATTTGGTCCAAGTGGTCCTCTAGTCATTAGGAATGTCCCCTAAGTTTCTTAAGGACAGAAACTTTCCCTTGGTCATGTTATTAAATTTTCCTTGGAAATCTCTATTTTCTACCAAAAATAATTATATAAATAAATTAAATACAGAAAAATCACATTTTCTCCTCTCATGTCTTTATTGACATATGAGTGAAGTCACATAAAAATTTCAAGTTCATTTGAGTTCAATTTAGTGAGTTATGAAATTATTAAGCTTAAAGGGTAAAGTGGTAATTAAATTTTTTTTAATCCTTAATTAAAACTTTAGGTTTAATAAAAAATTAACAAGTAAAATATTTGATCCTAATCTGATTTGGATGATTGAAATTTAATAATTGAAGGGTAGAAACCCATTAAGCAATTTAAAATGAATAAACTTTAATTAAATAATTGATTAAATGTAGAAGAATAATAAAATTGGAATTATTAAAATAGGGATATTATTAGGAAGAGATTTATTCTTTAATTTAAAAATCCCTAAATTAATCATTTCATTAATGTTTAATTCCTAATTAAAATGATAATTCAAATTTAAAACATTAAAAGACTTAATCATTAAACTAAAATTAAATTATTGAACTCTTTTAAAATTTTAATTAAAATTAAAATGAATAAAATTAAATTAAATTAAAAATTAAATTAAATCAAATTAAATCAAATTAAAAATTAAATTAAAAATTAAATTAAATTAAAAATTAAATTAAATTAAAAATTAAATTAAATTAAATTAAATCAAATTAAATAAAAAAATTATTAATTAAATTAAATCAAATTAATTTAATGTAACATCAAATCAAACTAAATTGAATTAAATTGAATTAAATTAAATTAAATTAAATTATGTTATATTATATTATATTAAATTAAATTAAATTAAATTAAATTAAATTAAATTAAAAGTAAATTAAATTAAATTAAATTAAATTAAATTAAATTAAACTAAATCATATTACATTAAATTAACTTAAGTTAAATTAATTTAAATTAAACCACATTACATTAAATTAAGTTAAATTAAATTAAACTAAATTAAATATAAAGACATGAAGAATTCAAAAATAAATCTAAGATAACTTGAACACTATTCCAAACTTAAATCATTAATTTAACTTAAATTTGAATCACAAATCATTAAATATCATTTCGCCTTAGAGCTTTTACTATCGTAACTCCTAAATGGAGTGTTAAATGAAATGTTACTTCACTTATAGGACATTCAAATATCCTAGTTCACCGAGCAAGTTAACAAAACTTGAAAACCTCGAACGATCGATTCATTTACATAATTAAATTCTCTTGGACTTAAAACAATCCTAGAAATATCGAAAAGATGTTTAAGATTCTTCTTAAGCACTTCCTCAATATGATAGGATATTTATAAGAACAATCGAACTTAATTGTTCTTCGATGAAGAAAATCGTCTTCAAACCAAAAACACAAGGAACCTGAGACGTCATAGAAAATGACTAGCTATAGGATTAGGAATTTGGTAGAAAACCATAACCCTTACCTTAGCTTTACCTAGGAACTTGCTTAAATATTCTAACCGTGTTTTAAGTGCAACTTGGGATGACGGGAAGACCCTCCGGTACGCTTTTATTTTATTGCGATTTACTTTACTGTAATTTATTTAATCGCATCGCACTTATTTTTTTCGCATGATAAACAACGATTGCATGAAAACCTACACCTTTAGGACGTAAACCAAAACCGAAACCCATAACTAAATTAAAAGACACTACAAGATAAAATTCACCGCCACAATATTCAAAATATAAAACAACTCAAATTTTAATCACAAACAGAACACAAAACTACAACTACAACTAAATTAAAACGTCCCGTTGGATGATCGGGAATACCTCGGATGATGTAACCTACGTGTTGCTAACGGGATTTCCCACTGGTCTAAATGAAAGTGTGGAACTCATTCAATTGAGTTTAGCAAATTCATCCGGACTAAGTGAATCCGATAAAAATAATGATGCCGGAAGGATGGAACCGCGGGATCTTAACCTGGTGTTGTTATAATCAACTTTAAGATTTGTTTTAATTAAAACACAAAAAACACTTGGAAATTAAGACTTCTCTAAACCAAAACACTTTTCTCATCCCCTGATTTATAATTTCTAAAACTAAACCTCTGCAACAACAAGGAGCTCGGAGCATGGTGGGCAGCACGGCCATCGTCGTCAGCAAAACTTGAACCTACTTCACAGAAACTTTCCTAGAATTAAACAACAAAGCCATAGGACTTCGAGGTAGTTCGCCTAGTGCAACATAAATCCTCAACTCTTCGTTAGGCATTTCGCATTGCAAATTAAGCCCTAACCGGTCTTAGGACTCCGAGGTAGTCGTCCGATACGATATAAACCCTCACATCTTCGAGGCTATTTGTATGATTTTATCATACGAATATAAGTCCTAATTAATTAAAATTGGCAGGATCAAAATACTAAATAAACATTAGGACCTTCCTAAATCCAAGCCAAACAATAGGATAGTCGGGAGATTATCGAAGTTCACTTCGAATCCGTAATTTCTCCTACTTTTCTTCCTTTCGAATTCCCAAAATAAAATGTTCCAAACTCGATCCATTCCCTATCGAGATTCAAAAATTCAATTCTTTGAAAACTTAAACTTCGAAATTCTTGAGAGCGAATTATTGATTATTATCGAGAGTTTTCTTAGGTGATTCCCGTCACTTAAGATGTAATTAACTATGTGGGCTTGCACTTTATAGGAATTTTAAAGAACCTGAGTAATATAAACCATGTTTAATGTTTTCATATTAAGCAGGGAATTTGTCGGCTTATAAAATTGGTTCGCGACCAAACGGATGTCACAAATCTTCTAGTTTATTTAACCGAGCCCCACCATCAAGCGGTGTGTTTATCCTTAGGGATAGATACACTGGTCTGTGATGCGGTGCTCGTTTATATAAACTATTTGGGATGTGAGATCGGTTTGATTTCATATCTTAAAATCTTCAAATTTAAAATTATTTTCAAAATCAAATACTACTTTCTAAATTATATCTATATTTAAATTAAATTAAAATTCGCCGACAACTTCGTAGGCGACCCCTTTTCAAAATACGACACTCAACCTAAAAATAATGCCGACAACTTCGGCGACTCACGCTGGGAAATTTCCCTCTCCATTCTAATCGATAATTCCGCTTTCAAAAATCGGTAGTGCATCCATGTCCCTTATGGATCAAACAACCCTTCTTTCCGTTGGGATACTATGTTCAATTCTACCTCGAACAAGTATAACCAACATTCTCTCGGATTTAGGAGCCACCGTTTAGTACACCCCTAAACAGAGAGGTTCCGAGATCCTTTTACCTCATTTCGAGGTGGGGTGGACCCCCAATAAGTGTTAGTTTAGAGTGATCCTTCGAGTCGAGAAGTCTTGCTTAAGACTCTCTTTTCCTTCCCAACTCCGATTCCGATTCCTTACCTTCTCTACACCTTCGAACACTCCGTTCTAAATAAACAAACCCTCTAATAAGTGATTCTTTTAATAAGTGATTCCTTCTTATAAATACATGAACAAGCATGAGTTCGGACTCTTTTCAATTCCTTTCTTTTCGTCCTAAAGAAAAGAAGCATAACTTGGGACTGACAACCAGAACCTACCCGCGGAAATGGAAGCCCCGAAACCGATTTTCTCTTTTACCAATGGATCGGACCTCGCCGTCTATAAGGATGAGCCGCACGACAATGGAATCATCCGATTTGGACAAGGATTTGAAAACACGAATGTCAAGATCACCGACGTCTCCCTCTTTGCGCCGATGAACAAGGTATCCGAAGCCGAGGAGCCGCCGTCGAGTTCAACCTTAGGTCGACCCAAGAATTCCCTCCTCTCGCAAAGGATCCCGACTAAGAGGAATACCGCCGTCCGCAGAGGACCGCTCTTACTACCCCCACCTGGTCTAGTTGTTTCCGCACCTACCCCGACTTTTGCCAAATCAAAGGGGAAAGAAATCCGAATTATGATGGACCCGTTACCGCGGAGGGTACAGATCTTCTCGTAAGACCTTCTCGTTTTCGAAATCGGGTCCGGCTTCAAAGATTCCGTCACTAACGAGGACCCAAAGAAGAAACGAAGTAGAAGGATCGCTAGAGAAGCCGTAGCCGCCGAAGTTGCTTTCCTAGAGGAAATTCCGAACCGCTGTAATATACACCGCCGCTCGAATACATACCACTCTTGGGAGGAAGCGTGTTTCATCCCCTCTCCGCCGCGAAGATGAAGAAAATATTCGCAAGATTGCTGCCACATTACCACGCACCGCATATTACAACGATAGCCGCAAGAAAAGAACTAGAACTACGCCGTCATTGCTCGACCGCAAACTTTGGTAGAAAGTTAGCAAAGAAGGAAAACCGCCCGTATCGAAATTCTACGAAGGATAGGGCGGGTGCCGCTCAAATCCCGTCTCGGGCCCCGAGTGAACCCGCCATCATGACGCAAAAGCCAAGTAAAAGAATGAAGGCTAGTCCGCCCGTTGTCGTCTCGGGATTACAAATTAGGGAGGATACCACCTTCCAAACATTCGGCCGACTGCACCATCCGGTCCTAGACCTTCCGCCGCTAGAAGGATGGTATGGCGTCCCACTACTCGGGCGACTGAGATCGAAACAACGACTCGAGAAAGAAAGTCTCGCCGAGAGACTCGAATCCGAAGAAAGTGCTACCGCGATGAAGGGGACTCGTGAGAAGGGAACCCGCAGCCTATCGCACGACAACCACGAAGACACACGTAAAGCCCCGCTAGAAGATGCCATGGAAAAGTCGAGAACCGATATCCGACGATCGGCAAAAGAAAGACAAGAAAAGTTCGGAGACGAGATTGATTCATCGGAATTCATGGACGACGAATACGCGAAAATCAACATGGTTGAGACACGAGCTTCAGCAGCTTCGCAAGGTGCTCCTGCAGCACGCAGAAAGAGAGGAGCCGTAACTGATGAGAAGGCAGCTTCAGGAAAAAGACGACACGATCGCTCAAATGGCAAAAAGGATGGAAGAGATGGCCGTAGCTCGGCCACTCTCCGAGTCGAAGTACAACCACATAGAGAGACACCCCGCAGGTCATTCACATCGTAGACGGAGGAAAGGAGATTACGTCCGTCAATCGGGGATGATCAGCCGAAAAGGATACAACACAAAGTATGATTCCCGAAAAGGATATCAAGAACTTGGTGGAACAACGAAGTGCGAGAAGTCTTAGCACAATCGAAGAGCGGGACATCCATTCGGACGGGTAGACCTTACCCGAAGAATTCGACGCCGTCCAATACCCGAAAGGCTTCGTACCACCTCTCGTTCAAGACCTTCGACGGAACCGGGAACCCCGACGACGATGTGGCACACTTTCGTGCCGCTTGTTGTAATGCCGGCGGGAGCGATGCATTACTCTTCCGACAGCTTCGTCGACAGTCCGTCGGGAATCGCCTTCGACCGGTATGCAGAATTACCAAATGGTTCGGTGAAGACGTTCTCAAAGCTAGAGAACCTCTTCATCAAGCGATTCGCCGGAGCTCAGCACCACATCACTATAGGTGATTTAGTGGTAGAGAAACAAAAACCGAATGAAACCTTGGTGGACTACATACTTCGATGGAGGAACTTAAGCATGAAGTGTGAGCCACGATTACAAGAACAAAGATGCGACCGGCATTTTACTAAAAAGCATCCATGGCCCGATAAGCACTTCTCCTCAAGGGATTCACTATTAAGACTTTTGAGAAGTTGTTAAGCAAGGCCGGAAGCTTGCAAGAGGAGGCAAAGCAATTAAGTTTCACCGATAAAACAGATAAACAAAAGCCTGTAAAGACTTTTGAAAAGAAATCCGGGATCGTTGCAGCGAGCTGACAAAGGCAAGCAACCGATGCAAATACCACCGTAACGGCCGCAAAGAACCACAACGAATTACCGAGAACCCCGCCCAGCTATCACTCATCGCTACAAGATGAACAACCACCTCGTCCGCAACGTACATTAAGGGAGCTTTTGAGCAGAGAATATCCGTTCAAGAATGAAGCAGTGCCGAAAATGTTCCGTAGTTTGATGAAGACTCCAGATTTCCAACTACCAGAACCTAAGAGACCAGAAGAAGTCGACAAGAAAAGTGATCCCAACTTTTGCCCTTACCACCGGATGCTTGGGCACAAAATAGAAGATTGCATTACCTTCAAAAGTTGGCTCAATGACAACCTGCGGAAAGGAATATAACGATCCCGAAGGAGTACATGAAGGAACCCCGTAAAGGAGGTTCCGTCAATGTTGTCTCGACCGATCCCATCATTCCGATAGATCCCTATACGACCGACGATGGATGGACTACCGCTTGGACGAGATCTTCGAAAAGATTTTAGACAAGCATCCAAACCGCTTCGGTGCGAGCTTCAATTCGTAGTTCGAAACCCGTTAAGCCGATACTATCACTTGCGATAGAAGAACCACCTCAACAGGAGACGATCGAAGAAAAGAAGAAAATTGACGAAGAAGAGAAGACCGAGGCGCCTAAGGCTGGACTAGGGGCCGCTTATCCTAGGATAGTTGTTTCCGATTCTGGGGAGAAATCCCTCGAACCCCCGACTTCAGTATGATTATCCGCTCACTTCGGTGGGATCACATAATGATAAGGGTGATGGCGTTGGCTACGTTTTGATCGTTTCTAACGATTACGTAACTAACGATAATCCGGATATCGATTTCGATACCAACGACAATTCTCAAATCATACACGATCTCGACGAGCGAATAACGAATAAGACATCCATCAAGGAGGCTACGAGAGTTCAACAAGCAACGAATCTATCTCGCGAGTTTCGAGGAGCTCCAATCACGATAGAGTTGGAGCCTTCGGACTCGAAGCTAATCCGGAAGAGCCCGTCATTCCGATTCAAGAAGAGACACCGGCAAGCTCAACAATAGATTCGCAGGAAATTACGAAGTCAACTTAAGGAGTGGCAAAATTCTACCTCCGAGAATGGGTCCAAAGGACAAAGGAAAGCATGTGGTTGTTCAAGAAGAACCAACCCCAGCAGAAGAAATACCCATTCGAGAAGAAGCAGAGACACATGAAAATAAAGTGGACTACAACGTGCTAGCCCATCTTAGGAAACTACCGGCCAAACTAAGCATTTATGATGCTCTCATCTTATCAAAGGAGATGAGAGAAGCTCTGATCAAGGCCTTACTTGATCCGAAAATTTGCTTAGCTCAAATGGCCGGAGATTCCTTAGATGAGGTTTGCTCGTTAAAGGAACAACGAGGTGTTACCTTCACTGGACGATGACCTACTACTTGGAACAGCGAGATCACAACCGACCGTTGTACATTTCGGTTACAATCGGAAAATTTACACTCTCCGGAGTATTGGTGGATCCAGGAGCATCAATCAATATAATGAATCTTCGAACGCTAAGCATACTTGGAAATTGATGCTCGCGAGCTCGAGGCGGACAAAATTTTATTAAGAGGATTCAACCAGAAAGGAGAAAGAGCCCTCGGCTCAATAACACTGCTAATGAAGACCGGTGACTTAGCAAAGACAACCGCGAAATTTCACATAATTGATTCAGAAACGTCGTTTAACGCTCTACCTGGGCCGACCATGGATACATGAAAACAGGATGGTACCATCATCTCTACATCAGTGCATCAAATACTACGATGGAGGGGAACAGTGCATTAAAGGTGACTTACAACCATTCTCCGTACATGAAATTGGAATCCACGAGGATGCAGCTTATTATGCACCACCGAAGAAAACGATCTTCTCCAGAGATACCATAACAAATGAAACAAAGGAAATTTGGGACAACGAAGAACTCGAAGTTCTAGTCCAACAGTCACTCACCACTCCCTTACGGCGAGATGGTGAAGGTTTCTCCACAACTCGCATCCGAGGTCGAGGCCGGGACGAGGTCGTGGTAGAGATGTTAGGACGATCGGACGAGGAAACCGACCATCAATGTCGATTGGGAAGATAGTTCCGAAGAAGAAAAAGAAATCAAACAAGAAGCAGCTGACAATAAGTCGAAAGAAGCCGCAATTCAAAATCCCTATTGAAGATGAAAGAAACGAAGAATATAAATCGATGTACGAGAAGATTAACCACTACGTACATACTATGACCCTAACTCGATCCATTCTAATAAGATCGAGGGTATGGAGGTCAAAGAGGTACGTAGCGGTGGTGCAAAGCCCATCAAATTCTACCGTGGTGCTCCTTCCTCCAAAACCGAAAATAATGTACAACTCGAAGATGCTACTTCATCGAATTAATGGAATTGCCTTTCGAGTGGTACTCTCCCGTGTTCAAAATTTAATTCAGCGTGGTTTCTTACCTCGACAATGGACAAAAGGTCAATCACAACGTTTTGAAAATTTATGGAATAACTCCGGTCGTCCACCCAACTCAAAACATGGTCTCGGATTCGGCACGATAGGATCAGTCGATGATACCGAATTTTGCTTGATTGTCACTTGCGAATCTAATGAAAACTGCATGGAAACTACAGACGAACTCGGAGATTTACAAATTGAAGACGCTCCACCAGAATTCGAAGAAGAAATCAAATCTACGATAGATGAGTTAACGGAAGTTAACTTAGGTACTAGCAAAGAGCCTAGACCTACCTTTGTTAGCTCCTTACTCAATAAAGAAGACTCAGAAGAAATGATCAAGTTATTAATGGAATTTAAAGACTCGTTTTGCTTGGAGCTACGATGAGATGCCGAGTTTAGCTCCGCAGGTCGCGAATCCATAAGCTAGGGGTGGATCCCGCTTCTGTTCCAGCCGACAAGGTCCCGGAAGAATGCGTCTAGAAATCGAACAACAAGTCATAGCCGAAGTTAAGAAGCTAATAGACGCTAAATTTGTCCGTGAAGAACAATACCCGACTTGGTTAGCCAACGTGGTACCGGCCGTGAAGAAGAATGGTCAAATCGAATTTGTGTGGATTTCGCAGATTTAAACAAGGCATGCCCGAAAGATGAATTCCCTCTACCGATCCCGAATTAATGATCGACATTGCTTCGACACATGAAATATTCTCGTTCATGGATGGATCTTCGTGATACAACCGGATAAAAATGGCTCCAGAAGATGAAAAACTTACGGCATTCGTAACGCCGATCGGAGTATATTGCTACACGATGGATGCCATTCGGATCGAAGAACGCAGGAGCAACCTACCGAAGAGCAATGACAAGAATTTTTGATGATCTCATCCATAATCAAGTCGAATGCTACGTGGACGATGTGGTCATCAAAAGCAAAGTAAAGGACAACCACTTGTATGATTTGAGAATTGTTTTCGAACGATTAAGACAATTTAATCTTAAGATGAATCCCTTAAAATGCGCCTTCGGCGTCACCTCCAGGAAATTCTTAGGATTCGTTGTCCGACATCGTGGAATCGAAATCGACCCGGAAAAGATTAAAGCCATCTTAGAAATGCCACCTCCCAGAACCTTAAAACAACTACGATCTTTTCAAAGGAAGTTGGCATATTTTCGACGCTTTATCTCAAACCTGTCAGGTAGGTGTCAGCCTTTCTCGGCACTAGTTAAAAAGGACGCCAAATTTATTTGGGAAGAGAAATGCCAGAGGGCCTTCGAGGACATTAAACAATACTTAATGACACCTCCCGTCTTAGCAGCCCCGAGCCTCGTGTAGACCGCCGATACTTTATACCGCGGCTTTAGACGACTCTCTCGAGCCTCGTTAGCCTGTGTCAATGATGAGGGTAAAGAAAATGCTCTTTACTACTTAAGCCGTCGTTCATCGCCGACGGAAATAAGGTATCCCGCAATTGAAAAGCATTGTTTGGCCTCGATCTTCGCCGCTCAAAAGCTCGGGCATTACATGCTTTCTCATAAGGTCAACCTCGATCTCGAAGTTTAATCCATCGCAATACTTCGATGACCCGCCCAACGCTTTCCGGCGGACTTGCCGGATGGTCGATGATATTATTGCAATTCGATATAACTTTCGTGCCTCTCCGTGCCGTAAAGGGACAAGTCTTAGCAGACTTCCTTGCAAAGACACCCTTTGACGGCAGAATCTCCTCTCAATGACGATCCGCGGATGAACAAATAATGAACCTAGAAGACCTTGATGATCGACGTTGGGAATTATATTTCGACGGAGCATCTTCGACGCACAAAGACGAAGAATCGCAAGTGATAGTGCTCGTAAGGCAGGAATCGGCTAATCTTTATAACACCGGAGCGGGGGATGTTAAGATACTCCTACCACTCGACGGAGCCGTGTACAAACAACGAAGCGTAATACGAAGCCCTCATAACGGATCGGAATTAACCATTCAAATCGGGATAACGGACATCAACATCTACGGGGATTCACGGTTAATCATTCAACGTATCGCCGGACAAGATACAGAATTTTAAAACCAAGACTCGAGCAATACTTCCAAGTATGCCATACAAATGTTGGAACGCATTCCGAATGTGACGATCTACAAAATTCCCGTAAAAGAAAATGCTTTAACGAGATGCGCTAGCCCGTCTCGCAAAAGAATTTGCTCGTTTGCAAGATGAATCGATGGAAGTGTCGGCTCATGGACGTCGAGTCCTATCACGGCTCGACATAGACACAATACACAAATTAGAAAAAGAAAAAGAATCAACGGTAACAGAGGACGTAAAAACACGTAAGATCGGCGACAACCATTAATAGATTACTTAGCAAACAGGAAAACTACCGGATGATAGGTCGTTAGCCCATCAGATCAAGAAAAGAACTCTGTCCTACGCATTAATAAACAACACGTTATACAGAAGGTCTTTCGATCAAATGTGGCTAAGGTGCCTAAGCGGGTCCGAGGCCCGTGAAATTGTTAAGGAGATACACTCAGGACTCTGTGGCGCTCACCAGTCGGGTCCGAAAATGAAAATGAAAATTAAAAGACTAGGGTACTACTGGCCCTCGATGATGACCGACTGCATGAAAATCGCCAAGAGCTGTCATCGGTGCCAAGTGCACGAAGTAGTTCCGCACCAACCTCCAAATGTGCTACATCCGACAATTGCGTCGTGGCCATTCGAATGTCGGGGCACGGATATAGTGGGTCCAATGAACCACCATCTTCAAAAGGACATCGCTTCATTCTTGCGGCTACAGATTACTTTTCCAAGTGCAGCAGGCAGGCTCCACTCTAGAGAAGTGAAAGCACATCATGTACTACAATTTTTCAAGAACCAAGTTGTTTACCGTTTCGAGTGCCGCGCGAATCATCTCGGATAATGGGTCGGCATTCGAAGCACACAAATCAACAATTTTGTCGTGAGACACGGAATCGACTCAGCGATATTCAACAATTTACTACCCAAGAGTAAACGGCCTTCGTTGAAGCTTTTAATAAAACTCTCGTTCAAATTTTAAAGAAAATCTTGGACGATAATAAGAGAAATTGGCACGAGAAGTTGTTAGAAGCCTTATGGGCCTACCGGACAACTTTCAGAACTCCTACTCAAGCTACACCTTACGCTCTGGTGTATGGGTCCGAGGCAAGTGTTACCCTTAGAAGTCCAGCTTCCTTCACTCAGGATTGCAGTTGCAAACAAACTCACAACAGAAGAGAACGCCAAATTACGACTCGAAGAATTAGAGAGCCTGGAAGGGAAGAGACTTGCAGCGCAGCAGAATTTAGAACTATACCAAGCTAAGATGGTTCAAGCTCATGACAGACTGGTCCGCCCAAGAACCTTTAAGGTTGGTGACTTAGTTCTCGTTCTCAAAAGACCTATCCTTGCACACCGCAAGATAGGAGGAAAATTTGAACCCACTCGGGAAGGACCGTTTGTGGTCGAGACAAGCCTACTCGGGAGGCTCCTACCAGCCTAGTGAACCGCCAAGGAGAACGACATATGCTTCCGATCAATGGACGATACTTGAAAAAGTATTACGCTACTCGATGTTTCGAAGGAATGAACTTTCCATCCCTAGAAGCACGGGTGAAGTGATTACTTATGACCGGGTCCGAACCCAAAAATAACAAAGATGTGCTAAAATAAATAAAATCCCGATAATAAATTTTTCCTTGTTTTCTTTTCCAAATCAAAATCTCTTTCCCGATCTTATCCCACTTCATTCCCGTTAAGTTTAAAAATATAAGAATAATAAAAAAATGTCTTTAATAAACATTTTCTTAATGTTCTTGTTCTTAGTACGGCCCCCGATCCTTTTCCTTGTCTTTTCGCAGGGAAATGTCGAACGGCGATTGGTCCCGAACTTTAAGAATGGCGTAAGCCTCGCACTCGATGAAAAGAGGGTGAAAGATGGAGCGATAATCGAGATTGACTCGGATTTCGCACCAGCGAGCCTACGAAGACGAGGAAAGTGACCGGGTCCCCGTTGACCGAGAAGAACTGCCCGGACATACAAGGATGAAAGTGGGTGGCCCAAGCCACCAATCCAAGAAGAAGAAAAGAAAGACAAACATCGAAGAAGATAAGAAAATAAAGTCCGTAGTCGCTACAGCGAAGGCGAGCTTGTCGCCGCCGCGCCCACGGAGATTCAAGAAGTTCGAAGAGCTACTCTCACAGCAACGCAACGAAGAAATAAGAATCGCCGTATCCGTAAGATGTTAATAAAACTAGCCGCGGACCGATGCGACGAGACAGTTGCTAATGCCGGACATACACTTCAAGGACACCGGCTCACCGAGAACTCGAAGAAAGGAGGCCAGCTCCTAGGATGACGAAAGAACCGTGGAAATTTCCGGAAGATCGAAGAAAGAAGGCTACCACGCCACCGGATAGAACCACCAATGATGCATGACCTTGTCGTGTAAGCAACCCCGGGGATGTCCCAACAAGCATCATCCCCGAGGAGCCAAGGTATGCAGGAGAACGTGAAGGGATTGAACCGTATATCCCACAATATGTCACTGGGCCTCGCCATCCGCGGATCATTCCGGAATACGAGCCGGAGAGAATGCGAGTGTTGAAAAGAAAACCTTTGAATACTTCGAGAGAATTGGAGGCGGAAGAATCAATATACCTGGAGGGCCTCGAGCTACATACGTACGTATTCTCGCAGTATGAACAAGAAGCAAATCGTGGATTGCATCCAGGATTTGAAAAGAATGGGCCGAGCGGGCCGCCTAAGGGAAAACACATACTCGAACCCCGGAGATGGATGCCGGGGAAAGGAAGAATCACAATACAATGTGGATGTCGTTACAACTTTGCGGAAGACAGAAGGGAAACCCACCGGAATACTCCGTCATGGGCAAGTGGATCCGATGCCATTAGTCATCAAGAGAATGGTAAAGAGATTGATAACATGGAGGGTATCGCCAGCCAGATTGCATACCCAATACCGCATCATCAACATCTACAAACAGGGTGATCGCATACACCCACACATAGATCACCACGACTTTGTCGACCTTCTCGCACGCTCTCTTTCCCGAGCGAGTGTGACATCATGTTCGGATCCGATCTCCGGATAACAGGCCCAGTGTGAGTTCCGAGGGCCGCAGAAGATACCTTTACCGTAGGTTCCGTCATGATACCGAAGGGCAACGGAGCAGATATCGCTAAGCATTGCATACCGTGGGTACCAGTGAAGCGGATCTCGCTACTTTCGGAAGGATGGACGACAGGAAGACACCTTACCATTTCCAGCTCGCACCCGGAGCTAGAGAGCCTCCCGGCCTTACGAGCCGTGAGTTACATGGAAAATATCACACCTCCAATGTACATCCATACGGCATCCTTGCCAAGGATGGCTTGGAAGGTGATGTTATCGACCATGTACCCCACTATTCGTACATGGATTTTTGACGGATGCTTCTTTGGATGGATCGACAAAGATCATACACGATCCGTTTTGAGTTTACATGGATTGTATGAAATATATTCCGCATCAAGATGTATGATGTATATTCTACATGATTGGAATGAAAGTGACCATGTCACATTTTTGGCCTTCACCTCTTTCAGTGCAAATTGATTGGGAAACGCCGTTAAAGTTAAATGAACTTCGAACAAAGAACGAAAAGGAATAAAAAAAGAGAATAAAAGAAAACTTTCCTTAAAAAAAATCTAAAAAAAAAATGAATGAATGACAAACACCAAATTCACATGAACATTAAATAAACGATAAAATAAAATTTGAATCATTAAAAGATAAACAAAATCAACATAAATGTTAAATCAAATTCTCAATCGAATTTCAAATGTGATCTTCCAAATTTCAAATCAAATCTTAAATCAAATTTCAACCGAATTCAAACTCATCCTTCCAAATTTCAAATTCAATCTTTCCAGATTCCAAATCTCTATCAAATCTCAAATTCGATCTTCCAGATCTTAAATCAAATCTCGACCAAATTTCAAATCTCAAATTCGATCTTTCCGGATCTCACATCAAACCTCAATCAAATTCAAACTTTTGGGTCGAGGATTTTACATCCAAGACTCGCACCGCTTTAGGATCCTTTCCCTATTGCACCGAAATACATCAAATTCAAACTTTGGGTCGAGGATTTTACATCCAAGACTCGCATCGCTTTAGGATTCTTTCCCTATCGCACCGAAATACATCAAATTCAAACTTTTGGGTCGAGGATTTTACATCCAAGACCGCATCGCTTTAGGATTCTTTCCCTATCAGCACCGAAATACATCAAATTCAAACTTTTGGGTCGAGGATTTTACATCCAAGACCGCATCGCTTTAGGATTCTTTCCCTATCGCACCGAAATACATCAAATTCAAACTTTCGGGTCGAGGATTTTACATCCAAGACCGCACCGCTTTAGGATTCTTTCCCTATTGCACCGAAATACATCAAATTCAAACTTTTGGGTCGAGGATTTTACATCCAAGACCGCACCGCTTTAGGATTCTTTCCCTATCGCACTAAAATACATCAAATTCAAACTTTTGGGTCGAGGATTTTACATCCAAGTCTCGCACTCGCTTTAGGATTCTTTCCTATCGTACCGAAATACATCAAATTCAAACTTTTGGGTCGAGGATTTTACATCCAAGATCGCACCGCTTTAGGATTCTTTCCCTATCGCATCGAAATACATCAAATTCAAACTTTTGGGTCGAGGATTTTACATCCAAGACCGCATCGCTTTAGGATCCTTTCCCTATCGCACCGAAATACATCAAATTCAAACTTTTGGGTCGAGGATTTTACATCCAAGATCGCACTCGCTTTAGGATTCTTTCCCTATCAGCACCGAAATACATCAAATTCAAACTTTTGGGTCGAGGATTTTACATCCAAGACCGCACCGCTTTAGGATTCTTTCCCTATCTGCACCGAAATACATCAAATTCAAACTCTCGGGTCGAGGATTTCGACATCCAAGATCGCATCGCTTTAGGATCATTTCCCTATCGCAATGAAATACATCAAATTCAAACTTCGAGGTTAGGGATTTTACATCCAATACCGCATTACTCCGAGATCTTTCCTCATTGTAATGATCCAATCCAATCGATTCGATCTTCTTTTGGGGTCGAAGATGTTGCATCTAAAACCTCAAAATTCCAATTTTCATTTCAAATCAAATCCCTTCAAAATTAATCTTAACAAAACTTCAGTCTAAATTGAAACTCCAAATCGAAATCTAAATTCACACATCAAAACTTAGATCGAAACAAAGATTTAAATCGAAATTTCCCCGGATCTTGTGATTTGGAATTCACCTCCTTTTCCTTTCCCCGCCGAGAGTTCGAGAATCTCCAGTCTTAGAGATATACTCGACACTCCCCGACTGAAACTCTTCTACTTCGTCCTAAGTTTGTTACTTGGACATCCGTGTTGGTTTTGTTGATCGCTTCGGTCAACACCAATACGCGCGGTGTGCTCCGTCACTCACCACACCTATTGGGGTCCATTTGTTGACCTCATTTTCGATGAGGTCTTCTTCTTCTCTTAAGACTTTAGGATCTAGCCTTGAGCTTTTCCTTCGACTATCTTAGAGGACTAGAATCGGGTTCCACCATCTAGAATTTTAAACCACTTCTTAACTCCCCGCAAACTCCACAAACTTGATCGTAGACCCCTAATCACCTGTAGGATCGAAATCAAATGCGGAAGTTTAAAAGGATGAGTTCCTATAGACTCTTCGCCTTGAGATCGCCCCGGTGCGGCTCGGTCCGATGAAGGGGCCGACTTACACATACACTACACTTCCATACACCTCCTAAAACACACCCATACCCGACTTGACCTCCTCGACTCATGTAGATGATTCACATGGATGGTCCTTAACCCCTAAGCCTCGCTAAGAGGTTAGGAACAACATAGCTGAATGCCTCAAATGAGTCCCTTCATGGCTCATGTGGGCTTGATATGGCTTCATGGCTCAACCAAAATGATTTTACTCCACTTACATTCACCCAATCTTCAATTTTCCAAATTTTCAATTTTCGACCCCTGGACCCAACACCCGCCAACCTACCCAAAGCCCCGAATACCTCAAATTTCTCAAAAATTTCCAAATCACCCAAAATTCTCCAAAATCATTCCCAAACATTTCCACATCACTCAAACTGATCATCCATAACCAAAAATACCAAAAATTCCAAAAATACCTCCCAATACCCTTCAAATACCCAAAATACCCCTCTTAGCCAAAAAATCCAAAAATTCAGAAAATTCCCAGAAAATTCCAGAAAATCCCAAATATTCCCAATTTCATTTTGTTCAACTACACCATGGGCCAATTTTGTCAATTTACCCCACTTTTATCAAAACCCCCAATTTGACCCATTTTAACCCAAAGTGAACCCAATGTCAAACCTAACCTACCCAATTGACCTAAATTCTGGTCCAATTCAATTCTAAACTTCAATTCAACATCCCCAACACCAATCTAGACCAAATCCAAGCCCAATTTGATTGGCATTGGGATCCAATTTCACTTTTGGCCTTAAAGCCCAATTTGGACCTATGACCCAAACCTAACCCAAACTCACCCAATTCAACTCCAATTAACCCCAAATCTTTTCTAAACCCTCCTTGACATCCCCATAAACAAAACACTAACATGATTTGCCCAAAATTTAGACCCAACCCCCACTCAAATTCAACCCAAAATAAAAAGCCCAATTTTGACCTAAACCTAAACCTAGCCCAAATGAGCCCAAATCCCAAAATCAAAACCTAACCAAAGCCAAAACCTCTTTGAAACACCCCCATAAACATTTCCCAACATTAATTTTACATCAATTTCAACTCTAGCCCAACTTTGGCCCATGGTAGCCCATTTTGGCCCACCTTAGCCTCTTTACCAAAAAGGCCCATATCCAACCCAATTCAAACCCAAATCACCTCAAATTTGTTTCAAACCACTCATGACACATCCCTAAACCAAATTCAACAATTATTTGGCCCAAGCCTTTACCAAAATTTCATCCCAAAATCCATTTTAAAATTCAAAAGCCCACTTTCCTAAACCATTTTAAAAGCTCATCCTTTACCACATCCAAAGGCCCAAAATTGGTCCCAAAGCCCATATGACATTTCCCCTCATCATACTTTCAATTAAACTCAATACCTAAGTCCTAAATTCATCATCAAATCATTCCAAATCAAGTTCCATACAAATTTCCATCAAATTACCAAAAAATTCCTATAATCCATTTTCATGAAATCGACCAAGCTTTCCCCAAGCCAAAGGTGAGCCATGAAGCCATGCATGAGCCACATGCGAGCCATGAGAGCCTCGGACACTCCACCATACCATATTGGGTAGGAAGGAGGGACCCTTTCCTTAATCCCTAAAGCTCATTAGCACTTTAATCATGATTCACCTAAACCTAAATTTAATCCAAATATATTTGACGGAGACTTCTCCATGCCAAACCAACTCGATCCCTTCGATCCCCCACAGCACCCAAAGCCACCTCGAGGGGTGCACCAAGCCCAAATGGGTGAGTTGACCCATTTAGACCCAAAACTAGCCATGCCCCATTCTATTTTGGATCAAGGCCTTTACACTCGGCCATTGCCACTGCTTGCACAAACACCCAGCCCCGACCCACCCGACCCCGAGGGTGACCCCGCCTCGCCGGCCGCCCACCCGGCCGCCGGAAAACACCATGGCCGAGAGCTCACATGTGAGCCAACTTTGGAATTCTCACCCGCCGAGCCGCCCCATCCCCAGCGTGGCCATTGTGGCCGTTCTTCACATGCCGGAGCAACCGATCCCAGCCCTCAACACCCCCCGGGAGAGCCTCCAGCCATGCCTATTTAAACCCCTCACTCTCTCGGCCATGAGAGGTGCTAAAAAACCTTAAGGAAACTCGCCAAAATTGTTCCGTACTACTCCCCATACACAGAGCACTTGATCCCCACCGAAATCCCCCTACCATTTCTTCTCTCGCGAGCTCAATTTCGAGTTGAAATCCAAGCCCAAAACCAGGACACTTCTCCACAGAGGATCAATCCTCAAATTGATTGGTCCTACACCTTCACTCGGACCAAGAGAAGGTGTCCACCAAGAAAAGCCCCATCTCCGGGCCACCCGCTTGTTCCGGACTCCAAAGGTTGTGATCGGCCTCGGTGGAAATCACACCTAGGCAATTCACCACATCGCCGTGCTTCATCCCTAGCCTCCTGCAGCCTCCAACGAACGCGCCGAGCATCTCCGATCGAGGCTTCACCTCTCGCAGCTAAGGTATGAGCTAATTCTTCATCCCGAGCTTCCGGAGATTCTCCATTTCAAATGCTTTAATTTCAATGCATGATAACCGTATGGATGTGTTCGTCTTCTCAAGACGAATCCATGAGAGCATAAGAACACGAAAATCCATCGAGTATCGAGCGAGATCTTTGGGATTTAGTGTGGACGGCTCTCGGGTGAGGACGCTCGGGAACGATGAACGGATGTCGTCCATTCAATACACGCGCGGACGGACGGCTCGGATGGCGTCGGACCGGAAGATGGTACGCGAACCGCGGGGCCCGGCCGCCGACTCAAGCGGCGGCGTCGAATGGGAGCACGACGCGTGTGCATTCGGAGATGCCGAGGATGACGCGGCGTCGACTCGGATAAATAGAAAATTAGGGGTATTTTCTATTTATTTAATTCCTTAAACTTGGAAAATTCATAACTTTGTGTAGGAAAATCAGAAAAATAAAATAAAAATACCCTCTCGCTCGCTGAACAGAGGAGAATAATGTAGAAAAGAAATCATTTAATTTCATCAAGTATTTTATTTTTTATAATTTATTTACTCTCTGCATACATTTAATTCTCCATGTATGAATACAATTCACCATGGCATGAGACCATAGGGCTTTTGAAGCCTCTGAATTCGGGAACATTCCCTGAATTTTCCAAAGTCGCAGGTCATCCCTATGAAAAGTTATTTATTTTTCAAATGCATGTTGCTCGTTTTGAGTATTTTAATTCCAAAAATTAGCATGTTGTGAAATAAATTCTAGGAAAATTTGGTGATGTTCCTTACGACCAGAGAACCCTAGGAAAAATAGGACTTGGATTAATTCACTTAAGATAACCCTAATCGGCTTAAACATCCAAAATAGACCCCTAATTAATTAGAGTTAACCACACATCAAATTGACTTGAAATCAATTCTCCACTGACCTTTAGGATCGGAGGAACCCACCATAAAAATTTGAAGTCAATCGAACTTGGTTTGCCTCTACTAAATGGGTTGATTAAGCCATTTAGTCATTTTAAACTTTAAAAATCCATAAATTTCAAAATATCTTTCAAAAATTCACCAAATTGGTTTTGGAGCCTCTCTGATATCAGGGGAATTTAAGAAAATTAAAATTTCAATTTTCTAAAAAGTTGATTTTTAATATTATTTTAATATTTTTAATAATTAAAAAATAATAAAAATCACAAAAATAATAAAATTCACCAAAATGTCACATTTTGAATTTTAATCACCTAGGAACAAACCCCATATTTTTCTCAGGCCTATTTGGTGAGATATTAATTTTTAAAGCTCTAGGGTAATTTTAAAATTAAAAAATGTATTTTCTAGCATTTTCACCAAAATAATTATAATAAATCAAAGAAAAATCAGAAAATTGTAAAATTTGGTTCTCTGGAATCCTTGATATCAGAGAGAATTTTAAAAATTATGAAATTCATTTTTCAACTTATATTCTATTTTTAAATTAATTAATACTCCAGAAATTAAAATAATTCTAATAAATAAAATATAATTAAAAAAATCACAAAATTTGGTCCAAGTGGTCCTCTGGTCATTAGGAATGTCCCATAATTTTCTTAAGGACAGAAACTTTCCCTTGGTCATGTTATTAAATTTTCCTTGGAAATCTCTATTTTCTACCAAAAATAATTATATAAATAAATTAAATACAGAAAAATCACATTTTCTCCTCTCATGTTTTTATTGACATATGAGTGAAGTCACATAAAAATTTCAAGTTCATTTGAGTTCAATATAGTGAGTTATGAAATTATTAAGCTTAAAGGGTAAAGTGGTAATTAAATTTTTTTTAATCCTTAATTAAAACTTTAGGTTTAATAAAAAATTAACAAGTAAAATATTTGATCCTAATCTGATTTGGATGATTGAAATTTAATAATTGAAGGGTAGAAACCCATTAAGCAATTTAAAATGAATAAACTTTAATTAAATAATTGATTAAATGTGGAAGAATAATAAAATTGGAATTATTAAAATAGGGATATTATTAGGAAGAGATTTATTCTTTAATTTAAAAATCCCTAAATTAATCATTTCATTAATGTTTAATTCCTAATTAAAATGATAATTCAAATTTAAAACATTAAAAGACTTAATCATTAAACTAAAATTAAATTATTGAACTCTTTTAAAATTTTAATTAAAATTAAAATGAATAAAATTAAATTAAATTAAAAATTAAATTAAATCAAATTAAATCAAATTAAAAATTAAATTAAAAATTAAATTAAATTAAAAATTAAATTAAATTAAAAATTAAATTAAATTAAATAAATTCAATTAAAATTAAATTAAATTAAATCAAATTAAATAAAAAAAATTATTAATTAAATTAAATTAATTTAATTTAATGTAACATCAAATCAAACTAAATTGAATTAAATTGAATTAAATTAAATTAAATTAAATTAAATTATATTATATTATATTAAATTAAATTAAATTAAATTAAATTAAATTAAATTAAAAGTAAATTAAATTAAATTAAATTAAATTAAATTAAATTAAACTAAATCATATTACATTAAATTAACTTAAGTTAAATTAATTTAAATTAAACCACATTACATTAAATTAAGTTAAATTAAATTAAACTAAATTAAATATAAAGACATGAAGAATTCAAAAATAAATCTAAGATAACTTGAACACTATTCCAAACTTAAATCATTAATTTGAACTTAAATTTGAATCACAAATCATTAAATATCATTTTGCCCTTAGGAGCTTTTACTATTGTAACTCCTAAATGGAGTGTTAAATGAAATGTTACTTCACTTATAGGACATTCAAATATCCTAGTTCACTGAGCAAGTTAACAAAACTTGAAAACCTCGGACGATCGATTCATTTACATAATTAAATTCTCTTGGACTTAAAACAATCCTAGAAATATTGAAAAGATGTTTAAGATTCTTCTTAAGCACTTCCTCAATATGATAGGATATTTATAAGAACAATCGAACTTAATTGTTCTTTGATGAAGAAAATCGTCTTCAAACCAAAAACACAAGGAACCTAGACGTCATAGGAAATGACTAGCTATAGGATTAGGAATTTGGTAGAAAACCATAACCCTTACCTTAGCTTTACCTAGGAAGTTGCTTAAATATTCTAACTGTGTTTTAAGTGCAGCTTAGGATGACGGGAAGACCCTCCAGGTACGCTTTTATTTTATTGCGATTTACTTTACGGTAATTTATTTAATCGCATCGCACTTATTTTTTCTTGCATGATAAACAACAAGTTGCATGAAAACCTACACCTTTAGGACTAAACCAAAATCGAAACCCATAACTAAATTAAAAGACACTACAAGATAAAATTCACCGCCACAACATTCAAAATATAAAACAACTCAAAATTTAATCACAAACAAAACCACAAAACTACAACTACAACTAAATTAAAACGTCCCGTTGGATGATCGGGAATACCTCGGATGATGTAACCTACATGTTGCTAACGGGATTTCCCACGGCCTAAATGAAAGTGTGGAACTCATTCAACTGAGTTTAGCAAATTCATCCGGACTAAGTGAATCCGATAAAAATAATGATGCCGAAGGATGGAACCGTGGGATCTTAACCGGTGTTGTTATAATCAACTTTAAGATTTGTTTTAATTAAAACACAAAAAACACTTGGAAATTAAGACTTCTCTAAACCAAAACACTTTTCTCATCCCCCGATTTATAATTTCTAAAACTAAACCTCCGCAACAACAAGGAGCTCGGAGCATGGTGGGCAAGCACGGCCATCGTCGTCAAGAAAACTTGAACCTACTTCAACGAAAACTTTCCTAGAATTAAACAACAAAGCCATAGGACTTCGAGGTAGTTCGCCTAGTGCAACATAAATCCTCAACTCTTCGTTAGGCATTTGCATTGCAAATTAAGCCCTAACTCGGTCTTAGGACTCCGAGGTAGTCGTCCGATACGATATAAACCCTCACATCTTCGAGGCTATTTCGTATGATTTTATCATACGAATATAAGTCCTAATTAATTAAAATTGGCAGGATCAAAATACTAAATAAACATTAGGACCTTCCTAAATCCAAGCCAAACAATAGGATAGTCGGAGATTATCGAAGTTCACTTCGAATCCGTAATTTCTCCTACTTTTCTTCCTTTCGAATTCCCAAAATAAAATGTTCCAAACTCGATCCATTCCCTATCGAGATTCAAAAAATTCAATTCTTTGAAAACTTAAACTTTGAAATTCTTGAGAGCGGAATTATTGATTATTATCGAGAGTTTTCTTAGGTGATTCCCGTCACTTAAGATGTAATTAACTATAGGGGCTTGCCCTTATAGGAATTTTAAAGAACCTGAGTAATATAAACCTTGTTTAATGTTTTCATATTAAGCAGGGGAATTTGTCGGCTTATAAAATTGGTTCGCAGACCAAACGGATGTCACAAATCTTCTAGTTTATTTAACCGAGCCCCACCATCAAGCAGTGTGTTTATTGCGAATTGCCGACAGGCACGAAGAGGAATGAAAGTTATTGCGAATTGCAATAGTATCATTGACCACCTGGTAAGTCCGCTGGAAAGTGTTGGACGGGTCATCAAATATTGCAACGGATTAACTTTCGAGATAAGGTTGACCTTATGAGAGAGCATGTAATGCCCGAGTTTCGTCCGACGAAGATCGGGCCAAACAATGCTTCTCAATTGGAGGATACTTTACTTCCATCGGAATCAAATGACGGCTTAAGTAGTAGAGAGCATTTTCTTTTCCCTCATCATTGACTTGGGCTAGCAGGGCTCCATGGGAGTCGTCTAGAGCCTTGATATAAAGTATCAACGGTCTACCTGAGACTGGGGCTGCTAAGACAGGAGGTGTCATTAAATATTGCTTAATTTCCTCGAAGGCCCGTTGGCATTTCTATTTCCAAACGAATTTGGCGTCCTTCTTAACTAATGCCGAGAAGGGCTGACACCTACCTGAAAAGTTCGAAATAAAGCATCGAAGATATGCCAGCTTCCCTTGAAAGGATCGTAGCTGTTTTAAGGTTTTCGTAGGCGGCATTTCTAAGATAGCTTTAATCTTTTCCGGATCTATTTCTATTCCGCGATGTCGAACAACAAATCCTAAGAATTTCCCGGAGATGACACCGAAGGCGCATTTTAAGGGATTCATCTTAAGGTTGTATTACCTCAGTCGCTCAAAAACAATTCTCAAATCATACAGGTGATCTTCCTTCAGTTTGCTTTTGATGACCACATCATCCACGTAGCATTCGGCTTGGTTGTGAATGAGATCATCAAAAATCTTTGTCATTGCTCTTTGGTATGTTGCTCCTACGTTCTTTAGTCCGAATGAAATTACTGTGTAGCAATACACTCCGATTGGTGTTCTGAATGTCGTGAGCTTTTCGTCTTCTGGTGCCATCTTTATCTGGTTGTATCCTGAAGATCCATCCATGAAAGAGAATATTTCATGTGTCAAAGCGATGTCGGTCATTAACTATGGAATTGGTAGTGGAAATTCATCCTTCGGACATGCTTTGTTCAAGTCTCTGAAATCCACGCAGACTCTGATCTGACCATTCTTCTTCCTGACTGGTACCACATTGGCTAGCCAAGTAGGGTATTGTTCCTCGCGGATAAATTTAGTGTCGATTAGCTTCTTAACTTCGGCTATTACTTGTTGTTCAATTTCCAAACGCATTCTTCTGGAAGCTTGTCTGACTGGAACGAAAGTAGGATCCACTCCTAGTCTGTGAACTGCGACTTCTGGAGCTAATCCTGGCATTTCATCGTAACTCCAAGCAAAACAGTCCTTGAATTCCATTAATAGCTTGATCATTTCCTCGGAATCTTCTTTATTGAGTTAGGAGCTAACAAAGGTCGGTCTCAGGCTTTTCACTTAGTACCTAAGTTAACTTCCGTTAACTCATCTATTGTAGATTTGATTTCTTCTTCGAACTCTGGTGGAGCATCTCCAATTTGCAGATCTTCAATCTCTTCTATAGTTTCCAAGCAGTCTTCATTAGGTTCGCAAGTGACAACCAAACAAAATTCCGTATCGTCAACTGAACCTACCGTGCCGAATCCGAGACCATGTTTTTAATTGGGAGGCCGACCAACATTATTCCATAATTTTTCGAAGTGTTGTGATCGGCCTTTTGTCCATTGTCGAGGTAAGACACCATGCTGAATTAAATTTTGAACACAGGGAGAGTACCACTCAAAAGGTAATTCCATTAATTCAGAAGAAGTAACATCTTCAAATTGTACATTGTTTTCAGTATTGGAAGAAGAAGTGCCACTGTAAAATTTGATTGGCTTTGCACCGTCGCTATGTACTTCTTTGACCACCATACCCTCGATCTTATTAGATCGGATCGGGGTCGTGGTCATAGTGTGTACATAGTGATTAATCTTCTCGTACATCGATTTGTATTCTTCATTCTTCTCATCTTCGAGAGAAATCTTGAATTGTGGTTTCTTCCGGTTTATTGTAGTCGCTTCTTTCTTGATTTCCTCTTCTTCCTCGTAGCCGCTTTCCCAATCAACGTTGATCATCGGCTTTTTCCGTCCAACTATCCCGAGTGTCTCTTCCACGACCTCGTCCCCGGCCTCGACCTCGGATGCGAGTTCCGGAGAAACCTTCACCATCTTGTCGTAAGGGAGTGGTGAGTGACTGTTGGACTAGAACTTCAGGTTCTTCATTGTCTCGAATTTCTTTTGCTTCATTTGGCACGGTGTTTCTGAAGAAGATTGGGAGGTGCGTAATAAGCTGCATCTTCATGGATTCCAATCTCATGTACGGAGAAAGGTTGCAAATCACCTTTAATGCACTGTTCTCCTCCTTCGTAGTATTTTATGCACTGATGCAGAGACGATGGTACCATCCGATTTTCATGGATCCACGGTCGGCCCAGGTAGAGCGTTGAACGATGTCTCAGAGTCAATTATGTGGAATTTTGCGGTTGTCTTTGCTAAGTCACCGGTCTTCATCAACAGTGTAATTGATCCAAGGGCTCTTTCTTCTTTCTGTTTGAATCCTCTTAGTAACATCTTGTCCGCTTCAAGCTCGCGAGCATCAATTTCCAAGTATGCTAGCGTCCGAAGGTTCATTATGTTGATTGATGCTCCTGGATCCACCAATACTCTGGAGAGCGTAAACTTTCTGATTGTGACTGAAATGTACAACGGTCGGTTGTGATCGGCTGTCCCAAGTAGTAGATCATTGTCCGTGAAGGTAACACCTCGCTGTTCCTTTAACGAGCAAACCACGTCTAAGGATTCTCCGGCCATCTGAGCTAAACAACTCTCTGGATCAAGTAAGGCCTTGATCAGAGCTTCTCTCATCTCTTTTGATAAGATGAGAGCGTCGTAGATGCTCAGTTTGGCTGGTAGTTTCCTAAGATGGGCTAGCACGTTATAGTCCACTTTGTTACCATGTGTCTCAGTTTCTTCCCGAATGGACAATTCTTCTGCTGGGTTGATTCTTCCCGAACAACCACCTGCTTTCCTTTGTCTTTTGGACCCATTCTCGGAGGTAGAACCTTTCCGCTCCTTAAGTTGACTTCTGTGATTTCTTCTGAATCTAGTACTGAGTTTACAGGTGTCTCCTTTTGAATCGGCATAACAGGTTCTTTTGGAGTCGCTTTGAAATCTGAAAGCTCTAACTCTATTGTGATTAGAGTTCCTTGGAATTCACAAATAGATTCATTGCTTGTTGAACTTTCATAGCCTTCTTGGTGAATGTCTTCTTTGTCATCGTGATTGTCGAGGTTGTGTATGATTTGAGAATTGTTATTGGTATCGAAATCGAGATCCGGATTAGATTGGTTGTCGTTAGTTACGTAATCGTTAGAAACAGTCAAAACGTAGCCAACGCCATAACTCTTATCATTATAAGATCCCGCCGGAGCGAGCAAATAATCATACGAGTCGGAGGTTCGTGGAATTTTTCCCCCGAATCGGAAACAACCATCCTAGGATAAGCAGCCCCTAGTCTAGCCTTAGGAGCCTCGGTCCTTTCTTCTTCTACGATCTCCTTCTTTTCTATGATCTTTTCTTTCTGGGGCGGTTCTTTAATTGCAAGCGACAACACCGGCTTGACAGGTTTCAAACTCTGAGTTGAAGCATGCGCCGAAGCGGTTTGGATGCGATCCAAAATTTTCTTCGATGACTTCATCCAAGCGGTACTCCATCCATCATCGGTCGTGTAAGGGTCTATCGGAACAATGGGATCCGTTGAAATAACATTGATGAGAACCTCCTTTCTGGGGTTCTTTCATGTATTCCTTTGGGATCGTTATGTTCCCCTTTCGGAGATTGTTGTCAAGCCAACTTTTGAAGGTGATGCAATCCTCTATCTTATGTCCAAGCATCTGGTGGTAAGGGCAGTAGTTGGGATGGTCTTTCTTGTTGACTTCTTCTGGCTTCCTAGGTTCTGGCAGTCAAAAATCAGAAGTCTTCATCAAACTCGCGGAACATCTTTGGCACTGCCTCATTCTTGAATGGATACTCTCTATTTATAAGCTCCTTTAACGTGCGCTGTGGGTGAGGCGGTTGCTCATATTGTTGAGTTGACCGATAACCGGGTCGAGGTTGTTGGTAGTTCTACCGAGGTTGTTGATAGCCGGGCCGCGCCTGTTCCGCCTGTATTTGCATTGGCTGCTTGCCCTTATCGACTGCCGCGACGATCCCGGATTTCTTTTCAAATGTCTTCACAGGCTTCTGTTTGTCTGTTTTGTCGACGACACTTAGTTTCTTTGCTTCCTCTTGCAAGCTTCCGGCCTTGCTTAATAACTTCTCGAAAGTCTTAATTGTGAATCCCTTAAGGAGGAGTGCTATCGGGCCGTGAATGCTTTTAAGCAAGATACCGACTGCATGCTGCTCTTGTAGCTGTGGCTCACACTTCATGCTTAGATTTCTCCATCAAAATATGTAGTCCACTAAAGTTTCGTTCGGTTTCTGTTTCTCTACCACTAAGTCACCGATGGTGATATGGTGCTGAGCTCCGGCAAACCGTTTCACGAAAAGGTTTTCTAATTCTGAAAATGTCTTTACCGAACCGTTCGGTAACTCTGCGTACCAATCGAAGGAGATCCCTGATAGGTTGCTGATGAATTGTCGGAAGAGTAAGGCGTCACTCCCACCGGCGTTGCAACAACTAGCACGAAAATGTGCAACATGCTGTCGAGGGTTTCCGGTACCATCGAAAGTCTTGAACAGAGGTGGTACGAAGCCTTTTGGTTATTGCACCGCATCAAATTCTTCGGGGTAAGGTCTACCCGTCCGAATAGATGCTCTGCTCTTAGATCGTGCTAAGGCTTCTCGCACCTCGCCGTTCCACCATGTTCCGGATGTCCTTCTCCGAATCATATTCGGGTAGAATCTTTCTTCGACTGATTGTCTCCATTAACGGATGTAATCTCTTTTCCTCCGTCCGTAATATGAATAACTTCCGGAGGCGTTTCTCTGTGGGGTTGAGCTCGACTCGAAGAGTGGCTAGGGCCGCAGCCATCTCTTCCATCCTTTTTGCCATTTGAGAGATTGTATCATCCTTTTCTCGAATTTGTGCTCTTAATGCTTCCGGTTCATCTCTCTCCGCGGCTACCGGGGCACCTTGCCAAGCTGACGATGCTCGTGTTTCAACCATGTTGATCTCCACATATTCGCCATCCATGAACTACGACGAGTCAATTTCATCTCCAAACTTTTCTTCTCTTTCTCTTGCTAATCGTTGAATGTCGGTTCTTAGCTTTTCCATAGCGTCCTCCAATGGTCTTTTTCGTGTTGTTTCGCAGTTATCATGCGATGGTTGTTGGGTTTCCTTCTTGGGAGTCCCCTTCATTGCGCTGGCGCTCTCTTCGGACTCGAGTCTCCTAACAAGACATTCCTTTTCAGGTCATTGTTTTGGTCTCAATTGGCCAGTAGTATGACGCCATACCATCCTTCTAGCAGCAGAAGGTCTAGGACCGGATGGTCTGTCGGCTGAATGCTGGAAGGTGGTATCCTCCCTGATCTGTAAACTTGAAACAACAACATGTGGACTAGCCTTCATCTTCTTATTCAACTTTTCTGTGGCGATAACGGGTTCTACTTGCGGCCCAAGACGGGACCTGGCCGGCACCCGCCCTATTCTTCTTAAAATCTCTGATACAAGACATTTCTCTTTCTTTGCTAACTTCTCTATCACAGTCTGCAGTCGGGCAAATGGTGCAACCCTAGCACTTTTCCTTCGGCTGTCGCTATAGTATGCGGGTCGAGGTAATGTGGAAGCAATCCTGCGGACATTTTCCTCGTCAGCTGCGGTGGAAAGAAGATGGAATCTACTTCCTTCCAAAAGTGGTGTATACTCAGGAAATGGTATGTACTCAGGTAGTGGTGTGTACTCAGGGATCTCTTCTAAGAAAGCGACTTTAGCAGCTTTAGCCTTTTTGGCAATCTTTCTACTCCTGTTTCTCCTCTGAGTCCGTGTTAGGGGTGAAACCCTCGAGCTGGACCCAATTTCGAAAACAGAAGGTCTCACGCGGAGATCTGTACCCTCCACGGTAACATGCTCATTACAAATTTGAATTTCCTTCCCCTTAAGTTTGGTGGAAGCCGGGGTAGGTGCAGAGACGACTAGACCAGTGGGGGTAGAGATAACAGTCCTCCTATGGACAGTAGTATTCCTCTCAGCTAGAACCCTTTGCAGGGGAGGGAACTCTTGAGTTGACTTGAGGTTGAATTCGATCAAAGGTCATTCAGTTTCAGATACTTTGTCTGTAAGTGTGAAAAGGGTAACGTCAGTGATCTTGACATTTGTGTTCTCGAATCCTTGTCCAAACGGGATGATCCCATTGTCGGGCGCCTCATCCTTGTAAACAGGTGAAGTCCGATCCATCGGTGAAGGAGAAAATCGGCTTTGGGGCAGACATCTTCTGCAAGGTAGATTCTGATTGTCAGTCCCAAATTATGCTTCTTCTCATTAGGACGAAAAGAAAGGAATCGAGAACACATTTTTGTTCATTTATTTATAAAAATGAGTTATTTGTTAAAAGAGTCATTCATTAGAGGGTTTGTTTATTAAGAACGGAATGCTCAAAGGCGTAGAGAAGGTAAGGAATCGATTCAGAATTGGAAAAGAAGAGAAAGTCTTATGCAGGACTTCTCGACTCGAAAGAGCGCTCCTAAACTGACACCTATTGGGGGTCCACCCCACCTGAGAAAAGAGGTAAAAGGATCTCGGAACCTCTCCGTTTAGGGGTGTTTAAACAGTGGCTCCTAAATCCAAGAGGAGTTGGCTATACTCGTTCAAGACACAAATGAACGGGGTATTCCAACGGAAGAATGGTAGTTTTGGCCCACTAGGGGCATGGGCTCACTACCGATTTATGAAGCAAAACCTTCTGATTAAAATGGAGAGAGGAACTTGTCCCCAGCGGAGTCGCCAAAAGTTGTCGGTATATTTTTAGGTTGTGTGTTTTGCAAAGGGGTCGCCTACAGAAATTGTCGGCGAATTTTTATATTTTAAATTTAATTTAAATATATATATAATTTAGAAAGTATTATTTGATTTTGAAAATAATTTTGAGTTTCAAAATTTTAAGATATGAAATTAAACCGATCTCACATCCCAAATAGTTTATATAAACGAGCACCGCACCACAAACCGTATATCTATCCCGAAGAATAGACACACTGCCTGATGATGGGGCTCGATTAAATAAACCGGGAGATTTGTGACATCCGTTTGGTCCGCGAACCAATTTTATAAGCCGACAAGTTCCCCGCTTAATATAAAGGAATTAAGCAGTGGTTTATATTACTCGGGTTCTTAAAGTTCCCTATAAGGGCAAGCCCCTATAGTTAATTACATCTTAAATGACGGGAATCACTTAAGAAAACTCTCGATAATGATTAGTGGTTTTGCTCTCAAGAACTTCAAAGTTTATGGTTTTCAAATAATTGGATTTTGGAAATTTCAATTGGGAATGGATCAAATTTGGAACAGTTTATTTTAGGAGTCCAAAGGAAGAAAAGAAGGAGAAGTTGAGGATCCAAGAGGAATCTTGGCAACTTCCCGACTATCCTATTGTTTGGCTTCAATTTGGGCAAATCCTAATATTATCTGATAGTTCAATCTTGCCAATTTTAGTTAATTAGGACTTATATTCGTATGACATAATCATACAATCAGCCTCGAAGATGTGAGGGTTTATGTCGTACCAAACGACTACCTCGGAGTCCTAAGACCGGTTAGGGCTTAATTTACATGACATGATCATGCAAATGCCTAACGAAGAGTTGAGGATTTATGTTGTACTAGGCAAACCACCTCGAAGTCCTATGGCTTGGTTAATTACTTCTAAAAAAGTTTAGTTGATGTAGATCCGAGTTTTGCTGATGACGATGGCCTTGCTGCCCACCATCCTCCGAGCTCCTTGTTGTTGCAGAGGTTTAGTTTTAGAAGTCATAAATCGTGAGATGAGAGAAGTGTTTTGGTTTAGAGAGAATCTTAAAATCTAAGTGTTTTTTTTAATATTTTAATTAAAACAAATCTTAAAGTTTGATTAAACGAACCGATTAAGATCCCACGGTTCCGTCATCCCGACACCGTTATTTTCATCGAATTCACTTAGTCCGTATGAATTTGCTAAACTCAACTGAATGAGTTCCACACTTTCATTTAGACCGTGGGAAATCCCGTTAGCAACACGTGGGTTACATCATCCGAGGTATTCCCGATCATTCAAGGAGACGTTTTAATTTAGTTGCAAATATAGTTTTGTGTTCTGTTTGTGATTAAATTTTGAGTTGTTTTATATTTTGAAATGTTGTGGCGGTGAATTTTATCTTGCAGTGATTTTTAATTTAGTTTTGGTTTCAGTTTAGGGACTATCCTAAAGGTTTTGGTTTTCATGCAACAGTTGTCTATCATGCAAGAAAAGTAAAGTGCATTTGCAATAAAATAAAAGCGTACCTGGAGGGTCTTCCCGTCATCCCAAGCTGCACTTAAAATTCATGTTAAGGCATTTAAATATTCTAACAAGTACCTAGGTAAAGCTAAGGGAAAGGTTTTGGTTGTCTACCAAAGTCCTAATCCTATAGCTAGTCATCTCCTATGACGTCTAGGTTCTCGTATTTTCGTTTAAGGACGATTTTCTTCATCAAAGAACAATTAAGTTCAATTGTTCTTATAAATATCCTATCATATTGAGGAAGTGCTTAAGACGAGTCTTAAACATCTTTTCAACACCTAAAGGATTGTTTTAAGTCCAAGAGAATTTAATTATATAAGTGAATTAATCATCCAGGAGTTTAAGTTTTGTTATATTGCTCAGTGAATTAGGACATTCGAATACCCTATAAGTGAAGTAACACTTCACTTAATACTCCGTTTAGGAGTTATGACAACAAGAGCTTTTGAGGGCAAATTGATGTTTAAGTGATTTGTGATTTAATTTAATTTTAATTAATGGGTTTAAGTTTGGAATAGTGTTCAAGTTGTTTTTAGACCTATTTTAAATTCTTTATGTCTTAGGTGATGTTATATTTAATTTAATTTAATTTAATTTAAGTTAATTTAATTTAATTTGGATTAATTTTAATTTTAATTAAATTTAAATTTTATTTTAATTTGATTTTATTTTTAATTTAATTTAATTTAATTTAATATGTTTTAATTTAATTTAATTTAGTTTAATTTAATTCAATTTATTTTAATTTAATTTAATTTAATTTTAATTTTAATTTTAATTTAATTTTAATTTTAATTTAATATTTTATTTTTTGTGTTTTAAAGATTATTTAATTTAATTGTTAAAGTATTAATTTGATTGAAATTGTGGAAGGTTTTAATTTAAATGTTTTAATTTTAATTTAATTTAATGATTAAGTCTTTTAGTATTTTAAATCTTGAGTTTGGATTATCATTTTAATTGGGAATTAAATATTATTGACGTGATTAATTTAGGGATTCTTAAATTAAAGAACAAATGTCTTCTTAATAATATCCCTATTTTAATAATTTCAATTTTATTAATCTTCCAAATTTCATTAATTAAATGATTAAAGTTTACTCTAATTAATCTTAAAAATGATTGATGGGTCTCTATGCTTTAATTATTTAAAATTCAATCATCCAAATCAGATTAGGATCAAATATTGTACTCTCTCATTTTATTAAGCCTAAAGTTTTAATTAAAGGTTAAAATTTTAATTACCATTTTGCCCTTCAAGCTTAATAATTCCATAACTCACTAAACTGAGGTTAATGAATTTGAAATTTTTATGTGGCTTCACTCACATGTCAATTAAGACATTAGAGGAGCAAAATGTGATTTTTCTGTATTTAATTTATTTATATAATTATTTTTTGTAGAAAATAGGGATTTCCAAGGAAAATTCAATAAGATGACCAAGGGAAATTTTCTGTCCTTAAGAAAATTATGGGGCACTCTTAATAACCAGAGGACCATTTGGACTGAATTTGGTGATTTTTTGAATTATATTTTATTTATTAGAATTATTTTAATTTTGGAGTATTAATTAATTTTGAAATAAAATTAAAGTTGAAAAATGGATTTTATATTTTTCTTAAGTCTCTCTGACCTCAAGGAGTCTAGAGAAATGAATTTTATATTTTTCTGATTTTTCTTTGATTTATTAGAATTATTTTGGTGAGAAGGTTGGAAAAATACATTTTTTTTAATATTAAAAATTACATTAAGCCTTTAAAATTCAATATCTTACCCTAGGAGCTTAAGAAAAATATTTGGTTTATTCCTAAATTATTAGAATTCAAAATGTGATATTTTGGTGATTTTTAATATTTTTATAATTTTTATTATTTTTTAATTATTAAAAATATTAAAATAATGATAAAAATAAACTTTTTTAGAAAATTACAATTTTAATTTTCCTAAGTTCCTCTGATATCAGAGAGGCTCCAAAACCATTTTTGTGAATTTTTGAAAAGTATTTTGTGAGTAATGAATTTTTAAAGTTTAATTTTACCCATTTTTGCTTAAGAGGCTTAATCAACCCATTTGGTGGGGTTAACCAAGTCCAATTGGTTTCAAATTTTTATGTGGTGTTCTCCTATCCCTAGAGGACAGTGAAGAATTGTTTCTAAGTTAATTTGATGAATGGTTACCCCTAATTAATTAAAGTTCAATTTTGGGTATTTAGGCCAATTAGGGTTGTTCAAAGTGAATTAACTCAAAACTTATTTTTCCTAAGTCCCTCTGATCACAAGAAACATCACCAAATTTTCCTAGAATTTATTTCTTAACATGCTAATTATTGGAATTAAAATACTCAAAACAGTAACATGAACTTGAAAAATCAATAACTTTTCATAGGGATGGCCTCTGACCTTGGAAAATTCAGGGAATGTTCCCAAGTTCAGAGGCTTCAAAAGCCCTATAGTCTCATGCCATGGTGAATTTCCTATATGCATGGAGAATTAAAACAATGCAGAGAGTAAATAAATCATTAAAAATAACATACTTGATGAAATTACTTGATTTCTTTTCGACATTATTCTCCTCTATTCACTGAGCAAGAGAGTATTTTTATTTTATTTTTAGGATTTTTCTACACAAAGTTATGAAATTTTGAAGTTTTGGGTATTTAATAAATAAGAAAAATCCCTATTTTCCTACTTATCCACGCGGCGCCGCGTCAACCTCGGCAGCTCCGAAGCTCCACGCGTTGTCTCCTGATTTGGCGCTGCCATCTGACTGGGATGCGACGCGACCCGCGGTTCATGTCCAGTTGCTCCGTCCGGCGCGATCCTGGCCGTCCGCTCGATACACACGCAATCCGATGGCTCCTGGTCGTCGTCTACGACTGGTGTGAACCCGTGACCGTCAACCTTCTAACCCTAATTTCTCACTCGATTCTCAACGGATTTTCATGTTCTTATGCTCTATGGATTCGCCTTGAAGAGACGAACACATCCATACGGTAAACATGCATTGAAATTGATTCAAATTAAATGGAGAATCTCTGTAAGCTAGGGAAGAAGAGTGAGTCCATACCTTTGCTCAGAGAAGTGAAGCTTCGATCTGAGAGTTGTGTCACCTTCGATTGGGTCCAAGCAAGCTCCAGATGAAGTCCCATGGCCTGGTGAATTTTCTAGGTATGATTTCGACCACAGCCGATCACAAAGCTTGGAGGCTGGGAGCAATGGCTGGCCTGGTGAGGGGGCTTTTGCTGGGAAACTTCTCCTCTTAGTCTGGTGAAGGTGTAGGACCAATCAATTTGTTGATTGGCTCACTGTGGTGAAGTGTCCTGGTTTTGAGCTTGGATTTCAACTCTGAAATTAAGCTCACAGAGGGGAAATGGCAGGGGGATTTCAGTGGGGATCAAGTTCTCTATGTGTAGAGAGTGGTCTGGGATGATTTTGGCAGGGTTTCAGTAAGTTTTGGTTTAGCACCTCTCATGGCCGAGAGGAGGTGGTGTTTAAATAGGCATGGCTGGAGGGCTTCCCATGGGGCTCAAGGCCGGATCGACTGCTCTCGGTGAGGAGAAGAAGAGTTATGCTGTCCATTTGGGTTGAGACAAGTCCGCAAGGGAGAATTGAATTTTTCGGCTCACATGGGGCTTTCGGCCATGGTGTTTTCCGGCGACTCGGTGGCCGGCCGGCTGTGCACCGGTCACCATCTTTACCAGTGGGGTCGTGGGTCGGCAATGGTGCAATCAATCGGAGTTTGACATGTGTAAAGGGGCTGAATTGAAATGGAATGGGGAGAGGCTCATTTTGGGTTCAATTTGGTCAACCCATGTATTTGGGCTTGGTTCACCTTCCCATGGTCCGATTTTGGGCCGTGGGGATCGATTGAGTCACTCGCCATGGAGTGGTGAAGTCTCCATCCATGGTGAGGTGGCTAAACTTGGTTTAGTGTGCGACATGGTCATGGTTAAAAAGGCTTAATGAAGGATTAGGAAAGGGGGCCCTCCTTTTGCCATTAATGGCTTGGTCACATGTCAAACCTTCCATGGCTTCATATGGCTTGTAAATGGCTTGCTCATGGCTCCATGTGGCTTGGGACAAAGCATGGTCATTTACATGAAAGAAGGTTTTGAATTTTTGGAACTTATGGGTGATTTTGGCATGAGGCCTAATTTAGGGTTATTTGATGATTGATTTAGGACTTAAGGGATGATATCAATTAATGGGGTGATGAAAAGAATGTCATATGGGCTTTAGCATGAAGTTTGGGCCTTTGAAATTTAGTGAAGATGGGATTTTAAAATGGTTTAGGGAAGTGAGCTTTTTGGATTTTAAAAATGGATTTTAGGATGGAGGTTTGGTAAAGGCTTGGGCCAAATAATTGTTGGGTTTGGTTTAGGTATGTGTCATGAGTGATTTGAAATAAATTTGAGGTGATTTGGGCTTGAATTGGGTTGGATTTGGGTTCATTTGGTACATGGGCCAATGTTGGTCAATTTGGGCTAATTTGGGCCAATGTTGGGCTAGGGTTGAAATTGATGTAAAATTAATGTTGAGAAATGTTTATGGGAGTGTTTCAAAGAGATTTCAACTTTGGTTGGGTTTTGGTTTTGGGACTTGGGCTTATTTGGGTTAGGTTTGGGTTTAGGTCAAAATTGGGCTTTTTGGTTTTGGGTTGAATTTGAGTGGGGTTTGGGTCCAAATCTTGGGCAAATTATGTTAGTTTTTTTTTTTTGGGGATGTTAGGGAAGGTTTAGAAAAGGTTTGGGGTCAATTGGAATTGAATTGGTTTGGTTTGGGCTAAGTTTGGGTCATGGGTCCAAATTGGGCTTTAAGGTCAAAAGTGAAATTGGATTCAAATGTCAATCAAATTGGACTTGGATTTGGTCTAAATTGATATTGTGAATATTAAATTGAAGTTTAAAATTGAATTGGACCAAAATTGGGGTCAATTGGGTAGATTTGGTTTGACATTGGGTTCACTTGGGTTAAGAGTGGGCTAAATTGGGGGTTTTAGTAAAAGTGGGGTAAATTGACAAATTTGGCCCATGGTGTAGTTGGACAAAATAAAATTGGGAATATTTGGGATTTTCTGGAATTTTCTGGAAATTTTCTGAATTTTTGGATTTTTGGCTAAGAGGGGCATTTTTGGTATTTGGAGGGTATTGGGGGTATTTTTGGAATTTTTGGTATTTCTGGATATGGATGATCAATTTGATTGGTAAGGAAATGTTCAAAGTTAATTTTGGGGAATTTTGGGTGATTTGGAAATTTTGGAGGATTTGGGCAATTTTAAGGGCTTTTAGTAGTTTGATGGGTGTAGGGTCCCCGGGTCGAAAATCGAAATTTTGAAAAAAGAAGATTGATCAAATATGAGTGAAATGGAAGCACTTTGGTTGAGCCATGAAGCCATGTTAAGCCTATATGATCCATGAGAGGACTCATTTGAGGCATTCACTATGTTGTTCCTAACCCTCTTAGCCAGGGGCTGAGGGGTTAAGATCCATCCATATGAATTACCTACATGAGTCAAGGAGCCAAGTTGGGTATGTGTGTGGTTTTAGGATTTGGATTGTGGGTGTGAGAGTGTAGAGTATGAGTGTAGTGAGTGTGTAAGTCAACCCTCACCAGACCAAGCCACCTGGGGTGGTCCTAAGGCCAAAGAGTCCTATAGGGAACTCATCCTTTAAACCTTCACATTTCGATTTCAACCCTCTAGGTGATTAGGGGTCTACAATCAAGCTTGTGGGGTTTTCAGGGAGGCAAGAAGTGGTTCAAATTTTTAAGGGATGGGTCCCAATTCTAGTCCTCTAAGATAGTCGAAGGAAAAGCCTAAGGCGAGATCCTAAACATTAAAGAGAGCAGAGAAGACCTCATTAAAAATGAGGTCAACAAGCCCCTTTATTGTGATGAAAGTTTATTCATATGGAGCTGTGGATATTAAAAATCCTATGACTGGAAAAATATTTAAAGTGAACGGTCATAGACTTAAACCTTACTTTTCATTTGATCAATCTAAACCTAATGAGAATCTGATGTTGGGTCACTCAGAATAAGCTTTGTGTATGTCAGGCTGATGACGTTAAACCAAGCACTTTGTGAGAGACAACACATATTTATCGGTGTGCTTTGCTTTATGTTTGCTTTCTGTGCTTTTATTTGGTTTGATTTGAGAAATGTGGTAGCATTTTGAAGTTTTTTATGTTATATTGGTGTTTATTTGACCTTATTTAATGACTTAGAGGAGTCAGAATGAAGATTTTGACGTTTGGCAGAACTGTGCAAAAATGTGCACTGACGGCTATGCACTGATGGTTGGCGCATAGGCGCCATAGTTATGAAAGATGTGAAAAATGAGGTTCTAGAAGCCTAAATCGTAGGTGAGTAATTTTTGGAGTCATTAAGGAGTTTTAGAATGTCTAGAGTCAGTTTTAAGTCTTCCTAAGTCTATTAAAAGGCACTGAATTTATGAGATATTTGCCCCAATTCTTATTTTCATTTCTGATTCTTAAAAAGAGTATTTTGAGTGCAAGAAAATGTTTTCTTGGGAGAGCGAAGTTAAGAATAAAGAGGATGCCAATAAGAAGAAGTTTATTTGTGATAGTATGCAAGAGTTATATAATGAATTTCTGGCCGTGAGTATCCAAGGAATAGCAGAAAGGATTATGAAGATCGAGGCTAATGTGAAGTATATTAATGCAAAGGTAAATGAAATTAATGCACATTTAGCGCACATTGGATGACAACTCAAAATGCAATTTAGTCATACAAGTCACGTGGAGGAAGCGGATAAAGCAATATTTCTTAAGAACCAAAGGATAGAAGAAGAAGATGTTAGAGCTTTCAATCATCGCCTGTTTTATCATATTTACACTCTAGAAGATTCAAATAGAACTAAAGGTGGTTCTGGATATAATGCACTTAATGGGAATTGGAAGTCAATTATGTTTGGCCTAGTGGTTTAATTATGTGTGTTTGGTGTTGTAAGAGTGTGGTAATTTTTTTAAATTTTTGTGTTTGTTGCACTTTACATGTGTTTGTTACATCTCAATGATGTAAATTTGTGTTTAAATTACATGTGTTTGAACTTATGTATTGGAGAATTTCATCCAAAGTATTTGGATAGAAATTTGTAGTTTGTATTAAGTGTGTTTTGATATTTAAGTAATATAAGCTTTTGTTTGTGTGAGATTTGTGTGGAATCATTAGAGATTAAAGTGTACTTTTGAAGTATTAGAAGAATTTATGGGTAGAAATAATTATTTGAAATAATTAAAGGTGATGAACTCAGATTTTTCATGGAATTAACTTAATTGCCAAAATCTAGACACTGGCGGCTAAGCGCCAGATTTCGCGGCTAAGTGTCGTATGTCGCGCGCATAGGCGCTGGTTCGCGAAAATAATCTATCTGTAGTTAAAAACCCAAAAATTGTCATTTTTAACACCCTCATCATCTTCAACCACTCGATTTCGCGAAATAGGATCCTAGGGCATCATTAAATTGGATCATTTTAGAGCTGATTTCGTTAAAATTTGTTGGATTTGAATTCCTTATGGTATGATCACTACTCCTAAGAAAAAAACTTTTATTTTCACCATGTATTTTAAGTACATTATTGAAAAATCTAAAAATCACTATTCATGGTGAAAATTTGAGGAAAAGCATGAGGAATTACTTGGATTTAGTGGAGTTTGCCTTTGGAAGTTGAGTTAACAAGTTTAGTTTAAAATTGAAATTTATGGTGAATGTTTTGTGAATTTTTAAATATGGCTCCAAAGTCAAAAAAATCGAAAGAAAAAATAAGATTTGATTCCGACAAATTTGTCAGTTCTTGATCAGAGAATCGTTACGTCGATGCACTCGCATCGTGGAAATTGATTCCAAAATAAGTTTTTAGCAAGCCAGGAGGAGATATTGAGGAGATGATTGCTATAAGGAATTGGGAAATATACTGTTGCTTCTCTGCTATTGCAGTTGTTTCTGTGGTGAGAGAGTTCAATGCTAACTTGCCACCAATTGAGGAAAATTTAGTGATGGTTAGGGGCAACAAGTGGATTTTTCACCTGCGGTAATTAATACTTTTTATCGAATACCTCCTGCGATGTTTTGTTTTTATGCGAATTATCATCCTTCAGAGGGAGATTTAGAAGTGATAATGTCTTTTCTTACTGATGGAAGAGGTTTATGGAAGATTACAAATAAAAGAAGAGTGAATTTTCAAGCCTCTAAGTTGAATGCCACTTTAAAGGCTTGGTATTACATCATCTCATCTAAGCTTCTGCTTCGAAGTCATGTCAGTGAAGTTACAAGGGAAAGCCTTTAGATATTGGAGCTATTATTTTTTACTATATTATGAATTGTGCCAGAGCTGCTACTACTGCAGCTATGGGATTTCCTTCACTGATTTACACGATTTGTGATCAGTTTGGTATTAAGTATGAAACATCGGAAGAAGTCCTTCAACCACTTAGACCTATTACCAGTGTAAATGTAAACACTTACACTGTGCAATCAGTATTTGGCTGGAAAGGAGGATCTGTTAGAGCTTCCAGTGCTTCTGCTTTTGTTGCTTCTACTTCTCATTCTTCTATGAAACATGCATCATCCTCCAGAGATTCACAAATTGGATTATTACAAAAGATTTTGAAGATGGTGAGTCTTACCAGAGAGGATGTTAGAGATATGGATGGAAAGGTAGAGAATATTGAGAGGTATATTCAGAAATAAGATGATTATGAGGAGATCATAGTACTGAGATGCCTCCTCATCCTTTTTATATACCTTATGTGCCATCCAGAGATTGGAATGAGAAAGATGATGATGATGAGGATGATGAGTAAGATTTGATTTTTTTTAAGTGTTGTTGAGTTTGTTATTTTTGTATTTGTGTTGTATGATGTATGGATTTTTATTTGTTGTTGTGTTTTGATATGAACTCTGATGCTGTGAAGATTATAGTTAGACTATTTCTTTTTTGCACATTTAGATGCTTTATGTTGTAATTTGTGATGTGTTTGTGGTAGTAAATGTTTTTATGTGTTTCTAGTGTTTGAGTTTTTAGTAGTGTCTAACTTAATTCCTATAAATATTAGAAAAATTTAGAACACTATTAGAAACCACTATTTATATAGCATGTTTAAACTTTTCAAGATTTGCTACCATTTATTTTATGTATGTTATGATTTGTGTTATGTTAAGTTTGTGTGTATTTTCTTTGAAAACCTCCACTATTGCAGAAGTCCTTTGAAATTTTGAAGTTTTTATTTTATGAAAAACTGAATTTGATCTACTATTTACTTCTATTTTTAAATTGTTATACTTGCATATTTAGAATATTATGATTACTGCAAGCATGTTATTCTAGTTTTTTAATTCTTAAGCATGTATCATTTTTATGCTTAAATGATTTTTCCTAATTAAAAATTAACGTTTATGGAGAATTTAAAAACAAATTTTCAAAAACGAAAATTTTATTTGTTCTAAAAAATACTTAAATAAAATTTGATTTTTGATTGAAAATAATTATGTATATGAAGTTATATTAGGGAAGCAAAATTTTGAATATAGAAATGAGTAAGCGAATTTAGTTAAAATTTATAGTAATGATGAAAAATTTAAAGTTAAAATTTTCTTAGTAAAGAAATGTAAAATATAGTTAAACTATCTTTAGTAAGAAGTATTGTACTTTTGGATAAATTGAAGATTTGGCCTTTATTTTTCAAAACTTAATTCTTTTTTATTGAGAAATAATTTTAAACACTATTATTATGATTTTTAAGTGAATGATATATATCAAAACTTTATTATAAATGAAAGGGTTAAATTTAAAATCATTAAAGGCCTATCCAAATACAGTAATCCTTGCCTTATAAAAAGAGAAAAGAAAAAGAAAAAGAAAGAGAAAGAAAAAGAAAAAGAGAGAATAATAGTATGTAAAAAGGAAGGATAAGCTTAAGGATTTAAGGGCCTAATAAAAAATTGGTTCCATACCTAAATTTTAAAATATAAGTTTTGAGAAAATCTAAAGCTTAAGGTTATAATACATTAAGTAAAATTATTTCCAAATGAAAAATTTTAAGTGAAGAAGATGAAATGTTTGAATCCTATATTTTGAAAAATCTACAAGTATTTTTGAATTAGATAGGAACTAATATTTTTCATTATCCTTTACTTAAGAACCAACTAAACTTCAAGTTCGTCACATTTACTAAAATTTTTTCTAAATTGCATTATTTCATTTCTAGAACAAAATTTTGAAATCTTTCTAAAGAAACTTATTTACATAATTTGCCTGTTAATAATTTCTATGTGATTAAGTGTCACTTGATGACAAGTAACAATATAAGTTTGGAGTATTTTGATACACCTAAGATATATAGTGTTTTTAAATACATTTTTATACCTAATTTTGATGATCTTGCACTTTAATGGATGATATATTTGTATTTTTCTTGTTGGTATGATTAAAATGACTGAATATGATGAAAAGAGCAAAAGAGGATCAAATTTCGAGAAAAAATTGAAGAATAAAAAATTTGAACTGTGGTGGCTAAGCGCAAGACCCTTGGCGCATAGGCACGACAGTTAAAAAATACGAATTAAATCAAATTTGGCTCCATTTTCAAGGGGTGTTTGAAGCAACTTTTGATGGTAACATCCTTAACTTCTTTTGGGCGACAAACTTAAATGAAGAGAGCATTCTTTGGTGGATACATCGAATATGGACATGATTTTAAGAGACACCAAGACATCTTTTGGAAAATTTTAAAAAGAAGACTTGAAGATCAGAAAAATGGTTGTTGTTGGAGGGTGTGATTAGTGTTAAGAGTAATGTTTATATTAGAGAGTTATTGAGAACACACCTTTCGACTTCACAACTTTTATTATACATTGTATCTAGTTTTTATTAAGAGTAGAATAGAGATTTGGAGTCAACGGAGTTCAGCGCCAACCTCTATTGTGTCTTGTAAAGCGAAAGCAAAGTTTCAAAGGAACTTCAAGAGTCTTGTGGAGAGAACTTTCAAATAAGTGTTTATCTTATTTTGCATTTGGTTTTAAAGTACGACTTGTTATGTTTTCACTATGATTTCTACTTTCAAATCAAGTTGTGATTGTGGTTTCTCCATGAATTCTGAGTAGTTTTCTTTATCTTTTTCCTTTTAAATGATGAAGTAATTAAATTATGGAAGGAAATTGTGTAAAGTACAAGATTTCGATGTTGAAAGAAGTTGTGATGAGTCACTACCTTGCACTCCATTTACCTCTTGATTTGGCCAATTAAGATGTTAAAATTTGTTGTGAGAACATGTAAGAACCAATGCAGTATTATCTCAATCAACAAATGAAAAGAATCACATGCAATTATATGGGTGAGAATTGTAGTCCATATGGTTGGGTACAAATAAATAGGAAAATATGTTTTTAATGAGGAGTAAAATTAGGGGACTTTAGAGTGACAGGCTAAAGCCCCCTAATTTGGTTTGATGTTTTAAATTTTGTTATGTGACATTAGGCCCCAGGTGGAGGGAATAGAGAGAACTCTAAAGTGAGAGCTAGTATCTTCCCTGCCTAACCTATCTACATGATTTCAAAACTTCAATTTAACCAATGTTCTTTATAGAATCAAGTAAGGGTAAAGAATATAATTCTTCTATTTTGCACAACACACTTAGATACTTCCACAATGAAATTCCATAATTATTACTGGTTCATTGAAAGAGGAAAAAGATATTTTATTCTCATTTGCTTTCATATTATTTTATAGTTGTGTTAACTTTAGTTATTTGCTTTACTTTTTATTCATAAAATACCAAAAATAAATTTGAAAAACTTTATATCTTAAAACATACTTTACAAAATCATTTTAAATAGTAAAAAGTTCTTTTCTTATTTCTTTAAAATTTTTGACATTTCCCTGTGGGTTCAATATATCGGGGCTTAATCAAAAAGTGCTATATTACTTGATAAACGATATGTATACTTGCGTAGTATCCCATATTATTAAATAATTAAAATATATTTCTTATTTGCTTCGGGGATCACATTTTTGGCGTCGTTGCAAAGAAAGAGATAATATCATTGGAAAGAAATATAAAGTGAAAAACGTAAGGGTAAATATTCAGGGATCAATCCTATCCACTGTGTTCCAAAGAAAGGAAGAATAACTGTAACTATTAAAGAAAAGAATGAACTAATACCTACAAGACAAGTTCCAGGATGATGAATATTCATTGATTATATAAAACTAAATCTTGCCACCAAGAAAAATCATGTTCCACTACCCTTTCTAGATCAAATGTTAGACAAGCTGAGCATAAAAACTTTGATTTTCTAGATGGATATACTGGTTATCACCAAATACAATTTGCTCCTGAGGATTAAGGGAAAACAACTTTTACTAGTCCTTATGGTACATTTTCTTTTAGAAGAATGCCCTTTGGTTTATGTAATGTCCCTACTACATTTCAAAGATGTGTGATGACAATTTTCTGTGATTTAATTGAAAAAGGAATTGGAGTGTTTAAGGATGATTTTTCAATATTTGGAATTTCATTTGAATCATGTTTAGAAAATTTATCTAAAGTGTTTAAATGCTGTGAAGAAACAAATTTTGTCCTTAATTAGGAAAACTACCAATTTAATGTAGCAGGAGGAATTATTTTGGGACATTATATATCAGAAACAGGTATGGAAGTAGACCCTAAAAAAATTCAAGTGATTGCAAGTTTACCTTGCCCAACAAATGTAAGGGAGATTAAGAGTTTTTCAGGACATGCTGGATTCTACATGCGTTATATTAAAGAATTTTAAAAAATTTCTAAGCCTTTTTTTTTGTTTATTGGAAAAAGAAGCAATTTTTTATTTTAACGAAGAAAGCCTAAAAGCTTTCAATCTGTTAAAAGAGAAATTAATCACTGCACCAGTTATTATTTCACCAGATTTGGAAAAACCTTTTGAATTAATGTGTGATGCTAGTAATTATGTTATTGGAGCTGTTTTAGGACAAAAACTTGATAAGATTTTCAAAGTGATCTATTGTGCTAGTAGAACTCTTAATGAAGAACAAATTAATTATACCACAACCGAGAAAGAGTTTTCAGCTATAATATATGCTTTTAATAAATTCATATCATATTTAATTGGAAAAAAATATTTAGTGCATACTGATCATTTTGCTATTGAATATTTAATAAGAAGAAGGATACAAAACCAAGATTAATAAGATGGATTCTTCTTTTACAGGAATTTTACTTTGAGATAGTAGATAGGAAGGGTACTGATCATCTGTCCAGCCTTGAAAAATGAAAAATCTCTCTATTTTAAAGAAGTAATTAATGAATATTTTTTTTTAATGAAAAATTGTTCATTATCAATGAGTGGGTTGTTCCATGGTATGCCGACATTGTGAACTTTATTGTTAGTGATATTATACCCTATGGTTAGACATACAAATAGATGAATCAATTTTTATCTGAAGCTAAGACTTATTTTTGGGATGACCAGTTTTTATATATAAAAAAGATCTAATTATTCGAAGGCGTGTGCCATTAGAAGAAACTTATAAACTTATTTAAAAATGTCATGATTCTGATTTTGGGAGACATTTTGGTGTTGATAAAACTGCATATAAAATTCTGTAATTTGGATTTTATTGGCCTATAATTTTAAAGATGTTAATGCTTATATTAAAAATTATGATCAATGTCAGTGTGTAGGCAATATTTCTAGAAGAAATAAGATGTCCCTCAATTATATGTTGGAAAATGAAATATTTGACATTTGGGGATTAGACTTCATTGGACCATTTATACCCTCTTTCAAAAATTTATATATATTGTTAACAGTAGACTATGTATCAAAATCGATAGAAGTTGTTGCTTTACCTCGATGTGATACTCAAAGTGTTGTAAAATTTTTAAGAAAGAACATATTTTGTAAATTTGAAATGCCAAGTGTAATCATAACTGACGAGGGAAGTCATTTTAGAAATGCAATTATGTAGAAATTAGTAAATAAATATCATATCAACCATATAATTGCTGCTACATATCATCCTCAAACAATTTGTTTGGTTTAATTATCCAATCGTGAAATTAAAAGAATTTTGGAAAAATCTATTAATCCAAACAAAAAGGATTGGTCAATCAAACTGGATTTTGCTTTGTGGGCCTGTAGGACTGCATTATAAAACTATAGGAATTTCCCCATATAAGCTAATTTTTGGGAAAGCTTGTTATTTAGTAATTATAATTTGAAGAATGCTAGTGAGAAAAGATTATTGCAATTAAATGAGCTTGAAGAGATAATGAATGAATCATATGAAAGTGCTAAGATATATAAAGAAAAGATGAAGATGTGGCATGATCGTAGCATTCTGACTACAAATATTGAACTAGGACAACGAGTTTTGTTATATAATGCCAGGTTAAGATTATTTGTTGAAAAATTTAAATCCATGTGGATGGGCCCATTTATTGTAATAAATGTTTATCCTTATGGAGCTATGGATATTAAAGATCTTAAGACTGAGAAAGTATTCAAAGTAAATTCTCATAGACTGAAACCATATTTCTCAGTAGATCAACTTAAACTTGATGAAAATATGATGTTGGGTTGGGTCATCCAGATAGGCACAGGGTATGTCAGGCTGACAACGTAAAATCAAGGGTTTTGTGGGTTATTGGTGTGCTTTGTTATGTTTTTGTTTTGTGTGCTTGGTTGTTTAGTTTGAAGCAAGAATTATGTGGTAGTATTTTGATTATATTATGCTAGTGGAGATTAATGAGATGTTAATTGATAACTTAGATGAGATAGAATGGTTATTTGGACGTTTAGCGGATCTGTGCTAAAATGAGCAATGGCCGCTAAGCGCCAGCAGTTGGTTTTTAGGTGTTAGAGTTATGAAAAACATGAAAATGAAGTTCTAGAAGTCCTAATCATAGGGAAGTTGTATGGAACATTATTTGATGGTTTGTGAATGTGGGAGGATGATTTTAGTGCTTCTAAAGTCTATAAATAAAAACTAGATGAAGAGATATTCACCCCATTCCAAATTTTCATTCTAAAAGTCTAAAAAAAGAGTAAAATTAAGAAGAAAGAGGATGTGAACAAGAATAAATTTATTTGTGAGAGTGCGCAATAGTTATACAATGGATTTTTAGCCGTTAGTAACCAAGGAATAGTAGAGAATATTACAAAGATTGCGACTAATGTGGCTTCAATCAAAGCAAATGTAAATGAAACTAATGCACATTTAGCGCATATTTGATGGCAATTGAAGATGTAGTTTAGCCATACTAGTCATGTTGAAGAGGCGGATAAAACGATGTGTTTGAAGAATAAGTGGATAGAAGAAGATTAGGTAAGGTTTTTCAACCATCATCCGTTTTATCAAATTTATATACCAAATGGTTCAGAAGAAACTAGTGGAAGTTCTGGATATGCTCCACATAATGGGGAATGTGATACATGATGCACCAAAAATATATACGATTTTGGCTTTATGATTTTACACATTTTTGGTGATATTGCACTTTAAAGGACAGAATTTTTCATGATTTGTTGCAGGTATGATGATTTTAGGTGATTGCAGCAAGAAGAAGCAAAAACAGTGCAATTTAGAACAAGAACAAGCAAGAAAACAAATTTTGGCTCGACGCCTTTCGATAAGTCTTTCTATGCTTAATCTCTTTTACACTTTCTTCATATCTTTGAATAAGATTTCACTTTAAAGAAAGATTATTTTTATGCTTATTTTTTAGGGCTATCTGTTAGGAATGCAACAGAACTAAAACGGGGCTAATCGGAGCTGAAATGGAGCCAAACGGAACAAAAAGGTGGAGCTGCGCAGAGTGGACGCTGGGGGGCGCCCAAACCGGCGCCAGTGGCGTCGGAAACCTGAGACCACAAAAATAGGGCGTTGACAGTGCCCTATTCAGCGCCAGCAGCACCCAAGACTGTCAAGATGCCAAATTGGGTGGTTTTTGGCCAAATACATCGAATCTAGACGCTTTTTGGAAGGTTTCTTCATGCACCACATTGGAAATTCATCGCTACACTATTTTAAACCAAATTTAAAGCCAGAAAATGGGAGAGATGTTATAAAAATGTGGAGAATGTTGAGAGATCTTAGAATAGGAGTAGAAATATAGATTTCTACCTTTTTGGAGAGATTGGTGAGGGAATTTTCAGAGAATCTGTAAGGAAATTTTCTAGCATTGCATGGATCAGTGGGAGATTTTGTGAGAGAGATTTTCATCTTTCTTTCAAAGGAAAATAACTAAGTATTGTGTTCTTCATTATCTTATGATTTTTTAATCACTTATTTTGTGGATTTGTTTTGAAATGAAGTTTTTCATTGTGTTTTCTTCGTACTTTGCGATGTCTTTCTCTTACTCTTTCTTCTTTTTTGCAAATAGTGGCATAAGAAAGTTATGTCATTTTTTTCACTCCACTTTTCTTTTGCAATGAATAGGATTCATGTTTAGGATATTGGGATGCTTGCTAAAAGATGTTTTAATTATAAATGTGATGATTATTACTTGCGCTTCATTTACATTACAAAAAGGGCCCGTTGAATTGTTAAAATTTATTGTGATTGCATTGTCCCGAAAGGGAGGTATAATTCTTAACAAAGTGGAACCACATTCAATTTTCGTGAATAAATTGCGTAGTTCAAGGGGATTGAGTGCAAACAAATAGGGAAATATGGTTTCATGGGCATCAAATTGGAGGTTTCAGGGTGACAGACTGAGATCCTCAATTTGGTTATAAAGTTTTGTAACTAAAGCTAGGGTCAGCCTTAAGGTTAAGGAAAGTGGGAGCTCTGAAGTGGCAGTCAGTATCCTCCCAGCGTAACCTTGGATTTAGGGACTAAGCCTAGGATTTGCCAATGTTCTTTATAGCACTCTGAAGAGGGGGTACTCGGAAGAGGGTAAAGAATAAGATTTCTCCTATTTGGCACATACAATGTTTAATGCATATCATTCCTGAATTTTATCCAATTCATTACATAAGAATAGTAGATTTTATTATTTCAAAAATTCACCAAACCAATTTATCCAGAAAGGGTTATCTTTAGAAGTAATATTTCCATTTAGGAGTAGTTATTATTCTTACAAATAATCGTCTGCATTTAGGAGTAGTTGTTAGAAAAACCACTTATATCACCTTTCCAAATTAAAGTTGTTAGTAGTAGACTAGAATTTGACTAAGAACCTCTCACCTCGCTTCCCTGTAGGATCGATAAACGGGACTCCATTAGAGTCATGTATTACTTGATACGATACGTATAATTATGTTTGAAATTGTGACTTTACAAAATCATTATATATATATATAAATCTGAGGCCATAAATTCTTACATATAAAAAAAAGTTGCATCAAGTTTTTGGAGCCGTTGTCGGGGAAGCTTCAGTAAGAATTTTAGGAAAATTTTAATTGAAGTAATTATGCTTAGAATTGGAAAACTTTAGTGTCGTAAAATTGTGTTTGTGTGAAAAGTTTTTTTTATGAAAAAGTGTTGGGAAAAAAAACTGTTTTTGTGAAAAATAAGGTGTTTGTAAAAATGTTGTGTTGAATATATTTTTCATTTTATTTGTTTTATTGATAATGTATTGTTTGTTGTGTTACATATGCAAAACAAAGGATCCGTAGGACTTGTGCCTTATGATCCCGAGTTAGAAAAATCGAAAAACATAAAAAAAACAGAAAGGACTTGAAAGAAATGGAAATGGAAAACATTCAAAATACTGACATGGAAAATTGTCATAAATTATTGAGGGATTATGTAAGTTTTATGATAGATGAAATTCACTCAAGTATACAAAACCCTATTGTAGAAGCTGACTCGTTTGAATTAAATCCAGTGATTATCCAACTTGTGCAGAACAACCAGTTTGGGGGAACTCTTTTAGAGGATCCCTATTTACACTTATCTAGTTTTCTAGAACTTTGTGCTACATTTTGTTATAATGGCATGTGAGACGATGCTGTTAGGTTAAGGCTTTTTTCCTTTCTCACTAAGAGATAAGGCTAAAATGTGGTTATACTCATTAGCATACGGTTCTATTAGCAATTGGGAGGAGTTAACTTAGAAATTCCTAGCTAAGTATTTTCCACCTTTAAGGACTACTCAACCTAGAAACGATATTATCTCATTTTGACAGTATGAAGGGGAATCAATATACAAAACCTGGGAAAGATTTAAGGAACTCCTAAGAAAGTGTCCACGACATGCTATGTCAGATTGGTTAATCATTCAAACTTTTTATAATGGGTTAATAGAATCCCTTAGGTCCATTATTGATGCTACTACTGGTGGTTCATTAATGTCAAAATCATTTGATGAAGCGTATGCATTAATTAAAGAAATGGCTACAAATGAATTTCAATGACCCTCTACAAGGGTAAATCATAAAAATGTAGTCAGTGTTCATGATACTGATACGATTTCAATTCATGCATCTCAGGTTGCTGCAATATCAAGGAAGTTGGACCAATTTGGAATGAACCAACCTTAATTTACTCCTGTAAGTGAGGAAAGTTCATTAAGGCGTATGATTGATTCCAACTTATTATATGAGACTTTAAATATCATAAAAAACCCACATTCTAACTTTTAAAACCCATGTTGGATAAACCATCCTAATTATACTTGGAATCATACTACTGAGGGTGGAAACCAACAATGAGAAAATAATCATGCAAATCCTAATGGAAGTTGGAATAGGCAGGGTAACACAAGCTATAGGCCTTCACATCCACTGGACTCTAATATTGATCAACAATTTAAGGATAATAAGATGTCTATAGACAAAGTGGTATTACAAATGGAAAACCAGTTGCAAAGCCAAACAGTGTGATTAGAAACATAGAGAATCAACTAGGAGAAATTTCTAATTCACTTAGCAATGGACCCAAAGGAATACTTCCTAACAACACTGAGATCAAACCTAAAGAGAATGATAATGAACAACTATTCCTTGTTACTGGACAAACTATGATAAATGTGCAAAAAGGAGAGTTTATTATGAATATTAATGACCAGGAAGTCACTTTTGATGTGTTGAAGACTATGAAATTTCCAGTTGAGAGAAAAGTGATGAATGTTTTAGGATTTATGAAATTAATTATCTAAGTAAAGTCCATTTCCAAAAAAGTTTTGAGAGTAAGATAACAGATGAGGTCGGAATGGAATTTCATGATGAGTTGAAAATGTTATCTAAAGATGACTGTATGTATGTTCAAGAGAGGTTTGAAATGATGGAAGTTGCCAAAAATAGTGAACTTGTAATACCATTTGTTGAAAAATCTCATGAAATTAAGAAGGATGTACCCCATACAATTTTAAAGCTTGCCTATTTAGGGAATTCATCTACACCACCAATCTTTATATCTTCATATTCAACTCAATTACAAGAAAAACTTGAATTGAATGCTGAACAAGATAAAGTTATTAAACTAGGCCTTGGAAGAGAATTTGAGGATAAATTTCAAAAGAAATTTGAGTTGAGAAAAGAGGATAAGGATATTGGAAGACCATTGGAAGAAATTCCTAAGGAATTAGAAAAACCTATTTTCTAAACTAAGATAGATCCTCCATCATTTAATAATTATAAAGGGGAAGATTTGAAATATAACCTGAAACAGAAGAGTAACATAGAAGAATTTGATTCTGAATCTGAATTATCTAGAGAGAATCCGATCCAAACATTGGGAGATTTTGAATTATCATATACAGATCCATTTCTTATAAATTTCAAGGATGATATTAATATGTGGATTGAGAAAATCAATAGAAGAATATTGGATCTAGAAAGAAATATGAGGAACAATGGTATGAATCAATTTGAAAAAGAAAAGCTAAAAGAAAAAAATACAATTTTAGGATTTTGTAGGAATCCGTGAATCTGAAAAAGATTGGGTGATTGATCGAGGATTACTTAATTGGAATTTTGATCTAGGAGGATCATTTATCGGGCTGATGACGTTAAACCAAGTGCTTTATGGGAGACAACCCATAGTTATCAGTGTGCTTTGATTTAGTGTGCTTGAGATTCATGATTATTAGTGTTGTATTGTGTTTGCTTTAGTGTTGATTGATCAGCTTAATTCATGTTTGGATTAGTGGATTGAATTGATCTTTTTGTGTCATTATTGATTGATAAGTTTGATTGTTTATTGGTAGATATTTGGATTTTTAGTAGTTTGAATTGATCTTTGTGTGTCATGAGGGAGGTGATTCCTTAACTTCTTATTATGGTTAGACTTGTATGTTCTCTTGTAGTAGTTGGATTGACGAGTTCACTATAACTCAGGTCTTTCTGAGACTTGAGTTTTACAAGAGATATCATGAATTTGAACAATGACAGCTTCATCTCAATTTTGTTACATCCTTTCTCTAACTTTGTTTTCATTTGATAGGAGTCATGAACCTATTTGATGAATAACTTATGGATGATCTTACACTACAATATATAAATGTTAGAGGTGTTTAATTAAAGGGTTTAGATGATGCCTGAGATTGGTGTCTGGAAACCAATTTATCAAGGATAATTTTATCTTTGGGATTATAAACTATAAAATTATTTTAAAATGTACCTAATTTATTAGTGTGGTGATTAAGTTAGAAATTGGAAGTAAATTAGTGAGATGTGATAAGTTAATGGAAGAATTAACCTCATTCATCTTATGTGTGTTTATGTTTGTGTTACAATTTTATATAGTAATTGAAGAACATTTTTATATTTCCTTGCTGATACTTGCTATGCTAGTTAAGCTTTTATTTAGTGAATTTCATTCTGGCATGATTAGTTTATATTTACTTTCTGCTGCATACTGTTCTGTCCTAATGAATACTTGTAAATGGTTTTGATAGACATTTTCGGTAGATAGAATTTCTAATTTGTTTTTCTTCCTTCTTATATTAACTGTATTGAATGCTGTGTTGACCTCATTTTTGGTGAGGTCTTTCTTTCCTCTTCGTGCTTAGGGTCTAGTCATAGGACTTCACCTTGACTATCCTACAAGACTAGAAATGGAACCCACCATTTAGAAATTCAACCAAATCTAAACTCTCTTTAGAATTCGACATGGATGGTCATCAACCTCCAAATTATATCGAAGGTTACGACCAATGTGTAGAAAGACAAGGATGAGTTCCTATAGGATGGTCAAGCCTTAGGACAACCCTGGGTGGTCTGGTCTTGGTGAGGTCTAGATGCACACACCACGCTCTCACACACATTCCAAACCCTAAAACCACTCTTACCCAACTTGGCTCTCTACCTCATGTAGGAAACTAATATGGATGGACCTCAACCCCTAGGCCCCTGGCTAAGAGGGTTAGGAACATTATATTAAGTGCATAAAATGAGTCCTCTCAGGGCTCTTGTGAGCTTAACATGGTTTCATGGCTCAACCAAAATGGTTTCATTTTACTCACATCTAATCAATCTTCATTTTTCCCAAAATTTTAATTTTTGACCCCCGGCCCCTAAACTTTCCCAAAATTACCAAACTGCCCTTGAAAAGGGCCCTGAAACTCAAAACTTCACAGTCACCCGAGCTACCAAAAAAATCATTCTAGAGCGTTCCTCTCATCAAACTGAGAAGTTTGACTGTAAACATGTCATACTTCCGAGCAACCTTTGGGCCCCTCGTAGCAAAAATAGCCGAAACTTAAAAAACACTCCGAGATTCATAAAACATTCCACATAGATAAAAAATGACCCCGGACACTTTTGTTTGACTCCAAATTTCTTTCTAAACCACCTCGAGCCTTTAGTTCAGCCTTTTGACCACTTACTCCCAAACCACCCAAAATTACCAAAATGCCTTCATAGCTAAAAATTTCAAAAATTTCAAAAAAGTCCCAAAAAATCCCAAAATTTCCAAAATATTATCCACATCATTTTGTTCAACTACCACATACCCCAATTTTGTCAATTTAACCCAATTTGATCAAAAACTTTAAATTTGCCCTTAAAGCTCAAAATTGACCTTATGTCCAAATCCACCAAATTGACCCAAAATTCCCCTTACACCCATGCCATTTAAATCCTTGACTTTACACATGATAATCCCAAATTGACTTCACCAAAATCAAGTTCTGACATCCCCTCCACCTAAGCACACATTTTGAACCCACTAGCCAACCCACATGGCCTCTTAAGCTCCACCATAACCTTCCTTATTTAAACCCCTGTCGGCATATTTTTAGGTTATGTGTTGTATTTTGAAAACGCCTAACAGAAATTGTCGGCGAATTTTAGGTTTTAAATTTAATTTAAATATATATAATTTAGAAAGTAGCATTTGATTTTGAAAATGATTTTAAGTTTGAAAATTTTAAGATATGAAATCAAACCGATCTCACATCCCAAATAGTTTATATGAACGAGCACCGCACCACAAACCGTATATCTATCCCGAAGGATAGACACACTGCTTGATGATGGGACTCGGTTAAATAAACTAGAAGATTTGTGACATCCGTTTGGTCTACAAACCAATTTTATAAGCCGACAAGTTCCCCTGCTTAATATAAATGAATTAAGCAGGGTTTATATTACCTGGGTTCTTAAAGTTCCCTATAAGGGCAAGCCCCTATAGTTAATTACATCTTAAGTGACGAAAATCATTTAAGAAAACTCTCGATAATGATTAGTGGTTTTGCTCTCAAGGATCACAAAGTTTATGGTTTTCAAAGGATTGAATTTTTGGAAGTTTCAATAGGGAATGGATCAAATTTGGAAAAGTTTATTTCAAGAATCCAAGGGAAGAGAAGTAGGAGAAGCTGAGGATCCAAGAAGAATCTTGGCAACTTCCCAAACTATCCTATTGTTTGGCTTCAATTTGGGAATTTGTTTAATATTGCAATCCTGCCAATTTTAATTAATTAGGATTTATATTTGTATGACATAATCATACAAATAGCCTCAAAGATGTGAGGGTTTATGTCGTACCGAACGACTACCTCGGAGTCCTAAGACCGGTTAGGGCTTAATTTACATAACATGATTATGCAAATGCCTAACAAAGAGTTGAGGATTTATGTTGCACTAGGCAAACTACCTCGAAGTCCTATGGCTTGATTATTTAATTCTAGGAATGTTTGGTTGATGTAGATCCGAGTTTTGCTGATGACGATGGCCGCGCTGCCCACTGTGCTCCGAGCTCCTTGTTGCAGAGGTTTAGTTTTAGAAGTCATAAATCAGGAGGTGAGAGAAGTGTTTTGGTTTAGAAATCTTAAAATCCAAGTGTTGTTAATATTTTACTTAAAACAAATATTAAAGTTGTTTGAACAGAACCGATTAAGATCCCACGGTTCCGTCATCCCAGCACCGTTATTTTCATTTAATTCACTTAGTCCAGATGAATTTTCTAAACTCAACTGAATGAGTTCCACACTTTCATTTAGACCGTGGGAAATCCCGTTAGCAACACGTGGGTTACATCATCCGAGGTATTCCCGATCATTCAACAAGACGTTTTGATTTAGTTGCAATTGTAGTTTTGTTGTTCTGTTTGTGATTAAATTTTGAGTTGTTTTATATTTTGAAATGATGTGGTGGTGATTTTTTTATCTTGTAATGACTTTTAATTTAGTTTTGGTTTCAGTTTAGGGACTATCCTAAGAGTTTTGGTTTTCATGCAACAGTTGTTCATCATGCAAGAAAAGTAAAGTACAGTGCATGTAAGTAAATTGCAATAAAGTAAATTGCAATAAAATAAAAGCGTACCTGGAGGGTCTTCCCGTCATCCCAAGCTGCACTTAAAACACATGTTAAGACATTTAAATGTTTCAACAAGTACCTAGGTAAAGCTAAGGGAAAGGTTTTGGTTGTCTACCAAAGTCCTAATCCTATAGCTAGTCATCTCTTATGACGTCTAGGTTCTTGTGTTTTGGTTTAAGGATGATTTTTATTCACCAAAGAACAATTAAATCCAGTTGTTCTTATAAACATCCTATCATATTGAGGAAGTGCTTAAGACGAGTCTTAAACATCTTCTTAATACCTCTAGGATTGTTTTAAGTCCAAGAGAATTTAATTATACAAGTGAAGTAATCATCTAGGAGTTTAAGTTTTGTTATCTTGCTCAGTGAACTAGGACATTTGAATATCCTATAAGTGAAGTAACACTTCACTTGATACCTCATTTAAGAGTTATAATAATAAGAGCTTTAAAAGGGCAAATCAAATTATTAAGTATTTTAATGATTTAAACATAATGATTTAATTTTAATTTTGACTTAATTATAAAAAATTAATTTAAGTTTGGAATAGTGTTCAAGTTATTTTAGATTTAATTCTTAATGATTTCATTTAGGTTTGTTGTTAAATGATTTTAATTTAATTTAATTCAATTTAACTTTAATTCAATTTAATTTAATTTTAATTTAATTTGATTAGATTTTAATTTAATTTAATTTAATTTAATTTAATTTAATTTAATTTAATTTTAATTTAATTTAATTTAATTTAATTTAATTTTAATTTAATTTTAATTTAATTTTAATTTAACTTAATTTTAATTTAATTTTAATTCAGTTTAATTTAATTTTAATTTAATTTAATTTAATTTAATTTTAATTTTAATTTTAGTTTAATTTACTTTAATTTTAGTTTAATTTTAATTTGGATTATTATTTTAATTTTTTTTAATTAAGAATTAAGTATTATTGAAGTGATTTATTTAGGGATTTTTAAATTAAAGAATAAATATCCTCTTAATAATATTCCTTCTTTAATAATTCCAATTTCTATCATTTTCCCAAAATTTCAATTAATTAATTAGTTAAAGTTTATTTTAATTATTTTTGAAATGGTTAGTTGGTTTCTATCCTCAATCATTTAAGTTTCAATCATCCAAAATCAGTTTAAAATCAAATATTTTACCCTCCCCTTTTTAATTACTCCTAAAATTTTAATTAAAGGTTAAAATTTTTTAACTACCATTTTGCCCTTCAAGCTTAATAATTCTATAACTCACTAAATTAAGCTCAAATGAACATGAAATTTTTATGTAACTTCACTTACATGTCAATTAAGACTTTAGAGGAGAAAATGTAATTTTTCTGTATTTAATTTATTTATGTAATTATTTTTAATGGAAAATAGGAGTTTTCAAGGAAAATTCAATAACATGACCAAGGAAATGTTTCTATCCTTAAGAAAATTATGGAATATTCGTAATGACCAGAGGACCATTTGAACCAATTTTGGTGATTTTTTTGAATTATATTTTATTTATTAGAATTATTTTAAGTTTTGGAGTATTAATTAATTTTAAAATAAAATTAAAGTTGAAAAATAGATTTTATATTTTTATTAAATCTCTCTAACCTCAAGGAGTTTAGAGAAACAAATTTTATATTTTTCTTATTTTTCTTTGATTTATTAGAATTATTTTAGTGAAAAGGTTGGAAAATACATTTTTTAATATTAAAAATTACATTAAGCCTTTAAAATTCAATATCTTATCCTAGGGACTTAAGAAAACTATTTGGTTTGTTCCTAAGTAATTAGAGTTCAAAATGTGACATTTTGGTAATTTTTAATATTTTTATGATTTTTATTATTTTTTAATTATTAAAAATATTAAAATAATGATAAAAATCAACTTTTTTAGAAAATTACAATTTTAATTTTCCTAAGTTCCTCTTATATCAGAGAAGCGCCAAAACCAGCTTTGTAAATTTTTGAAAAGTATTTTGTGAGTTATGAATTTTTAAAGTTTAATTTTACCCATTTTGCTTAAGAGACTTAATCAACCCATTTGGTGGGGTTAATCAAGTCCAATTGATTTCAAATCTTTATGAGATGTTCCTCTAATCTCAAAGATCAGTGAAGAATTGTTTTTAAGTTAATTTGATGTGTAGTTAACCCTAACTAATTAAAATTCAATTTTGGGTATTTAGACCAATTAGGGTTATTCCAAGTGAATTAACTTAAAACTTATTTTTCCTAGGTTCCTCTGGTCATAAGAAACATCACCAAATTTTTCTAGAATTTATTTCTCAATATGCTAATTATTGGAATTAAAATGTGCAAAACAGTAACATGCAATTGAAAAATCAATAACTTCTCATAGGGATGGCCTCTAACCTTGGAAAATTCAGGGAATGTTCCCAAGTTCAGAGGCTTTAAAAGCCCTATGGTCTCATGCCATGGTGAATTGTCTATGTGCATGGAGAATTAAAACAATGCAAAGGGTAAATAAATCATTAAAAATAAAATACTCAATGAAATTACTTGATTTCTTTTCAACATTATTCTCCTCTGTTCACTGAGTAAGAGAGTATTTTTATTTTATTTTTAGGATATTTCTACACAAAGTTATGGATTTTCTAATTTCTGGTAATTAAATAGATCCATAAAATCCTATTTTTCTATTATCCGAATCGGCGCCGCGTCATCCTTAGCATCTCCTAACAACCACGCGGCGCTTTCTGGTTCGGCGCCGCCATCCGACTCAGCGCTCCAGGGGCCCGCGGTTCATGTACCATCGCGCTGTCCGGCTCTATCTCACCGTCCGCTCGATACACGCTCGATCCGACGGCTCCTGTTCATTATCTACGACTGGTGTGCACCCGTGACCGTCCACACTAAAACCCTAAGAACTCACTCGATTCTCAACGGATTTTTGTGTTCTTATGCTCTATGGATTCGTCTTGAAGAGACGAACACATCCATATGGTAAACATGCATTGAAATTGATTCATATCAAATGGAGAATCTCCAGGAGCTCGGGAGGAAGAGAGAGTTTATACCTTTGCTCAGAGAAGTGAAGCTTCGATCTGAGGGTTGTGTCACATTCGATTGGGTCCAAGCAAGCTCCAGATGAAGTCCCTTGGCCTGGTGAATTGCTTAGGTACAAAAGTGACCACAGCCGATCACAAAGCTTTGAGGCTGAAAGCAATGGCTCGCCTCGTGAGGGTGCTTTTGCTGGGAAACTTCTCCTCTTAGTCTGGTGACGGTGTAGAGTCAATCAATTTGAGGATTGACTCACTGTGTTGAAGTGTCCTGGTTTTGGGCTTGACTTTCAACTCTGAAATTGAGCTTACAGATAGGAAATGGCAGGGGGATTTCAGTGTGGATCAAGTTCTCCAGGTGTGGAGGAGAGTCTGGAATGATTTTGGCAGATTTTCCTCAAGGTTTTTGTTCAGCCTCTTTCATGGCCGAGAGAGGTGGGGTTTAAATAGGAGAGGCTGGAGGGCCTCTCAGGGGAAGTTTGGGGTTGGGATCATCTGCTCTGGTGAGGAGAAGAACAGCCATGTTGGCCATTAGGCATAGGGCAACTCAGCAAGGGAGAATTTCAATGTGGGCTCACATGGGAGCTCTCGGGTGTGGTGTTTTCCGGCGGCCCAGGTGGCTGGCCGGCAGGCATGGGTCACCCTCAGGGTCAGGAGGTTCAGGGCTTGATGTTTGTGAGTTCAATTGGCTGTTGCCATGTGTAAAGTGATTAGATCAAAATGGAATGGGGGCATGTCTTCTTTGGCTTGGTTTGTGTCAAGGTTCACCTCTCCATGACCTGATTTTAGACTGAGAAAAAGTGGTTTAGGTCAGCTTAATCAGTGGGGAAGGGTCACCATCCAAGTACAATTAAGCTTAAGCAAGGTTTAGTGGAATCATGGGAGTGGCTAATCCTCTTAAGGGGAGATGGAAAGGGCTCCCTCCTCTTGCCATCTTGGGTATGGTGAAGTATCCAAGGCTCTCATGGCTCTCATGTGGCTCATGCATGGCTTCATGACTCCATTTGGCTTGGGAAAAGTTAAGTCAACTTTCATGAGGAAGGGTTTTGTGATTTTTGGCATTTTGGTGAGAATTGTCATGTGGCTAGAATTGGAATGGTTTGATGATAAATTAGGACTTTAGAAATGATTTTAAGTTGAATGTAAGATGAGGGAGAGTGTCATATGGACTTTAGGATGGGTTTGGGCTTTTAAAATTTTGTAAAGGTGGGCTTTTGGAATGGTTTAAGGGAGTGGGCCTTCATGTTTCAAAATGGGCTTTTGGATGAAAAGTTTGTAAAGGGTCATGTCAAATAAATGTTGGGTTTGGTTTAGGGATGTGTCATGAGTGATTTGAAGCAAGTTTGAGGTGATTTGGAATTGGATTGGGTCTAATTTGGGTCTCTTTGGTAATAGAGTCCAAATGGGTCAAAATGAGCTACCTTGGGCTAAAGTTGGGCTAATGTTGAAATTGATGTAAAACTAATGTTGGGAAATATTTATGGGGGTGTTACAAATAGGTTTCAACTTTGGTTGGGTTTTGCTTTTGGGATTTGGGCCCATTTGGGTTAGGTTTGTGTGTAGGCCCATTTAAGGAACTTTGGGTTTGGGTTGAAATTGAGTAAGGTTTGGGTCCAAATTTTGGGCAAATCATGTTAGTTTTTTGTTTGTGGGGATGCTAGGAAGGTTTTAGAAAAGATTTGGGTCAAATTGGGATTGAATTGGGTTGGTTTGAGCTAGGTTTAGGTCTTGGGTCAAAATTGGGCCTTAAGCTTAAAAATGAAATTGGATTCAAATGCCATTCAAATTAGGCTTGAATTTGGTCTAGATTGATATTAGAGATATTGAATTGAAGTTTAGAATTGAATTGGACCAAAATTGAGGTCAATTGGGGTGATTTGGTTTGACATTGGGTTCATTTGGGTTTAAAATGGGCTAAATTGGGGGTTTTAGTAAAAGTGGGGTAAATTGAAAAAATTGGCCCATGGTGTAGTTAGACAAAATAAAATTAGGAATATTTGGGATTTTCTGGAATTTTCTGGGAATTTTTGGAATTTATAAAAGTTTGGCCAAAACTGTATTTTTAGTGTATTTGGAGTGTATTTGGAGTGTATTTTTGGAAATTTGGTATATTTGGCTATAGATGATCAATTTGAGGGATGTGGAAATGTTTGGGATTGGTTTTGAGGAATTTTGGATGATTTGGAGATTTTGGAAAATTTGGGCAATTTCAAGGGCTTTTGGTAGGTTTGATGGGTGTAGGGTCCCCGGGGTCAAAGATTGAAATTTTGGAAGAATGAAGATTGATCAAATGTGAGTGAAATGGAATCACTTTGATTGAGTCATGAAGCCATATTAAGCCTATATGAGCCATGAGAGGACTCATTGGAGGCATTCACTATGTTGTTCCTAACCCTCTTAGCCAGGGGCTTAGGGGTTAAGGTCCATCCATATGAATTACCTACATGAGTCAGGAAGTCAAGTTGGGTATATGTGTGGTTTTAGGATTTGGATTGTGTGTGTGAGAGTGTAGTGTGTGAGTATAGTGAGTGTGTAAGTCAACCCTCACCGGACCTGTGCCACCTGCAGGTAGTCCTAAGGCCAAAGAGTCCTATAGGGAACTCATCCTTTAAACCTCCACATTCGATCTCAACCCTCAGGTGATTAGGGGTCTACAATCAAGCTTGAGGGGTTTGCAGGGAGACAAGGAGTGGTTTAAATTTCTAAGGGATGGGTCCCAATTCTAGTCCTCTAAGATAGTCAAAGGAAAAGCTTAAGGCTAGATCCTAAACACTAAAGAGGGAAGAGAAGACCTCATCAAAAATGAGGTCAACAACCCCACCTCCAAGGTAAAGAAGAAGAAAAAAAGATTACCTTGGGGAAATTCTGCCAAATTGTTCCCAAAGCTTCTCCAAGCACTCCTAAGCTCAATCCAACCATTTCTAATTGAGGCCTCACCTCTTGGACAAAGGTATTAAAATTTTCTCCTCCAACCGAGCTTATTTTAATTTTTTGTAAATCGTTACTTGCTTTAAGTGCATCATCACCGTATGGATATGTTTCTCTAGTTTAGATTATCATTTTAAAAAAAAAATTCATTCAATTTCGTTGAGAATCGAGGGAGATATTAAGGTTTGAAGGTGGATGATTTTGGGTGAATATTAGTTTGAGAGAGGAGCAGCACAATCATGTGTGTATTGGATGGATGGCATTGATAGAGGTGGACAGAGCTTCATCCGTGAACAGGCTGCCAAACAGAACGATGCCTGCCAGTACTAGCGCGACACGTGTCATTTGAGCGGGAAATTGGATTTTTGATTTATTTTTGACCCTAAACTTCAAAAAATCATAACTTTTCCTAGAAAACTTCAAAAAATAAATTTAAAATAACCTCTTGTTCACTGAAACAAGGAGAATAATGTGAAAGTAATTTCATATTTATTTGATGCACATATGATTTTTAATTAATTAAATGGTGTTTTCAAACTTTTAATTCTTCATGCATGTATGAGCTTCACCATAACTTGAAATTTTAATATGTTATTCCATGCATAATGGTGGATCTTTCCTAACTTTTCCAAAGTCAGAGAAGATCTCCATGATGAGATATCTATTTTTCAATAATATGCATCAGTTTTGCTATAATAATAGTAAGAATTATCATGTTTCTTAGAAAAATCTAGAAAAATTTGGATGTGTCCCTTTGACCAGAGATATATTAGAAAATTATCTTATGATTTATTTCGTTCAAACAAACTCTAATTTGGCCAAAACCTCAAAACTAAGTTTTAATTAATTAGGAGTAACCACACATCAAAAGCACATGAAATCAACTCTCCACTTTCACTTAGTATTAGGAGAACATTACATAAAAATTTCAAATCAATTCGAATTAATTTGTCCCATTAAATGAATTAATTAAGGGACATAGCCATTTTGCACATCAAAAAATTTATAAAACCTAAAATACATTTAAAAAATTCACCAAATTAATTTTGGGAGTTCCCTGTTATTAGAGGACTTCATGAAAAATAAAATTGCATTTTTCATAAAATTTGATTTTTAATCATTTTTTTAAATATTTAATAACTAAAAATTATAAAAAATCACAAAAATGTAAAAATTCACCAAAATGTCACATTTGATCACCTAATCACTTTGGAACCATCAAAATATTTTTCCTAAGTCTCTAAGTTAAGATATTAATTTTTAAAAGCCGACGATAATTTTTAACATTTAAAAAATAAATTTTCTTAACCTTCCACTAAAATAATTCTACTAGATTAAACAAAAATAAAAAAAATATAAAATTTATTTCTCTAGATTCCTTGACTACAGAGAGATTTTCTAAAAATATAAAATTATTTTTTTCACCTTTAAAATATTTTAAAATGAATCAATACCCCATAACTTAATGTAATTCTAATAATTAAATTAAAACTAAAAAAATCCCCAAATTTAGTCCAAACGGTCCTCTGGTCAAGGGTCACTTCTAGTAAAATTTTCAAAGTCATAGGTCTTTTCTTGGTCAAGTTATTGATTTTTCATTAAAAATCCCATTTTTGCATTAAAATAAATATATAAATTAAATTAAATTAAAAAAAATCACATTTTCTCCTCTGATATTTTAATTGACCCATGAGTAGGGTGACATAAAAATTTTGAAGTCATTTGAGTTTTATTTAATGAATTATGAAGTGAACAAGTGATCCATAAAGAAAATATACATATTTTTATGCCTTGGTTTTTATCAATTTCTATGGATATTATGCTTTAATGAAAGGTATTTTTGTGTTTTTGGATGTAGGTGATGTAAAAAGGTCCAAAAGAGGAAAAAGGGTAAAAAAGGAGCAAAAAGGAGCAAAAATGGAGCAAAATACAAGAATTATAAAAAATTATGGCCTGGCGCCTACGCGCCAGACTCGATACAGAAACTGTCAAGTTTTTGATGACTTTTGGAAGGTTATTTAGACGGAGTAAGCGGTTATTGGACATTCTAGAAGACTGATAGTTGTTCCTTGATAATAGGACATGTGATACATTGCATTTGGACGCTCCATAACGGTTTTAATCGCGAAGAGGTGCGAGCCAAATTGAAGAGGTGTGAAGAACTGGACGCGGTGTCCGGCGCCTAGGCGCCAAATAGACCTTCAAGAAGATTCATTGAATGTGGACATGTTTTGAAGAGATGCCTCAAAGCAACCCTTGAAGCCTATAAATAGGAGTCCACTCCTTCAGAAAAACGTGCCCTCCATTGTAACCCCTATCTCTTATCCACTTTAGGATCTCTCATCCTTAGAGAGAGAAATAGAGAGAGAAATTTAGGGCCACTTTTATTTAGTTTAGTGAGTTTATTTTCAAGTTGTTGCATCTGGAGTTCATTACACTGTGGAGTCAGTATGAATCAGAAGATCTGTAGAAGGAGTATTTGAGATAAGTATTTTATTGTCGATTCAAAGTTTATTTATTATGTTTTGCTGTTTATATTCAATGTGTTCTGAGTAGTCAGTTTACTTTCTTCCTTCATTTATGAAAATATAAATAAGATAATATAAAGATCGATGGAGAATTGAAAATCAAAATATTTTCAAAATATTGTGATGATATTAATACCTGATCTTACTTTACTTTTTAAATTGGTCATTTAAATTGTTAAAACCTGTTGAAGAGTTTTGAGACCTAGAAGGAGAAGAACTCTTAACTTGTAGATATCACATGAATCCTTGGGTAGTCGAAGGCCATGCGCGAGCTCTTCAAGGTGAAGTGCAAATAACTAGGAAGATAAGATTTAAAGGGCGTAGAATTGATAAGCTTTTAGAGTGACAGACTAAATTCTTATAATTTGATTTATAGATAAGGAAAGGGTCACTAGTAGGGCCGACCATAGCCACCCTTGGACATCTAGTAGTGTGAGCCTAGATTAACCCATTCTACTAACAATACATCCGGACCTGATCTGCAGATTAGCCAATGTTCTTTGCGCCTAGATCAAAGGGTAAAGAATAGGAATGCTTCTATTTGGCACAATACCATAAAATAGATTCTCCAACGAATATTAAATTATCTTAAAAATCATGGATTAATTGAAAGGAAGAAAGTTGAGTGTTTTATATAGTTTTCACAAAATCATTTTCTTATTATTATTTTCTTAACATGCATCTAGTAAATCAAAATTAATTTATAGTTAGATTAAAATATAAAATGATTTTGAAATACAATATTTAACAATTAGTTACCATTTTTCCCCGTGGGATCGATACTGAGGTTATAAAAGAAAACCCTATATAACATGAAACGATACGTACACTTGCGTAGTACCCCTAGTGTGTAAAATATTTTCTAAAATTTTACAACATTTTGAATTTATACACTAGCCGCTATTTATAAATTGGGTCAAGTTTTTGGCCATCTTTCGAAGCGAACATTACTGCGTTATTGCGGGTCGGTTCAAGCTTTTGGCACCGTTGCCGGGGAAATAGAAGGTACATTTTTAAATATTATATTTCCAAAATAATAAATATATATATATATATATATATATATATATAATACTATAAGAATAAAAAAATATAAATATAATATAAAAAAAAATATTTATTCCTTGCTAGATTTTTTTATGCGTAGTTTTGGTTTTGAAGGATTAATACCTTTAGATTCTGAACTAGAAAGAACAATTAGAAAAATTAAAAAGGGAAAATAAATTCAAAAATTTCAAGAAATGGCTACTTTACAAAATCCAATTGAACTTAACGATCAAAATGTTTATAAACCATTAAGGGATTATGCTAACCCTACAGTTGGTGAACTTCATAGTAGTATTCAAATACCCACTGTAGATGCTAATTCTTTTGAACTTAAACCGTCTATTATTCAAATGGTGCAAAACAATCAATTTTGTGGAACACCAAATGAGGATCCAAATTTACACCTTGTTAGTTTTTTAGAACTTTGTGCTACTTTTAAATATAACAATATTTCTGATGATGCTATTAGACATAGACTATTTCCTTTTTCCTTAAGAGATAAAGCAAAGATGTGGTTAAACTCATTAGCAACTGGTTCTATTAAAACATTGGCTGAAATGGCACAAAAATTCTTTGCTAAATATTTTCCTCCTTCTAAAACTGCTACATTAAGAAATGATATTACTTCGTTTAGTCAATTTGACGGGGAGACAATATATGAAACTTGGGAAAGATTTAAAGAACTATTAAGAAAATGTCCTCATCATGCTTTACTCGATTGGTTAATTATTCAAACATTTTACAATGGATTAATTGGATCTTTAAAATCAATTATTGATGCTGTCTTCTTGGAGGTTCTTTAATGTCTAAATCATTTGAAGAAGCTTACACTTTAAATGAAGAAATGGCTAATAACAATTTTCAATGGCCTTCCGAAAGGCTTAATCCTAAAAAGATGGCAAGTATTCATGATAATGAAGCCTTTTCTATCCTAGCTTCACAAGTAGCAGCAATGTCTAAAAAATTAGATAATTTTGCAATTAATATTTCACATAATAACTCTGCTAATATTGAAGATTCTCAAACTATTAAAACTTTACAAGCTATTGCAAGTAAAAATAATCCTTATTCAAATTATTATAATCCTGGGCGGAAAAATCATCCTAATTTTAACTCGGAATAATTCACAACAACAATGGGGTAATAATCAAGCTCATCCCACTGGAAATTGGAATAATCAAGTTAATCCAAATTATAAACCTCCTGGATTTAATAATCAACAGAAAAAGTTATCAATAGAAAAATTAATTTTACAAATGAATAATCAATTACAAAATCAAAATACTGCTATTCGTAATATCAAAAATCAAATAGGGTAAATTGCTACTTTAATTAATAATAGACCTGTAGGAACACTTCCTAGTATTGTTGAAATTAATCCAAAGGAAACTGGAAAAGAACATGAACATGTTAAGGCTGTGCAACTTAGAAGTGGAAAGGAATTAAAAGAAAGAATGCAGAATGAAATTGAAAAAGAAATTGAGGTTGAAGAGATTGAAAAACCTAAAAAAACTCTCTCTCCTAGTCAATGTCAGACTGTTATACCTATTAATGTGGAAGTTAAAAAACCACCACCACCTTTTCCTCGAAGACTTAAACAGCAGAAACTTGATCATCAATTTTCTAAATTCTTTGAAATTTTTAAGAAACTTACTATTAACATACCTTTTACTGAAGCTTTGGAACAAATGCCAACTTATGCAAAATTTATGAAAGATATTTAAGCAAGAAACGAAAATTTGAAGCTTTTGAAACTGTTGCATTAAGTGAAGAATGCAGTGCAATAATTCAAAAGAAATTACCTGAAAGCTTAAGGATCTTGGAAGTTTCACTATACCCTGTGCTATTGGAGAATAATTTTTTGGAAAAGCTTTATGTGATTTAGGAGCAAGTATTAATCTCATGCCATTTTCTATCTTTCGAAGATTGGATTTAGGAGAGATTACTCCCACCACTGTAACCCTTCAGTTAGCTGATAGATCAATCACTTATTCTAAAGGAGTTATAGAGGATGTCCTTGTTAAAGTGGATAAATTTATCTTCCCTGTAGATTTCATCGTACTTGATATGGAAGAAGATAAAGAGATACCTATTATTTTAGGGAGACCTTTTCTAGCTACCGGACGAGCTATGATTGATGTGTAAACGGGAGAATTAACCAAGAGAGTTAATGATCAAGAAATTAAATTCAATGTTCTTAAATCAATGAAGTACCCTGATAAAGAGAAATGTTATCAAGAAAAATGTAAAGTCATTTCTGAAGAAAATTTTGAATTTTTAACTAATGAAAATGAAGAAGTAAAAGAAGAAGAGACTCATTTTATTAAAGATAATTGGGAAACTTTAGACATAACTAAAAATGATATACTTTTACCATCAATTAAAAAAGCCCCTGAATTGGAATTAAAAATGTTACATTCACATTTAAAATATGCATTTCTTAGAAATTCGTTAACTTTACATGTTATTATTTCTTCTGAACTGAGTAAAGATCAAGAAGAAAAATTACTAGGTGTGTTAAAGAATTATAAGAAAGCTTTTGGTTGGACTATTGCTGATATAAGAGGAATAAGCCCTTCCATTTGTATGTATAGAATTTTAATGGAAGAAAATTTTAAACCTACTATTGAACCACAAAAAAGATTAAATCCTATCATGAAAGAGGTTGCTAAAAAACAAATTGTTAAGTGGTTAGATGCTGGTATTATTTATCCTATTTCGGATAGTCAATGGGTAAGTCCTATTCATTGTGTTCCGAAGAAAGGAGGTGTAACTGTCATGGTCAATAATAAAAATGAACTAATTCCTACAAGACAAGTTACTGGATGGTGAATTTGTATTGATTATAGGAAATTAAATAACGCCACTAGAAAGGATCATTTTCCTTTACCTTTCTTGGATCAAATGCTCGATAAATTAGCTGGACACCCATATTTCTGTTTTCTGGATGGATATTCTGGTTATTATCAATTACTTATTGCTCCTGAGGACCAAAAGAAAATAACTTTTACAAGTCCTTATGGAAACTTTGCTTTTAGAAGAATGTCTTTTGGTTTATGTAATGCACCTGCAACTTTTCAAAGATGTATGATGTCAATATTTTGTGATTTGATTGACAAAAGAATTGAAATATTCATGGACGATTTTTCAGTTTTTGGAACTTCTTTTGAATCTTGTTTGGAAAATATTTCCAAAGTTCTGAAAAGATGTGAAGAAACAAACTTAGTTCTTAACTGGGAAAAATGTCAATTCATGGTCACAGAAGGCATTGTACTTGGTCACAAAGTTTCACAAAAAGGGATGGAAGTAGATCAAGCGAAAGTGAAAATTATTGCTGAATTGCAACCACCTACTACTGTTACTGATGTGAGAAGTTTTCTAGGTCATGCTGGATTTTATAGAAGATACATAAAGGATTTTTCTAAAATTGCTAAACCTCTTTGTCATTGATTGGAAAAAGATGCGAAATTTGAATTTAACAAAGAATGTATTAATGCTTTTAATATTCTAAAAGAAAAACTAATAACTGCACCTATCATTGTTGCACCTAATTGGAATAAATCTTTTGAATTAATGTGTGATGCAAGTGATTTTGCAAATGGAGCTGTATTAGGAAAAAAATATGAAAAGGTTTTCAAAGTTGTACATTATGCTAGTAAAACTCTCACTGAAACACAAAGAAATTACACTACCACTGAGAAGGAGCTTCTAGTTATAGTATAAGCCTTTGATAAATTTAGACCTTATCTTCTAGGCATTAAATGCATAGTTTATACTGATCATTCTGCTATTAAATATCTAATATCTATGAAGGATTCTAAACCTAGACTGATAAGATGGGTTTTACTTCTACAAGAATTTGATTTTCAAATAGTAGATAGAAAAGGAACTGAAAACCAAATTGCTGATCATTTGTCTAGAATTAAAAATGATATTATTTCGGAAGAAAATATAAATGCTTATATTGTTAACTATTTAGTTAGCAATATTTTACCTTATGAAATTGATAACAAATTTATTAAGAAATTTAAATATGATGCTAAATCTTATATTTGGTAAGATCCTTATTTATTTAAAATTGGAAGAGATTCTATAATTTGAAGATGCATACCTTATGAGGAAACTTTTGCTATTATTCAAAAATGTCATGATTCCGATTTTGGAGGACACTTTGGCATAGATAAAACTGCATTTAAAATTTTAAATTCTGGATTTTATTGGCCTACCTTATTTAAAGATGTGAGACATTATGTGAAAACATGTGATCGATGTCAAAGGATGGGAAATGTATCTAGGAAGGATGAAATGCCTTTAAACTATATATTGGAAGTTGAAATTTTTGATATATGGGGTTTAGACTTTATGGAACCATTTGTTCCATCATCTGGAAAAATTTATATTTTATTAGCAGTTGATTATGTTTCAAAGTGGATTGAAGCTGTTGCTTTACCAAACTGTGATTCCAAAAGTGCTTCTAAATTCTTAAAGAAAATGATATTTTCAAGATTTGGAATGCCTAAGGTAATTATCACTGATGGTGGAAGTCAATTCCGGAATATAAGAATTCAATCATTACTACAAAAATTTGGAATCAAACATAGAATTGCAACTGCTTATCACCCACAAACAAGTGGAATGGCTGAAGTATCAAAGAAAGAAATAAAAAGAATTTTAGAAAAGACTGTTAATCCTAAAAGAACTGATTGGGTTGATAGACTTGATTATGCATTATGGGCTTATAGAATAGCTTATAGGACACCAATCAGAATGTCACCTTACCGGTTAATTTATGGTAAACATTGTCACTTACCTGTTGAACTTGAACATAAAGCTTATTGGGCAATAAAGGAGTTTAATTTCAATTTGAATAAAGCGGGAGAAAAGCGATTATTGCGATTGAATGAGATGGAAGAGATAAGAAATGAATCATATGAAAATGCAAGAATTTATAAAGAGAAAATGAAGATGTTACATGATAAGAAAATTTCAAGGAAAATTTTTGAGCTCGGACAAGAAGTATTACTGTTTAATTCTCGTTTAAAACTTTTTCCTGGAAAATTAAGATCTAAATGGATTGGACCCTATATAATTGAGAAAGTATACCATTATGGAGCTGTGGATATTAAACACCCCAAAACAGGAACAATTTTTAAAGTAAATGGATTAAGATTGAAGCCTTATTTGGGAGATATTAAAATCATTTATAAAGAGGCTTATGAATTGAGTCAACCTGATTAAAGATTTGCTTAAGTCGGGCTGACGACGTTAAACCAAGCGTTTTGTGGGAGGCAACCCATAATTATCTTTTATTTCGAGTGTTGTTTTTAATGTAAGGTTATGCCTCGATCTTGAATAATTTTATATTACTTTAGAAAAATTTGATGCTTATAAGTCTTTGTTGACTTAAGCTGAAGATTATTTTGAAGTATGTAAGATTTATAAATTGGATCACTCTATTCTAAATATGAGTGAAAAGGAGATCAAGTTAACCTTCATTATGATTGCTTATAATTTGTGTTATTGAGGCTAGATTACTCTTACCAGTATAATTTACCTTTCTTGGAGAACGAAACTTTGAAATTTGACGATTAGGCGAAACAGAGTTGAGCATAGTTTTGGTGCCTAGGCACCAAGATTCGGCACCTAAGCGCTTGAGTTAAACTATGTATCATAGGTCCGGTGCCTAGGCACCAGATTTGGTGCCTAAGCGCCACGGTTACTGGGTCGTGCAAAAACCGAAAATTTTAAGTTTTTCACACGAATTTCACCTTTAAATCAACCCATCTTCATCCCTAACCATCAAACAATCAAAGTTACGTCCATTACACTTCATTCTTGAGAGATTTGTGAAATTTTTGAAGAAATGAAAGGAAGAAATCATGGAGAAGAGGCTAGGGACAAGGTCTCAAAGGATCCTCAACCCTAATTCAATTGTTTCATCACGGTAAGTTTAGAGAAAATTTCTAGTCGTTTGGATAAGTTTGAAGCGGAGTTTAAAAGCATTGGAGATCACCTTCATGAGATGTTTCATCAGATTGAACATCTAGAATGGCAGATGAAACTTCAATTTGATCATTTTGCGGCTTATCAAGATGCTCAAGTTGAAATGTATGCGAAGAAAAAGTGGATTGACGAAAAGACGACTACTGATTTCCCGAGAGCGTTAGTGTTCTTTCCAAGTGGAATACACAATTTCCATTGTGAAGATTAGAGTATTCTGGTAATGAGATCATTATTGTCTGGTTTGTTGAGTCGTTGTATTGATTTAGTGAATCGATTGTGTTTGTTTGTGTATTTGCTTCCATGTTCAATGTGTGTTGTTTTTGCTTAGAAATTGTTATGTTTGATTGTGAATTAGGAATTTGAATCAAGTATGATACTTATCTGGAATATATTGAGCTAATATTGAAGATTATAAATGGAATTTAGTGAAGTTTGAATTAAACTTTATGTTTGATTGGTGGATTTAATATTTAATTTTTAAAATTTTTGGAAAATGTTTTGGAAGTTAGAAACTAAAGCCCTACTCTAATGTGAGTAATTGGAAGTTGAATTTATGAATTTTGGTGGAAAATTAAATTTATAAATAATTTTTTGTGAAAGGAGAGTCTGGCGCCTAGGCGCCAGAATTCGGCGCCTAAGCGCCTTTTCGGCCTGTACCTGAAAAATTCCTTAAATACCCCCAAAAGTCATTACCGACGCCTAAGCCTTCTTCTTCTTCCTCCATTTTTCGTGAAAATCAGCCTTTAGAATCCATTTTGAGGTCAAAACATCAAGGATTTGGGCGCGAAATCACTCAATTTCTTCATCTCAAGGTCAGATCTACACTTTAAACCATTTATTTTCAATTTTCACCATAGATTTCCCTAGGTTTTGCTAAGAACTGAAATTTTGAAATAAATTTTGAGTTTTAGTGATTTTTTTGGATTTTTAAACTTATTTTAAGTTTTCTAAACTTAAAAAGAGTTTAAATTTTTTATTCCTAAATTTGTTCTTGTTTTCTTTCACGTTTAGATGGCTCTGAAATTTCTTTCACGAGACAACTTCGATAGCAGCAAATTTTCAACTGCGGCTGCGCATTTTCGATTCCACAAATTTGGGACATCGAGAAAGTTCATTTCAGAATGAAGTTTCTATCATCCGAGGGAGATGATTGAAAACACTATCATTGCTCATGACTGGCAACGATTCTGTTATTTCACCACTGTTGCTGTTATCCCTATAGTTCGAGAGTTTTATGCAAATTTTCTGGATGCCGAAGATTATGAAGTTTTTGTCAGAGGTGTCGGAGTAGGATTTACTCCTGAAAGGATCAATGTATTTTACGTCCTGCCACCGACTATAGAGTGCCACTATTTTGGATTATCTCCATCTGAGAGAGATTTAGATATGATTATTGCTAATTTGACTAACGGTACTGGATCTTGGAAGATCAGGAACGGAAAAAGGGTACTCTTCAAATCCTCCAAGTTAAATGGTATTTCTAAAGCATGGCACTATTTTATTTCTGCAAGATTGTTACCTTCCAACCACCTGAGTGAAGTGAGTAGAGATAAGCGATCTTAAACTACTGTATTCAGGAAAGGAAGCCTATTGATGTCGGCATTATTATTTATGATTCTGTGGATTCTACTGCGAGATCCAACACTTCTGTTGAACTGAGATTCCCATCTCTGATTTATTCATTATGTATTAGCAATGGAGTCACAGAAGATATTTCAGAGGAGATGTTGAAGACTACTAAGCCGATTTGTCAGGAGAGTATTAGCATATATGATCGTCTTCGAGGGAAGAGATCAACTGCTCATTCTTCTGCACCCATTCTAGGTAGACCTTCTACATCCCGACCTTCTACTTCTGCTAAGCCACCATCGAGTTTCTGAGAGTCAATGCATGATCAGTTTATAGAACAACAGCATGAGTTATTTCAAACTCACTGCAGAGTTGATACTATTGATAGGAAACTTGATCATTTATCTAATTATACCCAGAGGAAGAGTAGCTATGATGTTGAGTATAATGAAGCCCTCGTTAGATTTCTGAAGGGTGAGCATGATGTTAGTTTCCCTACTTTTCCTAGTTTCACACCATTTGTTGATCCTAAGGATGTTGAGTTTTCCTTTGGTGATGATGATGATGATGAGGCTACAGCCAGTGAGTAGTAGTTGATAGATATCTTTGTTGTGCTACTTTATTGTTAGTTTGTTTTGTTTGGTTTGTTGGTTTGTTTGATGTTTGGTGTATGTTGATTTGTTATGTACCTGTGTGGATTGATTAGTGTTAAGATTCCGGTGTTAGAATATTCTTAGTATATTGTGTTTGAGATTGACATTAGAGTTAATTTCTGATATGTTTGTTTCAGTCTATTGTTTAGTAATTAGTAATTTTGCTCTGCTTCTATTTTGTTTTAAATTTAGTATAATCATAAAAATTAGCCTGCTTATTTTTTTATACCTACTTCAATTTTATCTTTATTATTCATAAAAGAATGATTAGAAGTAAATTTTTCTTTTAAGATCATTTTTACATACTTATAAAAATTTTGATTTTCTTTGTCTCATACTTTCAAATTTTCATGGTATACCAAAACTTAAGTTTGGGTGAAGGGAAAATACATTCAAATTTAAATTTTATTTGTCCTTAAAGAGCTAATACTTTCTTAAAATAAAAAATTTTTAACATAACCTAAGGAATGAAGAATCTATTTAAGATCACTTTTATTTTTGAAATTATAAATAATTTAGTGAACTTAACCAAAATTTTAATAACTTTGATTGATTTTAAGAATAGAATTATTTAACTTAAAGAAGAATAAGATTAAGGAATTTTTCTATTCATGGTAGAAATAATGGAATTTTAGAAGTATTAAGTAATAAAAAATTATCACTTGAAAAAGAAAAGATTGAAAATCTTTTTGAATTTTTATTCATGTTATAATAATTAAGTTGAAATGTATAAGTTTTGAAAATATAAGTTAAGGATAGTGAAGTTCAAAATCATTAACGAAGCTATCCAGATATAGTAATCCTATATATATATATATATATATATATATATATATATATAAGAAGAAGAGAAGAGGGGAGAAGCTTGAGGAAATGCCTAATCAAAAATTGGCTTCACTTAAATTATCTTATAGAAGGAAAACTAGTTACATATTTTACTTAATTTTTATGCATGAATCTTTATTTAAGAAAGGTTTTTCAAGAAAATCTTTTTCATGTAAATAATCTATGAGATCTTAATATAATAAAATTCTATTATTTTCAAAATGGATGAAAAATTTGAAATCTTATGATTTGGTAGTTAAATATTCTTTAAATTCTTAAAATTAAACCTAGTTAGTGAAATTGGGTTAATAATTTACTAAAGACTTTATAAAATAAAAAATTATAAGGAATCTTAAATATTTATCTTTTATGCCAAAAGGTCATACATTTTATATAGTAAAAAGGGTTACTTGAGGACAAGTAACATTTACGTTTGGGAGATTTTGATCCATAAAGAAAATATACCTATTTTTATGCCTTGATTTTTATCAATTTCTAAGGATATTATGTTTTAATGAAAGGTATTTTTGTGTTTTTGGATGTAGGTGATGTAAAAAGGTCCAAAATAGGAAAAAGGGTGAAAAAGGAGCAAAAAGGAGCAAAAATGGAGCAAAATACAAGAATTATCAAAAATTATGGCCTGGCGCCTAGGTGCCAGAAGTTGGCGCCTACGCGCCAGACTCGATACAGAAACTGTCAAGTTTTTGAAGACTTTTGGACGGTTATTTTGACGGAGTAAGCGGTTATTGGACATTCTAGAAGACTGGCAGTTGTTCCTTAATAATAGGACATGTGATACATTGCATTTGGACGCTCCAAAACAGTTTTAATCGTGAAGAGCTGCGAGCCAAAGTGAAGAGGTACGAAGAACTGGACGCGGTGTCCGGCGCCTAGGCGCCAGACAGACCTTCTAGAAGATTCATTGAATGTGGACATGTTTTGAAGAGGTGCCTCAAGGCAGCCCTTGAAGCCTATAAATAGGAGTCCACTCCTTCAGAAAAACGTGCCCTCCATTGTAACCCCTATCTCTTATCCACTTTAGGATCTCTCATCCTTAGAGAGATAAATAGAGAGAGAAATTTAGGGCCACTTTTATTTAGTTTAGTGAGTTTATTTTCAAGTTGTTGCATCTGGAGTTCATTACACTGTGGAGTCAGTAGGAGTCAGAAGATCTGTAGAAGTAGTATTTGAGATAAGTATTTTATTGTTGATTCAATGTTTATTTATTATGTTTTGCTGTTTATATTCAACGTGTTCTGAGTAGTTAGTTTACTTTCTTCCTTCAATTATGAAAATATAAATAAGGTAATATAAATTCGATGGAGAATTGAAAATCAAAATATTTTCAAAATATTGTGATGATATTAATACCTGATCTTACTTTACTTTTTAAATTGGCCATTTAAATTGTTAAAACATGTTGAAGAGTTTTGAGACCTAGAAGGAGAAGAACTCTTAACTTGTAGATATCACATGAATCCTTAGGTAGTCGAAGGCCATGCGCGAGCTATTCAAGGTGAAGTGCAAATAAATATGAAGATAAGATTTAAAGGGCGTAGAATTTATAAGTTTTTAGAGTGACAGACTAAATTCTTATAATTTGATTTATAGATAAGGAAAGGGTCACTAGTAGGGCCGACCATAGCCACCCTTGGACATCTAGTAGTGTGAGCCTAGATTAACCCAATCTACTAACAATACATCCGGACTCGATCTCGTAGATTAGCCAATGTTCTTTGCGCCCGGATCAAAGGGTAAAGAATAGGAATGCTTCTATTTGCACAATACCATAAAATAGATTCTCCAACAAATATTATATTATCTTAAAAATCTTGGATTAATTGAAAGGAAGAAAGTTGTTTGTTTTATATAGTTTTCACAAAATCATTTTCTTATTATTGTTTTCTTAACCTGCATCTAGTAAATTAAAAGTAATTTATAGTTAGATTAAAATATAAAAAGATTTTGAAATACAATATTTAAAAATTAATTACCATTTTTCTCCGTGGGATCGATACTGGGGTTATAAAATAAAAACCCTATATTACTTGAAACGATACGTATACTTGCGTAGTACCCCTAGTGTGTAAAATATTTTCTAAAATTTTACAACATTTTGAATTTATACACTAGCCGCTATTTATAAATCGGGTCATGTTTTTGGCCATCTTTTGGAAGCGAATATTACTGCGTTATTGCGGGTCGGGTCAACAAGCCTAAGGGGCAAAATGGTAATTATTGAAATTTAGCCTTAATTAATATTTAAATTAAATTTAATTAAATTAAAACAATTTTAAAATAATTTAATTAACTTTAAATCAAAATAAAATTAATACAACTAAATTAAAATTAACTTCAAATCAACACAATTAAATTAAATATAACTAAAATTAAAGTTGAAACAATTTTAAAATAATTAAGTCAACTTTTTAAATGACATTATCAAATTGAAATAACATAAGAAAATCACAATTAAACTAAAATATTGTAATTAATTTGAAACAGTCTTAAAACATCAACACAATCTTAGACAAATTAGATAAATGTGTTAATGAACTAATTTGCCCCTAAAAGCTTCCACCCACATAATTCTTAAGTGAAATGTCTAGTGAATGTCACCTCACTAAAGGGATTATCAAAACATCTAGGTTCTTTGAGCAAGAGGAAAACATTTCCAACAAACTTAAAACAACTCGGGTGGTTGATTCTTCATTACAATGAAACTAAATGAACTGGAAAGATAATCCCGAAAGCGTTTAGGAAGATGTTCAGAGCTTAAGTCCCGAGTAGTTCCTTAACCTGATGAGATGTATTAAAAGAAAAATTGGACTTCATTGTTCTTTGTTGAAGAAAATCTTTCCTAACAAAACAAAAGAACCTAGACGTCATAGGAAGTGACTAGCAATAGGGTTAAGACTTTAGTAGACTATCTGAACCTTCCCTTAGCTTTACCTATGTATTTGCTGCAAATATATAAATGCTTTAACATGTGTTTTAAGTGCAGGTGAAAATGATGGGAGTGCCCAACAGGTATGCATTTAATTCTATTGCAATTTAAATTTAGTAATTTACTAAATTTCTTACTTTCTTGTACTTATAAATGCATGAAAATGATCAAACCTAGCATGTTTAAACAACTCAAAATTTAATCACCAACAAAAAACAACAAAACTGCAATTACAACTAAATTAAAACGTCTCGTTGAATGATCGGGAATCCTTCGGATTATGTAACCCACGTGTTGCTAATGAGATTTCCCACAGTCTAAATGAAAGTGTGGAACTCATTCAGTTGAGTTTAGCAAATTCATTTGGACTAAGTGAATTAAATAAAAATAGCGGTACCGGGATGACAGAACCGTGGGATCTTAATCGCTTCTACTTAATCAACTTTAAGATTTATTTTAATTAAAATACTAAGCCATCTTAATTTTTAACCCTTCTAAACCAAAACACTTCTCTCATCTCCCGATTGCCACTTTCTAAAACTAAACCTCTACAACGACAAGGAGCTTGGAGCATAGTGGGCAGCATGACCATCTTCATCAAAACTTGTGTCTACTTCAGCGAAACTTTTCTTAGAATTAAATAACCATGCCATAGGATTTTGATGTATTCTGCCTAGTGCAACATAAATCCTCAACTTTTCGTTAGGCATTTGCATTGTCATGTTATACAAATTGTGCCCTAACCGGTCTTAAGACTCTGAGGTAGTCGTTTGGTACGACATAAACCCTCACATCTTTGAGGCTATTTGCATGATTATGTCATACAAATATAAGTCCAAATTAACTAAAATTGGCAGGATTGAAACATTAAATAATTTTCTCAAATTGAAGCCAAATCATATAATAGTTGGGAAGTCACCGAAGTTTACTTCGGGTCTGTGACATCCCCTACTTCTCTTCCTTTGGACTCCTGAAATAAACTGCTCCAAATTTGAGTTATTCCTTATTGAAATTTCCAAAATCCAATTTGTTTGAAACCTTAAACTTTGAAGTTCTTGAGAGCAAAACTACTGATCATTATCGAGAGTTTTCTTAAATGATTCTCATCATTTAAGATGTAATTAACTATAGAAGCTTGCCCTTATACGGAACTTTAAGAACCCCTTACTTCCTTTATATTAAGCAGGGGAACTTGTCGGCTTATAAAATTGGTTCGCAGACCAAACAGATGTTATAAATCTTCTAGTTTATTTAATCGAGCCCCATCATTAAGCAGTGTGTCTATTCCTCGAGATAGATACACGGTTTGTGATGTGGTACTCGTTTATATAAACTATTCGGGATGTGAGATTAGTTTGATTTCATATCTTAAAATTTTTAAAATTAAAATTATTTTCAAATCAAATGCTACTTTCTAAATTTTATATATATATATATATATATATATATATATATATATATATATTAAATTTAAAATCTAAAATTCGCCGACAACTTCTGTAGGCGACCCCCTTTTTCAGAACACATAACCTATAAATAAGCCGTACATGCTATATATGTTAAAAATTAATTTTGGGGGTATGGAAGAAAAATAAAATTTTAATGTGAAAATACTTCCTTTCAGTGTAATTTTATTACAAGCATGTTTTAAGTAAGATTTACTTTCTCCTACAGTCATTCTATCATGAATATGCATGTATATGAATTTGATAGGATGTTATAGTAGTAAGTAGATTCAACCTTTACTTTTTCTTTCTACTATATTTTATGAAATTAATTACAAAATATTTTAAAATTTAAGTTTGGGGGAAGAAAAAATTTTAAAATGTAACTTTATTTATCCTCAGTAGCCTATATTTAATTTGATATCACTTTTAAAATGACTTGTGATATGTGGTGTTACCTTTAGGTTACTATAATTTCAATTTTGGGAATGTTAGAAAAATAATCTAGTTGAAATCCTTCGTGAATAAACTGTTCTAGAGTTAAGCTAATTTGTAGGAAACATTGAGAAAATGATTTTTTTATTTATAGTAGAAAGGAGTTGAATATTTGAAAAACTAAAATTCTTAGATTTATACTTAATGAGAATTGAGCCTTTATTGAAAACCTTTTTTGAACTAATACTTACACTTATAAAAAGTGAGGGAAAGTTTTAAGTTTTGGATTTTAGAGAGAGGATAGTGAAATTCAAAATTTTTAAAGGCCTATCCAGATATAATATCCTCACATATAAAAAATGATTGAAAAAAAGGGGATTAAAAATGATCCCCAAAGAAAAAAATTGAAAACAAAGGGATTGAAAATGATCCCAAAAGAAAAGAAAAATAAAACAAAAGAAAATAAGTGAGGAGAAGCTTGAGGAGAAGCCTAATAAAAAATTGGTTTCACATGAATCTTTTTAAATGAAAAGACTTAAAAATAGTCTTAAGCTTATTCTTATTTAAAAAGGTATTGGTTAAATTGGTATAGATAAGGTGCTTAAATTCTGTTTTTATGCTTTCTTTGAATATTTAGTTTGACAATTTTCAATAACTTTTGAAGTAAATAGAAAATCAGGATTCCTAAGATGAATATGAGATAATCTTAACTCTAGTTCTAGGTTGATTTGCTAGAATTTCTCCTATGTTAAACTATAATTTTTCTGAGATGAAATTATAGAAAATTCTATTGAAATCCACAACCACAAGTCAACATATTTGGTTTTTAAAGTTATAGTTTACTTGAGGATAAGGAACAGTTAAGTTTGAGGGATTTTGACGCAAAAAAAATATATACGGTTTTTGCTATATAGTTTTACTCATTTTTGGTGATATTGCACTTTAAAGGAAGGTATTTTTCATGATTTTTTGCATGTGTGATGATTTTAGGTGATTAGAGTAAAAAGAAGCAAAAACGATGCAATTTAGAGCAAAAACGAGCAAGAAAACAAATTTTGTCTCGACACCTTTCGTTAAGTCATTCTATGCTTAATCTCTTTTACAATTCTTGCATATTTTTGAATGAGATTACACTTTAAATAAAGATTTATTTTATGCTTATTTTGTAGGCTATTTGTTAGGAACGCAACGCAACTAAAACTGGACGAATCAGAGCTGAGACGGAGCCAAACAGATCAAAATTGTGGAGCTGCGCAGAGTAGGCATCGGGGCGCCCAAACTGGCGCCTACGGTGCCAGAAACCCAAGACCACTAAAAATAGGGTGCCGGCAATACCCTATTAGCGCCGGTGATGCCCAATACGGTCTGATGCGAAATTGGGTGGTTTTTGTCCAAATACATCTAATGTGGACGCTTTTTGGAAGGTTTCTTCATGCACCTCTTGGGAAATTCGTCCCTAAACTATTTTAAATCGAATTTGAAGCTAAAAAATGGGGAAGATGTTAGGAAAAACATGGAGAATGTTGAGAGAACTTAGAATAGGAGTAGAAATGTAGATTTCGACATTTTTGGAGAGATTGATGAGGGAATTTTGAGAGAATCTATAAGGGAAAGTTCTAGCATTGCATGAATCATTAGGAGAATTTGTGGGAGAGATTTTCATCTTTCTTTTAAGGGCAAAAAGCTAAGTATTGTGTTCTTTATTATCTTATGATTTTGCAAACACTTATTTTGTGGATTTGCTTTGAAATGAAGTTTTATGTTGTTTTTTCTTCGTGCCTTGCGATGTCTTTCTCTTACGCTTTCTTCTTGTTTGGAAATAGTGGCACAAAAAATTATGTCATTGTTTTCACTCTACTTTTCTTTTGCAATGAGTAGGATTCATGTTTAGGATATTGGGATGCTTGCTAAAAGATATTTTAATACTAAATGTGATGGTTTTTACTTGTGCTTCATTTACATTACAAAAAGGGCCCGTTGTATTGTTAAAATTTTTTGTAATTGCATTGTCCCGAAAGGGCGGCATAATTATCAACAAAGTGGAACCACATTCAATGTCCGTGAATGAATTGCATAGTTCATGGGGATTGAGTGCAAATAAATAGGGAAATATGGTTTCATGAACGTTGAATTGGAGATTTCAGGGTGACAGGCTAAGATCCCCAATTTGGTCCTAAAGTTTTGTAACTAAGCTAGGGTTAGCCTTAAGGTGAAGGGAAGTGGGAGCTCTGAAGCGGCAGTCATTATCCTCCAGCCTAACCTTGGAATTAGGGACTAAGCCTAGGATTTGTCATTGTTCTTTATAGCACTCTGAAGAGGGGGTACTCGGAAGAGGGTAAAGTATAGGATTTCTCCTATTTGGCACATAAAATAATTAATGCATCTCATTCCTAAATTTTATCCAATTCACTACATAAGAATAGTAGATTTTATTTTCTCAAAATTCACTAAACCAATTTATGCAGAAAAGGTTATCTTTAGAAGTAATATTTACATTTAGGAGTAGTTATTATTCTTACATATAATCATCTGTATTTATGAGTAGTTGTTAAAAAAATCACCTATATCACCTTTCCAAATTAAGGATGTTAGTAGTAGACTAAAATTTGACTATGAACCTCTTACCTCGCTTCCATGTGGGATCAATAAACAAGACTCCATTCGAGCTCTGTATTACTTGATATGATACGTATACTTGCGTTTGAAATTGTGACCTTACAAAATTATTATAAATATATAAATCTGAGGTCATAAATTTTTGCATATAAAAAAAAGTCAAATCAATACACCTAAAATATATAGTGTTTTTATACATATTTTCTTATGCATTTTTAATGATATTGCACTTTAATTGAAAATATTTTGTGTGTTTCTCTTACAGGTATGATTAAATGAATGACTGTGATGAAAAGAGTAAAAAATAATCAAATTTGCAGCGAAATGAAAAAAATTGAAAAAGTAATGTGTGGCGGCAAAGCGCCAAAACCCGTGCTTATGCGCCAATGCCCCGCGGCTATGCGCCTAGATCTGGAGCTTACACGCCAGCAGGATCGCGACTAAGCACCAGTACCCCGCGCTTACGCGCGGCTATTAAAAAAGAGGAGTTATTTTAATTTAGGCATCATTTTGAAGAGGTTTTCGAAGCACCTCTTTGTGAGATCTTGGGTATTCCTATTAGCGAGAAATTTAATTCAGAATACTCTTGAATGGATGCAACTTGTGGATGATACGTTGAATCTAGACACAATTTGAAGATATACAAAGACACCTTTTGGAGAAGTATAAAAAGAGGAATTAAAGATCAGAAAAATGGTTGTTGTTGAAGGGTGTGGTTTGTGTTTAAGAGTGAGGTTTATGTTAGAGAGTTATTTTAGAATACACATCTCAACTTCACCATTTTTACTTCATTTTATATAATCTGTATTAGGAATAGAATTGAGATTTAGAGTCCACAGAGTTGTGCCCCAACCCTTAAAGAGTACTGTAAGGGAAAACATAGTTTTTAAAGAAAATTCAAGAGTTTTGTGGAGAGAAATTACAGATAAGTCTTTATCTTTGGATTTTAAATAAGACTTCTTGTGTTTTCACTATGATTTCTACTTTTAAACCAAGTTGTGATTGCATTTTCTCCATGAATTCTGAGTAGTTTTCTTTATCTTTTTCCATAAGTGATGAAGTAATTAAGTTATGGAAGTATCTTTCCTACCTAACCCGTCTTCAAGTTTTTTAAAACATTGAATTAACCTATGTTCTTCATAGCTTCTCTAGGAAGGGTAAAGAATATAATTGCTCCTATTTGGAACAACACATTTTAGATACTTCCACAATAAATATTCTCCATAACTTGATACTCATTCATAAAAAGGAAAATGATATTTAATTTGCATAAGTTTTCATCTTACAAAAGTTTAGTTAAAGTAGTTGCTTACCTTCATTTCAAATTATAAAATTAACAAAAAGAATCGAATTATATTTCCAAAAATATTATCTTTAGTTTGCATTAAAACTTTTCTAAAAGAAAAAAGTTAATTTTCCTTCTCTAAATGAGAAGATATTTTCTTTATTAATCACTTTCCCTGTGGGTTTGATATCTCGGGGCTTAATCAGAAAGTTCTACATTACTTGATAAGTGATATGTATACTTGCATAGTATCCACATTATAAAATCTTAAAAAGGAGTATATATATATAGCGTAAGCATAATTATCGATGGATCAAGTTCTTTGCATCGTAACCGGGGAAATAAATTAATAAAAGAAAAACATTTGACAAAAATTAATTTTTACTTTTTAAAGTCTTATTTAAACTTGTTAGATTTTAGGAAGTTGTTTTTTATGTGTAATTTTATTTTATTGTGTTTTATAATTATGTATGTGTAGTTCAGGTTCTAAAGGACTTGTGCCTTAAGATTCTGAATTAGAAAGAACTATAAGAAAAATAAAAAAAATTAAATATACAGAAAAAGACAAAATATTCAAGAAATGACAAATCAAAATAATCAAAATGCTGAAATCCATCAAGAATTTAGACTTTTAAGAGATTATGTTAACCCTATAGTAGATTAATTTCATGTTAGTATTTAAAATCCTGATGTAGTGGCTAATTTATTTGAACTTAAATCTGTTATTATCCAAATGCTATCTAATAATCAGTTTGGGGGAGCACTAACTGAAGATCCAAATTTACATCTTGGTAATTTTCTAGAATTGTGTGCTACATTTAAATATGATGGTGTTTCAGATGATGTTCTTAGACTTAGACTTTTTACTTTTTCATTAGGAGATAAAGCTAAGATGTGGTTAAATTCTTTAGCACCTAGAACTATCAGAACTTAGGGTGATATAGTGCAAAAACTTCTTGCTAAATATTTTCCACCATCAAAGACTGCTAAGCTTAGAAATGACATCATATCTTTATGCTGCAGCTGGTGGTTCATTGACATCTAAACAGTTTAATGATGCTTATGTTGTAACTAAAGAAATGGCTAAAAATAATTTTCAATGGCCTTCTGAGAGGGTATATCCTAAAAAAGTAGCCAGTATTCATGAATCTAATGCTTTTGCAATGCTAGCAAATCAAGTGGCAGCAGTATCAAGGAAGATAGACCAATTTTGGAATGAATTTTTATCGAACAATTTCAATGATTGAAGAAATTCATTAGGCCAAATGGTAGATTCTCAAACATCTTTAGAAACTTTAAACTCCATAAACAAGCCTAATAACCCATATTCTAATTATTATAATCCAGGTTGGAAGAACCATCCAAACTTTAACTGGAATACCAATAATCAGGGTGGTAGTACTCAACAATAGGGAAACAATCAAGTAAACCAATTGAAGAATTAAAACAACCAAGGGAATAGTAATTATTGACCTAATTATCCTCCAGATTTTAACAGTGTTTCACAATATAAGGAGAAGAAGTTGTTTATAGAAGAAGTGGACAAATGGAAAATCAATTGCAAAGTCAATGAGCTACAAATAGAAATATTGAGAATCAATTAGGACAAATAGCTAATTCAATAAGTAATAGATACTAAGGAACGCTTCCTAGTAATATTGGCATAAATCTAAGAGAAAAAAAATAAAGTGCAAATAAAAGCTATTCAATTGAGAAGTGGAAGAGACTTGGAAGGTATAATATACAAACAGAATGAAGTAGATAAAGAAGAGATTAAAGAGTATGATTATTTTCCTTATTTCTTTCTGTGATCTCGGATTTCATGATGCAATACAGGCTTATTAGGACTTAAATTCCTAATTTTTCTGCAAAATCCTAAATAAAATATTCAAGATATTAAAATTTAGGATTAAAATATTCAGGACTTTAAAAAGCTAAAATTTTATTTCCTGTTATATTAATAGGGCCTCCACAATACTTAAGGACCGCTCTAGATAACTGCATTCATATTTGCATGTCCAGAGAAGGAGTCCCCGTGTTTCTCCAACCTGACTAGCCTAGCATACCCATATAGGTGGTTGTCTAGTGTGACCAGGGTGTTAGAAGGTTCCCCGACCTAGACGGGGTGTAAGTCCTTTTGTTTGGAGCGTTTACAGCTTTGTAGATGAACCTCAGCTTTCTCTTTCTTTCCTGAGGCATCCTTGTCACTTTGGCAGACATAAGTCCCACCTCTTGGAGCTCCAGCTTATAGTCATAGGATAGAGTTTCTTTCCTCTGACCTTAGGGCTACCGAGATCCCCCGTGGACGATGCAATTCTCAAATTGCTGACCGGGGATCTCAGGATATGTTGGGTCGACTACCTTCATGATCGGGTAGACTTAGGGTCCTACTGGCTTAGGATGATGGGTATGTGGTACCCCAACTTGGCTACCTCTTCCCCTTAGGATTATTCCTCCCTTCCTTTGACTATCTCTGTTGAGCCCTTTCACTCCTTGACTTCGTTGATATCATTTGACGACCCGACATCGATAAGCTGCCGCCTGTTTGGGATACGACGATTTGTCCTCTGTCCTTATGGCCCGGATGTGCTTTGACATGTTGGGATATCCCCGTCGAGATGACTCAGGTTATTCTGTGGGCCCCATATACTGATGAGTCTGTTATCGACACAGGGACCGTGAGAGACTCACTCTCTGTCCTGTGGCCTAGCGGGAGCTTTGAAAGCATCAGGACTTTCCCACACAGAATGACCTTCCTTTGATAGCCTATACCCCAGGTTCAAAATAATATAAGAGGAACTCCTTTTATTGAGAGTATTCTTGGTTACCCCTCAAGATGTAATTAAACAAGTGGGATACGTCCCCTTGGGAGTGCTCTTGACCACAGAATAGGTACCTACACCTGACTCTCTGGTTATGGGTAGCCTATGTAGGCACTCTTTCGCAGATATCGGTTCAAGATGCCTCCGCTCGATCTTGTTTGGGCTGACATGCTTGGCCTATCCTTTCTAGGTTTACCGCATGTAGGCTCTCCACATTTTGTGTTTTCTCTTGTTTGTCATTTTGTCGTATGTCCCTTCTTATTCGGTTCCTCTCCTCTTCGAATCACTTATTTGACTTGGGAGGGAAACTTATTCGAATAAGGGAAGTATACAATGATCGACAGGCTGGTGACTCCTTTTAAAATAAAAGAGAGAAAAACAAATGAAAACAGAATGGCAACTCCACTAGGGATGAGTCTCTCTCTCCATACTTAGAGTTTTCGCTTATGTGACTTGCGGATCCCAGCGTACTCGCAAGAATGGCAACTCCGCTAGGGATGAGTCTCTCTCTCCATACATGGAGTTTTCGCTTAGGTGACTTACGGATCCCAGCGTATTTGCAAGAATGGCAACTCCGCTAGGGATGAGTTCGTCTCTCCATACTTGGCGTTTTCACTTAGGTGACTTACGGATCCCAGCGTATTCGCAAGAATGGCGACTCCGCTGGGGATGAGTCTCTCTCTCCATACTTGGAGTTTCGCTTCTGGGGTTATAGCCTCTCTCCGTACTTGGAGTTTCGCTCATATTATCGTCGTCTTGTCCTCTTCCTTTGAGTCACAGTTGAGCCTTTGGTGAGACCTTAGTTTTCAGTCCATGTGTCAGTTGTTAGGGGTAGCAACTCAATGCATTCTGTCCCTTCTCTCACCCTTGAAAGTTCGGTTGCAGCATTATCGCATGCATCTATGTCGTTGTAATTTGTGATTGGTTTCATGACCTTTCCTTGCTTTTTATCATTGTCCCTTTTTCCCCCGCTACGCGGAAGAGCAGGAAGGTGGTCACGATCACTGCCGCCGGGCAGAACTCCTTTCCCTCTCCCCGAGTGTTTTTGGTGCTCTTGAGGGAGTCATTACCTTCAGTTTCTGTCAAGCACACCTGTGGGGTTACCTTACGTGATCCTACGCCCTTTGAGGCATTTGCTCTATGCCCTCCCCCTTAAAAGGGGAGACATGCCCATCGAGCCATTTCTATGCCCTCTCAAGCACTCTCTTCTATGCTCTCTCTCTTAAAAGGGGAGACGTGCATGTTGAATTGTTCCTACGCCATCTGAGGCATCTTCCTCTGTGTCCTCCCCCTTAAAAGGGGAGTCGTACACATTTAGCTATTCCTGCTACAGTAGCTCGCTTTGCGCCTGCTTCTTTTGTGAAAAAGAGGCCGTCCCTAGAAAGCGATACACCGCAGCACCTGATAGTCTTTTCTGGACTTGTCCCTCTGTGTTCTCATGTATCTCCCTTCCATAGGGATATGAGTCTTCCTCTAGCAGTAAGTTTGTCATTATTTTCGTCGTTGTGACTTCTGTCCCAACTTTCTTTTTTTTCCTATTTCCCCTGAGAATCTACCTGCCCCTGATTAGGCTGGAAGGTCAAGAGGACTAGGAATAGATTGCTGTAAATTTTGCAGCATGTCCTGCTTCCGGATTCTATTCCTATTTTGACTTTAGTTTAGGAGGTGCCTTTGGCCTTCGAATTTTGAGTCATTTTGCTACTGTTCCCAGTTGTACAGACCACGTTCCCACCAGATGCTTGCTACGTGCCCTCCTTTGAAAAAGAGGAGTTGTGCATGTGACACTTCTTTCGTTGTAGTAGCTCGTATCAGTGCTACTTTTTTGCTCAAGGAAGCGGCTAGTACAAGATGGCGATGCGCTACGACGTACTTTCTCGTTTTCTTATCTCTCTTGTAATCCTTCCATATATTGAGAATTTACATCATCACGGATGTTGTAGTGTTATAGTTACCTTTTACAGTAAAGTATTCGGCGGTGTGGACCAGGTCCCTGCCACGTCTTGTTTCGGTTTTGGCCCAAGATTGACGCTAAATCTCGTCGGTTGAGAATCATTTCTCTCCTATGTCTGGTTGTGTGGACTAAACTCCAATCAGGTTTACTTGGGATTCTTCTCTCATCAGAATGCAAGTCATTCTCACCTTGCAGTCTGTACTGTTGTTGCTGTCACGAGTTCTCTGACTTAGAAGATTGTAGGCGTAGCTTCCTTTTTAAGTTGAAATGTTTTTGCTAAGTTTGACGACCGTCCTAGCCCTCGTTGTTCTAGTTTCCTTGAGGATTCGCCTATCTCTTCATTGGGCAAGGGTGTCCAGAGGAATAGGAACATATCCCTGCAACTAAAGCAACTGACTTAGCCATAAGCTCTTTACCTTTTGTGGTTTCAGTTGATGGGACATTTTGTGCTCCCTTGGCTAAGAATCGCTCTATTGTATTGCCTGGTTGTGTGCATTATACCTCGACCATGATAGTTGTGAGGGATCTCCCTCCTTAAGATGCAGATTGCTCTAAACCTGTTGTCTATATTGATGACTCCACTACATCTCCTTACCAAGAAAATTATTGGACCAGTCTCCCTCTTCGAGGACTGGGTCCTCTTCCTTGAAATAAATTCCTTACCCGGACCCTTCAAATGTCCAAGAACTTCTTTATTTTTCTTATACCATAGGCCCTCATAGTAGGAGATCGAGGTTCCCCCGTCTGTCCATCACGAGGCCGGGATATTTGTTTTCTGTTGTGCAGGCCATGAGACCCGTTGAGGTGTTGCATGGAACCCTTGGTGTGGTACTTAGAGCCACTGCACTAGATGTTCTCTTAGGTATCATTGATGATCCAGTTGTAGTGGTTTTGCCCACATTTTATGTGCCAGCTCTTTTCATAAGTCATAAAAAAAATGTTGTGGCTTCCTCTTCATCGCGCTAGATGAATTTTTCCTATGTTGATAAATGGAGATTCGGGGCGCACCCCCGTTGATTCTCACCTTATTTAAGGACAGAAGTTGATCGCCCTACTGTGGCGAATACCTAGTGTTTAGGCAAAATCTTGCCACCACGTCTCTTGATATCCCGACGCTGCATGTAGAATGCCTTTCTACATTTGACGACGAGGGGTTTACTTGCCTTTGCTTTGAAAAGTGTTTAATTCTACCTCATTCATTTATTGAGCAAGGCTAAAATGGATGTTTTATACTCTGATTAGGGGATGCCCCCAAAATCTCTTATTGACGACATGTTGTATCGATTAGACTACGTTACTAGTCTCAGTCAATCCATTTTTTAGCTAGGATACACATCTCCTCTATTATTTGAGAGTGCCTCATTTGATTTGAGCTATGTTTCCCTTTTAGCTAGGCTCTTGATGAGAGCATTTTTTTGCTAAGACCATCCTACATGTCTAAGCATTTGATTTAGTCAGTTATTCTGAACCTGACTAGGATTTGGTGCTTCACCTATCTAGAACCTTATTGACTTTTTAGTCTGTTCTGGGTGAGAAAGCATCATTGCAAGATTAATCCATCTCTCATATCCAACCTCATGGATATGCTTTACTTGACTTGGTTGATTATTAATCTCCTTGTCAATAAGTCATGCTGAACTAATTAGAACACTTTGTCTCTATGATCAGTTCGTGACTCATTGGGATACTTGGATATCCGATGTTTTCGGTTAGACGTCTACTTATCTAACTGGGATATCTCTGCATCTTTTGATGCCCCGACTCCAATTTATGGAGGTTGTTGATATGGTTTCGAAAGGAACCGCACCCCTTAGTTGATCTTGTCATGGATTAGCCTTTTATGATTCTCGAGGTTGAATCTAGGATAGATCTTGAGGATGGGTTTAGGCCAGACCATGTGTGCATCTTCTTAAAATTTGTAAATTCTTATGGTTTGAAGGATTTGAACTAAGTCTTGACAACTGAATCCCTTACTTTACTGAATTTTCACCTAAGTCCTGAGAACACCTCAGAATGACTAGATGGGTGTTATTGAGATGTGAGTAGTTTCACAGACTATTTAGATCTCTTACTTTTCCATTCAGTTAAACCAATGGAAGCTTGATAAGTAATGAGTCATAAAATCCTAAGAATCTTAATTCGGGAGATTTTTTAGTCAGAAAAAAATCACTTTATAACAAAAAGAAGCTCACTAGATATAGCCATTTTCAGGAAAACAAAAAGTGTGAAATGCTTCAAAATTAAAAAAAGAAGAAAAAAAATGATCAACACTCCTGAGAAGAAGCTTGAGGTGAGTGGAAAAGTAAAAAATTTCAACTTAAAGTATTTGTTGATTTCAAACTTCTCCTAATAAGATCCTTAGGATAATATGTTTAGAGAATTTTTTAAGTGACATTAGGATGACAGATAAAACAGTAATGGATTTAAAGATATCTTCAAAATGAAAATGTTTTCTTAACACCCAGATAGGAATGATGAGGCCTACTTTGGTTAAGGATGAAAAAAATTAAAGGACATGGGCTAGGGAAAGGTATTTAAGGAAAATCCCACCTTGACCTAAATTTTGTAAATCTCATATTTTTGCATGGTATATCTGGTCATTCTAGGATGCTTATATGAGAGCTCTTTGTACCAGATTCATTTGGTATGTCATGCCAAATCATTCCCGATAGTGTCTTAGCCTGGGATAAAAAAAAGAGATTCTGATAAGCTCTATAAAAAAATCAGAATGCCAATAAAAATATATGAATGACATGAAAGGCTCCTACAGTTCTGTGGGCCTTCACCCACTACTTTTACGCTTCATGCGTCGACCCTCTGGGTCCCGCGGCTATTTCTTCGGAAGAATGGCTAGCCATGGTACGTGGACTAGTCACCCATGCGTTTTCGCGCTTCTTGCGTTGACCCTATGGGTCCGACAGTCCTTCCTCTGAAGTCGATTCGGCTCCTTGTACGTGGAATCTTTACCCACGTAGTTTAAAGCTTTACGCGACGACCCTCTGTGTCTGGTAGTCATTCCTCGGAAGATGACTTGCCCTCTTGTGTATGGACTCTTCACCCACAACCCTTATGCATTATGCACCGACCCTCTAGGTCTAGTGACCTTTTCTTTGGAAGAAAGGCTTGCCATCTAGTGGGCTCTTTACCCACCATGTTCACACTATGTGCGTAAACCTTATTGGATTAGACAGTCCTTCCTTCGAAGTTGAATTGCCTCTTTGTACGTAGACTCTTCACCCACTTGTTTTCACACTTTATACGTCAACCCTCTGGGTCCGGCGGCCCTTCCTCCAGAAGAATAGCTAGCAATGGTACGTGGACTACCCACCCACATGTTTTCAAGCCTTGCTCGTTGACCCTCGGGGTCCTGTAGCCCTTCATCTGAAAGTTGAGCTACCCTTCTTGTTGATTGATGCAAATGGATCTTATCCAATGCCTCTATCATCAGGCAATATTTAAAGAGATGTTTTGTTTATACTCTTTTTCATGTACTCATTGTACTTTATGAGGAAATTTGCTTTTCAAAGCACATGCACTTTGTAATCCAGTTTCAGAGCAATCAAAAAGTGCATTTTCAGTTGTTTCTTCATTACGTGAGCTGCTTATGGAGATTACTATGCATATGTCACAAGATCATCCAAAACTCACAATAGTTTCATGTAGGAGAAACCTTGTATTTCTTTTACTTTGATTGTCGGTTCGCATTTTGAGCAAAATGGAAGTCTTACGAGTGGCTTATACCTGGTGCAACCACCAATCTCTACAAGAGAAGCCTTGCTTTTCTCCTGCCTTGTCTTTTGATGATCCACTCTACCCAGGGTCCAGAGACTACTAATCTTGTTCTTCATGAGTATGGTTGATATGCACGTCCCGTTCATACTTATGAATGAGGATACGTGCCTATCCCGCTCATTTTGAATGAATGGGGTTGAGATCCATCTATGAATGTGATTTAGCTTAAAAGCTAGAGATTTTTTTGGTTAGACCATCGTCATAGTCTAACCCCTATCTCTACATCTCATAGTGTGAGTAATCCTTATTGCTTTGTCGGGAAGAGGCATGTTGCATTGGCTACAACACTCAACTTACCCAGCCGATCTGTGCCTAGGAGAAGTACCTTTGTACCTACATTAAAATGGGTAACCTCTTTAGCTGGTTTGACAAGAGACCCTCCTACAGGTTGGGCTACATTTATTTTCCTCATATAAGAGCTACTCTTTATCTTTTGAGGAATCCTCATTGGGGGACTCTCTTCTGAGATGAGCCATTTTATTCATTTACTGGGTCTAATTACTTTGTGCTACGCTTCTGACAAGAATTTTCCTGTCGATTATGAGGAATCCCTAGTGAGAGTCTCGCATAACACACTCCTGGCTAAGATATCTCATGCGGGTTGGACCGCTTAGTCCACATAGTTTGAGTAATTCACTACATTGTCAGTAGGCATTTCGTATCAGCCAGAGCATTCGCTCACATAGCTGGTCAGTGCATAATCGGGATTCTCAATGCCTGATCAGATTTTGTTATTTTTCTCGATAAAGACTATTTTACTTTTTCGTGAGAAAATTCTCAGTGGGGGCTACGTTTAGCCGTGGCTTATTAAAAGCACCCCAAGGATGGACATTTATGAACCAATCATGGATACCTCTACAGTATTTTCACCGATTTGACCGACTTTGCTCGCCATCTCGAAATTCATGTCACACTAATTTGAGTACTATGTAGCCTCAATTAGTCCATGCATAAGATGGGTTTCTTTATGCTCACATGAAATAATCCCTGTCGGCATATTTTTTAGGTTGAGTGTTGTATTTTTTTTAAGAGGGGTCGCCTACAGAAGTTGTCGGCGAATTTTAAATTTAATTTAAATATAGATATAATTTAGAAAGTAGTATTTGATTTTGAAAATAATTTTAAATTTGAAGATTTTAAGATATGAAATCAAACCGATCTCACATCCCAAATAGTTTATATAAACGAGCACCGCATCACAAACCGTGTATCTATCCCTAAGGATAAACACACTCGCTGATGGTGGGGCTCGGTTAAATAAACTAGAAGATTTGTGACATCCGTTTGGTCCGCGAACCAATTTTATAAGCCGACAAATTCCCCGCTTAATATGAAAACATTAAACAGGGTTTATATTACCCGGGTTCTTTAAAATTCCCTATAAGGGCAAGCCCCTATAGTTAATTACATCTTAAGTGACGAGAATCACCTAAGAAAACTCTCGATAATAATCAATAATTCCGCTCTCAAGAATTTCAAAGTTTAAGTTTTCAAAGAATTGAATTTTTTGAATCTCAATAGGGAATGGATCGAGTTTGGAACATTTTATTTTGGGAATTCAAAGGAAGAAAAGTAGGAGAAATTACGGATTCGAAGTGAACTTCGATAATCTCCCAACTATCCTATTGTTTGGCTTGGATTTAGGAAGGTCCTAATGTTTATTTAATATTTTAATCTCGCTAATTTTAATTAATTAGTGGCTTATATTTATATGATAGAATCATACAAATGGCTCGGAAGATATGAGGGTTTATGTCGTATCGGACGACTACCTCGGAATCCTAAGACCGGTTAGGGCTTAATTTACATGATATGATCATGCAAATGCCTAACGAAGAGTTCGAGGATTTATGTTGCACTAGTGCAAACTACCTCGAAGTCCTATGGCTTTGTTGTTCAATTCTAGGAAAGTTTTGCCGAAGTAGATTCAAGTTTTGCCGACGACGATGGCCGTGCCGCCCACCATGCTCCGAGCTCCTTGTTGTTGCAGAGGTTTAGTTTTAGAAATCATAAATCGGGGATGAGAAAAGTGTTTTGGTTTAGAGAAGTCTTAATTTCCAAGTGTTTTTTTTTGTGTTTTAATTAAAACAAATCTTAAAGTCGATTATAACAACACCGGCTAAGATCCCACTGGTTCCATCCTTCAAGCATCATTTTTTTATCGGATTCACTTAGTCCGGATGAATTCGCTAAACTCAACTCGAATGAGTTCCACACTTTCATTTAGACCGTGGGAAATCCCGTTAGCAACACGTAGGTTACATCATCCGAGGTACTCCCGATCATCCAACGTGACGTTTTAATTCAGTTGTAATTGTAGTTTTGTGTTCTATTTGTGATTAAATTTTGAGTTGTCTTATATTTTGAAATGTTGTGGCGGTGAATTTTATCTTGTAGTGTCTTTTAATTTAGTTATGGGTTTCAGTTTTGGTTTCTGTCCTAAAGGTGTGGGTTTTCATGCAACTGTTGTTTATCATGCAAGAAAAATAAGTGCGATGCGATTAAATAAATTACCGTAAAGTAAATCGCAATAAAATAAAAGCGTACCTGGAGGGTCTTCCCGTCATCCCAAGCCGCACTTAAAACACAGTTAGAATATTTAAGCAAGTTCCTAGGTAAAGCTAAGGTAAGGGTTATGGTTTTCTACCAAATTCCTAATCCTATAGCTTAGTCATTTCCTATGACGTCTAGGTTCCTCGTGTTTTTAGTTTCAAGACGATTTTCTTCATCAAAGAACAATTAAGTTCAATTGTTCTTATAAATATCCTATCATATCGAGGAAGTGCTTAAGAAGAATCTTAAACATCTTTTCAATATTTCTAGGATTGTTTTAAGTCCAAATGAATTTAATTATGTAAATGAATCGATCGTCCGAGGTTTTCAAGTTTTGTTAACTTGCTCAGCTGAACTAGGATATTTGAATGTCCTATAAGTGAAGTAACATTTCATTTAACACTCCATTTAGGAGTTACAATAGTAAAAGCTCCTAAGGGCAAAATGATATTTAATGATTTTGTGATTCAAATTTAAGTTCAAATTAATGATTTAAGTTTGGAATAGTGTTCAAGTTATCTTAGATTTATTTTTTAATTCTTCATGTCTTTATATTTAATTTAGTTTAATTTAATTTAACTTAATTTAATGTAATATGATTTAGTTTAATTTAATTTAATTTAATTTCATTTAATTTAATTTACTTTTAATTTAATTTAATTTAATTTAATTTAATTTAATTTAATATAATATAATATAATATAATTTAATTTAATTTAATTTAATTCAATTTAATTCAATTTAGTTTGATTTGATGTTACATTGAATTAACTTGATTTAATTTAATTAATTTTTTTAATTTAATTTGATTTGATTTAATTTAATTTTAATTTAATTTATTTAATTTAATTTTTAATTTAATTTTTAATTTGATTTAATTTGATTTAATTTAATTTAATTTAATTTTATTTTATTCATTTTAATTTTAATTAAAATTTTAAAAGAGTTCAATAATTTAATTTTAGTTTAATGATTAAGTCTTTTAATGTTTTAAATTTGAATTATCATTTTAATTAGGAATTAAACATTAATGAAATGATTAATTTAGGGATTTTTAAATTAAAGAATAAATCTCTTCCTAATAATATCCCTATTTTAATAATTCCCATTTTTATTATTCTTCCACATTTAATCAATTATTTAATTAAAGTTTATTCATTTTAAATTGCTTAATGGGTTTCTTGACGCGGTCCAATACCCAAAAGGATCTGCATCAACTCGTTCAAAACCTTGATGGAACCGGGAACCCCGACGATGCTTTCGCTGCATGCACTTCGGTGCTGCATTGCTGCAATGCCGGCGGGAGCGATGCATTACTCTTCCGATAGTTCGTCAGCCACTGTCAGTGGATCGCCTTTGATTGGTATGCACTATCGAATGGTTCAGTTGAAGACGTTCTCGAACTAGAAAACTCTTTCATCATGAGATGAAGTTTCCAAGACTACATCACTTTTGTAGGTGATTTAGTGGTAGAGAAGGTAAGGTAACGAAACTTTGGTGGATTACATACTTCACAGGAACTTAAGCATGAAGTGTGAACCACAACTACAAGAACAAATATGCAATCGACATCTTGTTTGGGTGCCACGGCCCGATAGCACTTCTCAAAGGATTCACTATTAAGACTTTCGAGAAGTTGTTAAGGCTGAGCTGCAAGAGGAGGCGAAGCAATTAAGTTTCGCCGACAAGATGCATACAAGCAAAAGCCGTTCGTGAGGACTTTTAAAAAGAACCGGATCGTTGCGTAGAGTCAACAAAGGCAAGCAACCGATACAAATATCATCCGAACGGCCACGCGCAACCTCAAATCGGTAATTATCAACAACCCCGACCTAGCTACCGCCTGCCATCTCCACAAGATAGAACAACCGCCTCGTCCGCAACGTACATTAAGGGAGCTTCGAGTTATGGAATATCCATTCAAGAATGAGGCAAAGGCTAAAATGTTCCGTAGTCTGGATGAAGACTCTAGATTTCCAAACTCGCCGAGGCCTAAGAGACCCGAAGAAGTCAACAAGAAATGTGATCCCAACTTTCGTCTCCTTATCAACGGATAAAGCTTGGACACAAGATAGAAGATTGCATTACCTTCAAAAGTTGGCCTCAACGACAACCTTCGGAAAGGGAATATAAGTAACAATCCCGAAGGAGTACATGAAGGAACCCCGCAAAGGAGGCCTCGTCAATGTTGTTCGATCGATCCCATCGTTCCGATGCATCCATATACAACCGACGATGGATGGACTACCGCTTTGACAAGGTCTTCAAAAAGATTTTAGACAAAGATCCAAACCGCTTCGGTGCGAGCTTCAATTCAAAGTTCGAAACCCGTCAAGTCGCTGACTATCACTAGCGATAGAAGAACCACCGCAACAGAGACGATCAAGAGAAGAAGAAATCGATGAAGAAGAGAGAGGACCAGGCTCCTAAGGCGATCAGGGGGTCGTTTACTTGTGATATTATTTCGATTTGGGGAAAAATCCTCGAACCTCTCGACTCGTATGATTATCTCGCTCACTTCGGTGGATCTTATAATGATAAGGGTGATGGCGTCGTCACGTTTTGACCGCCTAACGATTACGTAACTAGCGACAATCCGGACATCGATTTCGATACCAATGACACTTCAAATCACACACAATCTGACGATCACGATGACGAAGAAGAAATCCATCAAGGAGGTTACCGTAGTTCAACAAGCAATGAATCTATTTGCGAGTTTCGAGGAGCTCCAATCACACAATAGAATTAGAGCTCTCGTACTCAAGCTAATCTCGAAGAACCTTATTCCGATTAGGGAAGAAACACCAAAGAAGCTCAACACTAGATTCAAGAAATTACGTAAGTCAATCCTAAGAAGTGGAAGAGTTCTACCTCCGAGAATGGGTCCAAAAGACAAAGGAAAGCGTGGTTATTCGAAGAAGAATCAACCTTGCAGAGAAATACTCCCTTCGGGAAGAAGCCGAGACACATGAAAAATAAAGTGGGACTGCTAATCATAGCCCATCTTCGGAAACTACGCCGCAACCGTGAAAGATCTTAATGCTCTCATCTTATCAAAGGAGATGAGAGAAGCTCGATCAAGGCCTTACTTTGATCCAAGTAAATTTGTTTAGCTCAAATGGCCTCTGAGATTTTCTTAGATGAGGTTTGTTCGTTAAAGGAACAACGAGGTGTTACCTTCACGGACAATGACCTACCGTTTGGGACAGCATCACAACCGACCGTTGTACATTTCAAGCACAATTGGGAAGTTTACGCTCTCGAGTATTGGTGGATCCAGAGCGTCAATTATTATAATGAGTCTTCGAACACTAAAGATACTGAATGGATGCCGTGAGCTCGAAGCCAACAAAATGTTATTAAGAGGATTCAACCGTAAAGGAGAAAGAGCCCTCGATCAATAACACTACCGATGAAGACCGGGACTTAGCAAAGACAACCACAAAATTTCACATAATCGATCTGTAAACGTCGTTCAACGCTCTACCTGGCCACCATGGGATACATGAAAACAGGATGGTACCATCATCTCTACACGTTGCATTAAATACTACGTATGGAGGGGAACAAAGGCATCAAAGGTGACGTAACCATTCTCCGTACATGAGATTGGAATCCATGAAGACGCAGCTTATTATGCACCACCGAAGAAAAACAAACTTCTCCAGATACCATAACAAATGAAGCAAAGAAAGTTCGGGACGAGAAGAGCTCGAAGTTCTAGTCCACATCAGCCACTCACCACTCTCTTACGGCGAGATGGTGAAGGTTTCTCCACAACTCGCATCCGAGGTCGAGTCGGACGGAGGTCGGGCGTAACGTTAGGACATTGGATGAGGAAACCAACATCAATGTTGATCGGGAAGACAGCTCGAAGAAGAAAAAGAGATCAAGCAAGAAAGCACATACAATAAGTCGGAAGAAGCCGTTAATTCAAGATCTCTCTCGAAGATGAGAAGAACGAAGAATACAAATCGATGTACGAGAAGATTAACCACTATGTACATATTGAGGACTTGACTCGATCCATTCTAATAAGATCGAGGGTATGGTGGTCAAAGAGGTACGTAGCGGCGGTGTGGCCAATCAAATTCTACCGTGGTGCTCCTTCCTCCAAAACTGAAAATAATAATGTACAATTTGAAGATGTCACTTCATCGAATTAATGGAATTACTCGAGTGGTACCTCCCCGTGTTCAAAATTTAATTTAGCGTGATTTCTTACCTCTACAAATTGACAAAAGGTCAATCACAACATTTTGAAAAATTATGGAATAACTCCGGTCGTCCACCCAATTCAAAGCATGGCTCCGGATTCGGTACGTAGGATCGCCGACGATACCGACTTTGCTTGGGTTGTGACTTCACAGTCTAATGAAAACCGCATGGAAACTACGTAGGAATATGAAGATTTACAAATGGAGACGCTCCACCAATTCGAAGAAGAGATCAAATCTACAATAGATGAGTTAACGGAAGTTAACTTAGGGTACTATCGAAGAGCCTAGACCTACCTTTGTTAGCTCCTTACTCAATAAAGAAGACTTCGAAGAAATAATCAAGTTATTAATGGAATTTTAAAGACTGTTTTGTTTGAACTACGATGAGATGTTGTAGGATTAGCTCCGTATGGCCGTGCTCCATAAAGCTAGGGTGGATCCTACTTCGTTCTAGTCGCAAGGTCCTTAAGAATGCGTCTAGAAATCGAACAACAAGTCAAGGCTGAAGGCAGCACATAGCCAATTTGTCTATGAGAAAGGTCGATTTATGAAGGCAACGGACCTAAACATAAGAAAGAATGGCCATTCAGATGGTGGACTTCGTAGATTTAAACAAGGCATGTCCAAAGGATGAATTCCCTCTACCGATCCTGTGAACTAATGATCGACATTGCTTCAACGCATGAAATATTCTCATTCATGGATGGATCTTCAGATACAAACTCGATAAAAAATGGCTCCATAAGATGAAAAGCTTACAAATATCTGTATCGCCGATCGGAGTATATTGCTACGTTGATGCCATTCGGATCGAAGAACGCCAGGAGCAAACATGCCACTCGTAGAGCGATGACAAGAATTTTTGATGATCTCATCCACAATCAAGTCAAATGCTACGTGGACGATGTATCATCAAAAGCAAAATAAAGGACAACCACTTGTATGATTTGAGAATTTTTTCGAACGATTAAGGCAATTTAACCTTAAGATGAATCCCTTAAAATGATCCTTCTCGGCGTCACCCCGGGAAATTCTTAGGATTCGTTATCCGACATCGTGGAATTGAAATCGACCTGAAAAGATTAAAGCTATCTTAGAAATGCCGCCTCCCAAAACCTTAAAACAACTACGATTTTTTCAAGGAAGCTGGCATATCTTCGACGCTTTATCTCAAACTTGTCGTAGGTGTCGCCCTTTCGCACTAGTTAAAAGGACGCCAAATTTCTTTGGAAGAGAAATTCCAGAAGTCCTTCGAGGACATTAAGCAATATTTAATGACACCTCCTATCTTATAAACCCCCGCCCTCGTGTAGACCATTTATACTTTATACCGCGGCTTTAGACAACTCTCTCGGAGCTTCCGTTAGCTCAGTCAATGATGAGGCAGCTATGCTCTTTACTACCTGAGCCGTCATTTATCCTCTCGACGGAAATAAGGTCTCGTTAATTGAGAAGAATAGCCCGATCTTCGCCGCTCAAAAGCTCGTGCACTACATGCGTTTCTCTCATAAAGTCAACTCCGATTCGAAATTTAATCCATTACAATATCGATGACTCGTCCAACACTTTCCTGCGTACTTGCCGCATGGTCAATGGTATTACCCGATATAACTTTCGTGCCTCTTCGTGCCGTAAAGGGACAAGTCTTAGCGTACTTCCTCATAAAGACACCTTTGCTTCTAAGCAAGGTATTTCAATGACGCATTTGCCGATGAACAACAATGAGCCTAGAAGACCCCGATGATCAATGTTGGGAATTATATTTCGACGGAAAGCATCTTCAGCACACAAAGACGAAGAATCGCAAGTGATAGTGCCCGGTAAGGCAGGGAATCGGCTAATCTTTTATAACACTGCAGGGATGTTAAGATACATACTCCTACCACTTGACAGAGCCGTGTACAAACAACGAAGGTAATACAGCCTCAATGTGACCGGAATTAGCTATTCAAATGGGGATACGACATCAACATTTACGGGATCTTTGCAGTTAATCATTCAACAGATCACGGACAATACAGAATTTTAAAGCCAAGACTCGAGCACTACTTCCAAGATGCCATACAAATTTCGTTGGAACAAACATTCCGAATGTGACAATCTACAAAATTCCCGTAAAAGAAAATGCCTTAGTAGATGCGTTAGCTCGTCTCGCAAGAATTTGCCCGTTTGCAAGATGAGCCGCAGCAAGGTCAGTCCACTCGACGCAGGGTCCCCATCAGCGCCGACACGTACTACAATACACAAATCAGAAATGAAGAAAAAAATCCGTTGCAACAAAGGACACGTAAAACACGAAGATTGGCGACAGCCCATTAATAGACTACTCCGCAAACAGAAAGCCACGACGATAGGTCGCTAGTCCATCGATCAAGAAAAGAACTCGGGCTCACGCATTTAATAAACAACACGTTATACGGGCGGTCTTTCGATCAATGTGGCTAAGGTGCCTAAGCGGGTTCGAGGCCCGTGAAATTGTTAAAGAGGTGCATTCAAAGACTCGCGGCGTCACAAATAGTCCGAAGATGACAAAAATGAAGATTGAGCACTAGGCACATCGGCCCTCGATGATGACCGGCACTCTCATATGAAAATCGCCAAGAGCCGGCCATCAATGCCAAGTGCACTGAGTGGTTCTACACCAACCTCCAAATGTGTCGCACCGTAATAACAATTGCGTCGCCGTGGCCATTCGAATGTTGGGGCACGTATAAAGAGGAGGGTTCAATAAACCACCATCTTCAAAAAGGATATCAAAGCACAAGCCTATTCTTGTGGCTGGCGCATTACTTTTCTGCTGGCGAGGGTACCACTCGTAGAAGTGAAAGCAACCACAAGGCGCTTTTCAAGAACCAAGCTAGTCTACCGTTTCGAGTGCCGCCAGATCATCTCGCATAATGGGTCAGCATTCGAAGCACGCAAATCAACAATTTTAATGAGACACTAATTTGATCGGCGATATTCAACAATTTACTACCCAAGAGCAAACGACACCGTCGAGGCTTTTAATAAAACTCTCGTTCAAATCTTAAAGAAAACCTTGGACGATAATAAGAGAAATTGGCACGAGAAGTTATTAGAAAGCCTACGGCCTACCGGACAACCTTCGAACCTCTACTCAAGCTAATCCCTTACGCTCTGGTGTATGGGTCCGAGTGCGTGTTACTTAGAGGTTCAAACATCCTTCACTGCACTGCAATGTAACAAGACTTAGCGAAGAGAATGCCAAATTACCACTGTGAGGAATTAGAAAACCCGGAAGGGAAAAGATTCTGCAAAATACAAAGAGAATTTAAAATTATACCAAGCTAAGATGGTTCAAGCCCATGCCACCGGGTCCGCCCAAGAATCTTCTGCAGCTTCAGAGACTTAGTTCTCGTTTCTCAAGAGACCTATTCTTGCACACCGCAAAGATAGGAAAATTTGAACCCACTTGGGAAGGACCGTTTGTGGTTGAAGCAGTATACCAGGAGATTCCGCCGCCTAGTGAATTGCCGTGAGAGAACGACATATGCTTCCGATCAATGGACGATACTTGAAAAGTATTACGCTACTCCGATGCTTTTAAAGGAATGAATTCTTCATCCCTAGAAACACTAAGTAGTTACTTATGACTGGGTCGTAACCCAAAAATAAAAAAAAAATGTGCTAAAAATAAATAAAATCATGATAATAAAGTTTCCTTGCTTTTCTCCCACATCAAAATCTCTTTCCGATCTTATCCCGCTTCATCTCGTTAAATTTAAAATAAAAAACTATCTTTTAATAAACATTTTCTTAATGTTCTTGTTCTTAGTACAAGCCTCTCGATCCTTTTCCTTGTCTTTTACAGGAAAATGTCGAACCGTGTCAAGTCCTCAACTTTAGAAATGGTGTAAGCCTTGTACCCGATGAAAAGAGGGTGAAAGATGGAGCGATACATCGAGATTGATGCTCCGGACTTCGCACCGCAGCCTACGTACGAGGAAAGTGACCGGGTCCGCTGACCGAGTGAAATCCCGTCTTGCGTACAAGGATGAAAGTGGGTGGCCGGCTACCAGCTACTCCAAAGAAGAAAGAAAAGAAAACAAACACCGAAGAAGATAAGAAAAATGAAGTCTGTAGTCAAGCATAGCTAGAGGGCAGCTGCGCCCAAGACCGCACCTACGTAGATTCAGGATGTTCGAAGAGCTACTCTCAGCGCAACGCAATGAAGAAATAAGAATCCGCCGTATCCGTAAGATGTTAACCAAACTAAGAAATGGACCAACAAATACGACGAGGCAGTTGCTACCGCCACATACATACACTTCAAGGACTAGTTCACCATGAGTCCGAAGAAAGGAGGCCAGCTCCTCAGGATAACAAAGGACCGTGAAAATCTCACGAAGATCGAAGAAAGAAGGCTACCACGCTACCAGATAAACTACCAAGATGCATGACCTTGTTGTATAACCCCGGGGATGTCCCGACGGACATCATCCCCCGAGGAGCCGAGGTATGCGGAGAACGTGAAGGGATTGAGCCGTATATCCGACAATACGGCCACCAGGCCTCGCCATCAGGATTATTCCTGAATACGAGCCGGAAAGAATGCGAATGTCGAAGAAAACTTTGAATACTTCAAAGAATCGTATGCGTAAGGATCAATATGTACTAGGAAGGCCTCGAGCTACATACCATTCTCAGAATATAGAACAACAACAAATCGTGGATTGCATCCGGGATTTGAAAAGAATGGGCCGAGGGCCGCCAAAGGGAAAACACTCACTGTGAGCCCTCGAGATGGATGCCGTGGAAAGGAAGAATTACAATACAATGTGGATGTTGTTACAACTTTGCGGAAGACGGTGAAGTGGAAACCCACCGGAATACTCCGTCATGGCCAAGTGGATCCAATGCCATTAGTCATCAAGAGAATGGTAAAGAGGTTGATAACATGGAGGGGAGACCACAAATAGACAGACAATTAATAGCCGCATTATTAACATCTACAAGGTGGTGACTCGCATACCCCGCACATAGATCACTCTACGACTTTGTCGACCTTTCGTACGCCCTTTTCCTGAATGAGTGTAACATCATGTTCGGATCTGACCTCCGGATAGCAGGCCCAGTGAGTTCCGAGGGCCATGAAGGATGCCTTTACGGTGTAGGTTCCATGCTGATACCGAAGGGCAACGGAGCGTATGTCGCTAAACATTGCATACTGCAGAGTACCGCAGCGGATCTCGCTTACTTTAAGGATGGACGACAAAGACACTCACTACTTCCACGTACCCGAAGCTAGAGAGCCTTCCGGCTCTACGAGCTGTGAGCTACATGGAAAATATCACACCTCCAATGCACATCCATACGGCGTCCTTAAGCAAGGATGGCTTGGAAGGTGATGTTATTGACCATGTACCCCACTATTCAGACATGGATTTTTAACAGATACTTCTTTTGATGGATTCACAAAGATCACACATAGTCCGTTTTGAGTCTACATGGATTGTATGATGGTTCCTACGATCGAGTTGGTATGATGTATCTTCGACATGATTGGAATGAAAGTGACCATGTCACATTTTTTGGCCTTCAATTCTCTTTTTGTGCAAATTGACTGGAAACGCCATTAAAGTTAGATAAACTTTGAACAAAGAACAGAAAAGAAATAAAAAAAGAGAATAAAAGAAAACTTTCCTTAAAAATTTAAAATGACGTAACACCAAATTCACATGGACATTAAATAAATAAAATAAATTTGAATCATTAAAAGACAAACAAAATGAAATATAAATTTCAAATCAAATCTAAATCAAATTCAAATTCAATCTTTCCAGATCCTTAAATCTCAATCAAATTTCAAATTTGTTCTTCCGTGATTCAAATCAAATCCTCAATCAAATTTCAAATTCAATCAAATCAAATCTCAATCGAGTTCAAACTCCAACCTTCCAAATCTGAAATCCAATCCGTTCTATTCTCTCCCTTGTCTGGGATGGGAGCGTTGATTCCATTGGATGCGGATCGAATCCGACATGGTGAGGAATTATATCCAATCCAAAACCAAAGAACTTTCGATTAATTTCTTGTGAACGGGGTATGTAACATCTACATATTCCCTCCTAATCTATTTCCATGAAGGTCTTTTACAACTTTCATGAAATTCCCTAAACACCAAAATTTCACACTTTTCAAATCACTACAAACCTTTGCAAAGTCAATGACTATTCCAAATTCAAAATATTTGGGGTCGAGGATTTACATTCGAGACTCGCATTGCTTTAGGATTCTTGCCCTCATCGCAATGAAGTACATCAAATTCAAACTTTGGAGTTGAGGATTTTACATTCGAAACCGCATTGCTTTAGGATCCTTTCCCTATCGCAATGAAATACATCAAATTCAAATTTCGAGGTTGAGGATTTTACATCCGAGACTCCGCATTTCTTTAAAGATTCTTTCCCTATCAAGTAATGAAATACATCAAAATTCAAACTTTGGAGTCGAGGATTTACATCTGCTAATCGCATTGCTTTAGATTCTTCGCCCTATCGCAATGAAGTACATCAAATTCAAACTTTGGAGTTGAGGATTTTTAAGATCCGAAACTACATTGCTTTAGGATCCTTTCCCTATAAAGTAATGAAATACATCAAATTCAAATTCTTGGGGTTGAGGATTTTACATCCGAGACCGCATTGCTTTAAGAGCCTTTCCCTATCGCAATGAAACATATCAAATTCAAATTTCTGGCCGAGGATTTTACATCCGAGACTACATTGCTTTAGGATCCTTTCCCTATCGCAATGAAATACATCAAAAATCAAACTTTTGGAGTTGAGGATTTTACATCCGAGATCGCATTGCTTTAGGATCATTTCCCTATCGCAATGAAATACATCAAATTCAAATTTTGGGTTTGTGATTTTACATCCGAGATCGCATTGCTTAGGTTCTTTCCCTATCGCAATGAAACGTTGACCAAAATAAAAACTTTGGAGTTGAGGATTCTACATCCGAGGATCGCAATGCGATGATCATCATCGCAATGAAATACATCAAATTCAAACCAGTTGGCGATTTACATCCAAAACCGCATTGCTTTAGCTCTTTCCCTATCTAATGAAATACATCAAACCAAATTCTTGGGGTTGAGGATTTACATCCGAAACTGCATTGCTTAGGATTCTTTCCTGCTGCGATGAAGTACATCAGCACCAAACTTTGAGGTTAAGGATTTTAAGCATCCAATACGCATTGCTCCGAGATCTCTCACTGTGAATGATTCAATCCAATCAATTCAATTTTCTTTTGAGGTTGAAGATGTTACATCTAACACCACAAAATTCCAATTTTCATTTCAAGTTCAAATCCCTTCAAATTAATTTTAAAACTTCAATCTAAATTGAAACTCCAAACTAAAATCTAAGCTCACACATGAAAATTAAATTCAAAACAAAATAAAATCTAAATTGAAATTCTCCCAGATCATGTGATTTGGGATTCACCTCCTTTCCTTTCCCCGCCGAGAGTTCAAAGAATTTGGGCCTCGAGATATACTCGACACTCCCGTTGAAACTCTTCTACTTGTCCTAAGTTTGTCACTTGGACGTTTGTGTTGGTTTTGTTGATCTTTCGGTCAACACCAATACGCGCGTTGTGCTCCGCCGCCCTCACCGCCACCCATTGGGGGTCCATTTGTCGACCCCCATTTTCGATGAGGTCTTCTCTTCTTCTCTTTAGTACTTAGGATCTAAATTGTGGCTTTTCCTTTGACTATCCTAGAGGATTAGAATTAGGACCCACCACTTAGAAATTCAAACCACTTCTCTAACTCCCTGCAAACTCCACAAACTTGGATCGTAGACCCCTAATCACCGAGGGTCAAATCAAATGTGAAAGTTTAAAGGATGAGTTCCTATAGGACTCTTTGGCCTTGTGGACCGCCCCGGTGGCCTCGGGTTCGGTGAAGGGCTGACTTACACACACCTTACACTCATACACTACACTTTCACACCTATACCCAACTTGACCTCCCCGACCTATGTAGGTGATTCACATGGATGGTCCCAACCCTAAGCCCTCGCTAAGAGGGTTAGAACAACATAGTGGATGCCTCAAATGAGTCCATTCATGGCTCATGGGCTTGATATGGCTTCATGGTCTAACCAAAATGATTTCATTCCACTTACATTCACCTAATCTTAAATTTTCCAAATTTTCAATTTTTTACCCTGACACTACACCCGCTTAGCCTACCCAAACCCTCAAATTACCCAAATTTCTCAAAATTTCCAAATCTCCTGAAAATTCCCCAAAATCATTCCTAAACATTTCTCTCCACTCAAGTTGATCATCCATAGCCAAAAATACCAAAATTTCAAAATACCTCCCAATACCCTCCAAATACCCAAACACCCCTCTTTACCCAAAAAATCCAAAAAATTCAAAAAATTCCCAGAAAATTCCAGAAAATTCAAAATATTCCTACTTTCATTTTTGTTCAACTATACCATGGGCCAATTCTATAAATTTATCCCCACTTTGTCAAAAACCCCCAATTTGACCCATTTTAAACCCAAAGGAACCCAATGTTAAACCAAACCCACTCCAATCGAATTCAACATGGTTCAATTCAATTCTAAACTTCAATTCAACAATCCCAACACCAAATCTAGACCATTAAATCCAAGTCCAATTTGATTGACATTTGGATCCAATTTCACTTTTGGCCTTAAAGCCCAATTTGGACCCATGACCCAAAACATAACCCAAACTCACCCAATTCAACTCCAATTAACTCCAAATCTTTTCCAAATCTTCCTTAACATCTCCTAAAAACAAAACACTAACATGATTTGCCCAACATTTATAGACCCAAACCCCACTCAACATCAACCCAAAGCTAAAAGGCCCTATTTCTCAATCTAAACCCAAACCTAACCCAAATGAGCCCAAACCCCAAAATCAAAGCCCAAATCAAAGTCAAAACCTCTTTGAAACACTCCCATAAACATTTCCCAACATTAATTTTACATCAATTTCAACCCTATTCAACATTGGCCCAAGTTAGCCCAATTTGGACCTATATTGGCCCATTCACCAAAGGAGCCCAAATTCAACCCAATTCAAACCCAAATCACTCCCAATTTGCTCCAAGACACTGACACATCTATGAGCTAAACCCAACAATTATTTGGCCCAAGACTTCCAAAATTTCATCCCAAAATCCATTTTAATCTCAAAGCCCACTTTCCTAAACCATTCTAAAAGCCCATTTCCACCAAATACAAAAGCCCAAAATTGGCCCTAAAGCCCACATGGCAATTTCTTTTCATCATACCTCTAATTGATATCACCCCTAAGTTTCAAAATCATCATCAAACCATTCCAAATCAAGCCTCATACAAATTCCCATCAAATTACCAAAAAATTTCTTAAAATCCATTTTCATGAACACCAAGCTTTTCCCCTAAGCCAAAGACAAGCTACATGCAAGCCATGGACAAGCCACATGAAGCCATGGAAGGCCTTGAGCATGTGACCAAGCCACTAATGGCAAAAGGAGGAGCCTCTTTTAAGCCCCCTTAAAAAGGTTTTAACCCTTTAATGCTTCACCTTAATCCATGATTAATCAAAATATTCATGGATGGTGACTCCCTCCACCCTTCCTAGCCGATCCATCTGATCCTCCTCACCAAATCACCATGGGGAGGTGAACTAAGCCCAAAAGGTGGGTTGACCCATTTGGACCCGAAACGAGCTCCTCCCCCATTCCATTTCAATTCAACTCCTTTACACATGTCCATGGCCACCGATCGCACTAAGCCCCACTAACCTCCCCGACCCGAGGGTGACCCGACCTTGCCGCCACCCACCGTCAGCCTCCGCCGGAAACCACCAGGCCGAGAGCTCACATGTGAGCCCAAACTCGAATTCTCACCGCCGCTCGCCCATCCCCGCGGGCCATTGTTGTTGTTCTTCTCTTGCCAAGAGGCCTGATCCCAAGCCCTAACTCTTCCCCCGGGAGGCCCTCCACCCTCTCCTATTTAAACACCACCCCCTCTCGGCCATGGGAGGTGCCGAACCGACCTTACCGAAACTCTCCCGCCGCTAAAATTGCTCCGTATCACTCTCCATACTCTCGTGAGTGGGGCATCCCAAGGCTAATTTGCCCTCACACTACCGTAACCTACCACCAAAATTCCACCCAAAAAACCAGGACACTTCTCCACAAAAGTGGGATCAACCCTCAAATTGATCGGGTCCTATACCTTCTCACTCGTACCTCAAGGGAAGGAGTCCACCGCTGAAAAGCCCACTCTCCGTGCCACCCGCTGTTCGCCCAAGCTTTGTGATCGGCCGTGGTCGAAATTCTACCTAGGCGATTCATCAGACCAGGAGACTTCATCCGGAGCTTGCCGGGATCCAATCGAAGGTGACACAACCCTCGATTGAAGCCACCCTTCGAGCAAAGGTATGAGCTAATTCTTCATCCCGGGAGCTTCTGGAGATTCTCCATTTAAATGCTTTAATTTCAATGCAGATCACCTAGATGTATTCGTCTCTTCAAGACGAATCCATAGAGTATAACACGAAAATCCATCGAGTACGAGTGAGATATTGTGGATTTAGTGTGGACGGTTTCTGGTGAGACACACTTTGGGACGATGAACGGATGCCGTCCATTTAATACACGCGCGGACGAACGGCCGAATCGCGTCGGATCCGGAAATGGAACGACACAGCGGGGCCCCGAAGTGCTGAGTCGATGGCGGCGTCGAACTGTAACGCGCCGCCGCGCGGGGCTCTCTTCGGAGTCAGCCGAGGTCGACGCGGCGCCGCGTGGATAACAGGTGATTAGGTATTTTTTATTTATTTAATTCCCCTAAACTTCAAAATGCATAACTTTGTGTAGAAAAATCAGAAAAAAATAAAATAAAATACCCTCTCGTCAAAGGAACGAGGAGAATAATGTGGAAAAGAAATTATTTAATTTCATCAAGTATTTTATTTTTTTTAATGATTTATTTCTCTTCAGATTGTTTTAATTCTCCATGCATATAGGAAATTCACCAGCATGAGACCATAGGGCTTTGAAGCCTCTGAATTTGGGAACATTCCCTAAATTTTCCAAAGTCGAGAGGCCATCCCTATGAAAAGTTATTGATTTTTCAAATTCATGTTACTAGTTTTGAGTATTTTAATTCCAATAATTAGCATGTTGTGAAATAAATTCTAGGAAATTTGGTGATGTCTCTTATGACCAGAGGACCCTAGAAAAATAGGTTTTGAGTTAACTCATTTAAAATAACCCTATTTGGCTTAAACACCCAAAATAGATCCCTAATTAATTAGAGCTAACCATACATCAAATTGAGTTAAAATAAATTCTCCAATCGACCTTTAGGATCGAGGAACCCACCATAAGAATTCGAAGTCAATTGGACTTGATTAGCCCTACTAAATGGGTTGATTAAGCCATTTAGTCAATTTGAACTTTAAAAATTCATAACTTTCAAAAAATACTTTTTAAAAATTCACCAAATTGGTTTTGAGCCTTCGATATGAGGGGAATTTAAGAAAATTAAAATTTCAATTTTCTAAAAAAAGTTGATTTTTAGTATTATTTTAATATTTTAATAATTAAAATAATAAAAATCATAAAAATAATAAAATTCACCAAAATGTCACATTTTGAATTTTAATCACTTAGGAACAAATCCTATATTTTTCTTAGGTCTATTTAATGAGATATTAATTTTAAAGCCCTAGGGTAATTTTAAAATTAAAAATGTATTTTCTAGCATTTTCACTAAAATAATTATAATAAATCAAAGAAAATCAGAAATTTGAAAAAATTAGTTCTCTCATTTCCTTGATATCAGCGTAGATTTTTGAAAATATAAATTTCATTTTTCAACCTTTATTTTATTTTTTAAATTAATTAATACTCTAAAACTTAAAATAATTATAATAAAAATAATATAATTCAAAAATACCAAAATTGGTCCAAGTGGCCTTCTGGTTATTAGGAATGTATCATAATTTTCTTATGATAGAAACTTTCCCTTGGTCATATTATTAAATTTTCTAAATCCCTATTTTCTACCAAAAATAATTACATAAATAAATTAAATACGTTTAAAAATTACATTTTTCCTCTCATTGCCTTATCGACATATGAGTAAAGTCACATAAAATTTCAAGTTCATTTAAGCTCAATTTAGTGAGTTATGAAATTATTAAGCTTGAAGGGTAAAAATGATAATTAAAAATTTTAACCCTTAATTAAAACTTTAGGTTTAATAAATTAACAAGTAAAATATTTGATCTTAATTCGATTTGGATGATTGAAATTCAAATAATTAAAGGGTAGAAACTTAATAATTTAAAATAATTGAAATAAACTTAATTAAATAATTGATTAAATTTGGAAGAATAATAAAAATTGGAATTAATAAAATAGGGATATTATTAGGAAGAGATTTATTCTTTAATTTAAAATCCTCAAATTAATCATCTCATTAATATTTAATTCTTAATTAAAATGATAATTCAAATTTAAGTTTTCAAATGTTAAAGGACTTAACTACGAATTAAATTAAAAAAAGAATTAAATCATTAAACTTTTTTTAAATTTTCAATTAAATTAAAATTAAAATTAAAATTAGATTAAAGATTAAATTAAATTAAATCAAACAAATAAATTAAATTAAATTAAATTAAACAAATAAATTAATTAAACAAATAATGAAATTAAATTTAAATTAAATTAAATAACAATTAAATTAAATTAAATTAAATTAAATTAAATTAAAATTAAATCAAATGTATTAAATTAAATTGAAGGAAATTAAATTAAATTAAATTAAATCAAGTTAAAATCCAAATTAAATTAATTTATATCAAATCAAACTAAATTGAATTAAATTAAATTAAATAATAGAATCAAGTTAAAATTAAAATCAAGTTAAATTGAATCAAAATTGAAAACTAAACAAAATTAAATTAAATTAAAGTTAAATTAAATTGAATTAAATAACATTACCTAAGACATAAAGAAATTAAATATAAAGCAACTCGAACACTATTCCAAATTTAAACCCTTTAATCAAGTTAAACTAAATCACAAATCATTGGAACACCAATTTGCCCTAAAAACTTTTAATATCATAACTCCTAAATAGAACATTAAATGAAATGTTACTCCACTTATAGATATTCAAATGTCCTAGTTCACCGAGTAATAAGATAACAACAAACAATTTAACGATTAATTCATTTGTATAATTAAATTCATTTGGACTTAAAACACTTCTAGCAATATTGAAAAGATGTTTAAGATTCTTCTTAAGCACTTCCTCAATATGATAGATGTTTATAAGAACAACTAAATTTAATTGTTCTTTGATGAAGAAAAATCGTCCTCAAACCAAAACACAAGGACCTAGATGTCATAGGAAATGACTAAATATATGATTAGGAATTTGGTAGAAAACTATAACCCTTCCCTCTACTTTACTTCAGAACTTTGCTTAAATATTCTAATCGTGTTTAAGTGCTCAATGACTAGACCCCTCCGCTTTTATTTTATTGCAATTCTACCTTATTGCAATTATTTAATCGCATCGCACTTTACTTTTTCGTATGATAAACAACTGTTGCATGAAAACCTACACCTTTAGGATAGTCCCTAAACCGAAACCAAAAAGTAAGTTAAAAGTCATTGCAAGATAAAATTCACCGTCAATAACATTTCCAAAATATAAAATAACTCAAAATTTAATCACAAAACAGAACACAAAACTACAATAACTAAATTAAAACATTCGTTTGACATCTAATAATTTCGATGATGTAACCTACGTGTCAAGTAATGGGATTTCCCACGGCTCCAATGAAAGTGTGGAACTCATTCAGTTAAGTTTAGCAAATTCATCTGGACTAAGTGAATCCGATAAAAATAACGATGCCGGAAGGATGGAACCGGTGGGATCTTAACCGGTGTCGTTATAATCAACTTTAAGATTTGCTTAATTAAACACAAAAACCCTTGGAAATTAAGATTTTCTCTAAACCAAAACACTTTTCTCATCTCCTGATTTATGACTTCTAAAACTAAACCTCCGCAACAACAAGGAGCTTTTGGAGCATGGTGGGCAAAGATACCCATCTTCGCTACCAAACTTGAATTCATACGCAAAACCAACCTTAGAATTAAATAACCAATCCATAGGATTTCAAGGTAGTTTGCTCGGTGCAACATAAACTTCTCAACTCTTCATTAGGCATTTGCATTGCAAATTAAGCCCTAACTGGTCTTAGGATTCTGAGGTAGTCATCCGATATGACATAAACCCTCATATCTTCAAGGCTATTTGTATGATTCTATCATATAAATATAAGTCTTAATTAACTAAATCAAGTAAGATGAAAACATTAAATTAATATTAGATCCTTCAAATTCACAAACAATAGATAAATGGAAATTACCGAAGTTCGCTTCGAATCTCGTAATTTCTCCTATTTTTCTTCCTTTCAATTCCCAAAACAAAATGTTCCAAATTTGATCCATCTCCTATCAAAAATTCCAAAATTCAATCCTTTGAAAACTTAAACTTAAATTTCGAGAGCAGAATTCATCGATTATTATCGAGAGTTTTCTTAGGTGATTCCCGTCAAAGGAAAAAGGAGCAAAAAGGAGAAAAAAGGAGCAAAAATGGAGCAAAATACAAAAATTATAAAAAATATGGCCTGGCGCCTAGGCGCCAGAAGTTGGCACCCAAGCGCCAGACTCGATGCAGAACTGTCAAGTTTTTGACAACGTTTGAACGGTTATTTTGACGGAGTGAGCGGTTATTGGACATTCTAGAAGACTAGCAGTTGTTCCTTGATAATAGGACATGTGATACATTTCATTTGAACACTCTAAAAGAGTTTTAATCATGAAGAGGTGCGAGCCAAAGTGAAGTGGTGCGAAGAACCGGACGCGGTGTCCGGCGCTGGCGCCGATTCGGCGCCTAGCGCTGCATGACCTTCTAGAAGATTCATCGAATGTGGACATGTTTTGAAGAGGTGCCTCAAGGCAACCCTCAAGCCTATAAATAGGAGTCCATTTCTTCAGAAAATGTGCCCCCCATTGTAACCCCTTTCTCTTAGCCACTTTAGGATCTCTCATCCTAAGAGAGAGAAATAGAGAGAGAAATTTAGGGCCACTTTTATTTAGTTTAGTGAGTTTATTTTCAAGTTGTTGCATCTGGAGTTCATTACACTGTGGAGTCAATAGGAATCAGAAGATCTGTAGAAGGAATATTTGAGATAAGTATTTTATTTTTGATTCAAAGTTTATTTATTATCTTTTGTTGTTTATATTCAATGTGTTCTGAGTAGTTAGTTTACTTTCTTCCTTCAATTATGAATAGATAAATAAGATAATATAAGATTTGATGGAGAATTGAAATTAAAAATATTTTCAAAACATTGTGATGATATTAATACTCGATCTTACTTACTTTTTAAATTGGTCATTTAAATTGTTAAAACCTGTTGAAGAGTTTTGAGACCTAGAAGGAGAAGAACTCTTAACTTGTAAATGTCACATGAATCCTTGGGTAGTTGAAGGCCATGTGCGGGCTATTCAAGGTGAAGTGTAAATAAATAGGAAGATAAGATTTAATGGGCATAGAATTGATAAGTTTTTAGAGTGACAGACTAAATTCTTATAATTTGATTTATAGATAAGGAAAGGGTCACTAGTAGGGCCGACCATAGCCACCTTTGGACATCTAGTAGTGTGAGTCTAGATTAACCCATTCTACTAACAATACATCTGGACCTAATCTGTAAATTAGCCAATGTTCTTTGTGCCTGAATCAAAGGGTAAAGAATAGGAATGCTTCTATTTGGCACAATACCATAAATCAAATTCCCCAACGAATATTAAATTATCTTTTAAAAAAATCTTAGATTAATTGAAGGGAAGAAAGTTTTTTGTTTTCACAAAATCATTTTCTTATTATTTTTTTCTTTAACTGCATCTAGTAAATTAAAAATAACTTATAGTTAGAATAAAATACAAAAAGATTTCTGATATACAATATTTAAAAATTTATTACCATATTTTTTCCCCGTGGGATCGATACTGGGGTCTTTGTTTCAAAGCCCTATATTACTTGAAACGATATGTATACTTGCGTAGTACCCAAAAAGTATATAAAATATTTTCTTTTTAAATTATATTTTGCTATATAAACATATATTTAAAAAAGTATTAATGGCCTAGCATTTAGTAGCAATCAAGTTTTATTTAATGTTATTGTCGTAATTAAAATTTGGTACACATCTATATAGCAAGTTATTTCAGGTCTAGTGTTTCGCGCCTTTGCCAGAAATTAAATTTTCTAGCAGTGGTAACAAAACCTTGTATTTGGAAATACAAAAAATCGGGCAAGTTTTTGGCGCCAGTTGTACGGAAAGGAATAAAAATAGTTATAGATTTTTAAATATTATATTTCCAAAAACATAAAAAATAATAATAATAATAATAATATAATAATAATATAAAATTAAAAAATTATAAATATTTTATTCCTTGTTTTATTTTTTTTTATACGAAGTTTTGGTTCTGAAGGATTAATACCTTTAGATTCTGAACTAGAAAGAACAATTAGAAAAATTAAAAAGGGAAAACAAATTCAAAAATTTCACGAAATGGCTACTTTACAAAATCCAATTGAAATTAATGATCAAAATGTTTATAAACCATTAAGAGATTTGCTAACCCTATAGTTGATGAACTTCATAGTAGTATTCAAATACCCACTGTAGATGCTAATTCTTTTGAACTTAAACCGTCTATTATTCAAATGGTGCAAAACAATCAATTTGGTGGAACACCAAATGAGGATCCAAATTTACACCTTGTTAGTTTTTTAGAACTTTGTTCTGCCTTTAAATATAACAATATTTCTGATGATGTTATTAGACTTAAACTCTTTCCTTCTTCTTTAAGAGATAAATTAAAGATGTGGTTAAACTCATTAGCAACTGGTTCTATTAAAACATGGGCTGAAATGGCACAAAAATTCATTGCTAAATATTTTCCTCCTTCTAAAAGTGCTAAATTAAGAAATGATATTACTTCGTTTAGTCAATTTGACAGGGAGACAATATATGAAACTTGGGAAAGATTTAAAGAATTATTAAGAAAATGTCCTCATCATGCTTTACCTGATTGGTTAATTATTCAAACATTTTATAATGGATTAATTGGATCTTTAAAATCAATTATTGATGTTGCTGCTGGAGGTTCTTTAATGTCTAAATCATTTAATTGAAGAAATGGCTAATAACAATTTTCAATTGAAGAAATGGCTAATAACAATTTTCAATGGCCTTCCGAAATGATTAATCCTTAAAGGATGGCAAGTATTCACGATAATGAAGCCTTTTCTATCTTAGCTTCACAAGTAGCAGCAATGTCTAAGAAATTAGATAATTTTGCAATTAATATTTCACATAATAACTCTGCTAATATTGAAGATTCTCAAACTATTGAAACTTTACAAGCTATTGCAAGTAAAAATAATCCTTATTCAAATTATTATAATCCTGGGTGGAAAAATCATCCTAATTTTAACTGGAATATTTCACAACAACAATGAGGTAATAATCAATCTCATCCCACTGGAAATTGGAATAATTAAGTTAATCGAAATTATAAACCTCCTGGATTTAATAATCAACAGAAAAAGTTATCAATAGAAGAATTCTTTTACAAATGAAAAATCAATTACAAAATCAAAATACTGCTATTCGTAATATTGAAAATCAAATTAGGCAAATTGCTACTTTAATTAATAATAGACCTGTAGGAACACTTCTTAGTAATGTTGAAATTAATCCAAAGGAAACTGGAAAAGAACATGAACATGCTAAGGCTGTCCAACTTAGAATTGGAAAGGAATTAAAAGAAAGAATGTAAAATGAAATTGAAAAAGAGATTGAGGTTGAAGAGATTGAAAAACCTAAAGAAACTCTCTCTCTAGTCGAGATCGATACGTTATACCTATTAATGTGGAAGTTGAAAAACCACCACCACCTTTTCCTCAAAGACTTAAACGATGCGAAACTTTATCATCAATTTTCTAAGTTCTTTGATGTTTTTAAGAAACTTACTATTAACATACCTTTTGCTGAAGCTTTGGAACAAATGCCAACTTATGCAAAATTTTTGAAGGATATTTTAAGCAAGGAACGAAATTTTGAATCATTTGAAACTGTTACATTAAGTGAAGAATGTAGTGCAATAATTCAAAAGAAATTACCTGAAAAGCTTAAGGATCCTGGAAGTTTCACTATACCCTGTGCTATTGGAGAAAAATTTTGTGGAAAAGCTTTATGTGATTTAGGAGCAAGTATTAATCTCATGTCATTTTCTATCTTTTGAAGATTGGATTTAGGAGATATTACTCCCACCACTATAACCCTTCAGTTAGTTGATAGATCTATCACTTATCCTAAAGGAGTTATAAATGATGTCCTTGTTAAAGTGGATAAATTTATCTTCCCTGTAGATTTCATCGTACTTGATATGGAAGAAGATAAAGAGATACCTATTATTTTAGGGAGACCTTTTCTAGCTACCGGACGAGCAATGATTTATGTGCAAAAGGGAGAACTAACCATGAGAGTTAATGATCAAGAAATTAAATTCAATGTTCTTAAATCAATGAAGTACCCTGATAAAGAGAAATGTTATCGAATGGATATAATTGATTATTTAATTGAGAAACATTATCAAGAAAAATGTAAAGTCATTTACGAAGAAAAATTTGAATTTTTAAGCGATGAAAATGAAGAAGTAGAAGAAGAAGAGACTCATTTTATTAAAGATAACTGGGAAACTTTAGACATAACTCAAAATGATATACTTTTACCATCAATTAAAAAAGCCCCTGAACTGGAATTAAAAATGTTACCTTTACATTTAAAATATGCGTTTCTTGGAAATTTGTTAACTTTACTTGTTATTATTTCTTCTGAACTGAGTAAAAAGCAAGAAGAAAAACTACTGGGTGTGTTAAAGAATTATAATAAAGCTTTTGGTTGAACTATTGCTGATATAAGAGGAATAAACCCTTCCATTTGTATGCACATAATTTTAATGGAAGAAAAATTTAAACCTACTATTGAATCGCAAAGAAGATTAAATCGTATCATGAAAGAGGTTGTTAGAAAATAAATAGTTAAGTGGTTAGATGCTGGTATTATTTATCCTATTTCGGAAAGTCAATGGGTAAGTCCTATTCATTGTGTTCCGAAGAAAGGAGGTGTAACTGTCATTGTTAATGATAAAAATGAACTAATTCCTACAAGACAAGTTACTGGATGGCGAATTTGTATTGACTATAGGAAATTAAATAAAGCCACTATAAAGGATCATTTTCCTTTACCTCTCTTGGATCAAATGCTCGATAAATTAGCTGGACACCCATATTTCTGTTTTCTAGAAGGATATTTTGGTTATCATCAGTCACTTATTGCTCCTGAGGACCAAGAAAAAACAACATTTACAAGTCCTTATGGAACATTTGCCTTTATAAGAATGTCTTTTGGTTTATGTAATGCACCTGCAACTTTTCAAAGATGTATGATGTCAATATTTTGTGATTTGATTGACAAAGGAATTGAAATATTCATGGACGATTTTTCAGTTTTTGGAACTTCTTTTGAATCTTGTTTGGAAAACATAGCCAACATTCTGAAAAGATGTGAAGAAACAAACTTAGTTCTTAACTGGGAAAAATGTCAATTCATGGTTACAGAAGGCATTGTACTTGGTCACAAAGTTTCACAAAAAGGGATGGAAGTAGATCAAGCAAAAGTGAAAATTATTGCTGAATTGCAACCACCTACTAATGTTACTGATGTGAGAAGTTTTCTAGGTCATGCTGGATTTTATAGAAGATACATAAAGGATTTTTCTAAAATTGCTAAACCTATTTGTCATTTATTGGAAAAAGATGCGAAATTTGAATTTAACAAAGAATGTATTAATGCTTTTAATATTCTAATAGAAAAATTAATAACTGCACCTATCATTGTTGCACCTAATTGGAATAAATCTTTTGAATTAATGTGTGATGCAAGTGATTTTGCAATTGGAGTCGTATTAGGACAAAAATATGAGAAGATTTTCAAAGTAGTATATTATACTAGTAAAACTCTCACCGAAACACAAAGAAATTACACTACCACCGAGAAGGAGCTTCTAGCTATAGTATATGCCTTCGATAAATTTAGACCTTATCTTCTTGGTACTAAATGCATAGTTCATACCGATCATTCTGTTATTAAATATCTATTATCTAAGAAGGATTCTAAACCTAGACTTATAAGGTGGGTTTTACTTCTACAAGAATTTGATTTTCAAATAGTAGATAGAAAAGGAACCGAAAACCAAATTGCCGATCATTTATCTAGAATTAAAAATGATATTATTTCAGAAGAAAATATAAATGATAAATTTCCTGATGAATCTTTATATGTTATTCAAGGATGCAAAACACCTTGGTATGCTGATATTGTTAATTATATAGTTAGCAATATTTTGCCTTATGAATTAGATAACAAATTAATTAAGAAATTTAAATATGATGCTAAATCTTATGTTTGGGAAGATCCTCATTTATTTAAAATTGGAAGAGATTCTATGATTCGAAGATGTGTACCTTATGAGGAAACTGTTGCTATTATTCAAAAATGTCATGATTCCGATTTTGGAGGACACTTTGGCATAGATAAAACTGCATTTAAAATTTTAAATTTTGGATTTTATTGGCCTACCTTATTTAAAGATGTGAGACATTATGTGAAAACATGTGATCGATGTCATAGGATGGGAAATATATCTAGGAAAAATGAAATGCCTTCAAACTATATATTGGAAGTTGAAATTTTTGATATATGGGGTTTAGACTTTATGGGACCATTTGTTCGATCATCTCGAAAAAATTTATATTTTATTAGCAGTTGATTATGTTTCAATGTGGATTTAAGCTGTTGCTTTACCAAACTGTGATTCCAAAAGTGTTTCTAAATTCTTAAAGAAAATGATATTTTCAAGTTTTGGAATGCCTAATATCACTGATGGTGGAAGTCATTTCGTGAATATAAGAATTCAATCATTACTACAAAAATTTGGAATCAAACATAGAATTGCAGATCGCTTATCACCCACAAACAAGTGGAATGGCCGAGTATCAAACGAGAGAAATTAAAAGAATTTTAGAGAAGATTGTTAATCCTAAAAGAACTGATTGGGTTGATAGACTTGATTCCGCATTATGGGCTTATAGAACGGCTTATAAGACAGCAATCGGAATGTCACCTTACCGATTAATTTATGGTAAACATTGTCACTTACCTGTTGAACTTGAACATAAAGCTTATTGCGCGATAAAGGAGTTTAATTTTAATTTGAATGAAGCAGGAGAAAAGCGATTATTGCAATTGAATGAGATGGAAGAAATAAGAAATGAATCATATGAAAATGAAAGGATTTATAAAGAGAAAATGAAGAAGTTGCATGATAAGAAAATTTCGGGAAAAATTTTTGAGCCCGGACAAGAAGTATTACCGTTTAACTCTCGTTTAAAACTTTTTCCTGGAAAATTAAGATCTAAATGGATTGGACCCTATATAGTTGAGAAAGTATACCATTATGGAGCTGTGGATATTAAAGACCCCAAAACAGGAAAATTTTTTATAGTAAATGGATTAAGATTGAAGCCTTATTTGGGAGATATTAAAATGATTTATAAAGAGGCTTATGAATTGAGTCAACCTGATTAAAGAATTACTTAAGTCGGGCTGACGATGTTAAACCAAGCGCTTTGTGGGAGGCAACCCATAATTATCTTTTATTATGAGTGTTTTTATGTAAGGTTATGCCTCGATCTTGATTAATTTTATATTACTTTAAATTTTTTGATGATTATAAGTCTTTGTTGACTTAGGCTGAAGATTATTTTGAAGTATGTAATATTTAGAAATTGGATCACTCTATTCTAAATATGAGTAAAAAGGAGATCAAGTTAACCTTCATTATGATTGTTTACAATGTGTGTTATTGAGCCTAGATTACTCTTACCAATTTAATTTACCTATCTTGGGGAACAAAACTTTGAAATTTGACGATTAGGCGAAACGGAGTTGAACATAGTTTCGGCGCCTAGGCGCCAATATTCGGCGCCTAAGCGCCAGAGTCAAACTATGTATCAATAGGTCCGGAGCCTAAGCGCCACGGTTACTGGGTCGTGCAAAAACCAAAAATTTTCAGTTTTTCACACGATTTTCACATTTAAATCAACTTATCTTCATCCCTAACCATCAAGCAATCAAAGTTATGTCCATTACACTTCAGTCTTGAGAGTTTTGAGAAATCTTTGAAGAAATGGAAGGAAGAAATCATGGAGAAGAAGCTAGGGACAAGGTCTCAAAGGATCCTCAACCCTACTTCAATGATTTCATCGCGGTAAGTTTAGAGAAAATTTCTAGTCATTTGGATAAGTTTGAAGCGGAGTTTAAAAGCATTGGATATCACCTTCATGAGATGTTTCATCAGATTGAATATCTAGAATGGCAAATGAAACTTCAATTTGATCATTTTGCGGCTTATCAAGATGCTCAAGTTGAAATGTATGCGAAGAACAAGTGGATTGACGAAAAGACGGCTACGGATTTCCTGAGAGCGTTAGTGTTCTTTCCAAGTGGAATACACAATTTCCCTTGTGAAGATTAGAATATTCTGGTAATGAGATAGTTAATATATGGTTTGTTGAGTCATTGTATTGATTTAGTGAATTGTTTGTGTTTGTTTGTGTATTTGCATTCATGTTCAATGTGTATTATTTTTGCTTAGAAATTGTTGTGTTTGAGTGTGTATTAGGAACTTGAATCAAGTATAATACTTATCTGGAATGTATTGAGCCAATATTGAAGATTATAAATGAAATATAGTGAAGTTTGATTTAAACTTTATGTTTGATTGGTGGATTTAATATTTAATTTTTAAAATTTTTGAAAAATGTTGTGGAAGTTAGAAACTGAAGCCCTACTCTAATGTGAGTAATTGGAAGTTGAATTTATGAATTTTGGTGGAAAATTAAATTTAAAAATAAGTTTTTGTGAAAGGCGAGTCTGGCGCCTAGGTGCCAGAATTCGGCGCCTAAGGGCCGGTTCGGCCTGTACCTGAAAATTTCCTTAAATACCCCAAAAACCATTATCGACGCCTAAGCTTCATCTTCTTCCCCATTTTCGCAAAAATATACCTTTTAGATCCATTTTGAGGTCAAAACATCAAGGATTTAAGAGCGAAACCACTTGATTTCTTCGTCTCAAGGTCAGATCTACACTTTAAACCATTTATTTTCGATTTTCACCATAAATTTCCTAGGTTTTGCTAAGAACCAAAATTAAAAAAAAAATTTATTTTTAGTGATTTCTTTAGATTTTTAAACTTATTTTTAAGTTTTATAAACTTAAAAAGAGTTTAAATTTTTTATTCCTAAATTTGTTATTGTTTTCTTTCACGTTTAGATGGCTCCAATATATAAATGCGGGAAGGCACGAAATAACTTTGATAGCAGCAAATTTTCTACTACGGCTGCGCATTTTTGATTCCACAAATTTGCGACGTCTAGGAAGTTCATTTCAGAACGAAGTTTCTATCATCCGGGAGAAATGATTGAAAACACTATCGTTGTGCACAATTGGCAACGATTCTATTATTTCACTGCAGATGCTGTTATCCCTATAGTTCGAGAGTTTTATGCAATTTTTCTGGATGCCGAAGATCATGAAGTTTTTGTCAGAGGTGTCGGAGTAGGATTTAATCCTGAAAGAATCAATATATTTTATGGCCTGCCACCGACTATAGAGTGCCACTATTCTGGATTAACACCATCTGAGGGAGATTTGGATATGATCATTGCTTATTTGATCGACGGTATCGGATCTTGGAAGATCGAGAATGGAAAAAGGGTAAACTTCAAATCCTCCAAATTAAATGGTATTTCTAAAGCATGGCACTATTTTATTTCTGTAAGATTGTTACCTTCCAATCACCTGAGTGAAGTGACTAGAGTTCGAGCGATCTTAAACTACTGCATTCAGGAAAGGAAACCTATTGATGTCGGCAGTATTATTTATGATTATGTGGATTCTACTGCGAGATCCAGCACTTCTGTTGGACTGGGATTCCCATCTCTGATTTATTCATTATGTATTAGCAATGGAGTCACTGCGGATATTTCGGAGGAAAGATCGAAGACTACTAAGCCGATCGGGTCGAGAGAGCATTAGCATTTATGATAGTCTTCGAGGGAAGAAATCGATCGCTCCTTCTTCTTCCGTACCTACTCCGGAGTAGACCTTCTACTTTCGACCCTCCAGCTTCGCTCGAGCTACCATCAAGTTTCGGGAGTTAATGCATGATCATTTTATGGAGCAAGACAGCAAGAGTTATTTCAAACTCACTGCAGAGTTGATACTATTGATAGGAAACTTGATCATTTATCTGACTATACCCAGATGAGGAGTAGCTATGATGCTGAGTATAATAAAGCCCTAGTCAGATTTCTGAAGGGTGAACATGATGTTAGTTTCCCTACTTTTCCTAGTTTCACACCATTTGTTGATCTTAAGGATGTAGAATTTTCCTTTGGTGACGATGATGATGATGCGGCTACACCCAGTGACTAGTAGTTTATAGATCTCTATGTTGTGCTACTTTGTTGGTTTATTTTGTTTGGTTTGTTTGTTTAGTTTTATGTTCGATGTATGTTGATTTGTTTAAGTACCTATGTGGATCGATTAGTGTTAAGATTCCGTTGTTAGAATATTCTTAGTATATTGTGTTCGAGACCGAGATTAGAGTTAATTTATGATATGTTTGTTTCGACTACTCGTTTAGTAATTAGTAATTTTGCTCGCTTTTATTTTGTTTCAAATTTAGTATAATCATAAAAATTAGCCTCGCTTTACTTTTTATACCTGCTTCAATTTTATCTTAATTATTCATAAAAGCATGAGTAGAAGTAAATTTTTCTTTTTAAGATCGGTTTTACATACTTATAAAAATTTCCTTTTTAAAATTATGATTTTCTTTCTCTCATACTTTCAAATTGTCATAAGATACCAAAACTTAAGTTGGGGGAAGGGAAGATACATTCAAATTTAAATTTTATTTGTCCTTAAAGAGCCAATATTTTCTTAAAAATAAAAATTTTTTAACATAACTTAAGGAATAAAGAATTTATTTGAGATCACTTTTATTTTTGAAATTATAAATAATTTAGTAAAATTAACCAAAATTTTAATAACTTTGATTGATTTTATGAATAGAATTATTTAACTTAAAGAAGAATAAGATTATGAAATTTTTCTATTCATGGTAGAAATAATGGAATTTTAGAAGTATTAAGTAATAAAAAATTATCACTTGAAAAATAAAAGATTGAAAATCTTTTTGAATTCTTATTCATGTTATAATAATTAAGTAGAAATGTATAAGTTTTGAATATATAAGTTAAGGATAAGTGAAGTTCAAAACCATTAACAAAGCTATCCAGATATAAGTAATCATATATATATATATATATATATATATATATAAGAAGAAGAAAAGAAAAAGAAAAAGAGAAAGAGAGGAGAAGCTTGAGGAAATGTCTAATCAAAAATTGGCTTCACTTGAATTATCTTATAGAAAGAAAACTAGTTACATATTTTATTAATTTTTATGCATGAATATTTATTTAGGAAAGATTTTTCAAGAAGATCTTTTTCTTGTAAATAATCTATGAGATCTTAATATAATAAACTTGTATTATTTTCAAAATCGATGAAAAGTTTGAAATCTTATGATTTGGTAAGTGAATATTCTTTAAATTCTTAAAATTAAACCTAGTTAGTGAAATTGGGTTAATAATTTACTAAAAACTTTATAAAATCAAAAATTATAAAGAATCTTAAATAATTATCTTTTATTCCAAAGGTTATACATTTTATATAGTAAGAAGAGTTACTTGAGGACAAGTAACATTTAAGTTTGGGGGATTTTGATCCATATAAAAAAATACCTATTTTTATGCCTTAATTCTTATTAATTTCTAAGGATATTATGCTTTAATGAAAGATATTTTTGTGTTTTTGGATGTAGGTGATGTAAAAAGGTCCAAAAAATAAAAATGGAGCAAAATGGAGCAAAAATGAGCAAAAATGGAGCAAAATACAAAAATTATAAAAAATAAGGCCTGGCGCTTAAGCGCCAGAAGTTGGCTCCCAAGCGCCAAACTCGATACAGAACTGTCAAGTTTTTGACAGTGTTTGAACAGTTACTTTGACAAAGTGAGCGGTTATTGGACATTCTAGAAGACTGGCAGTTGTTCCTTGATAATAGGACATGTGATACATTGCATTTGGACACTCCAAAACGGTTTTAATTGTGAAGAGGTGCGAACCAAAGTGAAGAGGTGCGAACAACTGGACGCGGTGTCCGGCGCCTAGGCGCGAGATTTCGGCGCCTAGGCACCAGACAGACCATCTAGAAGATTCATTTAATGTGGACATGTTTTGAAGAGGTGCCTCAAGGCAACCCTTGAAGCCTATAAATAGGTGTCCATTTCTTCAAAAAAACATGCCCCCCATTGTAACCCCTTTCTCTTAGCCACTTTAGGATCTCTCATAGTTAGAGAGAGAAATAGAGAGAAATTTAGGGCCACTTATATTTAGTTTAGTGAGTTTATTTTCAAGTTGTTGCATCTGGAGTTCATTACACTGTGGAGTCAATAGGAATCAAAAGATCTGTAGAAGGAATATTTGAGATAAGTATTTTATTTTTGATTCAAAGTTTATTTATTATGTTTTGTTGTTTATATTCAATGTGTTCTGAGTAGTTAGTTTACTTTCTTCCTTCAATTATGAAGAGATAAATAAGATAATATAAGATTCGATGGAGAATTGAAATTAAGAATATTTTCAAAACATTGCGATGATATTAATACCTGATCTTACTTTACTTTTTAAATTGGTCATTTAAATTGTTAAAACCTTTTGAAGAGTTTTGAGACCTAGAAGGAGAAGAACTCTTAACTTGTAAATGTTACATGAATCCTTGGGTAGTCGAAGGCCATGTGCTGGCTATTCAAGGTGAAGTGCAAATAAATAGGAAGATAAGATTTAAAGGGCGTAGAATTGATAAGCTTTTAGAGTGACGTACTAAATTCTTATAATTTGATTTATAGATAAGGAAAGGGTCACTAGTAGGGCCGACCATAGCCACCCTTGGACATCTAGTAGTGTGAGTCTAGATTAACCCATTCTACTAACAATACATCCTGGACTCGGTCCGTAAATTAGCTCAATGTTCTTTGCGCTCGCATCAAAGGGTAAAGAATAGGAATGCTTCTATTTGGCACAATACCATAAATCAAATTCTCCAACGAATTTTAAATTATCTTAAAAAAAATCTTAGATTAATTGAAGGGAAGAAAGTTATTTGTTTTATATAGTTTACACAAAATCATTTTCTTATTATTGTTTTCTTTAACTGCATCTAGTAAATTAAAAGTAACTTATAGTTAGATTAAAATACAAAAAGATTTTTGAAATACAATATTTAAAAATTTATTAACTTGCGTAGTACCCAAAAAGTATATAAAATATTTTCTTTTTAAATTATATTTTGCTATATAAACATATATTTAAAAAAGTATTAACGGACTAGCATTTAGTAGCAATCAAGTTTTATTTAATGTTATTGCCGTAATTAAAATTTGGTACACATCTATATAGCAAGTTATTCCAGGTCTAGTGTTTCGCGCCTTTGCCAGAAATTAAATTTTCTAGCAGTGTTAACAAATCCTTGTATTTGGAAATACAAAAAATCGGGTCAGTTCCCTATAAGGTTAAGCCCCTATAATTAATTACATCTTAAATGACGGGAATCATTTAGGAAAACTCTCGATAATGATCAGTGGTTTTGCTCTCAAGAATTTCAAAGTTTAGAGTTTCAAACGAACTGGATTTGGAAATTTCAAAATGGATTAGCTCAAAATTGGAACAGCTTATTTTAAGAGTCCAAAGGAAGAGAAGTATGGGATGTCACAGACTCAAAATGAACTTCGGTGACTTCCCGACTATCCTATTGTTTGGCTTCAATTTAGAGATAATTATTTAATGTTTCAATCCTACCAATTTCAATCCTACTAAACTCAACTAAATGAGTTCCACACCTTCATTTAGACCGTGGGAAATCTCATTAACAAAACGTGGGTTACATCATCTGAGGGATTCCTGATCATCCAACGAGACGTTTTAATTTAGTTGTAGTTGTAGTTTTGTTGTTCTGTTTGTGATTAAATTCTGAGTTATTTTATCTTTTGAATGTTGTGGCAGTGAATTTAATCTTGTTGTAACTTTTAATTTAGTTTTGGGTTTCAGTTTTGTGGCTATCCTAAAAAGTTTCAGTTTTTATGCAGGGTGACATTCTTGTTTAACATATAAGTTTTGCAAGAAAGAAAGTACAACGCAGGTAAATAAATTGCAATAAAATAAAAGCGTACCTGGAGGGACCTCTCGTCATTCCAGGCTGTACTCAAAACACATGTCAGGGCATTTAAATATTTGCAAGAAATACCTAGTTAAAGCTAAGGGAAGGTTCTGGTTGTCTACCAAAATCCTAATCCTATTGCTAGCCAATTCCTATGACGTCTAGGTTCTTGTATTTTATTAAGGATGATTTTTCTTCACCAAAGAACAATTAATTTCAATTGTTCTTCTAAAACATCCTAAACATCTTTTTTATGCTTCTGGGATTATTTCGAGTCTAAATGAATTTCATTGTACAGGTGAATTGATCATCCAAGAATTTAGTTAAGTTTTATTTTTTGCTCAATGAACTTGGACATTTGATTATCCGGTGAGTAAAGTAGCATTTCACTTGATACTCCACCTAAGGGTTATAAGTGTGAGAGCCTTCAGGGGCAAATCAGTTTGTTAAGGGATTTAACCACTAAGATTGAATTGTTGTTTCAAGATAATTTAGTTTAGTTATAAAATTTCAAATTGATTTTTAAGAGTTTTAAAATTGTTTATGTTAAAGAGGTGTTTAAACTGTTTAATTCCATTAAGTTTTGATAATTTAAATTTGTTTTAAATATTTTAAATTGATCTTTATTGTAACTTGTTTTGAGATTAACTTTTAACATTTCAAATTTGCTTTAGGTTAAGTTTTAAGTGATTTCAAATTAACTTTAACGTTTTGGGTTCATTTTAGTTTAAATCAGTTAATGTTTTAAACTTTAATTTATTTATGGATTTCTTTCTTTTAATTAATTTCAATCATCATTATCAGGATTAATTAAGAGTTGAATTAATCCAATAAGGGATTGTAGATTAAAGAGTTTGAATCTTCTTAAGTCATGTCCCTTTTTTTAATAATTCAAATTTTAATTATTCTTCCAAAATTTAAATGAATGAATTAATCAAGATTTCATTTTTATGTGGTAGGTGATCAATGGGTTTCTTCCCCTTAATTCCCTATGTTTCAATCATCCAAGAGAAAATTTAGGATCAAATGTTCATCCCTCCCTTTGATTAAGCCTAAAATATTATTTAGGGTTAAAATCCCTTAATTACCTTTATGTCATCTTAAGCATATTCACTACATAACTCATTAAATTGAGCTCAAATGAACTTGAAATTTTTATTTCAGTTCACTCACATGTCAATTAAGACATTAGAGGAGAAAATGTGATTTTTCTATTTTTTAAATTTAATTTATATAATTATTTAATGAAAAATAAGCATTTTTTAATGAAAATTCAACAACATGACCAAGATAATGTTTCTGTCCTTAGGAAAATTATGGGATGTTCCCACTAACCAGAGGACCACTTGGACCAATTTTGGTGATTTTTTTAATTAAATTTTATTTATTATAATTATTTTTAAATTTGGAGCATTAATTAATTATGAAATAAAATTAATGTTGAAAATTAAATTTTATATTTTTCTTAAATCTCTCTAACCTCAAGAAAGTTAGAGAAACAAATTTTATATTTTTCTAATTTTTCTTTGAATTTTTAGAATTATTTTAGTTTCAAAGGTTGAAAAATCCATTTTTAATATTAAAAATGCATTAAGCCTTTAAAATTCAATATCTTTTCTTAGGGACTTAAGAAAAATATTTGGTTGGTTCTTAAGTGATTAGGAGACCAAATATGACATTTTTATAAATTTTATTATTTTTGTGATTTTTATTATTTTTTAATTATTAAAATATTCAAAAATAGGTTAAAAATGAAAATTTTAGAAAAATTCTAATTTTAATTTTCTTAGACTTCTCTGATCCCAGAGAGGTCTCAAAATGAATTTGGTGAATTTTTGAAATACATTTTGAGTTTTATGAATTTTTAAAGTTTAAAAGTGTTCATGTGATTTAAATAATTCATTTAGTGTGTTAAATCATTTTAATTCATTTCAAAATTTTATGTGAGACTCCACTGACCCTAAAGATCAGTGGAGAATTGATTTTGTGTTATTTTAATGATTGGTTGTTTCAAATTAATTTAATCTAAATTTTAGGTTTTTGGCCAAATTGGGGTTCATTTGAATGAGTTAAGTCAAACCATAATTTTCCCAGGGTCCTCTGGTCCAGAGATACTCCCACTAATTTTTCTAGATCTTATTAATCAATATGCTAATTATTGGAATTAAAATACAAAAACAGAAACATAAACTTGGAAAATAGATATCTTGCCACAGCAGATAGCCTCTGGCCTTTAAAAATTCAGGGAATGTTCCCAAGATCAGAGGCTACAAAAGCCTTATGGTCTTATGTCATGGTGAATTGTATGCATGAATGGAGAATTATAATACTCAGAACAGTATTAAATTAATCAAAAAAAATACTTAATAAAATAACTTAATTCTTCTTCCACATTAATCTCCTCTGTTCATTGAGCAAGAGGGTATTTTTAGTTTACTTTTAGAATTTTTCTATGTAAAGATATGCATTTTCAAAGGTTTAGGTATTTTAAAAAATAGAAAATACCCTAATTTCTTACTTATCTGACGCGGCGCCATGTCATCCTTGGCAGATCCGAAGTCCCACGCGACGCTTCTCCATTCGATGCCGCCATCTGAGTCAACGCCACGCGGCTCGTGCTTTCCATTCCGCGGTTCCATCCGACTCCAACACTGCCGTCCATCCGATACACGCGCGATCAGATGGTCGCTGGTCATCGTCCCCAACTAACTTAACCCGAGAGCCGTCCACCTTCTAGACCTAAGGTCTCGCTTCAGACTCAACCAAATCATGCGCGGTTGGTCTCTATCGATGCGTCTAGCCTAGACGAAGCTATCTTCACAGCTAACATGCATCAAAATTGCACAAAACAAAATGAAGAATTGTTGGAAGCTCAGGAGGGAGGAGAGGTCAATACCTTGGCTCTGAGAGGTTAAGCCTCAATCAGAGATGCTCGGCACGTTTGTTGGAGCTAGAGGAGTCTCTGGATGAAGTCTCTGGTCCTGGTAAGCTGCCTAGATGTGACTTCGACCAAGCCCAATTTCAAGCTCTGGTCGATAGAGCAACTGGGAGGCTAGGAGAGGGGGCTTTCACTGGGGAACTCCTTTTCTTGGTGCTAGGATGGTGTGGGTGAGCTTAATTTGGTTTTGGTGGAGATTTATGAGATGTCCTATTTTTTTAGTCTAAGAATGAGCTCTGAAATTGAGCTCAACAAGTGGAAATCAGGGCAAGAAAATAGTGGTGCTCTTCTTCTCTAGGCTGGGAGAAGGTCTGGGAGCAATTTGGGGGAGTTTGGTGAAAGAAATTTCAGCACTTTGAATTTAGCTTAGAGGAGGGCATTTTATAGAGCTTGTCGGAGAGGGGAGCTCAGGGTGAGGCAATGAGTTCTTTGGGCTGCTTAGGGTGAGGGCAGGGCAGGCAAGGTGGCTGTTGAAAGGATTGGCCACTGCCCAGGCTCAATTTTAAGTTTTCAAGGACGAAGGGGTACTTGGGTGTGGCTGTTTCGGCAGCTGGAGTGGCTGGCAAGGACAGTCAGGCTGCTGGGCAGGCTGAGGAAGAGTGGAGGAGGAGTTTAGCTCAATTAATTTTGGCAGGGATGGTTGCTTAAAGGGGGGTTAGAGATGGGACATGGCCTTAGCCATGTTGCTTGGTCCCTTGGTCCAAAGTGATGGACCATTGGTCCATGGCTCATGGGGCATGGGTTAGGTCAGGTCAAACCCACCCTAGGAGGTCTAGGGTTGGCAGCCAAGAGGTTGGTTTGGTCAAATTTGGTTTGGTTTGATTTAATTTGGAACATAGGTTCAATTGGGTTCATATGGGTTTGAGTTGGGCTAACTTGAGTTTGGGTTTGAACTAGATCAAATTGATTTATCAACATTGTGTAAATTATTGTAGGGAATATTTTTCATGAAAACATGAATTAGATTGGAGTTCATTTGGAGTTTCAATTTGGAGGATTTTGGAGTTTTTGCTAATTTTTTTCACCAAGGGTTAGGTTGGATTTAATTTTGGCTAGAGTTTGATTCAAGGCCAATTTATGGTTCAAAATGTCACAAATAATTTTTGGGAAAGGTTTAGGATAGAAATTGGGTGGAAATTTTGGGTTTAGGGGATTCAATTAGGAGAATTAGGGGTAGGTGACAACCTTAAGGCAAATTTGGGGGTTTTGATTTCAAATGAATTTTGAGTTGGGTTTGGGTTTAAATTGAGAGCCAATGGATGTTGCATTTTGTGTAGGGATGTACTAGGAAGGGTTTAGAGTTGATTTGGGGAGAAATTGGGTTGAATTGGGTTGGATTTGGGTAGGTTTGGGTCATAGGTTAAAATTGGGGCTTTTAGGTTTGGGTTAAATTGAATTCAAATGTGAATCAAATTGGTCTTGAATTTGGTTTAGATTGGTATTTTAGATGTTTAATTGAAGTTTAGAATTGGATTTGGGCAACATTGAGGTCAATTGAGTTGATTTGATTTGGCATTGAGTCCATTTGAGTTAAAAATGGGTCAAATTGGGGATTTTGATAAAATTGGGTTAAATTGGCCAAATTAGGTTACGGTGTAGTTAGACAAAATGACATTGGGAATATTTGGGATTTTCTGGAATTTTTTGGGAATTTTGGGAATTTTTGGCTAAAAGGGTATTTTAGGGTATTTGGAGGTTATTTAGAGGTTATTGGGGTATTTAGGTGGATTTAAAAGGTGGGAATTATTTCAAAATGATTCTTAGGAATTTAGGAATTTTGGATAATTTTTGGGAATTTTTTGATGATTTGGTAGTTGTGGTGGCAATTTGGGTAATTTTAGATAAGTTTAGGGGACCCAATGTCAAAACCAGAAATTTTGGCAAAATGAATGTGGTTTCAAATAAGAAAGAAATGGATCATTTTAGTGGGGTCAAGGTTGAGTAAAAAATTGTTTTGGAATTGAATTAGGGTTTAGAAGCATGAGCCATGGACTTAGCCAAGTCCAACCACTTTGGGACCAAGTCAAGCCAAATGGTAACCACTTTATGATCTTTCACATATCGACCTTAGCCATCCTAATAAAAGATTAGTGGATTGGGTTCAATAATGTGAGTTTCATAAACAGTAGAAGGTAAGGGTCCAAGGTTTAGGTTAAGTGGCTTAGGGGTGTGTGTGCAAGAGAAGCCCGAGTCACCCAAGGTCACCATAAGTTCAAACATTCCTATAGGAATTCACTATTGGTTGTCAACATGGTGGTTTTAACCTTCCAAGGTGATTTAGAGGTTTGAAACCATCCAAGTGGGGTCCCAAGAGGAGTCAAGAAGTGGTTGAACTGCTAAAGGGTGGGTCCCAGTTCTAGTCCTCTAGGATAGTTAAGAAGAAGTCCTAAGGCTAGATCCTAAGCACTAAGAGAAAAGAAAATACCTCACCAAAAATGAGGTCAACAAATGGACCCTCAATAGTTGTGGTGTATTGACCAAGCACGCCGCGTGTATTGGCATTGACCGAAGAGATCAACCAACCAACACAAACATTCCAAGCCTACACACTCAAAACAGAACAGAACAAAAAAAAAGAGAAGGTTCCCGCTGGGGAGTATCAGGTAAATCTCCGAAGCTGAAGATTCTCAAACTCTCACTGGGGAGGAAGAGGTGAATTTCTCAAGTTGATTGACCTCAAGATTGGTTAAGGTCGAGGTTTCAAACTTGAATTTTGATTTTGATCTTTGATTGGTTTAAATTGATGTGGGAGTTTGATTAAAGTTTGGTTTATGATTAATTTTGAAGTTGGTTGAAATTTGATTTTGGGTTTTGAATATTGATTGAAGTTGATTTGAGGTTAGAATCGAGAGGGAATCTGGAATTGACAAAAGCAGAGTTTAAACTGGAAAGGGGATGAGGACTGGAATTTAAGTACCAGCCTCGGAATGAGAGTTGAAATTTTGGTATCGACCTCAGAAAGGAGAGAACTGGAATTTAGGTACCAATCTCGAAAGGGATGAGAATCAAAATTTAGGTACTGATCTTAGAATGATAATTGAAATTTAAGTATCAATCTTAGAAAGAGAGTCAGAATTTAGGTACCGACCTCAAGAAAAGACTATACCAGCTCGGGCTACCATTCAGGACATTACGTCCGACCTGGCTCTAGTCGAGGAAATGACTACCATTCAGGACATTACGTCAACCCTCAGGATGGGAATCAGAATTTAGGTATTGAACCTGAGATTTCAGGAGTGCGGAAAATTTCTCGGAAAGAGTGCGAGATTTGCGGTCATCGAAGTTAGGATGCCTTGTTGGTCTCATGCCTACGTCGAAGGATTAGAATGCGGGAAAGTTTCTCGGATAGAATGCGAGGTTGGCAATTCGGAGAATAGGATGCCTTGTTGGTCTCACACCTAGCTCAGAGGATTAGAATGCAAATAAGTTTCTCGGATAGAATGCGAGGTTGGCGGTCGCCGAAGTTAGGATGCCTTGTTGATCTCATACCCAAGTCAGAGGATTAGAATGCAGAAAAGTTTCTAGGATAGAAAACGAGGTTGGTGGCTTAGAGAATAGGATGCCTTGTTGGTCACACACCTAGCTCAGAGGATTAGAATGCGAAAAAGTTTCTCAGATAGAATGCGGGATTGGTGGTCACCAAAGTTAGGATGCCTTGTTGGTCTCATACCTACGTCGGAGGATTAGGATGCGGGAAAGTTTCTCGGATAGAATGCGAGGTTGGCGGAAATTCAGAGAAACGAATCAAAATTTGAGTATCGATCTCGAAATGAGAACTGGAATTTGGGTGCCAGTATCAGAAGGATGGGAACTGGAATTTAGGTACCAATCCCAAAAGTTGGTATTTGATTAGGGTTTTAAAGATTCTGCGGAGAATTTAGTGCAGTAGAAGATTGGAATGAGACATGAAAGTATTTCACATCCTGAGAGAGTTGATAAAAGTTTGATTGTTTGGCGAAGGATATGAATCCATGCCATCAAAACCAAATCAAAAAGAAAATTCGTAGTTCTGTTTCAGTAAACTCAGTTGACCTTCTCAAAAGAAGAAAGGAATCACTGAGAGTCGAAAAGATTTAAGAACAGCCTGAGGTGGGGGTTTCAGATTCGGAGTTTCGTTTCCACATTGTTTGTTTTTAGTGATTTGATTTTGTTTTTATTTTTTAAGTTTTGCATGAAATTTCATTTTGATTCGGGTTTTCATTCATTCATTTTTGTTTACAGTTTGATATTTTGCGTTGATTTACTTTGAGTTTCAGTTTTGTGTTTTATTTGGATTTTAAATTTGAATTTTTATTTTTGTTGTTATTATTTCTTTCAAATCGTTCTTCGTTCAACTTTTCTTTAAATCGAGTTAAACTCAGATATAGTGGCATTTGCAGTCAATTGCACAAAACTGAAGGCAAAATACGACATAGTCGTTTCCATTAAGAATGTCAAGAGTACATCAAGTGACTCCATCAAAACATTTCTGATGATATCTTTTACAAAATCCATGTATATCTGAACACAGACTGTACTGATATCTTCGTGTCGTCTGACAAAACTGTCTGTTTGATTTATCCATGTCTGAAAAGTAAACTACATAGGTAATAACATCACCTTCTAAGCTACTTTCCGGAGCAAAATCCTATGTAAGTGTGCTTTAGAGGTGTGCTACTACTATGTAGCTTACAGCTCGTAGGGCTGTAAATTCTATAATTCTGGATTTAGATTGAAGTAGACCGGAATCTTGCTCTCATCCATCCTCCTGAAGGTGATGGAGATCCGCTCGTAGGGAACTCCTGGGATGCAGTGCTTCGCCACATCTGCACCATTTCCTTATAGTACGAAGACAGAGCCTACGGATAGGGGTATCTCTACTAGCCCTCAGAATTCTCCGGGGCCGAGTATTCAGAGTTCTGTCCCGAACATGATGTCGCATTGGTTGATGAATGAAACGGTGCAAAAAGGTCTCAAAAAATTGTGATGGTCCACGTGAGGTGGAATGCAGTCTCTTTCTACGTAAATATTAATTAAGCAGTTGTTTGGTATGCAATCAGCGGGTAAGACTCGCCAAGCCACCATCTTCTTTATCATTTTCTTAACCAGAACTGGCAGCGGATCCACTTCGTCGTAGCGAAGTATCCCCAGCGGATTTCCTTTCTTTTCATCAGCAAAGTTGTAACAGCGTCCAAATTGGATTGTAATCATCCCCTTGCCTCGTTTTCATTTCTTTGGCTCGGAGTAGGTCTTGCTTCATAGTCGTCCTGCACGATCCTGTTTCTTCAGTTCGTAGACGTAGTCCATGATCTCACTCTGCTCATAGTGAGAGAAGACATTCGTATGCAACTCCATTCCTTCCAGGATGTTGAAACCCCTGCTTCGAATTCTCTGAAAGTATTCAAAATTCTGTTTCTGCACCCTCTGGCTCATCTCCAACTCGTGCTCTGAAATTATCTTGAACTGTTAGGGTCTAGTGACGTACTATGGGACGTACGGCTCCACGCCAGCACGTTCTCCTGGAATCATCACTATCTCAAGTGCAAGATCTGTAGTAACCTCCTCTGGAACAACCTCTGCTATGGTGCTCCTGAGGACTGGCCTCCTTGGGACAACTGCTGCGGTCGTTGGAATTTCTTCCTTGTTCTGTTCTTTTGTCAATTTCTTCATCATTTTGTGGATACGACGGTTCTTATTTCTTCTTTGAATCGGGGTCAGAGTAGCTTTTCTCTCCCCCTGGATTTCAATAGGGACAGCACTGACAAGCTTCCCTTCTGTGGCAGTTACCACTGATTTCATTTTGTGGTTGTCGATCGCGTTGATCTTCCTTTTCTGGTTTGAAGTATGCTGAACCTTCTCGCTGAGTTTCATCACTGTCTTTCCATGGGATTCCCTGAGGTCTACAGTAGTCCAAATAGTTTCTTCATATTCTGGCTTCAGTTGTGCAAAGCCTGAGTCAACCTCGATCACAGCACCAGCCTTCAGCCCTTCTTCGTTAAGTGCAAGACTTACTCCATCTTTAAAAGAAAGGATCAGCCTCCCGCTCGACATCTTCCTGCAAAAGAAGGAAGGGATCAGGGGCCAAACCAAAGAAGAACGAGAACAATAAGAATTTTAAATTCATTGCAATTTAGTTTACTTTGTAAGTTCATTAGGAGAAGGAAAGATTTGATTTGGATTTTGAAATTGGAACAAGTTTTGATTTTGATTTTATTTTAGAAATTTTTTTTTAAATTTTTTTTGAAATTTCTTATTATTAATATTATTTTGGGTTCGGACCCAGTTGCACACAATTATCATGCCAGTGCTTCTATGAGCGAAAGTTCCGCTCCTCGAAACATCATGTCGCGTAGTACTTCTTTAGATATCATCCATTGATGGGAAGCATTGGTCACTCTCCACGACAATCCACAAGTTGGTAAGAGCCTCCCGAGTAGACTTTCTCTACTACAAATGGTCCCTCCCAAGTTGGTTCAAATTTACCTCCTATCTTGCGGTGTGCAAGAATAGGTCTTCTGAGAACGAGAACTGATTCACCAACTCTGAAAGTTCTTGGGCGGACCAGCTTGTCGTGGGCCTGAATCATCTTGGCTTGATACAGTTCGAGATTCTGCTGCGCTGAAAGTCATTTTCCTTCCAAGCTTTCCAATTCTTCCAGTCTTAATCTGGCATTCTCTTCTGTAGTGATCCTATTTGTGACTGCAATTCTGAGTGACGGAAGCTGGACCTTCAAAGTCAAGGTGGTTTCGGACCCGTACACTAGAGCATAAGGTGTAGACTGAGTAGGAGTTCTGAAAGTTGTCCTGTAGGCCCATAAGGCTTCTAATAATTTCTCGTGCCAATTCCTCTTGTTGTCGTCTAAAGTTTTCTTCAAGATTTGGACGAGAGTTTTATTAAAAGCCTCGGCCAAGCCGTTTGCTCTTGGGTAGTAGATCGTTAAATAGCGCCAATCTATCACGTTTCTTCTGACGAAATTGTTGGTCCTCGTGCTCTTGAAAGCGGACCCGTTATCTAAGATAATTCTACGTGGTACCCCAAAATGGTAGATGACTTGATTCTTGAAGAACTGTAACACGTGATGTGCTTTCACTTCCCTGAGCAGTACCGCTTCTGCCCATTTTGAAAAGTAATCTGTCACTGCAAGGATGAAGCGATATCCTCTTGAAGTAGGCGGTTCTATCGGACCCACGATATCCATGCACCAATATTCAAATTGCCACGACACGATTGTCGGATGCAGCACATTTGGAGGCTAATGTAGAACTACTCCATGCACTTGGCACTGATGACAGCTTTTGGCAACTTTCATACAGTCGGTCATCATTGAGGGCCAGTAGTACCCTAATTTCTTAGTATTTATTTTCATCTTTGGACCTGACTGGTGAGCGACACAAAGTCCTGAGTGCACTTCTTTAAAAATTTCACGAGCCTCGGACCCACTCAGGCACCTTAGCCACATCTGGTCGAAAGACCTTCTGTATAACGTATTGTTTATTAATGCATATGACAGAGTTCTTTTCTTGATCTGATGGGCTAATGACTTATTGTCCGATAGGTTTTCTGTTTGCAGGTAGTCTATTAATGGTTGCTTCCAATCTTTTGTAATTTCTACTACCGCTGCAACTCTCTCTTCATTTTCCAGTTTGTGCAAAGTGTGTATGTCAATCTGCGATAGGACCTATCGTCCCTGCACTGTTACTACAACTGACTCTTCCTGTAGACACGCGAATTCTTTTGCAAGTGGGGCCAAAGTGTCTGCAAGGGCATTTTCTTTTCTGGGAATTTTGAATATTGTCACATTCGGAATCTGCTCTAGCAACTTCATTGTATACTAAAAATACTGCTCGAGTCTTGGTTTCAGAATCTTGTACTGTCCTGCAACCTATTGTATGATCAACTGCGAGTCACCGTAGATGTTGATATCTGTTATACCCATCTGAATGGTCAATTCCAGTCCGGTTATAAGGGTTTTGTATTCTGCTTCATTATTCGTATATGGATCTGTTAAATGGTAGGAGTACCTTAACATTCCCCGCTATAGTGTTATAAATATTAGTCTGATTCCTGCCTTACCGGGCACTATCATTTGCAATTCTTCATCTCATTATGCTGATGATGCTCCGTCGAAGTACAATTCCCAACGTCGATCATCGGGGTCTTCTAAGCTCATTATCTGCTCGTCTGGCAAGTCGTCGTTGAGAGGCGATTCTGCCGGTAAAGGGTGTCCTGCGAGGAAGTCTGCTAGGACTTGTCCCTTCACGGCACGAAGAGGAATGAAAGTTATATCGAATTGCAATAATATCATTGACCACCTAGTAAGTCTGCAGGAAAGCGTTGGTCTGGTCATCAAATATTGCAATGGATTAACTCTCGAAATAAGGTTGACCTTATGAGAAAGCATGTAATGCCTGAGCTTTTGAGTTGTAAAGACCAGGGCCAAACAATGCTTCTCAATCAAAGGATACTTTACTTCCGTTGGAATTAGATGATGAATTAAGTAGTAGAGAGCATTTTCCTTACCCTCGTCATTGACCTGGGCTAGCAGGGCTCCGAGGGAGTCGTCTAAAGCTGCGGTATAAAGTATCAACGATCTACCCGAGACCGGGGCTGCTAAGACAGGAGGTGTCATTAAATATTGTTTGATGTCATCAAAGGCATGTTGAAATTTGGTATCCCAAGTAAACTTGGCATCCTTCTTAACTAAAGCAGAAAAAGGTTGACACCTTCCTGACAAATTAGAAATAAAGCGTCGAAGATATGCCAACCTCCCTTGAAAGGATCGTAGTTGTTTTAACGTTTTGGGAGGCGACATTTCTAAGATAGCTTTAATCTTCTCCGGATTGATTTCAATTCCGTGATGTCGGACAACAAATCCTAAGAATTTCCCAGAGGTGACGCCGAAGACGCATTTCAGGGGATTCATCTTAAGGTTAAATTGTCTTAATCGCTCGAAAACAATTCTCAAATCTTACAGATGATCTTCCTTTAGTTTGCTCTTGATGACCACATCATCCACGTAGCACTCAACTTGGTTGTGGATGAGATCATCAAAAATCCTTGTCATTGCTCTTTGGTAGGTTGCTCTTGCGTTCTTCAATCCGAAGGGCATTACTGTGTAGCAGTATACTCCGATTGGTGTTCTGAAGCCTGTGAAATTTTTGTCTTCTGGTGCCATCTTTATCTGGTTATATCCTGACGATACATCCATGAAAGAGAAGATTTTGTGTGTCAAAGCGATGTCGATCATTAATTCTGGAATTGGTAGCGGGAACTCGTCTTTTGGGCATGCTTTAATCAAATATATGAAATCCATGCAGATTTTGATTTGACCATTCTTCTTTCAAACTGGTACCACGTTGGCTAACCAAGTCGGGTATTGTTCTTCACAGATAAATTTAGCATCGATTAGCTTCTTAACTTCAGCTATAACTTGATGTTTGATTTCTAGATACATTCTTCTCGGAGCTTGTCTGACTGGAACAGCAATGTGATCCACTCCTAGCCTGTAACTGCAATCTCTGGAGCTAATCCCGGCATTTTATCATAACTCCAAGCTAAACTGTCCTTGAATTCCATTAGTAGCTTGATCATGTTTTCAGACTCTTCTTTATTGAGTAAGGAGCTAACAAAGGTCGGCCTAAGCTCTTCGCTAGTACCTAAGTTAACTTCCATTAACTTGTTTATTGTAGATTTAATCTCTTCTTCAAATTCTGGCGGAGTGTCTCCAATTAGCAGATCCTCGAGATCATCTGAAGCTTCTAGGCAGTCTTCATTAGACTCGCAAGTGCAACCAAGCAAAATTTTGAATCGTCAGTTGACCCTATCGTGCCAAGACCAGGCTTTGAGTTGGGAGGCCTTTTGGCATTACTCCATAACTTTTCAAAGCGGTGTGATTGATCTTTTGACCACTGCTTAGGTAAGACACCACGTTGAATTAAATTTTTAACACAGGGATAATACCACTCAAAAGGCAATTCCATTAATTCGGATGAAGCGACATCTTCAAATTTTACATCATTTTCAGTTTTGGAAGAAGAAGCATCTCGGTAGAATTTGATTGGCTTAGCACCTCCACCATGTACTTCCTTGACCACCATACCCTCAACCTGCTAGGATGGATCGGGGTTAGGGTCATAGTCTGTACATAGTGGTTAATCTTGTCGTACATTGCTTTGTATTCTTCATTCTTTTCATCTTCTAATGAGATCTTGAATTGAGGTTTCTTCTGACTTATTGTTGCTGCTTCTTTCTTAATTTCTTATTCTTCTTCTTTGGAATTGTCTCCCCAATCAACTTTAATAACCGGATTTCTTTGTTCAACTATTCCACCGTTTCTACCTCGAGCTCGTCCCCGGCCTCGACCTCGGATGTGAGCTCTGGATAAACCTTCACCATCTCGCCGTGAGGGAGTGGTGAGTAATTGTTGAACTAGAATTTCAGGTTCTTCGTCATCTTCAGTTTCTTTTACTTCATTCGGCATGGCATTTCTGGAGAAAATTGTCTTCTTCGGAGGTGCGTAGTAGGCAACATCTTCATGTATTCCAATTTCGTGCACGGAGAACGGTTGCAAGTCACCTTTGATGCACTATTCTTGTCCTCCTTCATAATACTTTATACACTGGTGTAGAGACGACGGTACCATCCGGTTTTCATGGATCCATGGTCGGCCCAGTAGAGCGTTGAACGACGTTTCAGAGTCAATTATGTAGAATTTCGCGGTTGTCCTTACTAAGTCACCGATCCTCATTGACAGTGTGATTGATCCAAGAGCTTTTTCTCCTTTCTAGTTGAAGCCTCTTAGTAACATTTTGTCTGCTTGAAGCTCGCGGGCATCAATTTCCAAGTAGGCTAATGTCCAAAGGTTCATTATATTAATTGATGCTCCCGGATCAACTAACACCCTAGAGAGCGTGAACTTTCGGATGGTGACTGAAATGTACAAGGGTCGGTTGTGATTGGCTGTCCCGAGTAGCAAGTCACTGTCCGTGAAAGTAACACCAAATTGTTATCTTAACGAGCAAACTTCATCTAAGGAGTTGTCGGCCATTTAAGCTAAGTAAATCTCTGGATCAAGTAAGGCCTTGATCAGAGTTTCTCTCATCTCCTTTGAAAGGATTAAAGCATCGTAGATGCTCAGTTTGGCAGGCAACTTTCGAAGATGGGCTAGCACATTATACTCCACTTTATTGTCTGGTCTTTCAACTTCTTCCCGAACGGGTAATTCTTCTACTGAGGTTGGCTCTTCTTGAACAACCACCTGCTTTCCTTTATCTTTCGGACCCACTCTCGGGGGGTAAGACTTTTCCTCTCTTAAGGTTGACCTCTGTTATCTCTTCCTCTGAGTTTGATTTTGGATTAGCTAGCGCTTCCTCTTTCTAAATCGGATCTGCAGTTTCTTCAAGAGTCACTTCGGGATCTGAGAACTCTATCTTAATCTCGATGGGAGATCCTTGGAATTCATAAACAGGTTCGTCATCTTCCAGACCATCGCAATCGCTACCGTCGAGGTTTTGTATGATTTGAGAATCATTATTCGTTTCGAAATTGATATTCAGATTAGGTCGGTTGTTATCAGTTACATAATCGTTAGAAACAGTAAAAACGTAACCAACACCATAACTCTTATCATTTTAAGGGGTGACCAAATAATCATACAGAGTCAAAGGTTCAAGGGATTTCTCCCCTAAATCAGAAACAACCATCCTAGGAAAAGCAGCCCCTACTCTACCCTTCGGAGCCTCGGTCTTCTCTTCTTCTGTGATCTTATCCTCCTTCTGGGGCGGTTCCTCAATTGCAATTGATAGTGCTAGCTTAACAGGTTTCGAACTCTGAATCAAAACGCACATCGAAGTGGTTTGAATGTGATCCAAAATTTTCTTCGAAGACTTCGTCCAAACTGTACTCCATCCATTGTTTGTTGTGTACGAGTCTATCGGGACAATAGGATCTGCCGAAATAACTTTAATGGAATCTCCTTTCTGGGGCTCCTTCATGTATTCTTTCGGGCTTGTTATGTTCCCTTGTCGAAGGTTGTTCTTGAGCCAATTCTTGAAAGTGAAGCAGTCCTCGATCTTGTGTCCGATCATCCGGTGATAAGGGCAGTACAACGGGTGATCTTTCTTATCAACTTCTTCCGGCCTCCTGGGCTCTGACAATTGGAATCCGTCCTTCTTGACCAGAATGCGAAACATCTTGCCAACTGCTTCATTCTTGAAAGGGTACTCCTTCTTCAGAAGTTCTGTCAGGCTGTGCTTTTGCTGAAACGGCTGCTGGTTGTATTGTTGAGATGACTGCTGGCCATACTGCTGCGACGGCTGATAGTTCTGCTGAGGTGGTTGATAACTCAGCGGAGGTTATTGATAGCTCTGCTGAGGTCATTCCGTCCGTATTTGCATCGGTTGTTTGCCCTTGTCTACCGCTGCGACGGTCCCGAACTTCTTCTCGAAGGCTCTGACTGACTTCTGCTTATCGGTCTTATCGGTGAAGCAGTGTTGTTTCGCTTCCTCCTGTAGACTCGCGGCCTTGCTGAGCAATTTCTTGAATGTCTTAATTGTAAATCCCTTAAGGAGAAATACTATCGGACCGTGAATACTCTTCAGCAGAATTCCAATGGCATGTTGTTCCTGGAGCTGCGGCTCGCATTTCATGCTTAAATTCCTCCATCGCAGGATGTAGTCCACCAAAGTTTCGTTTGGTTTCTGTTGCTCGACCACAAGATCACCGATGGTGATGTGGTGCTGAGCTCCAGCGAACCGTTTCACGAATAGGTTTTCCAATTCTGCGAATGTCTTTACCGAGCCATTGGGCAGCTCCGCACCAGTCAAAGGCAATTCCTGAAAGGCTGCTGACAATCTGCGTAACAACAAAGCATCGCTACCCCCGCGTTGCAGCAACTTGAGCGGAAGTGTGCAGCATGCTGTTGAGGGTTTCTCGTTCCATCAAAAGTCTTGAACAGAGGTGGTACAAAGCCTTTAGGATATGGCATCAAATTCTTTGGGGTATGGTCTACCCTTTAAAATTAATGTCCCGCCTTTGGATTGGGCTAAGGCTTCTCGCACCTGCTGTTCTACCATATTCTTAATGTCCTTTTCTGGTATTAGACTCTGAGTGGAATCCTTCTTCAGTTGCTCGTCTCCATTGACGGATGTGACTTCTTTTCCTCCGTCGGCAATGTGAATGACCTCCGAGGGTGTTTCCTTTGGGGGCTGAGGCTGACTCTGAAGCGTGGCTAGAGCAGCCGCCATCTCCTCCATTTTCTTTTCCATTCGATGAATTATATCATCCTTTTCTTGAAGACGGAGCCTCATTACCTCTGGATCTTCTCCTTCTGTAGCTGCTGGAGCTCCCAGTAGGGCTGACGACGCTCGGGTCTCGACCACGTTGATTTCAGCAATATCCTCGTCCATGTATCCTGACAAGTCTTCTTCATTTTCTGATCTTTCTTTCCGTTCTTTGGCTAACTGCTGAATATCTGATCTTAACCTTTCCAGAGTGACCTCGAGTGACTTTCCTCTAACGGTCCTACAGCTGGTAGACTGCAGCTGGTGAACTTCATTCTCTGGAGTTGTCTCTGAGACGGCAGTACTCCTCTTAACTTTGGACTCGGCATTAGAACTTCTCATTTCTGGCTGCTCGGTCGGTATTGACTCTGCGACTTTAGGTCGCCATACCATCCTTTTTGAGATTCGGTGCCTAGAGCCGGATGGCTCATCGGCGGTAGGTTGAAAGGTGGTGTGCCTACTAAGATGCGGGCCAGATACCACGGCTGGTAACTTCTTGCTGTTCAGTTTTCTTTTCTTTGGCGGAAGTTCCTTTTGAACGGTAGGGGGAAGTACCCTTGGTCCGAGACGTGGCTTGGTATGTATTCTCCCCATCCTTCTCAGGATCTCAAACATAGAGCAATTATCTTTCCTTGCCATCCTCTCAATTATCGTTCATAATCGAGTGAGCGGTGTATTTCTTGTTCTTCGTCCTTTATGCTCATCGTAATATGCCGGTCGAGGCAATGCAACAGCGATCTTCTGAGCACTTTCTTTCTCAGGAGTGGCAGAAAGCGGGTAAAATATATTTCCTTCCAATAGTGGTGAAAGTTCTAGCAGTTCTTCTTCTTCCAGTGGAATTTTTTTAAGAATGGCAATCTCAGCGGCTTTGGCTTTAGCCGTTCTTCTGTTCTTATTCCTTCTCTGAGACTTAGTTAAGGGTGCCATCCTTGAGCTGGACCCTATCTCGAAGATGGGCGGTATCGCAGCAAAAGTCGTACCCTCCACAGTAACAGGCTCATCACTGGTCTGGATTTCCTTGCCCTTCCATTTAGCAGGGGTAGGTGCAATGATGACTAGACCAGCAGGGGTAGCGACAACAGTTCGGGAGGTAGTCTTATCAGCTTTGATGGCCAATCTCTTACGGGCAATGGTGTTCCCTCCAGTTGGGACCCTCTTCAGGGGAGGAAACTCTTGAGTCGACTTCAAGCTGAACTCCACTATGGGTTCCACAGATTCAGGTGTCTTGGATCTCAGTAAGGCGACAGTGACGTCCCTGAACTTAATGTCCGTCTGGTCGAACCCTTGTCTAAAGCGAATGACTGCGTTATCGCACGTCCATCTCGCTCGATTGCCAAGTCGGCTCTAGTGAGCGGAGGAAAAGATCAGCTTCAGTGCAGTCATCTTCTGCAGAAAAGATTCGGGACGTCAGAGCTACCCTATACTTCCCCTATCGTCGCAAGGATCTTTTGGACGAAAGAAAGAAGACTCAAGGCAAAGTCCGAACAAGTTTCATTAATTTCATTTTGATTTCATTTGTTTACATCATAAAAGCTTTTCAGATTTCGTGGTTTTATTTCGTTCGTAGTTAATTAGAGGAAATCGGGAAATAGAAAGTGGATGAAGACTCGATTAAGATTAGGAAGTCGCGGGACCCTTATCCTGAATTTAGGAAAGGTAGAACCCCGCAGGAATCTCGATTCGGTAGATTGGTCTTAAACCACACCTATTGGGGGTCTCACCTCGCCTCTTTGGAGAGGTGAAAAGGAGGATTTCAGAACCTCACTGTTTAGGGGTGTCTAAATAGTGGCTCCAAAATCTAAAAAGAGTTGATCATACCCGTTCAAGACAGAAATGAACAAGATACGTCAACGGAAGAATGATAGTTTGATCCACTAGGGGCATGGACTTACTACCAATTTATGAAAGCAAAACCATCTGATCAAAATGGAGAGAGGAACTAGTCCCCAGCGGAGTCACCAGAAGCTGTCGACATATTTATAGGTTATCCGTTTTGAAAAAGGGGCGCCTACGTAAGTTGTCGCAAATTTTAAATTTAATTTAAATATATATAATTTGAAAGTAAGCATTTGATTTTGAAAATAATTTCTAAGTTTGAAAATTTTAAGATATGAAATTAAACCGATCTCACATCCCAAATAGTTTATATAAACGAGCACCGCATCACAAACCGTGTATTTATCCCCAGGAATAGACACACCGCTTCGATGATGAGGCTCGATTAAATAAACTAAAAGATTTATGACATCCGTTTGGTCCGCGAACCAATTTTATAAGCCGACAAGTTCCCTTACTTAATATAAAGGAATTAAGCGTGGTTTATATTACTCGGGTTCTTAAAGTTCCCTATAAGGGCAAGCCCCTATAGTTAATTACATCTTAAATGACGGGAATCATTTAAGAAAACTCTCGATAATGATCAGTGGTTTTTGCTCTCAAGAATTTCAAAGTTTATGGTTTCAAACGAATTGAATTTTGAAAATTTCAAAAGGGATTGGACTCAAATTTGGAACAGCTTATTTCGAGAGTCCAAAGGAAGAGAAGTAGAGGATGTCGCGGATCCAAGAGGAACTTCGGCGACTTCCCAGACTATCCTATTGATTTGGCTTCAATTTAGAGAGAGTTATTTAATGTTTCAATCCCACCAATTTCAGTTAATTAGGACTTATATTTGTATGACATAATCATACAAATAGCCTCGAAGATGTGAGGGTTTATGTCGCACCAAACGACTACCTCAGAGTCCTAAGACCGGTTAGGGCTTAATTTACATAACATGATTATGCAAATGCCTAACGAAAAGTTGAGGATTTATGTTGCACTAAGCAAACTACCTCGAAATCCTATGGCTTTGTTATTTAATTCTAAGAAAGGTTTTGCTGAAGTAGACACAAGTTTTGCTGATGAAGATGGTCGTGTTGCCCACTGTGCTCCAAGCTCCTTGTTGTTGCAGAGGTTTGGTTTTAGAAGGTGGAAATCAAGAGATGAGAGAAGTGTTTTGGTTTAGAAGAGTCTTAAGGTTCAGATGTCTTAATGTTTTAATTAAAATAAATCTTAAAGTTGATTAAGCAAAACCGATTAAGATCCCACGGTTCCGTCATCCCGGCACCGCTATTTTCATCGGATTCACTTACTCCAAATGAATTTGCTAAACTCAACTGAATGAGTTCCACACTTTCATTTAGACCGTGGGAAATCTCGTTAGCAACACGTGGGTTACATCATCCGAGGGATTCCCGATCATCCAACGAGACGTTTTAATTTAGTTGTAGTTGTAGTTTTGTTATTCTGTTTGTGATTAAATTTTGAGTTATTTTATCTTTTGAATGTTGTGGCGGTGAATTTTATCTTGTTATGACTTTTAATTTAGTTTTGGGTTTCAGTTTTGTGGCTATCCTAAAAGGTTTCAGTTTTCATGCAAGGTGACATTCTTGTTTAACATGCAAGTTTTGCAAGAAAGAAAGTACAACACAGGTAAATAAATTGCAATAAAATAAAAGCGTACCTGGCGGGTCTTCTCGTCATTCCAAGCTGCACTCAAAACACATGTCAGGGCATTTTAAATATTTGCAAGAAACACCTAGGTAAAGCTAAGGGAAGGTTCTGGTTGTCTACCAAAATCCTAATCCTACTGCTAGTCAATTCCTATGACGTCTAGGTTCTTGTGTTTTATTAAGGATGATTTTCTTCACTAAAGAACAATTAAGTTCAATTGTTCTTCTAAAACATCCCATCATATTGAGAAAGTGCTTAGGACAAGTCCTAAACATCTTTTCGATGCTTCTGGGATTATTTCGAGTCCAAATGAATTTCATTGTACAGGTGAATTGATCATCCAAGAATTTAGTTAAGTTTTGTTTCTTGCTCAATGAACTTGGACATTTGATTATCCGGTGAGTAAAGTAGCATTTCACTTGATACTCCACCTAAGGGTTATAAGTGTGAGAGCCTTCAGGGGCAAATCAGTTTGTTAAGGGATTTAACCATTAAGGTTTAATTGTTATTTCAAGATAGTTTAGTTTAGTTATAAAATTTCAAATTGAATTTTAAAAGTTTTAAAATTGTTTAAGTTAAAGAGATGTTTAAATTATTTAAAATCATTGAGTTTTGATGGTTCAAGTTTGTTTTAGATCTTAAACTGGTTTGATTATTACATTTTAATTGTAAATTGTTTGAGATTAACTTTTTAACATTTCAAATTTGCTTTAGGTTAAGTTTTAAGTGATTTCAAATTAACTTTAATGTTTTCGGCTTTATTTTAATTTAAATCAGTTAATGTTTTAAACTTTAATTTAATTAAGGATTGCTTTCTTTTTAATTAATTTCAATCATCATTATTAGAATTAATTAAGAGTTGAATTAATCCAATTAGGGACTGTAGATTAAAGAGTTGGTATCTTCTTAAGTCATGTCCCTTATTTTAATAATCCAAATTTTAATTATTCTTCCAAAATTTAAATGATTTAATTAATTAAAGTTTCATTTTTTATGTTGTAGGTGATCAATGGGTTTCTACCCTTTAATTCCCTAAGTTTCAATCATCCAAGAGAAAATTTAGGATCAAATGTTCATCCCTCCCTTTGATTAAGCCTAAAATATTATTTAGGGTTAAAATCCCTTAATTACCTTTATGCCCTCTTAAACATATTCACTTCATAACTCATTAAATTGAGCTCAAATGAAATTGAAATTTTTATGTCACTTTACCCACATGTCAATTAAGACATTAGATGAGAAAATGTGATTTTTCTGTTTTTTAATTTAATTTATATAATTATTTAATGAAAAATAAGGATTTTTCAATGAAAATTCAACAACATGACCAAGATAAAGTTTCTATCCTTAGGAAAATTATGGGATGTTCCTACTGACCAGAGGACCACTTGGACCAATTTTGGTGATTTTTTAAATTATATTTTATTTATTATAATTATTTTAAGTTTTGGAGCATTAATTAATTATAAAATAAAATTAAAGTTGAAAATTAAATTTTATATTTTTCTTAAATCTCTCTAACCTCAAGAAACTTAGAGAAATAAATTTTATATTTTTCTGATTTTTCTTTTAATTTTTAGAATTATTTTAGTGGGAAAGGTTGAAAAATCCATTTTTAATATTAAAAATTACATTAAGCCTTTAAAATTCAATATCTTTTCTTAGGGACTTAAGAAAAATATTTTGTTGGTTCCTATATGATTAGGAAACCAAATATGACATTTTTGTGAATTTTATTATTTTTGTGATTTTTATTATTTTTTAATTATTAAAATATTCAAAAATAGGTTAAAAATGAAAATTTTAGAAAAATTTTAATTTTAATTTTCTTAGACTTCTCTGATCCCAGAGAGGTCTCAAAATGAATTTGGTGAATTTTTGAAATACATTTTGAGCTTTACGAATTTTTAAAGTTTAAAAGTGGCCATGTGATTTAAAAAATTCATTTAGTAGGTTAAATCATTTTCAATTGATTTCAAATTTTTATGTGAGACTCCTCTGACCCTAAAGATCAGTGAAGAATTGATTTTGTGTTATTTTAATGAGTGGTTGTTTCAAATTAATTTAATTCCTTATTTTAGGGTTTTGGCCAAATTAAGGCTCATTTGAATGAGTTTAGTCAAACCATAATTTTTCTAGGGTCCTCTGGTCCAGAGACACTTCCTCTATTTTTTCTAGATTTTATTAATCAATATGATAATTATTGAAATTAAAATACCAAAACAGACACATAAACTTGGAAAATAGATATATTGCCACAGAGATAGCCTCTGGCCTTGGAAAATTCAGGAAATGTTCCCAAGATCAGAGGCTACAAAAGCCCTATGGTCTCATGCCATGGTGAATTGTATGCATGAATGGAGAATTAAAATACTCAGAACAATATTAAATTAATTAAAAATAAAATACTTAACAAAATAACTTAATTCTTCTTCCACATTAATCTCCTCTATTCACTGAGCAAGTGGGTATTTTTAGTTTATTTTTAGAATTTTTCTATGCAAAGATATGCATTTTTAAAGGTTCTGGCATTTAAATAAATAGAAAATATCCTAATTTCCTGCTTATCCAACGCGGCGCCGTGTCATCCTCGGCAGATCCGAAGTCCCACGCGGCGCTTCTCCATTCGACGCCGCCATCTGAGTCAGCGCCACGTGGCTCGCGCTTTCCGTTCCGCGGCTCCATCCGGCTCGATCTCCACCATCCATCCGATACACGCGCGATCGGACGGTCGCTGGTCATCATCCCCAACTGACTTAACCTGAGAGCCGTCCACCTACTAGACCTATGATCTCGCTCCAAACTCAATGAAATCATGCACAGTTGGTCTCTATCGACACGCCTAGCCTAGACGAAGCTATCTATAAGGCTAACATGCATCCAAATTGCACAGAACAAAATGGAGAATTGTTGGAAGCTCGGGAGGGAGGAGAGGTCAATACCTTGGTTCTGAGAGGTGAAGCCTCAATCAAAGATGCTCGGCACGTTCGTTGGAGCTAGACGAGCCTCCATATGAAGTCTCTGGTCTTGGTGAGCTGCCTAGGTGTGACTTCAACCAAGCCCGATTTCAAGCTCTGACCGATAGAGCAACTGGGAGGCTAAGAGAGGGGGCTTTCACTGGGGAACTCCTTCTCTTGGTGCTGGGAAGGTGTGGGTGAGTTTAATTTGGTTTTGGTGGACATTTAGGAGATGTCTTATTTTTTGGCCTGAGATTGAGCTCAACGAGTGGGAATCAGGGCAGGAAAATAGTGGGGCTCTTCTTCTCTAGGTTGGGAGAAGGTCCGGGAGCAATTTAGGGGAGTTTGGTGAAAGAAATTTCAGCACATTGAATTCAGCCAAGAGGAGGGTATTTTATAGAGCTTGCCGGAGAGGGGAGCTCGGTGGCCGTGCAATGAGTGCCTCGGGCCGCTTAGGTGAGGGCAGCAAGGCGCAAGGTGGCCGTGCGAAAGGATCGGCCATAGCCCGGGCTCAATTTTCGAGTTTTCAAGGACAAAGGGGTGCTCGGCGTGGTCGTTCCGGTGGTCGGAGTGGCATGGCAAGGGACAGCTAGAGCTCGGGCAGCCGAGGAAGACTGGAGGAGGAGTTTAGCTCGACTAATTTTGGCAGGGATGGTCGCTTAAACGGAGATTAGAGATGGGACATGGCCTTAGCCAAATGGCTTAGTCCCTTGGTCCAAAGTGATGGACCATTGGTCCATGGCTCATGGGGCTTGGGTTAGATCCGGTTAAACCCACCCTAGGAGGTCTAGGGTTGGCAGCCAAGAGGTTGGTTTGGTCAAATTTGGTTTGGTTTGATTTAATTTGGAACATAGGTTCAATTAGGTTCATATGGGTTTGAGTTGGGCTAACTTGAGTATGGGTTTGAATTGGATCAAATTGATTGATCAACATTGTGTAAATGATTGTAGGGAAGATTTTTCATGAAGACATGAATTGGATTGGAGTTCATTTGGAGTTTCAATTTGGAGGATTTTGGAGTTTTTTCTAATTTGTGTCACCATGGGTTAGGTTGGATTTAAGTTTGGCTAGAGTTTGATTCAAGGCCAATTGATGGTTCAAAATGTCACAAATGATTGTTAGGAAAAGTTTAGGATAGAAATTGGGTGGAAATTTTGAGTTTAGGGGATTCAATTGGGAGAATTATGGGTAGGTGACAACCTTAAGGCAAATTTGGGGGTTTTGATTTCAAATGAATTTTGAGTTGGGTTTGGGTTTAAATTGAGAGTCAATTGATGTTTTATTTGGTGTAGGGATGTACTAGGAAGGGTTTAGAGTTGATTTGGGGAGAAATTGGGTTGAATTGGGTTGGATTTGGGTAGGTTTGGGTAATATGTTAAATTTGGGGCTTTTAGGTTTGGGTTGAAATTGAATTCAAATGTGAATAAAATTGGGCTTGGATTTAGTTTATATTGGTATTGGAGATGTTTAATTGAAGTTTAGAATTGGATTTGGGCAACATTGAGGTTAATTGAGTTGATTTGGTTTGACATTGGGTCCATTTGAGTTAAAAATGGGTCAAATTGGGGGTTTTTGATAAAATTAGGTTAAATTGGCAAAATTAGGTTATAGTGTAGTTGGACAAAATGAAATTAGGAATATTTGGGATTTTCTGGATTTTTTTGGGATTTTTTGCAATTTTTGGAATTTTTGTCTAAAAAGATATTTTAGGGTATTTGGAGGTTATTTAGAGGATATTGGGGTATTTTTGGTGGATTTAAAAGGTGGAAATTGCTTAAAAATGATTCTTTGGAATTTTAGGAATTTTGGGTAATTTTTTGGAATTTTTGGATGAATTGGTAGTTGTGGGGGCAATTTGGGTAATTTTGGGTAAGTTTAGGGGACCCAATGTCAAAACCAGAAATTTTGGCAAAATGAATGGTGTTTCAAATAATGAAGAAATGGATCATTTTAGTGGGGTCAAGGTTGAGTAAAAAAATTGATTTGGAATTGAATTAGGGTTTGGAAGCATGAGCCATGGACTTAGCCAAGTCCAACCACTTTGGGACCAAGTCAACCCAAATGGTAACCACTTTATGATCCTTCACATATCGACCTTAGCCATCTTAATCAAAGATTAGTGGCTTGGTTCAATAATGTGAGTTTCATAAAGGTTAGAAGGTAAGGGTCCAAGGTTTAGGTTAAGTGGCTTAGGGGTGTGTGTGCAAGAGAAGCCCAAGTCACCCAAGGTCACCCTATGTCCAAACAATCCTATAAGAATTCACTATTGGTTTTCCACATGGTAGTTTTAACCTTCTAAGGTGATTTAGAGGTTTGCAACCATCCAAGTGGGGTCCCAAGAGGAGTCAAGAAGTAGCTGAATTGCTAAAGGGTGGGTCCCAATTCTAGTCCTCTAGGATAGTCAAGAAGTCTTATAGCTAAATCCTAAGCACTAAGAGAAAAGAAAAGACCTCACGAAAAATGAGGTCAACATTCATATATAGATTCCCCTTCAAACTGAAAAAAAGATGTGATATCATTTCTAATCTTCGCAGTCTTCGATGGTGGAAAATATTTATCAAGGAATTTTTATGCTAAATCACCTCAAGTTCTGATACATCCAGGTGCTAACGAATTTAACCAATTCTTAGCTTTATCCCTCAGTGAAAAAAGAAAGTCTAAGTCTAATAGCATCATCTGAAACACCATTGTATTTAAAAGTAGTGCAAAATTCTAGAAAATTGGCAAGATTTAAATTAGGATCTTCAGTTGGTCCTCCCCCAAACTGAATATTAGATACCATCTGTATAATAGCAGGTTTAAGTTCAAATGAATTAGAAGCTACAGCAGGGCGTTGAATACTATCATGATGTTCATCCACTGTAGGGTTAACGTAATCTCTTAAAGGTATAAATTCTTGATGAATTTCAACATTTTGATGATCTTGAATTGCCATTTCTTAAATTTTTTTATATTTTTCTGAATTTTTTATTTTTTTGATTTTTCTGATAGTTCTCTCTAATTTAGAATTTTAAGGCACAAGTCCTTCAGAACCTGAACTACGCATGCAAAATTAACAAAATAAAATAAAACACACTAACAAAAATAATGAAAAGTAAAAACTTAATTTTTCTTAAATTCTTTAAATAAAATTTTAATTAATTTCCTTGACAACGGCGCCAAATAATTGATCCTTGAATATTTACCCTTAAGTTTTACATATGAAAGTTTACTTTAATTATTTATAATATGGGATACTATGCAAGTATACATATCGTTTATCAAGTAATATAAGACTTTTTGATTAAGCCCTAATATATCGAACCCAAAAGGAAATTTCTAAAATTTTAAATAAATAAGAAAAAAAACTTTTTACTTTTTAAAATGATTTTGTAAAGTATTTTTTAAGATATAAATTTATTCAAATTTTCTTTTGGTATTTTCTGAATAAAAAGTAAAGCAAACAACTAACGTTAACACAACTATAAAATAGTATGACGACAAATAAGAATAAATTATTGTTTTCCTCTTTCAATGAATCAGTAATAATTATGAAATTTCTTTGTTGAAGTATCTAAAATGTGTTGTGCCAAATAGAAGCAATTATATTTTTTACCCTTACTTGGTTCTATAAAGAACATTGGTTAATTTGATGATTTGAAATCTTGTAGATGGGTTAGGCAGGGAAGATACTAGCTCTCACTCTAGAGTTCCCTCGATTCCCTCCACCTGGGAGCTAACATCTCATAAAAAAAATTTTCACATCAAACCAAATTAGGGGTTTTATCATGTCACTCTAAAGTCCTCTAATTTTACTCTCTATTATAAGCATATCTTTCTAAGTATTTGCACCCAACCATATGGACTACAATTCTCATCCATACAATTACATGTGATTCTTTCCAATTATTGATTGAGACAATATCGCAATGGATTTTACATAATCTCCCAACAAATTTTAACATCTTAATTGGTCAAATCAAGAAGTAAATGATATGCAAGGTAGTGAATCATCACAACTTCTTCCAACATTAAAATGCTAGACTTCACACAACTTCCTTCCAAAATTTAATTACTTCATCATTTAAAAGGAAAAAGATAAATAAAATTAATCAGAATCCATTGAGAAAACACAATCACAACTTGATTTGAAAGTAGAAATCATAGTGAAAACACAACAAGTCTTACTTTCAAATCAAATGTAAAACAAAGTTAAACACTATCTGAAATTCCTCTCTACAAGTCTCTTGAAGTTCATTTGAAACTTTGCTCTCCCCTTACAAGACACAATAGAGGTTGGCGCCCAACTCTGTTGACTTCAAATCTTTATTCTACTCTTAATAAAAACTAGATACAAATGATAATAAAAGTGGTGAAGTGGAAAGGTATGCTCTCAATAGCTCTCTAACATAAACTTGACTCTTAACACTAATCATACCCTCCAACAACAACCCTTTTTTGATCTTCAAGTCTTCTTTTTAAATTTTTCCAAAAGGTGCCTTGGTGTCTCTTTAAAATGTGTCTAGATTCAATGTATCCATCAAGAATACATCCATCCATTCAAATTTTAAATGATTTTTGGTGCTGGTGGGAAGTTAGTGAAGTTTAAACCAAAGGATGCTTTAAAACCCCTTCAAATTTTGCCTAAATTAAAAAAAAAAAAATTGTCACTTTAACTGTGGCGCCTATGCACCAAGGGATCGGCGCTTAGCTCCAAAGGTTAATTTTTCACACATTTTAATTTCTGCTCCAAATTTGATCCTTTATTGCTCCTTTCATCATAGTCACTCATATTAATCATACCTACAATAAAAACACAAAAATACCTTCCATTAAAGTACAAATCATCAAAAATATGTATAAAATGTATTTAAAAACACTATATATTTTAGGTATATAACCCCTCAATGACATGGAAGTTGAAATATTTGACATTTCAGGATTAGATTTCATGGGTCCATTTATATCATCTTTCAAAAATTTATACATTTTGTTAGCAATAAACTATGTATCTAAATAGATAGAAGTTGTTTCTTTACCTCGATAAGATGCTCGAAGTGTTACAAAGTTGTTAAGAAAGAATATATTTTGTAGATTTGGAATGCCAAGTGTAATCTTACTTGATGGGGGAAGCCGTTTCAAAAATGCAATTATGGAGAAATTAGTAAGGAAATATCATACCATTCATAAAATTGCTACTGCTTATCATGCTCAGACTAGTGGTTTGGTTGAATTATCCAATCATGAAATTAAAAAAAATTTGGAAAATTCTGTTAATTCAAACAAAAAGGATTGGTCAATCAAATTGGATTTTGCTTTTTGGGCTTATAGGACTGCTAACAGGACTCCTATAGGAATATCCCCATATAGACTAATTTTTAGGAAAGCATGTCATTTATCATTTGAACTTGAGCATAAAGCATATTGGGTTATTAAATAGTTCAATTATAATTTGAAGGATGCTGGTGAGAAAAGATTATTGCAATTAAACGAGCTTAAAAAGATCAGGAATGAATCAAATGAAAGTGCTAAGATATATAAAGATAAGATGAAGAAGTGACATGATCGTAAGATTCTAAATAAAAATATTGAACCAGGACAATAAGTTTTTATATATAATGCCAAATTGAGGTTATTTTCTGGAAAACTTAAGTCCAGGTGGATCAGCCCATTTATTATAATAAAAGTTTATCCATATCGAGCTATAGACATTAAAGATTATAAAACTAAAAAAATATTTAAAGTAAATGGTCATAGACTGAAACCTTATTTCTTAAGTAGATCAACTTAAACCTGATGAGAATTTGATGATGGGTCACCCAAACTAAGTGTTGGGTATGTCGGGCTGACGACGTTAAACCAAGTGCTTTATGGGAGGCAACCCATAGTTATTGGTGTGCTTTGCTTTAAGTTTGTTTTGTGTGTTTTATTTGGTTTTATGTAAGATTTATATGGTAGTATTTTACTTATATTATCTTAGTGAAAATTAATAAGAAGTTATTTGACTATTTAGATGAGTTAAAATGAGTTTTTGGACATTTAGCAGATTTGTGCTAAAATGAGCCTTAGCGGCTAAGTGCTAGCAGTTAGCGCTTAGGCGTCAGAGTTATGAAAAACATGAAAAATGAGTTTCTAGAAGACATTATCATAGGGAAGTTGGATGGCATGTTATTTGGTGGTTTTTGAACGTGGGAGGATAGTTTTAATCCATCTAAAGTTTATAAATAGAGACTGGATTAAAGGAAATTCATCCCATGCCAAATTTCTATCCTAAGAGCCTTACAGAAGAGTTTAAGAGTTGAAAATATCTTTTGGGAAAATGAATTTAAGAAGAAGGAGAATGCCAACAAGATGAAGTTTGTTTGTTGAGAGTGCACAAGAGTTATATAACAGATTTTTGGCTGTTAGTATTCAAGGAATAGCTGAGAAGATTGCAAAGATTGAGGCTAATGTTGTATCAATTGAAGAAAATGTAATTGAAACTACTGCACATTTAGCACACATTGGATGACAATTAAAAATACAATTTAGTCATATAAGTTATTTTGAAGAAGCGAACAAGGCAATGTATCTTAAAAAGAAGTGGATTGAAGAAGATTCTATCAGAAGTCTTCATCCTCGTCCATTCTATCAAATCTATATACCAAATAGTTCAGATGGAACTAATGGAGCTATTGGATATGCTACACCTAATAGAGACTGAAATTAAGTTCTATAATGTGTTTAGTGTTAATTATTTGCATTTTGAGTTTAATTAATTGTGTTAAGTGTTTAATGTTTATCTATTTTTTGTGTTTTTTGTTTTATGTTTTATGTTAATGTTTAGTGTTTTGATTGAGTGTTTTACTGTGAGTAGAAAAGATGAGATCTTATCTAAGTATCTTGGATTAAAGATTTGTGGTTTAAACTTGTAATTTCTATGATTTTACTTAACAGTTTGTTTTGTGTAAAACTTGTGTTGAATCTTTTTTAATCTTAAAGAAGTGTAATTCTAGAGATAAGAAGATTATAAGGTGATGTGATACTTATTAAATAAATTTAGGGTTGATTAAAGGAGCGAGAATATTTATTTAATGAAAAAATCAAAAACTGTGAATTGGTGGCTATGAGTCGAGACCCGACGCTTACGCGTTAGAGCTCCACGGCTAAAAGCCATACTTTCATGCTTAGGTGCTGGTTTGCAAAAAATCAGTTTTTAGGTTTAAAAACCCAAAAATTAATATTTTTACATCCCACTAGCATCTTCTTTTTTAGGATTTTCGTAACTTTGGAGGCTAAGGCATCACCACATTTGCAATTCTTGAGTCGTTTCAAGTGAAAATTGTTAGATTAGATCTTCTTGAGGTAAGAGCACTACTCCTAAGTAAAATTTTTTTTTCACCATATATTTTGAGTGTATTTTAGAGAAATCTGAAAATCACTATTTATGGTTAAAATTTGAGAAAAAGCTTGAGAAATTACTTGGATTTATTATTTTAAGCCTTTAGGAGTTAAGTTTAGTGATTTTAAGTTGACTGTGGAATTTATAGTGATTTTTATGCAAATTTTAGAAAAAGCACCAAAAAGGAGCAATGTGAGAGCCACGTTCCATTCTGACAAGTTTGTCAGTTCGAAAACTCATGATTGTTACGTGTAAGGGTTTCAATCACGTAAATTGATCCAAGAGTGAGGATTTGATAAACCGGGCAGAGAAATTGAAGACATGATCGTGAATCACCTTTGGATAAATTTTATTGTTTTACTGCTGTAGCTGTTACTTCTGTGGTTCGAGAGTTCAATGCAGATCATTCGGAGTCAGATGATAACTTTACTTTTGTGCGAGGACAGCTGATACATTTTACTCCAGAGGTAATTAACAAATTTTACCTATTGTCGTCTAGTATGCTTTATTCTTATTCAAATTACAATTCTACTTAGAAAGAATTGGATGAGATTATCTCTACTTTGACTGATGGGAGGGGGTTATGGAAAACTACAAATGAGAGAAGAGATAATTTCCCTGCAGCAAAGTTGAATGCCAATTCCAAAGCATGACATTATTTCATATCATCCAAGCTGCTCCCTACAAATCATCTAAGTGAAGTGACTAAAGAAAGAGCTACTTTAAACTACTTTATTCAGCAGAGGAAGTCGATAGACATTGGAAAGATTATTTATGATTGTATCTGGAGTACTGCCAGATCTGCCACCATTGCAGGTATGGGATTTGCTTCCCTAATACATTCATTATGTGAGCAGGCTGATGTTAGATCTAAATATTAGGAAGAGGTTCTTCTACCTGTTAAGATTATTACCAGTTCGAATTTGAAGACTTATGCTAAGCATTCAATTTTTTGGCTGGAGAGAAGGATTTTCTAGGGGTTCCAATGCAACTACTTCTGTTGCATCTACATCTCATGCTTCCACATCCCAGGCATCTTCAAGTCAATTTTTTTATTCGTAGACTAAGCTTTTGAATAAGATAAGAGATAATGTTAACTATATTGTAGAACAGGTGCATGATTTAGAGGGTAAAGTAGACCATATGGAGGAATATCTTCAGAAACATAGTGAGTATGAGAGGCATTATCACAGTTATAGGGATAGATTGATTAGAGGTGACTTTAGTATTGTTCTACCTACTCATCCACATTATAGCCCATATGTGCCTACCCGTACCTGGAATGAAGGGGATGATGAGGAAGAGGAAGAAGATGATTAGGATTAATATTTTGTTTTGAGTTTTGTTTTGTGATGTGATATGTGGTGGACTATTTCTATTTTTATTTTTTTGTGTGTTTTATTATCATTTGTGGATGTTAAAGAGGACTACTCTATGTCTTTCATTTTGTTGTAATTGTTGTTGAAACACCTTAGTTTGTGTTTATTTTAGTTACGAATGTCGTGTGTTTGTGATATGTGATATGAATGTTTGTGGTAGTACATGTGTTAGTGATTTGTTAGTGTATTTTGTTTGTTAGTTTAGAAAGTTCTCAAGAAATGATTTAGAAAGGTTTTAAAATTCTATTAAAATCAACTAATTAAAATTTCATACTTAGCTTTTTAATTTACTACCATATATATGTCTTAATTATGAATTTTTGTTTAAGCGTGTGAATTTACATTTATGTCCAACACTACTTTAGAAGTCTTTTGAATTTTTTTATATAAATTGAAAAAATTTTAAATTTTGAATCTAGTCATTTTCATTCATGTTTTTAATACATGCATATTTAGGATATTAAAATTTTTGCATGTTTAATAATTATAGTTTTTTATGCCTACCCACGTATTTTGTTACTATACTTAAATGTTTCATTATAATGAAAATTTAAAGTTTGGGGGAAATGAGAAACAATTTTCAAAAAAAAACTTAAAACATTATTTTTTTCTCAACTGTACTAAAAATTTAATTTTGAATGAAGAATAATTATGTGTATGAAGTTATATTAGGGAAATAAAATTTTAAATATAGAAATGAGTAAGAGAATTTAGTTAAAAATTTTCAAGTTAAAAAATTTCTTAGTAAAGAAATGATTAATATTTTATAACTATCTTTAGAAGGAAAAATTATATTTTTGGAAAATAGAAAAATTAGACTTTTATTTTTTAATATTTATGTTTTATTATTAAAAATAAATTTCAAAACTTGTATTATATTTCTAAGTCAAATATATATATTAATCTACCTTATGCTTTTGGAAAGGAATGGTTGAATTTAAAATCATTAAAGGCTTATCCAAATACAATAATCCTTACCTTATAAAAAGAAGAGAAAAAAAAGAAAAGTAAAGTAAAAAAGAAGAGTATGTAAAAAAGGAAGGAGAAGCATGAGTATTTAAGGCCTAATAAAAAATTGGTTCAACACCTGATCTTTTTAGAGTATAAGATTGGATGAAAATCTTGAAGATTATAAATATAATATAGTGAGTATAATTATTTTTTAGTAAAAATTTTTTAAGTAAAGAAAATAAAATTCCTATTCCTTATATTTTGAAGAATCTATAAATATTTCTGAATAAGATAGGAACTAATATTTTTATTATCCTTTATCTAAGAGATTTTTAAAGTTTAAATTGGTCTCATTTACCAAAAATTTTTCTAAATTAGACTACCACATTTCTAGAACAAAATTTAAAAACCTCATAAGAAAACTCATCACATAATTTAGTTGTATGATTTATATATGATTAAAGTGTCACTTGAGGACAAGTAACATTTCAAGTTTGGAGGATTTTGATGCACCTACAATATAGTGTTTTTATACACAAATTTATACCAATTTTTGTTGATATTGCAGTTTAATGGAAGCTATTTTGTGTATTTTTCTTACAGGTATGATTAAAAGGATGATTGTGATGAAAAGAGTGAAAAATGATCTAATTTGGAGCAAAATGGAAAAAAATTGAAGAAGTGATGTGTGAAGGCTAAGAGCCAGAACCCCTGCTTACGCACCAAGGCCCTGCGGCTATGCACCCAAATATGGAGCTTATGCGCCAGTAGGCTTGTGACTAAGCGCCAGTGCCCTGCGTTTACGTGCGGTAGTTAAAAAAGAAGAATTATTTTAAATTAGACATCATTTTGAATAGGTTTTTGAAATGCCTCTTAGTGAGAACGTGGTTAACTTCCAATTGGATCCAAATTCAATTCAAAGTACTCTTGAATGGATGCATCTCTTGGAAGATACATAGAATCTGGACACAATTTAAAGAGATATGAAGACACCTTTTGGAGAAGTATAAAAAGAGAGCTTGAAGATCAAAAAAATAGTTGTTGTTGGAGGGTGTGGTTTGTGTTTAAGAGTGAGGTTTATGTTAGAGAGTTATTTTAGAACAAGCCTCTCCACTTCACCATCATTACTTCATTTTATATAATTTGTATTAGGAGTAGAATTGAGATTTGGAGACCACGGAGTTGGGCACCAACCTCTAAAGAGTATTGTGAGGGAACACAAAGTTTTCAAAGCAACATCAAGATTTTTGTGGAGAGAAATTACACATAAGTCTTTATTTTTGTATTACATTAGTTTTTTAATTAAGACTTCTGATGTTTTCTTTATGATTTCTAATTTGAAACCAAGTTGTGATTGCATTTTTCCCATGAATTAGGATTAGTTTTCTTTATGTTTTTCCTTAAGTTATGAAATAATTAAGTTATGGAATTATGTTGTGTGAAGTATAAGATTTAAATGTCGGAAGAAGTTGTGATGATTCAAAACCTTGCACTTTTTTTACTCTTGATTTGACCAATTAGGATGTTAAAATTTGTTGTGAGAACATGTAATATCCAGTGCAGTATTGTCTCGGTCAATAATTGAAAAGAGTTACCTGAGATTGTATGGGTGAGAATGTAATTCATATGATTGAGTGCAAATAAATAGAGAGATATACTTTGATGGGTGTAGAATTAGAAGACTTTAGAGTGACAGGCTAAAGCCCCCAATTTGATTTATTATTTTAGGTTTTGATACGAGATGTTAACCCCCAAGTGAAGGGAATCGAGGAAATTCTAGAGTTAGAGCTAGTATCTTTCATGCCTAGCCTGTCTTCAAGATTTTTCGAATAGAGAATTAACCTATGTTTTTTATAGCATCTCTACTAAGGGTAAAGAATATAATTACTCCTATTTGACACAATACATTTTAGATACTTCCACAACAAATATTTTTCTTAACTTGTTACTGATTCATGAAAAGGAAAAAAATATTTCATTTGCATAAGTTTTCATCTCTTGAAGTTTAGTTAAAGTAGTTGTTTACTTTCATTTCAAATTAAAAAATTAAACAAAAGAATCAAATTATGTTTCCTAAAATATTATCTTTTGTTTGAGTAAAATCTTTTCTAAATGTAAAAAGTTAATTTTTCATTTCTAAATCAGAAGATATTTTCTTTATTAATCACTTTCCATGTGGGTCGATATCTCGAGGCTTAATCAGAAAGTTCTATATTTCCTGATAAACAATATGTACACGTATATATATATATATATATATATATATATATATATATATATATATATATATAATGGATGCGACAACTATTTCATTTACCTCCCAAGAAGTCCAACAACTCACTTCTGCTGTCAGATTTACATTAATTGGTAAATTCCAAATGGGCAATCCCAAAATGGATTCTGTTAGGAATTTCTTTGATAGCCTTGCTTTGTCTGACTCCTGGAAGCTTGGTTTGATAGATGGCCGCCACCTACTTATTAGACATTCCATGGAAGAAGACTATGCAAGGCTTTTTGGAAAGCAATCTGTTGTCATTGTAGGTGCCACTATGAAGTTAATTAAATGGACACCTGACTTTGACCCCACTAAAGAACATGCAATCATCCCCATGTGGTTTAAGCTCCCTAATTTACTTATCCAGTATTACCATCCTAATGCCATCTTCAACATTAGTCAGGTGCTGGGCACTCCTTTGAAGGTTGATTCTCCCACCATTGACATAGCTAGACCAGCTGCTGCAACCAAGTTGAAAGAGATATTACTCTCCCTGATCTTAAGAAAGTTTAGGTCAAAGCAGGTGATGATGAACTATTTTGGCAGGAGTTTGAAGTGGAGCATAGGCCTCTATATTGCTCTCACTACAGGATGTTTGGGCATATTAAAGATTCTTGCTACAGACTTCACCCCCCCCCCCCAAAAGAAAAGCTAACTATCCAAAAAGAGAGATTTGCACAGCAGGAACCTGCTCAACAGACCCCTAACTCTGGGCTTGTTGAGGCTACCTTGAAGGTTTCTGTTGATACTGCAATAGACCCATCTGCCACTGCTGTGGAAGTGGCTCATGTCACTGCTCCTTTGGAACACCCTTCTGCCACTCGCTCGTGGAACTCGTGCGAAGTCACTGCCCCTTTGGAACAGTTTGAAAACCCAATTGAAGACACAGTGCCTCCAACTCCCTTTGAAGCTGTTCAACCACCTAGTCATCAACTAGAAGTTCTGGTAAACCCTTTGGAGAAGCTCTCTCCTTGTACAGAGGCTTTGCCAGATATCACAACTCCCAAAATTGTCTAACTAAATGATGATCTGCAAAATGTTTGGCAGACTCAAAAAAGCCATAAAAGAAGGAAGAGTAAGATAGACTTAAAATGCACAAGTGACACTAAACTCATCAATGACCTCCATACAGCTCCCCTACTGCCCCCTACAATACTAGGGGGAAAGGAAAAACCTCTTTATGATCAACTCCTTTGTTGCAATATAAGGGGAGTAGCTCAAACATCTTCCCTGAAAAGATTAAAACAGCTTGTTAGATCCCACCATTTATGGTGTTTTGCTCTTTTTGAACCTATGGTTACAGTAAATCAACCACACATCCTCCACAAATTCCCTCATTTCTCCTTTACAACTAATTTGAACAATAAAATCTGGTTATTTGATATATCTGAACTTCAGTGGACTGTTCTGATTGACCATCCACAATTTTTGCACATACACTTCTTCATTGAAGAGAAACATGGCCAAGCCACTTTTATTTATGCTAGCTGTAATGCATGTTAGCAACAAATTCTATGGCAAGATCTACTCCATTTAAGTCTCTACATCAATTCCTTTTGGATATTAGGAGGTGATTTTAACTGTCTAACTTCCTCTTCTGAGAAGAAATGTGGCAATCCTCCTCAACTTGCATCTATGAACAAATTTAATAACTTCATACATGATGCATCTCTCTTTGACCTGGGTTTCCAGGGCCCCAATTACACTTGGAGAAGGGGTAATACTTGGGAAAGACTTGACAGATTCTTAGTCAACTCCCAATGGCTTCAATGTTTTCCCTTCACTTTCAATACCCATCTAGCCATGACATGTTCTGACCACAGACCTCTCCAACGTACTATAAGAAACACTGATCATGGTGGAGGTGGAACCTTCAGATTCCAAAATATGTGGCTCAAACACCCTGGATTTCTTTCTGAATTGGAACAAATCTGGAAAGTTGAGAACAATACTAATCCTTGGACAGCTCTTTCGCAATTACACAAACAAACTGCGAAACATTTTAAACTCTGGAAGAGGAACACTTTTAGAAATGTTGAAAAAAACCTTAAGGCTGCTGAATAGGAGGTCCTATTATTAGAAGCTGGGGTGCAACAGGGAATCAATTCTGAAGCTGATCTCTTTGCTGCCAATGTTAATCTGCTCACACACATCACTTATCAAAAGCTCTTCCTTCAACAAAAAGGCTACATCTACTAAATTTTTGGAAGGAGATAGGAACACCAGGTTCTACCATGCCTTTATTAATTACAGGAGAAAATGCAATATGATTCTCTCCATTACAAATTCCGCAGGGCTCAAATTATCTGATGCTAATGATATTGCTGTTGATGCGGTGAATCATTTCAAACCTCTTTTTAATGGCTCTCCATCTCACAAAACTCATATTAACACTACTCATTTTTAGGATAACTATCATTATGTCAATAATCTTTCACTCACGCAGCCCCCCTTTGATGCTGAAATCAAATCTGCTCTTGACTCCATTGATGACAACAAGGCAGCTGGTCTTGATGGCTACACCTCATCATTCTACAAAGCTAGTTGGCATATCATTGATCCAGATGTGGTTTCTGTTGTACAAAGCTTCTTCCAGGAGATTGACCCCCCAAGTACTTTACCTCCTCTACCATCATCCTCATTCCAAAGAACAATAGCAGATCTGGTTGGGGTGATTTCAGACCCATAAGCTTAACCACGGTCATTTCTAAATCATCAACAAGATTATGGTTACCAGACTCCAACCTCATCTTTCCCACCTCATCACTGAAAACAAAGCAGCCTTAATCATGGGCAGATCCATTTTAGACAACATTTTACTTGCCCAAGAATTATTTCTTGATCTAGATATAAAATGTAGAGGTCACAATGCTATTTTTAAACTAGATATCCAAAAGGCTTTTGACACCATCAGCTGGGCTTTTATCCTAGAAAATCTGACTGCTAGAGGCTTCCAACCTGCTTTTGTTAATTTAGTTAAAAGATGGATCTCCTGCAATGCCATTTATGTTATGGTTAATGGCAAGAGACATGGTTTCTTTAGTTTCACTAGGGGTATTCAGCAAGGAGACCCCCTCTCCCTTAGAATCTTCATTCTTGCATTTGATAATATTTCAAGACTTTTGGATGCTTTGTTTCAGAATTTCTCCACACCTTGCTTATCACCATAAGTCTAATCTGATCATTAGCCATTTGTCTTATGCTGATGATTTTATTATTTTCTCAAAGGCTTCTAAACCTGCAGTCAGATCTACTCATCAGATTCTTCAACATTTCCAAGAGACTTTTGGTATGAATTTAAACATCCACAAATGCACTTTCTATATTGGCATCAAGGTTCCCTCTCAGTTGAACCATTGGATTGCTAATCTCACTGGTTCCACTCATGCTCACCTTCCACTTACCTACCTTGGGGTTCATTTTCTTAAAGGCAGGGTCAAGCAAACTCAATTCAATGCTTCTATTGACAATATCAAATTTAAACTCAACTGCTGGACTAACTCCTTTCTATCCAATGGAGGCAAAATTACACTTCTCAGAAGCATTCTTCTATCGTTTCCTTCTTATGCTCTACAGATGTTCAATATTAAGAAAAGTACTCAAAATACTTTAAGTAAGCTTTTTAACAAATTCCTTTGGGCTGGGCAACACAAGCAACTCCACTGGTTCCCCTGGAAAAAAGTTTGTAAACCTCTATCTGCAGGAGGATTAGGCTTCAGGGATTTCACACATATGAGCTTTGTCAACCTGTGCAAACTTTGGATTCATTTTAGAGCCCAGGATTGCTTATGGGCAAAATTTTTGAAAGAAGAATACTGCAGATTTGATCACCCATCTGCTGCCACATCCAACCTGGGAGACTCCAGATTATGGCATAAGCTGATATATGTCAAAACTCAGGCTGAATCACTCTTTATTTGGGAACTATGTGAAGGAAATATCCACTTCTAGCTAGATTAATGGTTGTGGAATGATGAAAAGCTCACTGGTAACTACAATCAGAACTATACCATTTCAAAAGTCAATGACTTATGGTTGGATAACCAGTAAATTTGCACTCTTATAAATAACATCCTTACCAGTGAACAAGCACAGCAAGTAATAAACACTCCCCTTAACTTTTTCACGAAAGATAAACTTATTACCAAAACCCCCCATTCCCAAAAACTTACCCCCTTCATTTACCATCAATTTTACTGTTGGCCACAAGTGGCATGGGGACAGGAACTCTGGGGCAAGCTCCTAACCCCTTCTATGTCATTCTTTTTTTGGAGATTATGGCACAATATTCTCCCCATAGATGATATATTAAAACTAAAGGGCCTGAGAGGTCCATCTTCCTGGTCTTTATGTCATAATGCTGAAGAAACAATGGACCACCTCTTCTTTGCCTGCTCTTTTTCACAAACAGTTTGGCAATGCCTACATGTGAACACTCTTCTCTTAAGCAAGTACTCCTTCCCTGTTGGTTGGACAGACTAGACTAAAGCTAAACTTGTTGTCATCCCATGCACTGTGGCATGGTTTATATGGATGGCCATAAACACTGTCAGATTTCAGGATCAAGTCCCTTTAGCTCCAATTACAGTAAAAAACTATCAAGCTTATTTACATAAACTTATCTTATACCACAACTTTCAGAATATCTGCACAAATTGGAACCCACCTTCATCATTGCAGAAACCATCTATGTCTATCATTACCTGGACTCCCCCTCCATTTCCTTGCATTAAGGCCAACATTGATGGTAGTTACTGCACTACATATGCTGGATTTGGAGGCCTTTTCAGAGACTCACATGGTAAATGCTTGCTATTTTTCTCCTTCCCTACATGTGCTCTTGATGCCCTGGAAGCAGAAACCATTGTAATCTACTGGGCACTCCAGATTGCCCACAATTGCAACATTGGTCCCCTCATAATTGAATATGATTCCTTATGCTGCATCAAATACTTATAAAGCATTGACACCCCCACTTGGTACATACAAAGATGGATTAACCAGATTTCCCCTTTTATTTAGTCCACTGGTTGCTCCTTTGTTTTCACTCCTAGAGAAGCCAATGCTCCTACTCACTGGTTGGCTTCACAAGGAAACTTTAAAGAGACTCTCAACATTGTTGTCCATCCTCCACCTCCTCTGGCTAGACTAATCCATGGAGACAAAATAGGATTACCTTATCTCAGAGCTGTTTAACCTCCTCTAGCTTCTTTTTTCTCCTTTTTTTGGTTATACTCATATATATATTTTAAATTATATATATATATATATCAGTATACTTGCCTATGTACTTTTTCTTTTTTGAGTGAACTTACTGTATGTGTGGCACATGATTCCCCTTTTTTATGGGTATCTTTTTGGTTCCATGTACACCCCTTTTCATTAACATGTAGGGGGGCTTATTTTGCTTCTTTTTCTTAATATATATATGTATATATATATATAGATATCGTAAGCATAATTATCGGTGGATCAGAATGGAATTAAGTTTCTAAGTCATTTTATGTTGTTAGTTAAACATGTTTAGTTAGTGTTTTGTGTTTTATGTATTGTTTGTGTTATCAGTTGTTGCGACTTAAGTGTTTATTTTGTGTTTTGTTTAATGTGTTAAAGTGTGAGTAAACATGAGATCTTATCCAAGAATCTTGGATTGAGGATTTGTATTTTGTACTTAATTTTTCGTTGGTAATGAAGTGTTTGTTTGTGTGAAACATGAGTTAAATCTATTTTGTAATGCATGATTTAGGAGTATAAGAAGAATATTAGGGTAAGATATATTTATTACGATCATTTAGGATTGATCAAATGAGCTTGAAAGTGCATTTAGCGAAAAATCAAAATTAGCAAATTAGCGAGTAAGTGCTCAGACCTGGCGCTTACGCTCTAAAGCTTCGTGCTAAGTGTCAAACTCTCACGCTTAGGCACCGGTTCACAAAAACGAGTTCGCGAGACATTAAAAACCCAACAATAGCCATTTTCTCCTCCCCATCATCTTTTTCATCGTAAGTTCACGATTGAGAGAGTTAGGGCATCTCCAAATTCACAATTTTTTAGTCGTTTCAAGTCTAATTTGTTAGATTTGATCTTCTTAAGGTAAGAGCACTACTCCTATGTAAAAATTTTTTATTTCCACCGTGTATTTGAAGAACATAGTGAAAAAATCTGAAATTTACTATTCATGGTGAAAACTTGAAAAAAAGCTTTCGAAATTACTTAGATTTAGTAGTTTAAGCTTTAGAAGTTGAGTTTAATGATTTTAGTTTAATTTTGGAATTTATGGTAATTTATATTGAAATTTTAGAAATGGTACCATAGACAAAAAGGAGTAAGGGGAGAACCACCTTTGATTTGGACAAGTTTGTAAGTTTGAAGTCTCAAGAATGTTACGTGCAGGCACTACAATCACGTAAATTGATTCAGGAGCGAGGCTTCGACAAGCCCGGTGGTAAGATAGATGATATGATCGTTAGAAGACTTTGCGACAATTTTGTTGTTTCTCGGCCGTAACTATTATTTCTGTTGCGCTGAAGTTTTATGCAAATCTCCTAGAGGCAGAAGAAAATTTCATGTTGGTTCGAGGATAATTAGTACATTTCACTCCAGAGGTAATTAATGAGTTTTACTTGCTGACGCCTACTACGTTATGCTTTGTCGGCATATTTTTAGGTTGAGTGTCGTATTTTAAAAAGGGGTCGCCTAACAGAAGTTGTCGGCGAATTTTAAATTTAAATATAGATATAATTTAGAAAGTAATATTTGATTTTGAAAATAATTTTAAATTTGAAGATTTTAAGATATGAAATCAAACCGATCTCACATCCCAAATAGTTTATATAAACGAGCACCGCATCATAAACCGTGTATCTATCCCTAAGGATAGACACACCGCTTCGATCAGTGGGGCTCGTGCTAAATAAACTAGAAGATTTATGACATCCGTTTGGTCTCGCGAACCAATTTTATAAGCCGACAAATTCCCTCGTTTAATATGAAAACATTAAACAGGGTTTATATTACCCGGGTTCTTTAAAATTCCCTATAAGGGCAAGCCCCTATAGTTAATTACATCTTAAGTGACGAGAATCACCTAAGAAAACTCTCGATAATAATCAATAATTCTCGCTCTCAAGAATTTCAAAGTTTAAGTTTTCAAAGGATTGAATTTTTGAAATTTCAAAAGGGATTAGCTCAAATTTGGAACATTTTATTTTGGAAATTCAAAGGAAGAAAAGTAGGAGAAATTACGGATCCGAAGTGAACTTCGATAATTTCCCGACTACCCTATTATTCGGCTTGGATTTAGGAAAGTCCTAATGTTTATTTAATGTTTTAATCTTCGCCAATTTTAGTTAATTAGGGCTTATATTTATATGATAGAATCATACAAATTGCCTATAAGATATGAGGGTTTATGTCGTATCTGACGACTACCTCGGAATCCTAAGACCGGTTAGGGCTTAATTTGCAATGCAAATGCCTAACGAAGAGTCGAGGATTTATGTTGCACTAAGCAAACTACCTCGAAGTCCTATGGCTTTGTTGTTTAATTCTAGGAAAGTTTTGCCGATGTCGACACAAGTTTTGCCGACGACGATGGCCGTGCCGCCCACCGTGCTCCGAGCTCCTTGTCGTCGCAGAGGTTTAGTTTTAGAAATCATAAATCAAGAGATGAGAGAAGTGTTCTGGTTTAGAGAAGTCTTAATTTCCAAGTGTTTTTTGTGTTTTAATTAAAACAAATCTTAAAGTTGATTCTAACGACACCGGTTAAGATCCCACGGTTCCATCCTTCCGGCATCATTATTTTTATCGGATTCACTTAGTCCGGATGAATTTGCTAAACTCAACCGAATGAGTTCCACACTTTCATTTAGACCGTGGGAAATCCCGTTAGCAACACGTAGGTTACATCATCCGAGGTATTCCCGATCATCCAACAGACGTTTTAATTTAGTTGTAATTGTAGTTTTGTGTTCCGTTTGTGATTAAATTTTGAGTTGTCTTATATTTTGAAATGTTGTGGAGGTGAATTTTATCTTGTAGTGTCTTTTATTTTAATTTTGGGTTTCAGTTTTGGTTTCTGTCCTAAAGGTGTCGGTTTTCATGCAACTGTTGTTTATCATGCAAGAAAAGTAAATGCGATGCGATTAAATAAATTGCCGTAAAGTAAATCGCAATAAAATAAAAGCGTACCTGGAGGGTCTTCCCGTCATCCCAAGCTGCACTTAAGACACAATTAGAATATTTAAGCAAGTTCCTAGGTAAAGCTAAGGGAAAGGTTTATGGTTTTCTACCAAGTTCCTAATCCTATAGCTAGTCATTTCCTATGACGTCTAGGTTCTCATGTTTTTAGTTCGAGGACGATTTTCTTCATCAGAGAATAACTAAGTTCAATTGTTCTTATAAATATCCTAACATATTGAGGAAGTGCTTAAGAAGAATCTTAAACATCTTTTCAATATTTCTAGGATTGTTTTAAGTCCAAGAGAATTTAGTTATATAAATGAATCGATCGTCCGAGGTTTTCAATTTTTGTTAACTTGCGTCAGTGAACTGTGACATTCGAATGTCCTATAAGTGAAGTAACATTTCATTTTAATGTTCTATTTAGGAGTTATGATAACTAAAGCTCCTAAGGGCAAAATGATATTTAATGATTCGTGATTCAAATTTAAGTTCAAATTAATGATTTAAGTTTGGAATAGTGTTCAAGTTATTTTAGATTTATTTCTTCATGTCTTAAGTGAGGTTATTTAATTCGACTTAATTTAATTTAATTTAATTTAATTTAATTTAATTTGTTTAATTTAATTTAGTTTGATTTGATTTAATTTAATTCAATTTAATTTATTTGATTTAATTTTTAATTTAATTTAATTTAATTTTAATTTAATTTAATTTAATTTAATTTAATTTAATTTAATTTAATTTATTTATTTAATTTTTATTTAATTTATTTATTTAATTTAATTTATTTATTTAATTTTATTCAATTTAATTTAATTTAATTTATTTAATTTAATTTTTAATTCATTTAATTTAATTTAACTTGTTTATTTAATTTAATTTAATTTAATTTAATTTAATTCAACTTTTAATCTTAATTTAATTTAATTTAATTTAATTGAAATTTTTGAAAGAGTTTAATGATTTAATTTTAGTTTAATGATTAAGTCTTTTAATATTTTAAATTTGAGTTATCATTTTAATTAAGAGTTGAATATTAATGAGATGATTAATTTAGGGATTTTTTAAATTAAAGAATAAATCTCTTCCTAATAATATCCCTATTTTAATAATTCCAATTTTATTATTCTTCCAAATTTAATCAATTATTTAATTAAGGTTTAATCATTTTAAATTGCTTAATGGGTTTCTACCCTTTAATTATTTAAATTTCAATCATCCAAATCAGATTAGGATCAGATATTTTACTTGTTAAAAAATTTTATTAAACCTAAAGTTTTAATTAAGGGTTAAAATTTTAATTACCATTTTGTCCTTTAAGCCTAATAATTTCATAACTCACTAAATTGAACTCAAATGAACTTGAAATTTTTATGTGACTTCACTTATGTGTCAATAAAGACATGAGAGGAGAAAATGTGATTTTTCTGTATTTAATTTATTTATATAATTATTTTTTTGTAGAAAATAGAAATTTCCAAGGAAAATTCAATAATATGACCAAGAGAAAGTTTCTGTCCTTAAGAAAATTAGGGGACATTCCTAATGACCAGAGGACCACTTGGACCAAATTTTGTAATTTTTTGAATTATATTTTATTTATTAGAATTATTTTAAGTTCTGGAGTATTAATTAATTTAAAAATAAAATAAATGTTGAAAAATAAATTTTATAATTTTTAAAATTCTCTCTGATATCAAGGATTCCAGAGAACCAAACTTTACAATTTTCTGATTTTTCTTTGATTTATTATAATTATTTTGGTGAAAATGCTAGAAAATACATTTTTTAATTTTAAAATTACCCTAGAGCTTTAAAAATTAATATCTCACTAAATAGACCTAGGAAAAATATGGGACTTGTTCCTAAGTGATTAAAATTCAAAATATGACATTTTGGTGAATTTTATTATTTTTGTGATTTTTATTATTTTTTAATTATTAAAAATATTAAAATAATATTAAAAATCAACTTTTTTAGAAAATTGAAATTTTAATTTTCTTAAACTCCCCTAATATCAGAGAGACCCCAAAACCAATTTGGTGAATTTTTGAAAGATATTTTGAAAGTTATGAATTTTTTAAAGTTTAAAATGACTAAGTGGCTTAATCAACCCAATTAGTGGGGCTAACCAAGTCCAATTGACCTCAAATTTTTATGATGGGTTCCTCTGATCCTAAAGGTCAGTGGAGAATTGATTTCAAGTCAATTTGATCTATGGTTAACTCTAATTAATTAGAAACTCTATTTTGGGTGTTTAAGCCAATTAGGGTTAATCTAAGTGAATTAACTCAAATCCTATTTTTCCTAGGGTTCTCTCGGTCATCAGGAACATCACCAAATTTTCCTAAAATTTATTTCACAACATGCTAATTTTTGAAATTAAAATACTTAAAACAGCAACATGCATTTGAAAAATCAATAACTTTTCACGGAGATGGCCTCGACCTTGGAAAATTCAGGGAATGTCCCTAAGTTCGGAGGCTTCAAAAGCCCTATAGTCTCATGCCATGGTGAATTGTATGAATGCATGGAGAATTAAAATAATGCAGGGAGTAAATAATTAATTAAAAATAAAATACCTGACAAAATTAATTAATTTCTTTTCCACATTATTCTCCTCTCATTCACTGAGCAAGAGGGTATTTTTATTTTATTTTTAGGACTTTTCTACACAAAGATATGAATTTTCAAAGTTCAGGGAATTAAATAAATTAAGAAAATCCCTAATTTTCTACTTATCCACGCGGCGCCGCGTCATCCTTAACATCTCCGAAGTGCCGCGTGGCGCGCTCCCATTCGACGCCGCCATCCGCGTCAGCGCTCCCGGGACCCGCTGTATCGCTCCGTCTTCCGATCCGACGCGATCCGGCCGTCCGTCCGCGCGTGTATTAAATGGACGCGCATCCGTTCATCGTCCCCAAGTGTCCTCACCCGAGAGCCGTCCACACTAAATCCCTAATATCTCACTCGATACTCAATGGATTTTCATGTTCTTATGCTCTATGGATTCGTCTTCAAGAGACGAACACATCTATACGGTTATCATGCATCGAAATTAAAGCATTTGAAATGGAGAATCTCCGTAAGCTCGGGATGAAGAATTAACTCATACCTTAGCTCGAGAGGTGAAGCCTCGATCGGAGATGCTCGGCACGTTCGTTGGAGATGCAGGAGGCCAGGGATGAAGCCCGGGGATGCGGTGAATCGCTCTAGGTGTGATTTCCACCAAAGCCGATCACAACCTTTGGAGTCCGGAACAACTCGGGTGGCTCGGAGATGGGGCTTTTGCCGGTGGACACCTTCCCTCGGTCCGGTGAAGGTGTAGAACCAATCAATTTTGGGATTGGTCCACCGTGGAGAAGTGTCCCGAGTTCTGGTGGAATTTCAACTCGAAATCGAGCTCTCGAGAAGAAATGGCAGGGGGATCTCACCTGGGGATCAAGTGCTCTGTGTGTGGGGAGGAGTCCGGAACAATTTTGGCGTAGTTTCGGCAAGGTTCGGTTCAAGCACCTCTTCATGGCCGAGAGGTGGGGAGTTTAAATAGGCGATGGTCGAGGCTCTCCTGTGGGAGTCGAGGGTCGGGATCGAGCTCGCTCTTGGCATGCGAAGAACAGCCATGGTGGCCATTTGGAGTGAGGCAGCTCAGCAGGATGGAATTTCAAAGCTTCGCTTCTCCCAAGGTTTCGGGCATGGTGTTTTCCGGCGATCGGGTGGCCGGCCGGCCGTGCATGGGTCACCCTCAAGGTCGAGTGGGTCGTAGGTCGGACTTGGTGCAAGCAATCGGCAAATGCCATGTGTAAAAGGCTTGGATTAGAATGGAATGGGAGAGGGCTTATTTTGGCTCAAATTGGTCAACCCCTCCATTTGGGCTAGGTGCACCACCCAAGGCTTTGTTTAGGCTGAATAGAAAGTGATTTAGGTCAGCTTAATCGATGGGGAATGGTCACCATCCAAGTACAATTAAGCTTAAGCAAGATTTAGTGGAATCATGGGAGTGGTTAATAACCTTTAGGAATTAAGGAAAGAGTCTCCTCCTTTTGCCCAAAATGGCATGGTGACATGTAAAGAGGCTCTCATGGCTTCCATGTGGCTCATGCATGGCTTCATGGCTCACCTTCGGCTTCGGGAAAAGTCAAGTCAATTTCATGGAAATGGATTTAAGAGAAATTTTGGTATTTTGATGTGAATTTGTATGGGGCTTAATGTGGAATTGTTTGATGATGGAATTATAACTTAGGGAATGGCTTTGATTAAATGGATGGCAAATGGAAATGTCATGTGGGCTTTAGGGCCAATTTTGGACTTTTGTATTTGGTGGAAATGAGCTTTTAGGAAGGTTTAGGGAAGTGGGCTTTTAGGTTTGAAAATGAATTTATGGATAGAAATTTTGTAAAGAGGTTGGGCCAAATAATTGTTGAGTTTGGTTTAGGGATGTGTCATGAGTGGTTTGGAGTCAATTTGGTGTGATTTGGACTTGAATTGGTTTGAATTTGGGTTTAATTGGTAAGTGGGCCAATGTAGGTCAAATTGGGCTAATTTGGGCCAATGTTGGGCTAGGATTGAAATTGATGTAAAATAAATGTTGAGAAATGTTTATGGGAGTGTTTCAAAGAGGTTTTGGCTTTGGTTGGGTTTTGATTTTGAGGTTTGGGCCTATTTGGGTTAGGTTTGGGTTTAGGTCAAAATTGGGCCTTTTAGCTTTGGGTTGAATTTGAGTGAGGTTTGGATCAAAATCTTGGGCAAATCATGTTAGTGTTTTGTTTATGGGGATGTTAAGGAAGGTTTGGAAAAGATTTGGGGTTAATTGGAGTTGAATTGGGTGAGTTTGGGTTAGGTTTGGGTCATAGGTCCAAATTGGGCTTTAAGGTCAAAAGTGAAATTGGATCCCAATGCCAATCAAATTGGGCTTGGATTGGGTCTAGATTGGTGTTAGGGATGTTGAATTGAAGTTTAGAATTGAATTGGACCAGAATTTAGGTCAATTGGGTAGGTTAGGTTTGACATTGGGTTCACTTTGGGTTAAAATGGGTCAAATTGGGGATTTTGATAAAAGTGGGGTAAATTGACAAAATTGGCCCATGGTGTAGTTGAACAAAATGAAATTGGGAATATTTGGGATTTTCTGGAATTTTCTGGGAATTTTCTGAATTTTTGGATTTTTTGGCTAAGAGGGGTATTTTGGGTATTTGGAAGGTATTGGGGGTATTTTTGGAATTTTTGGCATTTTTGGGTATGGATGATCAATTTAAGTGGTGTGGAAATGTTTGGGATTGATTTTGGAGAGTTTTGGGTAATTTGGAAATTTTTGAGAAATTCGGGTAGTTTCAAAGGCATTTGCGTAGGTTAGGCGGGTGTAGGGTCCCGGGGTCAAAAATCGAAAATTTGGAAAATTGAAGATTGGGTGGATGTAAGTGGAATACAACCATTTTGGTTGAGCCATGAAGCCACATCAAGCTCATATGAGCCATGAAGGGACTCATTCGAGGTATTCACTATGTTGTTCCTAACCCTCTTGCCCAAGGGCTTGGGGTTAAGGACCATCCATGTGAATCACCTACATGAGTCGGAAGTCAAGTTAGGTATAGGTGTGGTTTAGGAGGTGTGTGAAAGTGTAGTGCATAGGTGTAGTGTATGTGTAAGTCAGCCCTTTCACTGCGACTGTGCCACCTGTAGTCGATCCTAAGGCCAAAGAGTCCCATGAGAACTCATCCTTTAAACTTCCACACTCGATTTCAACCCTCTAGGTGATTAGGGGTCTATAGTCAAGTTTGTGGAGTTTGCAGGGAGTTTAGAAGTGGTTTGAAATTCTAGGTGGTGGGTCTCAATTCTAGTCCTCTAAGATAGTCAAAGGAAAAGCCTAAGGCTAGATCCTAAGTACTAAAGAGAAGAAGAGAAGACCTCATCAAAAATGAGGTCAACATGCTTTTATTCTAATTATAATTCTACGGAGGAGGAATTGGATGAAATTATATCTGCTTTGACTAATGGAAGAGGACTGTGGAAAATAACAAATGAAAGAAGAGTTAACTTGCCTACCTTAAAGTTAAATGCCACCTCTAAGGCATGGAGTACTTTAGAGCATCCAATCTGATTCCTACCAATCATCTGAGTGAAGTAATGAGGGAAAGAGCCACATTAAATTATTGTGTTCAGCAGGGGAAGGCAATTGATATTGGAAAGATTATTTTTTATTGTATTTGGAGTTCTGTCAGAGCTGTTACTACTGCAGGTGTGGGATTTACTTACCTTGTTCATTCATTATGTGAGTAGGCTGGTGTGAGATTAGATAACTTGGAAGAGGGTTTTTCAGCCTCTTAAGCCCATCAGTGTGAAAGTTAAGACTTACACTGAGCATTCTATTTTTGGCTGGAGAGGAGGATTCTCTAGAGCTTCAGAAGTTTATACTTCTGCTGCTTCCACATCTCGTGCTTCGAGTTCTCATGCATCATCTGGTCTGTTTACTAATTCACAAATAGAGCTATTGAATAGAATGAAAAATAATATTAATTATACTATGGATTGAGTACATGATATTGAAGGAAAAGTAGATCATATAGAGGATTATCTACAAATGCATAGTCAGCATGAGGAGAGTTATCAAAGTTATATGGACAGACTGATTTGAGGAGATTGTAATGTTGTGTTACCTCCACATCCACACTATACCCCATATGAGCCTACAAATGCTTGGAATGAGGGAGATAATGATGAGAATGATGATGAAACTTAGGATTGATTTTACGTTTAAACTATTGTGTTATTATGTGTTATTTTGTGAACTTTTTATTTGTGTTATTTATACTTTTATGTTGTAGTTGTGATTGAACAATCTGATGTACTGATTAGTAAATTAATTTAGTATTTTATGTTAGTTTTTGATGTTATTTGTCTGTGTTATGTGATGTGAGTGTTTAGTATTTTTATGGTAGTAAATGTGTTAGAAATTTCTTAGTGTATTTTATTTGATTGTGTAGAACTTATTCCAGAAACTATTTAGAAGAATAAGAACACTATTAAAAGCCTCTTTTTAATTTCATGCTTAACTTTCCGATTTACTACCATATATGTTGTTATTGTGGATTTCTATTTAAGCATTTGTGAATTTGCTTTTGTTATCTCCACTACTTTAGAAGTCATTTGAATTTCTTTTATATAAAATATAAAATTAAAATTTGATCGAATTGTTTTAACTCATGTTTTTAATTGCTATACCTGCATATTTAGGATATAAAATTCATACAAGCGTGACACTTATAGTTTTCAATTCCTAGCCATGTATCTTTTACTATGCTTAAATGTCTTATCATATTAAAAGCTTTAAAGTTTGGGGGGGAATGAAAAACAATTTTCAAAAACTCAATTTTTATTTGTTTTCAAATGTGCAATAAATAAATTTGATTTTGATTGAAAAATAATTATGTGTATGAACTTATATTAGGAAAGTAAAATTTTGATTATAGAAATGAGTTAGAGAATTTAGTTAAAATTTATAGTAATGATGAAAATTTTAAAGTTAAAAATTCCTTAGTGAAGAAATGATAAATATTTTGTAACTATATTTAGTAGGAAAAGTTGTATTTTTGGAAAAATAGAAGGATTAGACTTCTAATACTTAAATTTCTTTTATTGAAAATAATTTTCAAAAATTTTATTATATTTCTAAGTAAAAGATATATATCTACCTTATGCTTTAGGAAAGGAAGGATAGAATTCAAAATTATTAAAATTCTATCCAGATATAGTAATCCTTCACTAAAAAAAGAGAAGATAAGTAATAAAATAATATGTGAAAAATGAAGGAGAAGCTTAAGGATTAAAGGGCCTAATAAAAAATTTGTTCCTCACCTGATCTTTTTAGAGTATAAGATTTAAGAAAATCTTGAAGCTTACGAATATAATATAGTCAGTATTATTATTTTTAATAAAAAATTTTAAGTAAAAGAAAATAAAATACTTAAGCCCTAATTTTGAAAATCTACAAGTATTTCTGCATAAGATTGGAACTCATATTTTTCATAAACCTTTTCCTAAGTGAATTCTAAACTTTAATTTGGTCTTAATTACAAAAGTTTTTTCTAAATTGGACTACTACATTTCTAGAATAAAATTTTAGAAACTCCTAAAGAAACTCATTCACATACTTTGCTTATTTAATTTTATGTGATTATAGTGTCACTTGAGGACAAGTAACATTTCAAATTTGGGGGATTTTGATACACCTAAAGCATGTTGTATTTTTATACACATTTTTATACCTATTTTTAATTACATTGCACTTTAATGGAATGTATTTTGTGTATTTTTCTTGCGGGTATGATTAAATGGATGAATGTGATGAAAGGAGATAAAAAGGATCAAATATTGAGCAAAATGAAGAAAGTTAAAAATTGATCTGTGGCGGCTAAGCGCCCAAACCTAGCGCTTACGTGCCAGAGCCTTGCAACTAAGTAGTGAGACCCTGCGCTTAAGCACGAAAGTTAGTTTAGAGGATTTTTGGCGCTATTTTGAAGGGGTGTTTGAGGCATCATTTGGTACAAACGTGATTAATTTCCTATTGGGGCCAAAATTAATTTAAATTACTCTTAGAAGGATGTATCTTTTGAAAGATTCATTGAATCTAGACATAATTTAAAGAGAAGCCAAATATCCTATTAGAAAATTATATAAAGAAGTGTTGAAGGTAAAAAAATTGGTTGTTAGTAGAGGGCGTGTGGTTTATGTTTAGAGTGTAGAATAGTTCTTCAAGAATCATGCCACTCTACTTCACCATTTCTACATACTTTAGTATAGTTTGTATTAAGATTAGAAGAGAGAATTAGAGTCCTTAGAGTTTGGCGCCACCCTCTAAGGAAGATTTTAAGGAAAGGTAAAGTTTTCATAAGAACTTGAAGAGCTTGGTGAAGAGGATTTTCAGATAAGTCTTTATCTTTGTTATTACATTTGGTTTTTAATTAAGAATTCTTGTATTTTCACCATGATTTCTACTTTTAAACCAAGTTGTGATTGTATTTTCTCCATGAATTCTGAGTAGTTTTCTTTATCGTTTTACTTAAAATGATGAACTAATTAACTTATGGACGGAAGTTATGTGAAATATAAGATATCAATGTTTGAAGAAGTTGTGATGATTCAAAATCTTAACTTCATTTTCTTCTTGATTTGGCCACTTAAGTTGTTAATATAGGTTTTGAGAACATATAAGAACTGGTATGGTATTCTCTCAGTCAACAATTAGTAAAAATCACATTAGATTATATAGGTGAGAATGTAGTCCATATGGTTGAGGGCAAATAAATAGGGAGATATACTTTGATCGGTGTAAAATTATAGGAGTTTAGGTGACAGGCTAAAGCCCCCAATTCGATTTAATGTTGTATGTCCTGATACGTGATGTTAGCCCCCAAGTGAAGGGAGAAGATGAAACTCTAGAGTGAGAGCTAGTATCTTTCCTGCCTAGCCCGTCTTCAAGATTACTAAAGCGTTAGATTAACTTATGTTCTTTATAGCATCTCTGGTAAAGGTGAAGAATATAATTGACCTTGTTTGGCACAACACATTTTAGATACTTCTACAACAGAAATCCATGACTTGTTACTAATTTATAATAAGGAAAAAGATATTTTATTTGCACTTGCTTTATTCCTATAAAAATCTAGTTAAATTTAGTTGTTTGCTTTCATTTCAAATTACAAAAATTACCAAAAATGATTAAACTTTATTTCCTAGAATATTATCTTTAGTTTGAGTAAGTTCTTTCTTAAAAAGTAAAAAGTTATTTTTCTATTTTCTAAGAATATTTTGCATTTTTCTCTATGGGTTTGATATCTCATGGCTTAATCAGAAAGTCTTACATTACTTGATAATGATACGTATATTTGCATAGAATGTCATATTATAATATAAAAATTAAACTCTCATTTGCATCAGCATTAAGTTTTTAGCGTCATTGTAAATAAAGAGATATAATTAAAAGAAAGTATAAATTATAAACTGATCCATTAAAAATTGGATAGCTTTTTTCTGTTCATTTCATACTTTTTTTTATGATATTGCACTTTAAAGAAAGGTATTTTTCATGATTTCATGCAGATATAATGATTTCATGTCTTTGGAGAAAAAGGAAGCGAAAAGGAGCAAATTTGGAGCAAAATGAGGCAAAAGTGCATTTTATTGAACTAACGTTGAACGGCACTGTCACCAGCACCAGACCGTGCCAATTTACAGAGAGTTTTTACTAGAAGGTAAAAAATAGCGCCAAACGACGCCCTATCCTGCGTCAGACCACGCCCTATCCCGATTTCAAACTAGATTCAATGTATTTGGCCAAAGTTTGGAGGGTTGCTTGAAGAAATTCTTGGGAAATTAGTTACGGCCAAATTAAACTACTTTGGGGCCAAATTTAGGGAGGGGAGAGAGTTTAGAGTGTAGAGAGAGTGAAGAGTGAGTGTCTTTTTATTTTGTTTAGGAAATCTTGGTTTAGTGTGTTCTCTTCTAAGGAGTTTAAGAGGAGAGGGAAAGTGAGAGATTTCTTCTTCCTTACTAATCTAAAGAGAGAATTGTGTGTTGTTATGAAGAAAGAAGAGTCAAAGGAATTCCTTGAGATTCGCTTGGGGAAGAGTTTGAGATAAGTTGTCTTTTCTTTACTAAGTTTGTATAACGATGCTTTTATATATAAAATCCATGTTTTGTCATAATTTCCTCATGAGTCTTAAGTAGATTTCTTTGTCTTCCTCCTTTTCATGTGATGTGTTGATGTTGTGATATAGAAATGATGTGCTAATTTATTATGGAGAATTTGTGATGACCTTTTAACTTTGAACTTCATTTATTTTTTAATCTAGCCTATTAAATTATTAAAACTTGTTGAGAAACATATGTTCCGAAAGGATTATGAGTTTCACAACAAAAGTGAAGGCCACATTCAATGTCCATGAATGAGAGATGTGGTTCATGGGGGTTGCGTGTAAATAAATAGAAAATTATACTTTGATGGGCGTAGAATTGGAGATTTCAGAGTGACAGGCTAAAATCCTCAATTTGGTCCTAAGGTTTGGAAACCAAAGTGAGAGTTAGCCTTCACGGGAAGGGAAGTGGGAGCTCTGGAGTGAGAGCCAGTTTCCTCCCAGCTTAATCACGGATTTGGGGACTGACTTAGGATTAGCAAATGTACTTTATGTGCTTCGAAAAGGGTAAATAATAGGAATGCTCCTATTTGGCACAATACATTTGCATCACTGATCTATATCATAAAAATCATCATATTATAATTGGAGAGGAGGAAAATTCTTTCTTACAATTGAACTTTGTTATAGATTTAGTCTTGTGTTAGTTTACCTTGCTAGAAAGTTAGAATGTACTTTGCTAGAAGTAGTAACTACAACTATTGTCTTTATTTTTAAGAATTAAATTACTTGCATTCGTGCTGTGATTTGAGAAGTGATTTCTGTGCTACACAATAAAATTAAAAGCCTCCATGTGGTATCGATATCCAAGACTCCACTAAAGCCTTGTATTACTTGAGCAATACGTATAATTGTGTTTAATAGTGTGACTCAATAGAAAACTAAATCAATATAAATATAAATCTGAGTTCATAAATTTTAGCAAATTAAAAAAGTCGCACCAAGTTTTTGGTGTTGTTGCTGGGGAGAAAAGGTAACTATTAAATTTAATTTTGTAGTATTTAAAATCTTATATTTGAATTGCAAATCATAATTGTGTTTGTTTGCTTATTATTAGTGTGCTTATTGTGTTTGTATGCGTAGTATCAGATCTAAAGGTTTAGTGCCTTACGATTCTAAATTAGAGCGTACTATTAGAAAAATTTGAAAACAACAAAAACAATCTGAAAATCCTCACAATATGGCGAACAACTTAAATAATCAAAACGAAAATATACCAAGACCTTTAAGAGATTATGCTAATCCAATAGTAGATGAAATTCACTTAAATATTCAAAACCTTGATGTTGATGCTAATTCATTTGAGCTTAAACCTGCTATTATCCAAATGGTACAGAATAATAAATTTGGAGGAACACCTAATGAAGATCCTAACTTATATTTCACTAGTTTTTTAGAACTGTGTGCTGATCTACTTAAAAAGTGCATATTTTTATGTTTTATTTATAATTCAATTTTTAAGGATATTATGCTTTAATTAAAGGTATTTTTATGTTTTTGGATATAGGTGATAAAAAAAGAATTCAAGAAGGAAAAAGGAGCAAAAAGGAGCAAAAACATAGCTAAAAACCAAAGTTGCCAAAATTATAGGTCTGGTGTCTAGGCACCAGAATCCTGCGCCTAGGCGCCAGTTCGATACTGAAGCAGTTAAGATTTTTGACAACTTTGGGCAGTTATTTTTACGGTGTTAAGCAGTTATAAGACTTTCTAGAAGACTGGAAGTTACTCTTGATACATAGGACATGTGATACAATGCATCTGGACATAGGAAAATGATTTTAATCTCGAAGAGGTGCGACCAAAGTGAAGGGGTTGCGAAGACCTGGTCACGGAGTCCGGTGCCTAGGTGCCAGATCCCAGCGCCTAGGTGCCACAGTGACTTTCTATAAGATTCATTGAATTTGGACAAATTTTAAAGAGGTGCCTTAAGCAACCCCTGGTCATTTTTGAAGCTCTATAAATATGAGACGTTTATACATAAAGGAGAGCTCTCTCGCACCTGGAAATATTTGAGCCCCCAAATATTCTTTTTAAGTATTTAGTGAGTTTATTTTAGTTTATTTTATTTACTTTGAGTGTTACTACTCAATTCCTTGAGTAGTAAGTGAGAGTTTGTAAGAGTTGGTGTTGTTGAAGTCTTACTCTTTGCATTGGAGTCAGTAGGAGTCAAATGATCACTTGAAGGATCATTTCAGATAAGTATTTGTAACTTAGTTCAAATTTTTATAAATATGTTTTGTTATGTGAATTCAATGTGTTCTGAGTAGTTACTTTTCTTTCTCCTTTCAACCATGAAAAGATAATAAAGATAATTTCATTTCCTTGGAGAACTTAAAACTTAATATTAAAAATTATTGTGATGATATTCATACCTGATCTTAATTTACTTTTTAAACTTGTCATTTGAATTGTTAAAATCTGTTGAAGCATTCTGAGACTTATCGAGAGATGAGTTCTTAACTAGTAGATACACATGAATCCTTAGGTAATCGAAGGTCATGTGCGGGTTAATCAAGGTGAAGTACAAAAAAATAGGAAAATATTATTTATTGGGCGTAAAATTAATTAGATTTTAGAGTGACAGTCTAAATTCTAATAATTTGGTTTATAGAAAGGGAACGGGTCATTAGTAGGGCTGGACATCTAGAGTGTGAGTCTAGATTAACTCATTCTACTAATAATACATCCTGAAACAATCTATTGATTAACCAATATTCTTTATACTATCAAGCGAAGGTAAAGAATAGGAATGCTTCTATTTTGCACAATACCATAATTTCAAGTTCTCCACGAATGATAGTTTTTCTGAAAAATCTTGGATTAGTTGAAAAGGAGAAAGTTGTTTTATTTATACTAGCATCAACCTTTACTTTATTGTTGTTTTACTTACATCTAGTAGAAATTTCATAAAACTTAAAATCTGATTTTTGAAAAGAAATAGAAGTTATAATTACTTTTAAATTGAAAATCTATTAATTTCTAGAATTAATCTTCCCTATGGGATCGATAACCATGACTCCACTAGAGCCCTGTATTACTTGAGCGATACGTATACTTGCGTTTGAAATTATGACTTTATGAAATCATTATAAATATATAAATCTAGGTTCATAAAATTCTCGCATATAAAAATAGTGTCACCAAGTATTTGGCGTCGTTGCTGGGGAAGTGAAAGACAATTTTTAGATTTTTCAAATTAAAAATATTTTATATACACTTTTATTTCTTTAAAAATACAAAAATATTAAAAACAAATATATCAAAAAGATTTTATTTTATTTCATTTTATTTTCAAATTCTTTTATTTAATTTTTATGCGTAGTTCCGGATCTGAAGGATTATTACCTTTTGATCTTGAATTAGAAAGAACTGTTAAAAGAGTTAGAAAAGGAAAAAATATTCAAAAATATCAAGAAATGGCTAACTTACATAACAATAATGAAAATCCAATAAAAATTAATGAACAAAATGTTTATAAACCATTAAGGGATTATGCAAACCCTACAGCCGATAACTTCATATTAGTATTCAAATGTCTGTTGTAGATGTTAATTCATTTGAGCTTAAACCTTCTATTATTCAAATGGTTCAAACTAATCAATTTGGAGGAATACTAAAAGAGAATCCAAACTTACACCTTGCTATTTTCTTAGAACTTTGTGCTAACTTTAAATATAATAATGTTTCTGATAATGTTGTTAGGCTTAGACTCTTTCCTTTTTCCATAAAAGATAAAGCAAAGATGTGGTTGAACTCATTAGCAACTGGTTCTATTAAAACTTGGATAGATATGGCACAAAAATTTCATGCTAAATATTCTCCTCCTTCTAAAATTGCTAAATTAAGAAATGATATTACTTTATTTATGCAATTTGATGGAGAGACAATTTATGAAACATGGGAAAGATTTAAAAAACTATTAAGAAAATGTCCTCATCATGCTTTACCAGATTGGTTAATTATTCAAACATTTTATAACGAACTTATTGGATCGCTTAGATCTATTATAGATGCTGTTGTTGGAGGTTCTTTAATGGATAAGACATTTGATGAAGCTTATACCTTAATTGATGAAATGGCTAACAATAATTTTCAATGGCCTTCTGAAAGGGTTAATCCTAAAAGAGTGGCAAGTATTCAAGATAATGAAGCCTTTTCTATTTTAGCTTCACAAGTGGCTGCGATATCTAAAAAAATGGATAATTTTGCTATTAACATATCGCATGTAAGTAATGAGAATTCTGTAAAATATTGATGATTCTAAAACAATGGAGACATTGCAAGCTATTGCTAGTAAAACTAATAACCCTTATTCGAATTATTATAATCCAGGTTGGAAAAATCACCGTAATTTTAATTGGAATAATGGACATCAACAATGGGGTAATAATCAAGTTAATCCAACCGGGAATTGGAACAATCAAGGAAGTTCAAACTTTAGACCTACTTATCCTCCTGGTTTTAACAATCAACAGAAAAAGTTATCTTTAGAAGAGTTGATCTTGTAACTAGGTAATTATTTACAAAGTCAAAACACTGTTATTCAAAGTATTGAGAATTAGATGGGACAAATTGCTAATTTAATTAATTACAGACCTCAAGGAACACTTCCGAGCAACATTGAAATTAATCCAAAAAAAATTAGAAAAGACTATGAACAAGCAAAGGTTGTACAACTTAGAAGTGGAAAGGAATTAAAAGAGAAAATTCAGAATGAAATTGAAAAAGAGAGAGAGGTTGAAGAGACTGAAAAACCTAAAGAAACTCTTTCTCCAAGTAAAGATAAAACTTTAATTCCTATTGAAGTGGAAGTTGAAAGACCACCACCACGTTTTCCTCAAAGACTAAAACAGCAGAAGCTTAACCATCAATTTTCTAAGTTCTTTGAGATTTTTAAGAAACTTACCATCAACATTCCTTTTGTTGAAGCTTTGGAACAAATGCTGAGATATACAAAATTTATGAAGGATATTTTAAGCAAGAAACGAAAATTTGAAGCTTTTGAAATTATTGCATTAAGTGAAGAATGTAGTGAAATATTTCAAAAGAAACTACCTCAGAGGCTAAAAGATCCTGGAAGTTTCACTATACCATGTGCTATTAGAGAAACACTTTGTGGAAAAGCCTTATGTGATTTAGGAGCAAGTATTAATCTCATGCCATTTTCTATCTTTCGAAGGTTAGATTTATGAGAGAATTCTCCCACCACTGTAACCCTTCCGTTAGCTGATCGATCTATTACTTATCCTAAACGAGTTATAGAGGAAGTTCTTGTTAAAGTGGATAAATTTATCTTCCTTGTGGATTTCATTGTACTTGATATGGAAGAATATAAAGAAATACCTATTATTTTAAGGAGACCTTTTCTAGCTACTGGACGTGCTATGATTGATGTGCAAAAAGGAGAATTAATAACGAGAGTTAATGATCAAGAGATAACATTTAATGTTCTGAAATCAATGAGGTATCCTGACAAAGAAAAATGCTATCTGATGGATATTATTGATTATATAATTGAAAAGCATTATCAAGAAAAATGTAAAGTCATTTCTTAAGAAAATAATGATGAATCTATGTTATATAATGAGTCATTAACTAAAGAAATTGAAGAAGTGAATGAAGAAAATTTATTTTAAGAAACTCGTCATATTCATGATAATTGAAAATTTTTAAACACGATTAAAAATGATATACTTTTACCCTCAGTTGAAAAAGCCCTGAACTGGAATTAAAAATGTTACCTGCACATTTAAAGTATGCATTTCTTGAAAATTCATTAACTTTACTTGTGATTATATCTTCAGAACTAAGCAAAGATCAAGAAGAAAAATTAATAGGAGTTCTGAATAACTATAAGAAAGCTTTTGGTTGGACTATTACAGATATAAGAGGAATAAGCCCTTCCACTTGTATGCATAGGATTTTAATAGAAGAAAATTATAAACCTACTATTGAACCTCAAAGAAGATTAAATCCAATTATGAAAGAGGTTGTTAAAAAAGAGATTTTAAAATAGTTAGATGCTAGAATTATTTATCCTATTTCAAATAGTCAATGGGTAAGTCTTATTCATTGTGTTCTGAAGAAAGGAGGAGTAACTGTCATTGTTAATGATAAAAATGAATTAATCCCTACAAGACAATTTACTTGATGGTGAATTTGCATCGATTATCAAAAATTAAAAAATTCCACTAGAAAGGATCATTTTCCTTTACCTTTCTTGGATCAGATGCTGGATAAATTAGCTGGACACTCATATTTTTGTTTTTTAGATGGATATTCTGGTTATCATCAATTACTCATTACTCCTGAGGACCAAGAGAAAACAACATTTACAAGTCCTTATGGAACATTTGCCTTTAGAATAATGTCTTTTGGTTTATGTAATGCACCTGCAACTTTTCAGAGATGTATGATGTCAATATTCTGTGATCTAATTGAAAAACGAATTGAATAATTTATGAACGATTTTTCAGTATTTGGAACTTCTTTTCAGTCTTGCTTGGAAAATATAAGAAAAGTTTTGAAAAGATGTGAAGAAAAAAATTTGGTTCTAAACTGGGAAAAATGTCAGTTTATGGTCACAGAAGGAATTGTACTTGGACATCAAAATTTCACAAAAAGGGATGGAAGTTGATCAGGAAAAAGTGAAAATTATTGCGGAACTTCAACCACCTACTATTGTTACTAATGTAAGTTTTCTGGGTCATGCTGGATTTTATAGAAGATATATAAAGGATTTTTCTAAGATTGCTAAACCTCTTTGTCATTTATTAGAAAAAGAAGCTAAGTTTGAATTTAATGAAGATTGTCTGAATGCTTTCAATATTCTAAAAGAGAAATTAATCACCGCACCTGTCATTGTTACACCTAATTGGAGTAAACCTTTTGAATTAATGTGTGATGCAAGTGATTATGCAATTGGAGCTGTATTGGGACAAAAATATGAGAAAATTTTCAAAGTTATATATTATGCTAGCAAAACTCTTAATGAAACTCAAATAAATTACACTATTACTGAGAAAGAGCTCTTAGTAATAGTAAATGCATTTGATAAATTTAGACCTTATCTTCTTGGGACCAAATGTATCGTACATACTGATCATTCTGTTATTAAGTATTTAATGTCAAAAAAAGATGCTAAACCTAGATTGATAAGATGGATTCTACCTTTACAAGAATTTGATTTTCCAATTGTGGATAGAAAAGGAGTTGATAACCAAATTCCTGATCATTTATCTAGAAGTAAAAATGATAGTGAGAAGATTACTGAAGAAAACATAAATGAGACATTCCCTGATAAACAGTTATATGTTATTCAAGGATTACAAATGCTTTGGAATGCAAATATAGTTAACTCTTTGGTTAGCAATATTTTACCGTATGGATTGAATAGCAAATATATTAAGAAATTCAAGAATGATTCTAAATCATATATTTAGGAAGATCCTCATTTATTTAAAATAGGCAGAGATTCTGTGATTCGAAGATGTGTACCTTATGAAGAAACTTTTGCAATTATTCAAAAATGTCATGATTCTGAATTTGGATGACACTTTGGAGTGGATAAAACTGCGTTTAAAATTTTAAATTTTGGATTTTATTGGCCTACATTATTCAAAGATGTTGGACATTATGTGAAAACTTGCGATCGAAGTCAAAGAATGGAGAATATATCCAGAAAAGATGAAATGCCTCTATGTTATATATTAGAAATTGAGATTTTTTATGTATGGGGTTTAGACTTTATGGGGCCTTTTATACCATCACCTGGAAAGATTTATATTTTATTAGCAGTTAATTATGTTTAAATGTGGATTGAAGCTGTAGATTTACCTAACTGTGATTCCAAAAGTGTTTCAAAATTTTTAAAGAAAATGATTTTTACAAGATTTGGAATGCCGAGGGTAATTATCACAGATGGGGGAAGTCATTTCGAAATGTAAGAATTCAATCATTACTGGAAAAATTTGGAATTAAACATAGAATTGCAACTACTTATCACCCACAAACAAGTGGAATGGCTAAAGTATCAAACTGAGAAATTAAAAGAATATTAGAGAAGACTGTTAATCCTAAAAGAACTGACTGGGTTGATAGACTTGATTCTGCATTATGGGCTTATAGAACAGCTTATAAGACACCTATCAGAATGTCACTTTATTGGTTAGTTTATGGTAAACATTGTCCCTTACCTGTTGAACTGGAACATAAAGCTTATTGGGCGATAAAGGAGTTCAATTATGATTTGAATGTCATATGAGAGAAACGACTGTTACAACTGAATGAAATGAAAGAGATAAGAAATTAGTCCTATGAAAATGCAAAGATTTATAAGGAAAAAATGAAGAAATTGCATGATTAAAAAATTTCAAGAAAACTATTTGAGCATGGACAAGAAGTATTATTACTTAATACTCGTTTAAGACTTTTTCCTGGAAAATTATGATCTAAATGGATGGGACCATTTATAATTGAGAAAGTATACCCTTATGGAGATGTGGATATTAAAGATCCCAAGATGGGAAAAATATTTAAAGTTAACCAATTAAGACTGAAGCCTTATATGGGAGAAATGAAACTAATTTACAACAAGGCTTACGAGTTGAGTCTACCCGATTAAAATAACTGATTAGGTCGGGCTAACGACGTCAAACCAAGTGCTTTGTGGGAGGCAACCCATATATTATCATTGTGATTGTTTGTGAATTGAATTTATCTAAATCGATATTTGTGTGTTGATTACACCATTTTAATAGACCTATTTTAAGACCGAAACTTTATAAATTTGACGATAGGTGAAACAGAGTCGAACATGGTTCCGACGCCTAGGCGGCCAAACTTGGTGCCTAAGCACCAGCATAACCTGTGTATCAATGGTCCGGCGCCTAGGCGCCAGATTTCGGTGCCTAAGCGTTTCAGTTACAGGATTGTGCAAAAACCAAAAATCTTTAGTTTTTCACATGAATTCTTCCTATAAACAATCCTATCATCGTCCCTAATCCCTATGCAACCCTAATTTCATCCAGCACAACTCAATTTGGAAGACAAAAGAGAATTTTGGAAGCAATGGAGAGAGGAAATCATAGCAATGAGTTAAGAGATAAGTCTACTAAAGATCCTCAACTTTATTTCAATGGTTATATTGCAGTATGTTTGGAGAAATTATTCAGTCATCTAGATAAGATTGAGGCGGAATTGCTAAGTGTAGGAAATCGTCTACATGAGATGTATCACCAAATCGAGCACTTGGAATGGAAAACGAAGCTTCAATTCGATCATATGGCGGCCTTTCAAGATTATTAAGTGACGATGTATGTGAAGAACAAATGGATTGACGAGAAGACGGCTTTGGAATTTCCAAGGGCGTTAGTTTTCTATCCATGCGAACCTAGAAATCTTCATTGCGAGAGGGATAGAAATTCAAATTTGGAAATGAATAAATTGTTAGTGTGTTCTAGGTGTGATCGAGTCATGTTTTATTGAGTGGAATATTTAGTTTGTGTGTTCGCTTTCATTTTTCAAAGTGTCTTGTTTGATTGTGAATTTGCTTTGAAATAGTGATGTTTGTGTTGTTTATTAAGTGTTGAACCTTGTTATAGTACTTTTCTGTAATTTCTTGAGCTTGGAATGGAAAATTTTGAAATGGATTTGGAAGATTTTGATTATATCTTGTGTTTGAATGTTGGATCAATATTATCATTTAAATTATTTGTGGAAATGTTTGGAAGTTAGAAATTAGAGTAATACTCTCATGTGACTAATTAGAAGTCGAATTTGTTAAGTTTTGGTGGAAAATACCATTTTTAAATCAAATTTTTGGAAAAGCGAGTCTGGTGCCTAGGCGCCAGAATTCGGCGCCTCAGTGCCGGTTCGGCCTGAACCCAAAATTCGGGCTTTTAAACCCACCGACGCCATCAACGACACCTAAGCTCCTTCTTCCTCCATTTTTCGCAAAAAACATACCTAAGGATCCATTTTTAGGTCAGTTTTTCGAGTTTTTGAGCTTGGAATCACTCGATTTCTTCATTCGAGGTCAGATCTACGTTCTAATCCATTTATTTTTTATTTTCACCATGGATTTTTCAACTTTTGAGCAAAACTGAAAATTTAGAAAAAATTTTGATTTTTGGAGTTTAATCCATGGATTTGAAGCTTTATTTAAGCTTTTTAAGATTAAATAAGTTTATTCTTTTGATCCTTCAATTTATTTTGCATTTTCTTTCTCTTACGTTTAGATGCCTCCAAAATCTAAGTGAGGGAAAGAACGAGAAAATTTTGATCGCAGCAAATTCGCTACTGCTGCAGCGCATTTTCGTTACAATGAATTTGCTACGATGAGAAAATTTCTCGGAGAGGAGTTTCCACAATCCTGGTGGAATGATTGAAGATACGATCGTTGCACTGAACTGACAACAATTCTACTACTTCACTGTTGTTGATGTGATCCCTGTCGTTAGGGAATTTTATGCTAATTTATGGATGCCGAAGATTACAATATCTTCGTGAGAGGAGTTGGAGTAGGATTTACTCCTGAAAGAATCAACATTTTTTACGGCCTGCCACCGAACATTGAGTGCTACTATTCTGGATTATCTCTATTTGAGGGAGATTTGGAGATGATTGTTGCATATTTGACTGATGGTACTGGAGCTTGGAAGATCCGAAACGGGAAACGGGTAAATTTTTCATCTTCTAAGTTAAATGGTGTTTCTAAGGCCTGACATTACTTTATTTCTACTCGCCTCCTTCCATCCAACCATTTTAGTGAGGTCACAAAGGACAAAGCTATCCTCAACTACTGCATACAGGAGAGGAAGCCAATTGATGTCAGGAGTATTATTTATGACTCTGTAGATGCCACTGCTCCTTCCAACACTTCTGTGGGATTGGGATTCCCATCTCTTATTTATTCTCTGTACGAAAGTGCTGGAGTTGTTGCTGAGCTTTCTGAGGAAAAGCTCAAGTCTCCAAGCCCATTAGACGGGATAGTGTTAGTATTTATGATCGACTTCGAGGTAAGAGTTCTACTGCACCCTCTAGTTCATTACCTACTTCAGGTAGACCTTCTACTTCTCGAGTGTCTACTTCTGTTGCTGAGCCACCATCTAGTTTTTGGGAAAATATGCATGAAAAATTTATAGAGCAGCGGAATATGTTACTTTTAACCCATTGTAGAGTGGATACAATAGATTTGAAAGTGGATCATCTTTCTGAGTACACCCAGAGGAAGAGTGATTTTGATGTAGAGTATTCTGAGACTCTTGTTAGATTTCTTAAGGGTGATCATTCAATTTAGTTCCCGACCTGGCTTCGATTCTCACCATATGATTATCATCAGAATAAGAATGAAGATTTTTCTTTTGATGATGATGAGGATGAGGAGAAAGCTAGTGATGAGTAGATTTCTAGGTTGTGTAGTTGTGTTATTTATGTTATGTTTTGTTAGTGTGTTAGTTTTGCATGTATGTAATGATTTGTGTATATGTTTGATGCACTGTTCATGTTAGTGTACTTTTGATGTTTAGATTCTATTGATTTTTAGACACTTATTGTTGTATTGATGATTGTTGGATTATTAGAGTTTATTTCTGTAATGAGATGTTTTATTTCTATTTTAGTACAGTGATCAGTACACCTGTTTAGTAGTTATTTTTGTTTAAAATTATAAAAAAAAAATTTGTAGAAATTGATCATGCTTACTAAAATTTTTCTATATATGCTTAAACATTTCTTTTATATTCATTAAAAGCATGTGTAGAAATAAACTTTTCCTTTCTAGATTATTTTTCATTTACTTAGAAAAATTCCTAGTATAAATTTGATATTTTGTCTCTCATGCTTTAGAAATTTTCATGATTCATGTTTATACCAAAACTGAAGTTTGGGGGAAGGGAAAATACTTTGAAATTTAAATATTATTTGTCCTTAATTACTAATATTTTCTTTAAAAATATTAACATAACATAAGTAATGAAATTTTTATTTAAGATTACTTAAATTTTTTAATTTATAAATAATTTAGTAAACTTTACTAAAATTTTAATGATTTTTATTGATTTTAAGAATAGAATTACTTAACATAAAGAATAATAAGATTAAAAATTTTTCTATCTATAGTAAAGAGAATTGTATTTTTGAAATACTAGGGAATCAAGATTATTACTTGAAAAAGAATATATTGAAATAATTTTTGAAAAATACTTATTAAGAATGTCATATTTATTAAGTGAAAATGTATAAGTTTTTAAATATAAGTTAAGGATCGCGAAGTTCAAAATCATTAACAAGCTATCCAGATATAGTAATCCTCGCAAATTATAAAAAAAAAAAAAAAAAAAAAGAAAAAAAAGAAGAAAAGAGCAAAAAAGAAATGTGAGGAGAAGCTTGAGGAGATGCCTAATCAAACATTGGCTTCACGTGAATTATCTTATAGGAAAAAAACTAATTACATTTTTAACATAATTTTTATGTACAAGCATCCTTACTAGAAAAATTTTCATGAAAATCTTTTTCTTGTAAATTATCTATGTGACCTTAATATGATAAATTACAATTATTCTTGAAATAAATGAAAATTTCAAAGTCTTATGATTTGGTAGTTAAGTATTCTTTAAATTCTTAAAATTAACCTTAATTAGTGAAATTTGGTTAATGATTTACTAGAGCATTTATAAAACTAAAAATTATAAGGAATCTTAAATATTTAAACTTCATTCCAGATGTTATACATTTTATGTAATAAAAAGGGTTACTTGAGGACAAGTAACATTTAAGTTTAGGGGAATTTGATTCACTTAATAAGTACCTATTTTTATGCCTTATTTATGATTTAATTTTTAAGGATATTATGCTTTAATGAAAGGTATTTTTATGTTTTTGGATATAGGTGATAAAAAAAGAGTTCAAGAAGAACAAATGAGCAAAAATAGAGCTAAAAAGCAAAGTTGTCAAAATTATAGGTCTGGCGCCTAGGTGCCAAAATCCTGCGCCTAGGCGCCAGTTCGATACTTAAGTAGTTAAGATTTTTGACAACTTTAGGTAGTTATTTTGACTGTGTTAAGCGGTTATCAGACCTTCTAGAAGACTGGAAGTTACTTCTGATACATAGGACATGTGATACAATGCATCTGGACACAGGAAAACAGTTTTAATCGCCAAGAGGTGCGATCCAAAGTGAAGGGGTGCGAAGACTTGGTCACGGAGTCCAGCGCCTAGGAGACAGATCCTGGCTCCTAGGCGCCACATTTACTTTCTAGAAGTTTCATTGAATTTGGATGAATTCTGAAGAGGTGTCTTAAGCAACCCCTGGTCATTTTTGAAGCTCTATAATTAGGAGACGTTTCTACATAAAGGAGAGCTCTCCCGCGCCTGGAAATATTTCTAGAGAGCCCCAAAATATTTTTCTTAAGTATTTAGTGAGTTTATTTTAATTTATTTTAGTTACTTTGAGTGTTACTACTCATTTCCTTGAGTAGTAAGTGAGAGTTTGTAAGACTTGGTGTTGTTGAAGTCTTGCACATTGCATTGGAGACAGTAGAAGTCAAAGGATCACTTGAAGGAACATTTCTGATAAGTATTTATAACTTGGTTCAATGTTTTGTAAATATGTTTTGTTGTGTGAATTCAATGTGTTCTAAGTAGTTATTTTTCTTTCTCCTTTCAAACATGAAAATATAATAAAGATAATTTGATTTCGTTGGAGAACTTAAAACTTAATATTAAAAATTATTGTGATGATATTCATACCTGATCTTAATTTACTATTTAAACTGGCCATTTGAATTGTTAAAATCTGTTGAGGAATTCTGAGACCTATCTGGAGATGAGTTCTTACTAGTAGATATCACATGAATCATTGGGTAATTGAAGGCCATATGCGGGTTAATCAAGGTGAACTGTAAATAAATAGGAAAACATTATTTATAGGGCATAGAATTAATTAGTTTTTAGAGTGACAGACTAAATTCTAATAATTTGGTTTATAGAAAGGGAACGGGTCACTAGTAGGGCCGACCACAGCCACCCTTGGACATCTAGAAGTGTGAGTCTACATTAGTCCATTCTACTAATAATACATCCTGAACCAATCTATAGATTAACCATTGTTCTTTATACTATCGAGTGAAGGTAAAGAATAGGAATGCTTCTATTTGGCACAATACCATAATTTCAAGTTCTCCACGATTGATAGTTTTTCTGAAAAACTCTTGGATTAGTTGAAAAGGTGAAAGTTGTTTTATTTATACTTGCATCAACCTTTAATTTATTGTTGCTTTACTTACATCTAGTAGAAATTTTATAAAACTTAAAATCTGATTTTCTAAAAGAAATAAAAGTTATAATTACTTTTAATTTGAAAATCTATTAACTTCTAAAATTAATCTTCCCTGTGGGATCGATAATCAGGACTCCACAAGAGCCCTGTATTACTTGAGCGATACATATACTTGCATTTGAAATTGTGACTTTATGAAATCATTATAAATATATAAATCTAGGTTCATAAAATTCTCACATATAAAAATAGTGTCATGTGCTACCTTTAAATACAATGGAGTGTCAAACGATGCTGTTAGGCTTAGATTTTTTCTTTTTTCATTAACGGATAAGGCTAAGGCGTGGCTAAATTCGTTAGCACCTGGATATATCAGAACTTGGGGAATGCTTTCACAAAAATTTCTGTCAAAATATTTCTCTCCTTCCAAAACTGCTAAGTTGAGGAATGATATCACATCTTTTAGTCATTTTGATGGAGAATCCATATATGAAGCTTGGGAAAGATTCAAAGATCTTCTGAGAAAGTGTCCACATCATGCTTTACCAGACTAGTTAATAATTCAAACATTTTATAATGGATTAGTGGGATCTTTGAGATCAATTATCGATGCTGCTACTGGTGGATCATTAATGTCTAAACCTTTTGATGAAGCATATTCGTCAATTGAAGAGATGGCTACCAATAATTTTCAATGGCCCTCTGAGTAGGTAAATCCTAAGAGAGTAGCTAGTATCCAGATTCTGATGCAATAACTATGTTAGTCTCTCAAATTGCTGCACTTTCTAAGAAAATGGATCAATATGGAATGAGTTATTCTCCAACACCTCCAGTGTTAAAAGAAAATTCATCAGGATAGATGATAGACTCTCAAATACCTTGTGAAACCGTGAATGCCATAAATAACAAAATCAATAATCCTTATTCACATTATTATAATCTTAGTTGGAAGAATCACCCAAATTTCAACTGGAATAACACCAATGTTGTTGTTAACCCACAATGGGGGAACAATCCTATGAATCCAGTTGGACATCCAAACAACCAAGGAAATATCAATTATAGACATTCTTATCCTCTTGGTTTTAATAGTAACCCAGAATTTAAGGAAAAGAAGTTGTCTACTGAAGAAATGATTATGAATATGTGTAATCAAATTCAAGCTCAAAATGTTGTGATGGAGAACATTAAGAATCAATTGGGAAATATTTTTATTACGTTTAATAATAGACCTTCTGGAAATCTTCCTAGCAATGTTGAGATCAAACTAAAAGATCAAAACAAGGAGCAAATTAAGGCTATTCAATTAAGGAGTAGAAAAGAATTGGAACCAAGAGTTCAAAAAGAAGTCGAAGTTGAATGAGAGGAAGTGAACATTGAGAAAGGTTCTAATAGAATATATCCAAAAGAATATTCGCTTGAACCAATGAAGATAACTATTGAAAAACCACCTCCTCCTTTTCCTCAAAGACTAAAGAAACAAAACAGAGATAATAAATTTGCAAAGTTTTTGAAAATTCTTAGGAAATTAATGATTAATATTCCCTTTGTTGAAACAATAGAGCAGATTCCTAATTATGCAAAGATTATGAAGGATATTCTTAAAATGAAAAGAAAGTTCAAAGACCACGAGACTGTTGCACTTAGCGGTGAGTGTAGTGCAATTATTCAGAATAAGCATCCTAAAAAACTTAAAGACCCATGTAGTTTCACTATCCCGTGTGCTATAGGTGAGAAATTTTTCGGAAGAGCTTTATGTGATCTTGGAGCTAGTATTAACCTTATGCCTCTATCAACTTTCAAAAGATTGTGAATAGGAGAAATTTCACCTACATCTGTGACTCTTCAGTTGGCTGATCGTTCTATCGCTTATCCTAAAGGAGTTGTGGAAGATGTATTAGTGAAGGTGGATAAATTTATCTTTCTTGTGGACTTTATTGTATTAGATATGAAGGAAGATAAAGAAATTCCAATTATTTTGGGAAGACCATTCCTTGCTACTGGGAGAGCTGTGATTGATGTCAAAAAAGGAGAATTAACTATTAGAGTTAATGATCAAGAGGTAACTTTCAATATTCTGAAATATATGAAATACCCTTCAAATAAAAAAAGAAGATGAGTGCTTTCGAATGGAAATTTGTGATTATTTGAGAGAAGATCATTTTAATGAAGTATTTGATAAAAATTCAGAATGTGAATATGAAATTGAAAGTGAAAGTGAAGATGATTTGGATGATATGAAGAATGAAAAGTTAGAATCTGTTCAGGAAAGATTGGATACTATGGAAAATGGGGAAAAAAGTTTAATTTCATCTATCATTAAACCCCATGAACTTGAACCAAAAATTCTCCCTAATCATTTGAAGTATATGTTTTTAGGAGAATCATCTACCTTACCAGTCATTGTATCTTCTGATTTAAATGAATATCAAGAACAAAAATTATTAGACACCTTAAAAAGATACAAAAAGGCTTTTGGTTGGTCCAAAGCTGATATTAAAGAATTAGTCAATTGATCTGTATGCACAGAATTTTATTGAATGAACAACATAAACCTAGAGTTGATCCACAAAGGAGATTGAACCCAATAATGAAGAAGTGGTTAAAAAAGAGATTTAAAGTGGCTAGATGCTGGAATTATATGTCCTATTTTTGATAGTATTTGGGTAAGCCCAATTCATTGTGTTTCTAAGAAAGGATGAGTGACTGTTGACTTAAATGAATGAAATGAAATTATACCGACAGGACAAGTCACTAGTTGGCGAATATGTATTGATTATAGAAAATTAAACGCCACCACCAGAAAAGATCACTTCCTTTACCTTTTTTAGACCAAATGTTAGACAAACTTACTGGACACAAGTATTATTGCTTTTTGGATGGATATACCAGTTATCACCAAATACCTATTACTCCTGAGGATCAAGAGAAGACTACATTTTCTAGCCCTTATGGAACTTTTGTTTTTAGAAGAATGCCCTTCGGATTATGTAATGAACCTGCAACATTTCAAAGATGTATGATGTCCATATTTAGCAAATTAATAGATGATTGAATATAAGTGTTTATGGATGATTCCTAGTATTTGGAGATTCATTTGATGCATGCCTATGCGATTTAGAAAAAGCTTTAGAGGTATGTGAAAGAACAAATCTAGTCATAAACTGGGAAAAGTTTATGGTTCCAGGAGAAATTATGCTTGGGCATAAAATATCTGATTATGGCATGGAAGTGGATCCTGCAAAAATTCAAATTATAGAAAAATTACTACCTCCAACAACTGTGAGAGGGGTAAGAAGCTTTTTGGGACATGTAGGATTCTACAGATGATATATCAAAGACTTTTCAAAAATCACTATGCCTCTATGCCAACTTTTGAGAAAAGATAGGAAGTTTAATTTTAACGATGAGTGCTTAAAGCTTTCGATCTATTAAAAGAAAAAATTAATTGCTACCCCTATAATAGTTTTACCTAACTGGGAGAAACCATTTGAATTAATGTGCGATGCTAGCAATTATGCTATTGGAGTTGTTTTATGACAAAGGCACAACAAAATGTTTAAAGTACTATACTACGCTGGCAAGACTCTTATTGATGCTCAAATTAATTACACCACTGCGGAAAGAGAGTTATTAGCGATCGTTTATGCCTTTAGAAAATTTAGATCTTACTTCATTGGAGCTAAATGTATAGTGCATATTGATCATTTTGCTATTAAATATTTATTTCAAAAGAAGGATGCTAAACTAAGATTGATTGATGGATACTTTTAATGCAAGAATTCGATTTCGAGATCGTTAATAGAAAAGGGGTCGATAATTAAATAGCTGATCATTTATCTAGACTTGAACAATCTAATTTGGATGACTTTCAAAATGAATAATATAAACTTTTCCTAATGAGCAATTATATAATATTATTGATGGAAATTTACCGTGGTATGCTGATATTGTAAACTACATCGTTAGTAGTATTTTAACACCTGAATTAACAATGCAACAGCGGAAAAAATTTAAACATGATGCTAAATTTTATTTTTGGGATGATCCTTATCTGTATAAACAATGTAAAGATCTAATTATTAGGAGATGTGTGCCTTATGAAGAAACTGAAAGAATCATTCGAAAATGTCATGATTCTGAATTTGGAGGACATTTCAGAATTGATAGAACTGCACATAAGATTTTGCAATCTGGATTTTAGTGGCCTACAATTTTCAGGGATGATTATAGATTTATCAAAATTTGTGATCAATTTCAGAGAATAGGCAATATATCTAAAAGAAATGAAATACCTCTTAATTTTACTTTGGAATTTGAAATATTTTATGCTTAGGGATTAGATTTTATGGGACCATTTATACCTTCACTTATATATATATATATATATATATATATATATATATATATATATATATATAAGAAGAAGAAAAGAAAAAGAAAAAGAGAAAGAGAGGAGAAGCTTCGAGGAAATGCCTAATCAAAAATTGGCTTCACTTGAATTATCTTATAGAAAGAAAACTAGTTACATATTTTCCTGTGTTTCAGCCCTGTTTTGGATTTAGTTTTGGTGGCTTTTGCTTTAGGTTCTACACCATTTTTTGGGTATAGGAGTTTTATATGTAACTATCTTCTGTAGACCAATGGTCATTGTTTCTTTTCTTTTGGGGCTTGAGTTTGGGACCCTATAATTTAGATGGGGACCCCCTCACTCCGTCTCTTTGGTGTAACTTTATTTTGAGTAACATGCGGGGAGCCTTATCGCTCCTTTCCCCATATATATATATATATATATATATATATATATATATATATATATATATATATATATATATATATTTATATATACTCGATTGTTGTTGATTATGTAACAAAATGGATTGAGGCAATAGCTTTACTTAGGTGTGATGCTAGAAGTGTTTCGAGGTTTTCAATGAAAAATATTTTCACAAGATATAGAATGCCTAGAGTAATGATCACAGATGGAGGATCTCATTTTAAGAATAATCTAATTTAGAGATTGATGGAAAAAATATAATTTTATGCATAGAATCTCTACAGCTTATCATCCCCAAACTAATGGCTTAGCAGAGCTATCTAATTGTGAAATTAAACGAAGTTTGGTTAAAGTCATTAATTCTAAGAAATTAGATTGGTCTGCTAAATTAGACATTGCTTTATAGACATACAAAATTGTTTATAAAACTCATATAGGAATGTCCCCTTACAGATTAATCTTTGGAAATACTTGTCACTTGCCAGTTGAATTAGAATATAAAGCATATTGTGTGATAAAAAAATTGAATTTTGATTTGAAAGACGTTGGTGAGGAAAAGTGTTGCAATTGAATGAATTGAAAGAAATCAGAAATGAATCATATGATAATGATAGAATATACAAGGACAGAAGAAAGATATGGTATGATCAGAAGATTGTTAAAAAGGAATTTGAACAAGGACAAAAAGTTTTATTATACAATAAAAGATTGAAATTATTTCCTAAGAAATTGAAATCTAGATGGACAGGACCTTTCACTATCATAAAAATCTATCAATTTGGAGCTGTGATTATCAAAGACCCTAAATCCGGAAGAATATTCAAAGTTAATGGACAAAGTTTAAAATCTTATTTTGAAGGCAATATACCTTATTTTAAAGAGGTTTTAATGTTGGATCAACCTGAATAACTTGAAGCTACGTTTGGCTGATGACGTTAAACCAAGCGCTTTGTGGGAGGCAACCCACAGTTATTGAGTGTTTGATTTGTTTGATGTGGTATTTGTGTTTGTTTGTTACTTAATGAAGTCTTAACCTTCCTTAAATATCATTAACAATATTTAAGAAATTAATCGAATAGAAGTTTGGAAAGAATTTGGAAAAAAATTTGAACTAGCACCGAACAGCACTGTTATCAGTGTCAGACCGCGTTGCTGTTCAGAAAACAGTTTCTCATCTTTAAATTTGAATTTTGGCAGTTCTAAGCAGCAATGCTTCCACTTGAACTCCCAAAAACCACCCCTAGATGCAGGAACTACCAGAGGAATGAAAAGGAAGATCCCAAATCTCGTCCAAATGGATTTCGACTCGATAAAAACTTCAAGATTTAAAGTTTTCAACCGTAGAATGTTCATCAATTTCAAAGCGCAACGTCTATTCAACAAGAATATCTCAAGGATGAGGTTGATTAAAGAGCGAGGCTTTGTGAATCGAGGTACGAATTCTCCTACTATTAGAATTGATGAAATCATTATTCAGAGATGTTGGGAAGTGTTGTGTTATACTACTACCGCCGTAGTTGTCCTAGTTATGAAGGATTTTTATGCAAATCTTCATGGAATCAACCAAGGATAATTCTATGTGTGAGGTAGGTTTGTCACATTTACTCCTGCAAGGATTAATGATTTATACATGATTTAAAATATGTTGATCTGCCACTATTCAAACTTTGCCCCAGCAAAGGACAACATGAATGATATATACAGATATCTGACAGATGAAAGTGATGAATGGGAGATAAGAGATAACAGATATGTATGTTTCTCGACCACACTGTTAAATCTTGCATCAAAGCACTTTCATTATTTCATATGTGCAAAATTGCTCCCAACTATGAAAATCAGTAAAGTAACTAAGGAGTGTGTTATTTTGAACTATTGTATTCAAATGAGGATGCCTATTGATGTTGGTTTAAAAATTGTTAAGTCTGTTTTGAGATTGATCATTCATGGATCAAAGTTAGGCCTTGGACATCCTTCCACCATATTTCTCCTCTACAGTCAATCACAGGTGCCATATGAGAATTGGGAAAGAGTACTTTTACCTTTGAATCCTATAGACCCAACAGATAAACATAGTAATCAGGCAGTTGGTGATATGAATGACATTAGTATCATTGAAGATCAACCATCTCAGAGGTTGACACCTATTCCTCCTTACTTTCTTGAAAGTTCACAGATCATCTTGAAGGAAATTAAGAAATTGGAGAAGGACGTTCAACACCTGATGAATGCAATCAACAATCTATCTGACTTCTTTGATCATCTGGATTAGAGAATGAATGAGTACTTTGATCATTCTGGGTATCTCGAAGGAAGTTTGATACGGTTAATGAAAAGGAAAGTTTTGATTGAGGAGGATTCTACTGAAGAATTACTGTTTCATCCATTCTGCAATCTGTTTGTTCACGCTCAATCAATTGGAGATTTAAGAGTTGATGATAGTTCTGAGGAAGAATGAAAACTTAATAATTGTATTTCTGTGTTTGTGTATTTGAACCGATTGCGTTGCTTTGCTTGGATGTTATATTTGGTCTTGCTTTCTTGTTTAGTTTTCAGCATTATTGTGTTGTGGTTGTGAGTGACGCTGAATTTTAGAATTTTATGGCTTGACGATGTGTAGTGTTTAGTGTTATTTGTATGTGTTTTTAACTTGGATTTTATATATGAAAGTGATGTTTTGTGTTATTTGTGTTAAGAAATGTCATTTGCCATGGCTTTAGAATGTTATTCAATGCTTAGTTAGACTAATTAGACGTCGAAGCGGGCTTAAAAAGATTGAAATTGCAAAAGAAAGTCAGAAGCCCAATTTTTTAACTAGTGCCAAACGGAGCTGTCACCAGCGTCAGACAATGCCAAACGATAGAAAGTTTGGCTATAAGAGCAGAAAAATGCGTCAAACAGCGCTAACACTAGCGCAGGACAGCGCTAGACCTGAAATGGCCCAAAAATATAAATTTTCAAGATTTAACCCTAGGACCCTCCATTTTTGCCCAAACCATCGTCTTCTACCTCCAACCAAAGCCGATTTTTGCACCTATGGCTCACTAACATTTGTATTTGAAGCGATTTCGTGGCAGGAAAAGTTCGAATATCATCTTCTATTGGTAAGAGCTACTTTTTAAACTAAATTTTTTTTATTTTGACCGTGGAATTCTCTACATTAGGAAGATTTGAAATTTTGAGGTTTTTAGAGAAAATTTGGAGACTTTGCATGGATTTTGAGTTCTTATGTATTTAAATTTACCTTGGAGTCCATTACATTGCAATTTTAAAATTGATTTAGATAAAGTGAATATTTTTAGACAAATGGCTCCAAGAATTACAAAGGGGAAGAGAAAATTTGATTATGATGAAAGCAAATTTGTGAATTTCAAAGCTTATTCCTACTTTAGTACATTTCTTAGCAATAAGAAGTGTATTCAAGAAAATGTCTTCAAAAATCCTGGAAGTATGATTGAAGAACTTATTGTGAATCGTCAATGCGAGATTTTCTATTTTTTCATTGCTGAAGCGATGCTAGGGATTGTTAGAGAGTTTTATGCAAATTTGTATTATTCTGAGAGCGAATATACCCTAGTTAGAGGAAAAATGGTTGAATTTACCCCTGCCCGCATTAATACATTTTATCAATTGAGAACGTCTTTTTTATGTGAATACAAAAATTTTCCTTTTACGAATGAAGCATTGGATATGATATTAAAATTTTTGACTGAAGAAAATAGGGAATGGAAGATTAAACAAAGGCAAAAAGTTAACTTCCCCCTTTCTACTTTGAATCCTGTATCGAAAGCTTGTCACTATTTCATTTCTGCAAGACTTTTGCCTACCAGCCATCACAGCGAGGTTACTGTAGATAGAGCTATTCTGAATTACAGTATTCATGCCTTGTGTATTCAGTCAGGTGTAGCAACTGAAGATAATGATGAGGCAGTCCATCCCCTGAAGCCCATTAGCAAACTGAATCTAAAAACCTATGAAGCCCATGTAGGATGGAAGTGGATTAAGAAAGCTGATGAGCCTTCTTCCAGTCATGATAGACCGTCTACATCTAGGGAGCCTACTCTGCATGAAGTTATGGATCAGTTGGAAAGGTTGAACACCATAGTAGAGGGACTAGAAGCAAAGAATAAGATAAATGATGATTATTAAGTGCGGTGGAGAGAATATGAGATAGCTTATCATGACGTGCATATGAGATTTTTCAGTGGAGACACTAGTGTTGTATTTCCTACTTACCCTGAGTTCACTCCATACCAGCCTAAAGAACCCGATGTTGGTGGAGCTCCTCCAGAAGATGATTGGTTGTTTTTTTTTTTCATTGTACTTTGTATTTGTGATGTATCTGCGATGTACCTAAGACTCTCTCTGATATTTGTTATGTATTTGTATTTTGTATATGTGATGTACTTGAGACTCTCTCTGATTGGTATTTGTGATGTAATTTGTATTTGGTTGTGTTTGTAGCAAACTTTATGTTTAACTGTGATGTATGTTATGTGATAGGAGAGTTTGTATGTGTTTGGTTTGTTAGTTTAATCTGTGATAGTAACAGTTGGATGTTAATGTTGTATGCATAGTTGATGTTTTATGTTTATAAACTTCTTCCCTTGCAAATTTCAAACCCATATTTGTGTATAGAAATGCTCTTAATTATTTCATGCCTACTATTTTACTTTACGAAGAAAAACATGCCTAAACTCGAAGGAATGAAAAGCCCAACATATTGAGGTATGAGTTATATGTTTATATCTTTTCTTTCTTCCCATGTTAATTATATTAATATTCAAAAATTTAAGTTTAGGGGAGGGAAAGAATTAACTATTAATTGTTCTCCTTTGAAAGTATTTTCAAAATTATTAACATGATTTTCTGTAATAGAACTCTATTTCAGATTACTATATTTTGATTTTAATTAAGTATTTTGTAAAATTTAATGAAAGTATTTGGTAATGAAAGTAATTTTTTAGGCTAAGATATTTGGTATAAGAGAACAGGACTATAGTCAACTATTCAAAATAAGAAAAACTGTATGTTTGGAGTATTAAAAATCTTAAAACTTTATGTGATAAGAAATGATTGAGACTCTATGATGAATCAATATTAAGCTAAAGAGATGCCTATAAGGTAAAGGATTATGGTAAGTTTCAAATTTTTGGTGGTAAGGGTGAAGTTCAAAATTATTAAAGGCTATTTAGATACGGTAATCCTCACTTGAAATAAAAAAGAAAAAAGCAAAAGAAAACAAAAAGAAAAGAAGAAAAGAAAAGAAAGAAAAGTGAGGAGAAGCTTGAGGAGATGCCTAATCAAAAATTGGCTTCACTTAGACCTACCTAAAGGGAAGAACCTAATTACTTTCTTGAACTTATATGTATGGATTAACATCTTTACTAATAGTGTTCTCATAAACTTCTTTTCATGAAATCTTTTTAAGTGTCTTAATAGGATAATTTACAGTCATTTTTAAAATGAATAGAAAACTAGAACTCTTAGACTTGATTACTAGATAGTCTTACAACTGCATAATTTACTTGAATTATTCAAATAACTTTCTGAATATTTCACTATTGTACTTATCTAAATCAAAATTATGGTATTCTAGAAAAAAAGTTCATTGCAGTGGATAATTATTTTATGTATTCACTAAAATTACTTGAGGACGAGTAATAGTTAAGTTTGGGGGATCTTGATCCACTGAAAATTTGATAGCCTTTTAATGTCTATTTCATACATGTTTTTGATGATATTGCACTTTAAAGAAAGGTATTCTTCATGATTTATTGCAGGTACAATGATTTTAGGTCTTTGGTGCAAAATGAAGCGAAAAGAGCAAAACGGGGGAAAAGGTTCATTTTATTGAACTAGCGCTGAACGGCACTGTCACCAATGCCGGATCGTGCCAATTTATAGAGATTTTTGACCAGAAGGTGGAAAATAGCATCGAACGGTGCCCTGTCCTGCACCGGACCGCGCCTTATCCCATTTTCAAACTAAATTTAATGTATTTGGCCGAGTTTTAGAGGGTTGATTGAAAATCCTTTTGGGAAATCAGTTATGGCCGAATTTAAACTACTTTAGAACCAAATTTAGGGAAGGGGAGAGAGTTTAGAGTGTAGAGAGAGTGAAGAGTGAGTGTCTTTTCATTTTTTTTAGGAAATCTATGTTTTGTGTGTTCTCTTCTAAGGAGTGTAAGAGGAGAGGGAAAGTGAGAGATTTCTTCTTCCTTACTTATCTAAAGAGAGAATTGTTGTTGTTCTAAAGAAAGAAGATGATTCAAAGGAATTCATAGAGATTCGCTTGGGGAAGAGTTCGAGATAAGTTATCTTTTCTTTATTCTGTTTGTATGACGTTGCTTTTATATATAAAATCTATGTTTTGTCATCTTTTCCTCATGAGTCTTGAGTAGATTTCTTTTTCTTCCTCCTTTTCATGTGATGTGTTGATGTTGTGATATGGAAATGATGTGTCAATTTATTATGGAGAATTTGTTATGAACTTTTAACTTCAAACTTCATCTACTTTTTGATATGGCCAATTAAATTGTTAAAATTTGTTAGGAAACATATGTTCCGAAAGGATTATGAGTTCCACAACAAAAGTGAAGGTCACATTCAATGTCCATGAATGAGTGATGTAGTTCATGGGGGTTAAGTGCAAATAAATAGGGAAATATACTTTGATGGACGTAGAATTGGAAATTTTAGAGTGACAGGCTGAAATCCTCAATTTGCTTCTAATGTTTGGAAACCAAACTGAGAGTTAGCCTTTAAGGGAAGGGAATTTGGAGCTCTAGAGTGAGATCCAGTATCCTCCCAGCCTAACCACGGATTTAGGGACTGAACTTAGGATTTGCCAATGTTCTTTATGCGCTTGGAAAAGGGTAAAGAATAGGAATGCTCCTATTTGGCACAATACATTTGCATCACTGATCTATATCATAAAAATCATCATATTATTATTGGAGAGGAGGAAGATTCTTTCTTACAACTGAACTTTGTTATAAATTTAGTCTTGTGTTAGTTTAACTTGCTAGAAGGTTAGAACGTACTTTGGTAGAAGTAATAACTGCAAATGTTGTCTTTATTTTAAGAATTGAAATTACTTGCAATTCTTCTATGATTCGAGAAGTGATTTCTGTGCTACGTTATAAAATTAAAGTCTCCCTATGGGATCGATATCTAGGACTCAACTAGAGCCCTATATTACTTGAGTGATACGTATACTTGCGTTTAATTGTGTGACTCAATAGAAAATTAAATTAATATAAATATAAATCTGATTTTATAAATTTTGGTAAATTAAAAAGTTGCACCTAGTAAAAAATATGAAATTTAATTTTAATGAAGAATGTTTATTAAATGCCTTTGAATTATTGAAAGAAAAATTAATCACTACTCATATAATAGTTTCACCTGATTGGGTGAAATCATTTGAACTAATATGTGACGCCAGTGATTATGCAATTGGAGCTATTTTAGGGCAAAGGTATGATAAAAGTTTCAAAATTATATATTATGCTAGTGAGACTCTTAATGAGGCTTGAATTAATTATACCACTACTGAAAGAAATTATTAGTTATTGCATATCGTTATTAATTGAGACTAAATGTATAGGGCATACAGAACACTCTGCTATCAAATATTTAATGCAAAAGAAGGATGCTAAACCAAGATTAATTAGATGGGTACTTCTAATGCAAGAATTTGACTTCATGATAGTGGATAGATAAGAAACTGACAATCAAATAGCTGATCATTTATATTGGTTGAAACAACATGACTTAACTGATTTTGAAGATGAAATTACAGAAACATTTTCTGATGAACAACTTTATAATATTAAGGAATGGAATTTAGCATAGTATAATTATATTGTAAACTATATTGTGAGTGATATTTTACCATCTAAATCAACAAAACAACAACAAAAGAAATTTATGTATGATGCCAAATTTAACTTTTGGGATGACCCATATTTATATAAATAGTGTAAGGATATAATTCTTAGAAGATGTGTATCTTATGAAGAAATTGAATCAATTATTCAGCTTTTCTAGACTTCTTTTAACAAAGTTTGATTAGGCCTGACTCACTACCAAGCCCTTAAGATTTAGTGAATAAGTTTGTAATTAATTTTATGTGAGTTTTGTTTTCATTGAAAACATTAGATTATCATTCATCCACCAAATAGGGGTGAGAATTAGTGAATTTATAACTTCCAAAACAACCCCTAATCTTTAGGATCATTCAGTTTGATGGTCTTCCAAATTCACATAATTAGAAAATCATTAATTTCTTATTTTATGTGACAAATTTAAAGTGGGTTTATACCATTCATCCCTTCATGCTTCAATCTTCTAAACATGTTATTTAAGATTATCAATTGCCCATTTTATGATTTAATTAACCCTAAATATTAATTAGGGCTAAATCCTTAAAATAACAACTTTGCCCCTAAGGCTTTATCACTTCATAATTCACTAAATTTAATCCAAATGGCTTTAGAATTTTATCCTACCTCACTTATAGGTCAATTAAGACACCAGAGGAGAGAATTGTGAACTTTCAATATTTAATTTAATTTATATAATTATTTGCACGCAAAAATTGGATTTTTTCAAAGAAAATTCAATTACCATGACTAAGGTAAGACCTAATCCTTTGATTTTTTTATTGGAGGTAGCCATAGACTAGAGGACCACTTGGACCAACTTTCATGATTTTTGGAATTTTATATTATTTATTAAAATTATTTTTATTTTTGGAGTATTAATTAATTATAAAATAAACCTTAAATTGAAAATTGAGTTTTAGATTTTTCAAAAATCTCTCTGACGTCACGGAACTTAAAGAAATAAATTCCATATTTTTCTTATTTTTATTTTAATTTTTAGAATTATTTTAGTGGAAAGTTAAGGAAATTCATTTATTTAGCCTTTAAAAATTTTTTTAAGCCTTTGGAAATCAATATCTTTATTTAGAAAACTAGGAAAAATATTTCAATTAATCCTAAGTGCTTAGGAAGCCTTTTGGAACATTTCTAAGAATTGTATTAATTTTGTGATTTTTATTATTTTTTAATTATTTAAATATTTAAAATATGGTTAAAAATAAAAATTTAAATAAAATTCCAATTTTATTTTTATAAAATTCCTCTAATCACAAAGAACTATTAAAATCAGATTGATAATTTTTTTACTTATATTTTAATTGTTATGATTATTTTAAACTTTAAAATTATCATTTTCACTTAAAATTCATTTTGGTGGCTAAATGAACTCCAAATGTCTTTAAATTTTTTATGGGAGTTCTCTGACCTTTAAAGTACGATGGAGAATTATTTTTAAGTCATTTTCACATTTAGTTTATTCAAGTTAATTTAAATTAAATTTTATTTCATGTTGATAATTAGGACATTTCTTGGTGATCTAGCTCATGAAAATTTTATCCTAGAGTCCTCTGGTCACAGAGAACCTACCATGATTTTCTTGGATTTTTCTAACCAACATGCTATTTATCATTATTAATTTACTAAAACAGATGCAAAAACTTAAACAATAGAGATCTCTTCATAGAGGTCTCCTCTGACCTTGAAAAAATCAGGGAAGATTCCCCATGATAGAGGCTATAAATGACGCTAAGGACATGCCATGGTGAATTGTCTACATGCATGGAGAATTAAAATACTCTAGACAATATTAAATTAATTAAAAATAAAACATGCATCAAATAACTCCCAAATTATTCCCACATTGTTCTCTTCTGTTCACTGAGTAAGAGAGTATTTTTATTTTTATTTTTTTTATTTTTCTACACCAAGTTATGGATTTTTAAAGTTTAACTCATTTAAATAATTCAGAAAATCAGGATTTTCCCACTTAACCACATCATCCTCGGCGGCATCGAAGTGGCTACGCATCGCTACGGGATTAGTCAACGCGGTTTGGCTTGGCGGTGCATTCATGGACCGTTCATCCGTCCGACTCCATAAGAGCCCTCCATTTATGAACCGCACGATCTAACTGTTGCCCAGCTTCATCCCTAATTGGTCTGAACCCACAACCGTCCATACTAAAACCCAAATTTCTCAGCCTACTCAACCAAATCACCTCAGGTTTGATTCTATAGACTCGTCTAAATATAACAAACAAATCCATACGGCTAATCATTGTTTAAATTAACTCTAATTACATGGAGAATTAAGAGAAGCTTGGGATAAAGAAAAGTTCAATAGCTTGGCTCTGAGAAGCGAAGCTTCAATCAAAGATGCTCTACACTTTCGTAGGGGGTCCCAGAAGCTCAGGGATGAAGCCTCTTGCCTTGGTGAATTTCCTAGGTATGAAAATGACTATACCCTATTTGAAGCTTTGGTGGAATTCCCTGCTAGAGTGGCCTAGTAATGGGGCTTTCAGTTGGGAACTCCTTCTCTTGTTGTGGGGATGGTGTGGGTGAGTTTAATTTGACTTTGGTGGAGCTTTGAAGGATGTCCTATTTCTGGCGTGAAATTGACTCCAAAATTGAGCTAAATTAGTGAGTTGCAGAGCAGGAATGCCGTGGGGATTAAGTTCTTTGTGCTATGTGAAGGAATTGGAGTGAGTTTGGCAGGATTTTGTTAAGATCTGTGATCACAGAAAAAATATATTAAGAAATTTATATCTATTTTTGATGAAATTGCACTTTAAAGAAAGGTATTTTCTTTATTTTACTGCAGGAACGAAAATTTATAAGTGATAGAAGCAAAAAAGCATGAAATGGAGCGAATTTGGATCAAAAAGGAAGAAATTCATGCAAAATGAACTAAGTCGCCGACGGTGAGATCATGAGAAGAATTTCTGAAGGAATTACAACTACCTCGCCGACAGTGAGCCCGAGCCCGCCGACAGCGAGATCGCGGGGTTTGAAGACCTTCTAGAAGCCCCGCTGACGGCGAGGTCGTTCCCCGCCTACGGCGAGACAGTTCAAAATGCAAAATACATTGAACCTGGACGCTTTTTGAAGAGGTGTTTAAGCACCCCTTGGACCTTTGCCTACCTCTATAAATAGAGGCCGAATTCTAGTGTCTAGGTGTGTCTTTTGATTCTTCATTGTGTCTTTTGATTCTTCAGTGTGTCTTTTGAGTCTTCAGTGTGTCTATTTAGAGAGTCTATTTGTGTTTGTGTGCTAATTTAAGAGTTTTAGAGTATAATTAGTGAGTTAGAAGAGTGTTGTACTAGACGGAAAAGTCAAAGGAACTTCAAGGAGTCTGCTTGGGGAGGAAATTAAGATAAGTATTTTGTTTATTGTTGTTAACTTTAAATGAAATTCATGCTTTGTTTTATTCCCATGCATTCTGAGTAGTTTTCTTAGTCTTTCTCCTTGTTATTGAAAATTATGCGAAATGATGAAATTAAATAGAAGTACCTAATATATTAAAATAAATTGTGATAATTTTTACTTAAAACTTAATTTACTTTCAATCTGGCCAATTGATTTGTTAAAAAATGTTGAATTATCAACTATAGTAAAAATTACATCCAATATTCAGGGAAGTCAAAAGCCTTGGAAGGAGGGTGCAAATAAATAGGGAAATATTATTTATCGGACGTAGAATTGAACATTTTAGTGTGACAGATTAAAATATTCAATTTGGTCCTATTGTTTAAGAGCTGAAGTGTAGATGTTAGCCCTCAGGTGAGGGGAACGTGGGAGCTCTGAAGTGGCAGCCAGTATCCTCCCAGCCTAGCCACGGATTCGGTAATCAAACATAGGATTAGTCAATGTTCTTTGCACTCGGACCAAAGGGAAAAGAATAGGAATGCTCCTATTTGTCACAATACAATTCAAAAATTCTATTTAGATTCATCATTCACTTAATTTTCTAAAAACAAGGAGAATGATACTTTTTCTAAATTATTTAATTCAACTTTATTTCAAGCATTAGTTTACTTTAGTTGCTTTAGTTACTTTAAATTTTCGATTACTATATTAGTAAGTAATTCCTTTAAATTTTAGCTGGTACAAATCTGTTAAAAACTTCCTTGTGGGATCGATAACCAGGACTCCACTAGAGCCCTGTATTACTTGATATGATACGTATACTTGTGTAGAATCCACATTAAACATTCAATCATAAAATCAAATATATATATATATATATATATATATATATATATATATATATATATATATGTATATATATTAAAGCGGGATCAAGTTTTTGGTGTCGTTGCTATTAACATAATTTGCAAACATATAAAAAGTGGGTCAAGTTTTTGGCGCCGTTGCCGGGGAAGTAAAGAAATTGATTACTAGAGTAACAGACTATTTTGTTTTATAAAATTGTATGCGAAAATTTGGAAACGAAAATTTAATACCTTACGATTCAGAATTAGAGCGTACAATTAAGAGAATTAGAAAACAAAAAAAAAGAGAAATTATAAATTTAACACAAATGACAAATATTCCTGAAAATGAAAATATCAATCAACAGAGACCATTAAGTGATTATGCCAACCCTACATTAGATGAAATTCATTTAACTATTCAAAACCCTGATGTAGCTGCTAATTCATTTGAACTTAAACCTACAATTATCCAAATGGTACAAAATAATCAATTTAGTGGTTCACCTACTGAAGATCCTAATTTACATCTTGCTAGTTTTTTAGAACTATGTGCTACTTTCAAATATGAAGGAGTATCTAACGATGCTATTAGACTTAGACTTTTTCCTTTTTCTTCTAGGGATAAGGCTAAAATGTGGTTAAATTCGTTAAGCACTCTGGATCTATTAAAACTCGGGGAGAGTTATCACAAAAATTTCTATCCAAATATTTTCCACCATCTAAAACTCGTTAAGCTTAGAAATGATATAACTTCTTTTAGTCAGTTCGATGGAGAATCAATATATGAAGCTTGGGAGAGATTTAAAGAACTTCTTAGGAAATGCCCACATCATGCGTTACCGTATCGAGTTAATTATTCAAACTTTCTATAATGGATTAGTAGGATCTTTAAGATCAATCATCAATGCTGCTGCAGGAGGATCATTAATGTCAAAACCATTTGATGAAGCCTATGCACTAATCGAAGAAATGGCAACCAATAATTTTCAATGGCCTGCTAATAGAATGAATCCGAAAAAGATAGCTAGTATTCATGAAAATGATGCAATATCTATGTTAGCTTTGCAAATCGCTGTTATATCTAAAAAATTAGATCATTTTGGAATGAATTACTCTCCAACTATATTAGAAGAAAATTCATCTGGACAACTTATAGAATCCCAATCTCAATATGAAACTATAAATGCAATTAATAACATACCCAATAATCCTTATGCGAATTATTATAATCCTGTATGGAAAAATTATCCTAATTTTAATTGGAATAATAACACAACTAATCAACCGTGGATGAATAACATAACACAACCATTAGGAAATCCCTCTAATCAAGGAAATTCTAATTATAAACCTAATTATCCACCTGGATTTAATAATAATAACCCACAATTTAAAAATAAGAAATTATCTATAGAAGAATTAATATTAAATATGGGTCAACATTTACAAAATCAAGGAAATCAATTACAAATACAAGGTAATCAATTACAAAATCAAGGAACAGCTATTAAAAATATTGAAACTCAACTTGGACATATCGCTACCGCACTTAATAATATAATACCTGGAACATTTCCTAGTAATGTGGAAATAAATCCCAAAGACAAGGGAAATGAACAAATTAAAGCGATACAATTACGAAGTGGAAAAGAATTAGAACCTCGAATTCAGAAAGAACTTGAAAGTCAAAAAGAGGAAGTGGAAATTGAAAAGGAAAAGAATCAACAAGATCCAAACTTAGAAAATCCTTTAATACCAATGAAAATTTTTGTTGAAAAACCTCCACCGTCATTTCCTCAACGACTAATTCAACATAAAAAAGATAAACAGTTTGCTAAATTCCTTGAAATTCTAAAGAAATTAACAATAAATATTCCTTTTGTAGAAGCTTTAGAACAGATGCCAAACTATGTAAAATTCATGAAAGATATTCTAAATAAAAAAAGAAAATTTACTGATAATGAAATGGTCGCGCTTAGTGAAGAGTGTAGTGCTATTATTCAGAAAAAACTTCCTGAAAATTAAAAGATCCTAGTAGTTTCACTATACCCTGCACTATTGGAGAAAAATTCTATGGAAAAGCATTGTGTGACTTAGGAGCAAGCATCAATCTAATGCCTCTATCAATTTTTAAAAGATTAGGATTGGGAGAAATTTCACCTACTTCAGTAACTCTTCAGTTAGCTGATCGTTTTGTTACATATCCTAAGGGAGTTATTGAAGATGTATTAGTAAAAGTGGATAAATTTATCTTCTCTATATATTTTATTGTTTTAGATATGGAAGAAGATAAAGAAATTCCTATCATTTTAGGAAGACCATTTTTAGCCACTGGAAAAGCTATGATTGATGTTCAGAAAGGAGAATTAACTATGAGAGTAAATGACCAAAAAGTAACTTTTAATATTGCTAAATCAATGAAGTATCCTGCGCTAGAAAAAGATGATGAGTGTTTTCGAATGGAAGTACTCGGTTATTTACAAAAATAACATTTTAAGGAATATTATGAAGAAAAAATAGAAAAAGAAAATACTGAGTTAATTGAAAAAGCCGATATAAATGAAGAACTAGATTATATTCAAGAGAAATTTAAATTTTTGGATAACACAGAAAACACTGAAAAAAATATAGTTCCATCGATTATTAAACCTCCCGAACTTCGAGTTAAAAATGTTACCTAATCATTTGAAATATGCTTACTTAGGTAATTCTTCAACTCTACCAGTTATTATTTCATCCGAATTAAATGAATCTCAAGAACAAAAACTTTTAGATACTTTAAAAAAATATAAGAAAATTTTTGTTGGACTTTAGCGATATTAAAGGAATTAGTCCTTCAATCTGTATGCACGAAATTATTTTAGATAATGAACATAAGCCTAAAGCAGATCCCCAAAGGAGATTAAATCTGATAATGAAAGAAGTAGTTAAAAAGGAAATTTTAAAATGGTTAATTAATGGTATTATATATCCTATTTCTGACAGTGCTTGGGTAAGCCCAATTCACTATGTACCTAAGAAAGGAGGAGTGACCATAAAAGCTAATGAAAATAATGATCTTATCCCTATAAGACAAGTTACTGGATGGCGAATATGTATCGATTATAGAAAATTAAACACACTCACCAGGAAAGATCACTTCCCTTTACCATTTCTAGACCGTATGTTAGATAGATTAACCGTGACATAAATATTTTTATTTCTTAGATGGATATACCGGTTATCATCAAATACAAATTGCTCCCGAGGATCAAGAGAAAACTACATTTACTAGTCCTTATGGAACTTTCACTTTTCGAAGGATGCCTTTTGGATTATGTAATGCACCTGCAACATTCTAGAGATGTATGATGTCTATATTTAGTAAATTAATTGATAATGGAATAGAAGTATTTATGGATGATTTCTCTGTATTTGGAACAACATTTGACACATGCTTAAATCATCTTGAAAAAGTATTTGAAGTATGTGAGAAAACTAATTTAGTTCTTAATCGGGAGAAATGTCAATTTACGGTTACATGAGCGGCATTGTATTAGAGGCATAAAATTTCGGAAAAGGGCATGGAAGTAGACCCCGCAAAAATTCAAGTTATAGCTAAATTACCACCTCCAACTACTGGTGAAAGGGGTAAGAAGTTTTCTTAGACATGCCGGATTCTACGTACGTTATATTAAAGATTTTTCAAAAATTACTAAACCTCTATGCCAACTTTCGAAAAGGACAAGAAATTTGAATTTACAACTAAATGCCCGAATGCTTTCGAATTATTAAAAGATAAATTAATTACAAGATCTATAATAGTTTCACCTAATCGGGAGAAACCATTCGAGCTTATGTGTGATGCTAGTGATTATGCTATAGGAGCAGCTTCTGGGCAAAGATATGATAAGATTTTCAAAGTTATATACTATGCTAAGTAAAACTCTAAATGATGCCGAAATAAATCATACAAGTCATCGAAAGAGAATTATTAGCAATTGTATATGCTTTTAATAAATTTTGGCATTATCTAATAGAACTAAATGTATTGTACATACCGATCACTCGCTATAAAATATTTAATGCAAAAGAAAGATTCTAAACCAAGATTAATTAGATGGATATTATTAATGCAAGAATTTGATTTCGAGATCATTAACAAAAAGGAACTCGATAATCAAATTGCGGATCATTTATCAAGATTAGAAAATCATGAATTATCTGATACTAATAATGAAATTTTAGACAATTTTCCTGATGAACAACTTTATAATATAAATGAGTGGAAATTATCTTGGTATGCTGATATAGTAAATTATATTGTAAGTGATATTTTACCACCTATGTTAACTGTACAACAACAGAAAAAATTCATTCATGATACTAAAACATACTTTTGGGATGAACCATACTTATATAAGCAATGTAAGGATCTAATTATTAGAAGATGCGTGCCTTATGAAGAAACCGAACTAATCATTCAAAAATGTCATGATTCCGATTTTGAGAACATTTTGGGACGTATAAAACTGCGTATAAAATTCTACAATTTGGATTCTACCGGCCTACTCTATTTAGAGATGTATATAGATATATAAAAACCTGCGATAAATGTCAAAGAGTAGGAAACATATCAAGAAAAAATGAAATGCCTCTGAATTTTATATTAGAAGTTGAAATTTTTTATGTTTGGGGATTAGATTTCATGGGACATTTTATTCCTTCATTTGGAAACTCATTTATAATAGTAGCTGTTGATTATGTTTCCAAATGGATCGAAGCACAAGCTTTACCTAGGTGTGATGCTAAAAGTGTTTCAAAATTTTTAATGAAAAATATTTTTACTAGATTTGGAATGCCGAGAGTGATTATCACTGACGGAGGAACTCATTTTAGAAACAAACATATTCACAAACTAGTAGAAAAATATAATATTATGCATAAGATATCAATCGCTTATCATCCACAAACTAGTGGATTAGACTCGAAGTTTCTAATCGAGAGATTAAGCGTATATTAGAGAAGTCCGTAAACCCTAATAGATTAGATCGGTCTATAAGACTAGATACCGCATATGCGGCATACAGGATCGCTTATAAAACTCCGATTGGAATGACTCCTTATAGGCTTATATATGGAAAAACTTGCCACTTACCAGCTTGAATTAGAACATAAAGCATATCGAGCGATTAAAGAATTTAATTATAATATGAAAGAAGCTGGTGAAAAGAGATTGCTGCAATTAAATGAATTAGAAGAATCAAGGAATGAATCATATGATAACGATAGGATTTATAAAGAAAGGATGAAATTATGGCATGATCGGAAGATAAATCGGAGAAATTTTGAACCAGGACAAGAAGTTCTACTATATAATACTAGATTGAAATTATTTCCTGGGAAATTGAAATCTCGATGGTTAGGACCTTTCACCATAACTCAAATATTTTCATATGGAACTATAGAAATTGAAGATCCAAAAACAGGACATAGATTTAAGGTAAACGGACATAGATTAAAACCATATTTCAAAGGTAGAAGACCAAATTTTAAAGAGGTTTTAATGCTTAATCGACCTGATTACTAACTGAAATTAGGTCGGGCTGACGACGTTAAACTAAGTGCTTTATGGGAGGCAACCCATAGTAGTCTTTTATTTTTAATTATCTAAAAATTAGTGAGTCTATATTATTAAAACAAATCTTACTACTCAAATTTTTAATTAGAATCATCACAAATTCGAACCTATATGATGAGATCAGAAAATATTTGGACCAGAGCGAAAATGGGCGATTTTTAAGAATCTCGCTGACAGCGAGCCCGAGCCGCTGACAGCGAGATTGTGTTCCATGATTTAATTCAGTTTAATAACTAGCTCGCCGGCGGCGAGAAACTTCCCGCTGACGGCGAGGTAGTTGAAATTTTGGTTTCTTAAGAATTTTCGTGCGGTTTTGGACGATTCTAAGCCATTTCTTTGTAGTAAATTATCCCAATTCCAATTTTACACTGTTTTCTTCCTTAGAAATGACTAGAGACCAATCCTTTCAATCCAAAATGGCCACCAAACTCTTAGAAACCACAAAAAACTGAAGTTTTCAACCGAAGAAAATTCGTCAGTTCGGAGGCGCAGCGTATATTCAATAAAGGCTTGATGAAGAAAAGACTTATTAAAGAAAGGGGATTTATTAACAGAGGAATAGAGAATTCCACCACAAAAATCGAAGAAATGATCGTATAGCGGCATTGGGAAGTATTTTGTTATACGACATCCGTCGTAGTTATTCCGAATAGTTAAAGAGTTTTACTCTAATCTACATGCGATCAACAATGGAAATGTCTACGTCAGAGGAAGATGGGTAACATTTACTCCATCAAGGGTAAATGAATTATTTTCTATAGAGAATACCTCTGTCTGTCATTATTCCAACTTTGTGCCTTCAAGATACAATATGAACGAAATCTATAGATACCTGACCGACGAAACTGATGATTGGGAGTTACGTGAAGACGGGTATGTCAGCTTTTCCGCATCACTTCTTAACCCCGTCTCGAAGCATTGGCATTTCTTTATCTCATCAAAATTATTACCTACTACGAGGGTAAATAAAGTTTCAAAGGAATGCGCTATATTAAACTACCGTATTCAAATTGACTACCTATCGATGTTGGATCAATTATAGTAAAGTCCGCATTGGAATTGATTGTGCATGGGTCGGCTCATGGACTTAGACACCCATCGACTATATTTGCTTTATGCAATCAAGTACCAAGTTTCTTATGAGGCTTGGGAAAAAGTACTTTTGCCATGGAAATCACTTGATCCTACGGATATGTTTCCAACTTTGGATAACAATGATGATATTACCATTATTTCTGACAGAGCATCACAGAACAATCCTTTAGCATGGCCCCTTACTGATAAAACAAATTTCATTCTGAAGAAGATTAAAGGATTGGAGAAAGAAATACAAAATGTGATGAATTTCATCGATAATATCTCTGATATGTTTGATTACATTGACTGGAGGATGAAGGAGCACTTTGATCATAATGGACATCTAGAGGCCAGTTTTATTCATTTACTGAGACAGAAAGGGTGGATTAATGAAGAATCTACTGCAGAATTCCCTTTCGGACCTTTCTACAATTTATTTGTGCACTGCGTCGCATCGGGAATATCGTAGAGAATGATAGTTCGGACAATCGAGGAGTAGGAAAGATTTCTATTTTATGTCATATATTTGTGTATATATGTGTTGATTTGGATTTAGGTTTTATTATGATTTGAATTTTAATTTGATCATCTCAGATTTGATGAGATTATTTGTAATTGTTATGTCTCAGTATTTAGAGTGTTGTGGTGTGGATTGCGATGCTGAGTATTATGGATTTGAACATTTAAGTTAAGTATGGTGTTAAGTATGTTGTTAAGTTGTTAGTGTGAAGTTTGTAAGTCTCATGGATTTCAAATATAAAGTTATATTGTTTGTGTTGTGTGAACTTTTTGTGAGTATAAGTATCTAATCTTCTTACTATTATTAAATTAAGTGATCGGAAGATTGATTAAGGGCAACTCAAGGTTGAAAATGATTGACGAATTTCAAAAATTTTAAAATTTTGGGATCTCGCCGACGGCGAGAATTATCTCGCCGACCACGAGAAATCCCGCTGACAGCAAGACCGAGCTCGCCGACGGTGGATTTTTCCCGAAACTTTTGCCTTATCAATTTAATTATCTCGCTGACGGCGAGAAAAATCTCGCCGACAGCGAGATCGCGAAAAGACCTATATTTGACCAGTCAACCGACACTATTCATCATCCCCTTCCTCAAAACTTCGAAAAAACTGACCTAGGGCTCGAGAGATCTTGGATTCGAGGTGATTTCAACACTTTTTGACACCGCATTTCATCTTCCCTTGGTAAGAGCTTCACACCTATGCAAAAATTTTTTATTTTCGCCATGGATTTCTTCTACATTGGGAAATTTTGAAAAATTTCGAAATGTGGAGAAAATACTTGGAAGAATTTCATGGAAATTGATTTAAATGGATTTTAGATGTTGTAGGAAGCCTTCTTAATAATATTTGGGAGTTTAGTTAAAATTTTTGCAAATTTCACAGATCGAAAATGGCTCCACGACAAAAGCGACGGGTGGATTACGACGAAACTCGTTTTGTGAATGCAATGGCACAATCAAGATATTTTCACAATATACAAGCCATAACATGCATTCAAGATCGAGTTTTCAAAAGTCCTGGAGGAGAAGTTGAGCGAATCATTAAGGAACGAGGATGGGAAAATTTTTGTTTCGTGACCAATAGAGCCGCTGTAGAAGTGGTAAAGGAATTTTATGCGAATTTAACACAGGCTGAAGATGCACCGGTTAAGGTTAGAGGATTTTTTGTGGAATTCAACGCTGCTAGAATAAACACTTATTACGAGGTAAGAGACACCTACACTAGCAAGTATGAAACTTTTGGACCTATGGAAGGACCACTGGAAGAGGTGATCGACTTTCTCACTGATGGGAAAGGCGTCTGTAAGATAAAGCAGCGAGAACGGGTAAACTTCTCTCTTTCTATGTTAAATGCAACATCTAAAGCCTGGCACTATTTTATTTGCTCTACTTTGTTACCTACCTACCACCATAGTGAGGTAACAAGAGATAGAGAAGTTCTGAATTTCTGTATTCAGAACCAAAAGAGTATTAATGAGGGAAGTGTAATTTATAAGAATATATTAGCCACCTCAAGAAATGAAAGTGGAGGAGGACTAGGACATCCTGGTCTCATCTATGCACTCTACCAATTATCTGGGGTAGAGGCAAGAGATGATGAGGAATGGGTTGAACCTATGAAACCCATTACTCAGGCTAATATAAAGAAATATGAATCTCACGAAGGATGGAGATCTGGGACAAGGGATTATATACCTTCTTCAAGTAGAGATATACCCTCTACTAGTTATGAACCCCCTCAGTACACCACTCCTACCCTTCAAGATCTGATGAATGAGCTAACCCTGAGTAGAAAAAGTTTTGAGCAATTTGGAGAAAATATGGAAAGAAGATTTGAGCATATAGACCAAAGGATTGGAGGCTTGGAAAGAAGACGCGATTATGATAGCGAATATCTCCAGCGACATTCAGAGTATGAAATTGCATATTATGAGGTTGAACGTCGATAAAGGAGTGGTGATTTAGATGTTGTCTTTCCTGAGTGCCCCCGCTATACACAGTACCAGCCTGCTCAGCCTTCTTAGCCTGAAGATCAGGGAGATGATATAGCCTGGGATTTTGATGCAGTAGATTAGAGCCTTTGTTTAGTTTGTTTAGATTTGTTGTTATTTTGGAAACTTTATTATTCTGTGTGTAATTATTCTGTACTTTCTGTGGACTATGGATGTTGGTATGTTTGCTTATGCTGTGATATTAGACTTCTTATGTGTGTTAAATTAGTTTGTAATTTTTTTTTTAGATGTTAGTCTTTCTTTAATGTGTCGTTTAAGTTTTTTTTATAAGTTATGAACTTTTAATATTGTTTAGATTGTTTTAATATGTTTTAAAGTAGGTTAATTGATTGTATGTGTAGTAATAGATTAAGTTTTCATTTGATACTTATTTTAAAATTTCATCCCTGCATTTTCTTTTAAATACTATATGTGGAAGAATACTAACAAGACGAGTTCTGTAAGTAATGAAAAAGCCTGCAAAAATTTCAAAGAAAAGAAATACCTAAAGCTCAAAGGTATGATGAACTTTACTATATACTTTCCCTTTTCACTATTTAATATAGATAGAAAAATTTAAGTTTGGGGGAAGATAAAAATACAAATTTAATTATTAAATTGTTCTCAATTTCTATTTTCAAAAATTATTATCAAATGATTTTCTATAGTAGTTTTTCAATTCAATAAACATGGTTACTTTATTTAATTATTATAGAAAGTTAAATAAAATATTTCTGGTAATTCAATTAATTAATGGAATAAAATATTTGGTTAAAAGGAATAAGAATGTAGTAAACTATTTAAAGTAAGGGAAACTATATTCTAAAAATTGAAATTCTTAAGTATTTAAGTGAAAAAGAAAGGATTGAAACTCAATGAAGTAAAGACTATGAAATACATATAAGCAAATAAATATTTTAAGTTTCAAATTTAGGAAGAGAAAGTTGAAGTTCAAAATTATTAACAGGTTATCCAGATACAGTAATCCTCACTTGAAAAAGAAAAAAAAAAGAGAAGGATTGAAAATCAATCCAAAAAGAAGAAAAAAAAGAGAAAAGAAAAGAAAAATATAAGTGAGGAGAAGCTTGAGGAGATGCTTTATCAAAAATTGGCTTCAATAGATTCAACCTAAAGGGTAAAACTTAATTATATTTCTAAACTTATATATATGGATTAGTATTTTATTAAATAGTGTTTTCTTGAACTTCCTATCATTTAAATATCTTAAGTAATTTACTCTTTTAAATATAGTCATTCCTAAAATAAATAGAAAGCTAGAAATCTTAGACCTGATAACTAAATAATCTTATATCTATAAAGTTAATTTAATTATTTAGAAATATTTCTATTCAACTTTACTATAATGTTATTTAAATTTAATTCATAGTATATCCGAATTATAAAATTCTATTACGTAAATCATTATTTTTATTTAGTATTAAAATTACTTGAGGACAAGTAATAATTAAGTTTTGGGGATTTGATCACGTAAAAATATATTAAGAAATTCATATCTATTTTTGATGAAATTGCACTTTAAAGAAAGGTGTTTTCTTTATTTTACTGCAGGAACGAAGATTTATAAGTGATAGAAGCAAAAAGCATGAAATGGAGCAAATTTGGATCAAAAAGGAAGAAATTCATGCAAAATGAAAAGTCGCCCACGGCGAGATCGAGCCCGCCGACGGCGAGATCATGAGAAGAATTTCTAAAGGAATTACAACTACCTCGCCGACAGCGAGCCCGAGCCCGCCGACAGCGAGATCGTGCGGTTTGAAGACCTTCTAGAAGCACCGCTGACGGCGAGGTTGTTTCCCACCGACGGCGAGACAGTTCAAAATGCAAAATACATTGAACCCTGGACGCTTTTCAAGAGGTGTTTAAGCACCCTCGGACCTTTGCCTACCTCTATAAATAGAGGCCGAATTCTAGTGTCTATGTGTGTCTTTCGATTCTTCGAGGTGTCTTTCGAGTCTTCAGAGGTGTCTATTTAGAGAGTCTATTTGTGTTTGTGTGCTAATTTAAGAGTTTTAGAGTATAATTAGTGAGTTAGAAGTGTGTTGTACTAGAAGGAAAAGACAAAGGAACTTCAATGAGTCTGCTTGGGGAGGAAATTAAGATAAGTATTTTTGTTTATTGTTGTTAACTTTAAATGAAATCCATGTTTTGTTTTATTCCCATGCATTCTGAGTAGTTTTCTTAGTCTTTCTCCTTGTTATTGAAAATTATGCGAAATGATAAAATTAAATAGAAGTACCTAATATATTAAAATAAATTGTGATAATTTTTACTTAAAACTTAATTTACTTTCAATCTGGCCAATTGATTTGTTAAAATATGTTGAATTATCAACTACAGTAAAAATTACATCCAATATTCAAGGAAGTCAAAAGCCTTGGAAGGAGGGTGCAAATAAATAGTGGAAATATTATTTATCGGACGTAGAATCGAACATTTTAGTGTGACGTACTAAAAATTCAATTTGGTCCTATTGTTTGAGAGCCAAGTGTAGATGTTAGCCCTTAGGTGAGGGGAACGTGGGAGCTTCGAAGTGGCAACAAGTATCCTCCCAACTCTAGCCACGTATTCGGCAATCAAACATAGGATTAGTCAATGTTCTTCGCACTCGGACTAAAGGGTAAAGAATAGGAATGCTCCTATTTGTCACAATACAATTCAAAATTTCTATTTAGATTCATCATTCACTTAATATTCTAAAAACAAGGAGAATGATACTTTTTCTGAATTATTTAAATTAACTTTATTTCAAGCATTAGTTTACTTTAGTTGCTTTAGTTACTTTAAATTTCTGATTACTATATTAGTGAGTAATTCCTTTAAATTTTAGCTAATACAAATCTGTTAAAAACTTCCCGTGGGATCGATAACCGAGGACTCTACTAGTAGCTCCGTATTACTTCGATACGATACGTATACTTGCGTAGAATCCACATTAAACATTCCATCATAAAATCAAATATATATATATATATATATATATATATATATATATATTAAAGCGGGATCAAGTTTTTGGTGACGTTGCTATTAACATAATTTGCAAACATATAAAAAGTGGGTCAGCTCGGTTCGACCAAAAAATTTTGGCCGTGAACAGGTGGTGGTTTAAATAGCCATGGCTGGGGTGGCTGCCAGGTCTTCAATTCAGGTGCAATGATCTGCTTAGGTGGAATGCTAAAGAGCAGTGATGGTTATCCAAAGCTGAGCTGGCCATGGGTGGAGTTTAGGTTTGGCTAGGTGTAAAGTGGCTCTCGGTTTTGGGGTGCTCCGGTGACTAGGCCGGCTGGCAAGGACAAGGGAGGGTGGTTGAGGGTCAGGTGAGCCAGTGTCTAGGCCTTAATGGTGATGAATGGGGTTGTCATGGCTTTGGCTAAGATATCTCTCAAGGTTTAGCCATTTTAAGAAGGGAATCCCCTAAATTAGGGGACCCCTGGTCCATGGCCCTATTAGGTTAGGCTAAGGGCATCTAGGTCAGTACCTAAGGTGTCATGGCTGACTATGGCGAGCTTAGTTTGGTCAATTTTAGCTAGGTTTGGTTAATTTGGCTCATAGGTTCAATTTTGGGTCACATGGGCCAATGTTGGGCTAGCTTGGGTTTGAGCTTAATTTGAGCCCAATTGATTGAGCAATATGGCATGTATGATTGGCATGAAGAGTTTAGAGAAGGATTGGAGTGGTTTTGAATAGGTTTGCATTTTAATTTAGCTTGATTGGGCATTTAGTCAAATTGGGGCAAGTTGGGTTAGCTTGAGTTTAGGTTAGGCTAGGGTTGGGTCCACGGCTAATTGAAGGTTCCAAATGGTCTAGGGAGATGTTATAAAGAGTTTTCAACATAAATTGGGTGCCAATTTTAGGGTTAGGGCACTCAATTTGGGAAATTTTGAGCATATGGCTTGTTTGGGTTAAAATTTAGGGTTTTGGACTTTATGTGGCTTTTGGTGAGACTTGGACTCAAATTAGGGGCCACTGAATGTTGCATTTGGCCTAGGGGAGAATCATGAGAAGTTTGGAATTTAAATTGAGGGAAAATTTGATTGACCTTAGGTCAATTTGGGTGAAATGGGTCACTTTGTCAAAATTGAGGATTTTGAGTTTATGTTGAAATTGAACTCAAATGTAGGTCAAATTGAGCTTAGATTTGGTTTAGATTGGTATTGGAGATATTCCATTTTGGTTTGTGATTGAATTTGGGCAAGATTGGTACCAGTTTGGTGGACATTAGGTTTAATTTGGGCACTTTTGAGTTAAATGGGTCAAATTGTGGATTTTGATCAAATTGGGCTAAATTGATCAAATTAGGTCAGGTGGTAATTGAGAAAAATGAAATTAAAAATATTTGGGAGGTTTTGGAAATTTTTTGGAATTTTGGAATTTTTAGATTTTTTGGGCTAAGAGGGGCATTTTGGTCTTTTTGGGGACTTTAGGGGTAGTTCAGGAAATTTGGCAAATTTATGGTGCTTTAGGTATTTTAAGTGGTAAGGAATGTTTTGGGATGATTTTTGGAGGATTTTGGTAAATTTGGGAAATTTTGGGTATTGATGAGCAATTTGGTATTTTAGGTGAGAGTTTTGAGGTAAGGAACCAAAGTATGGAATTTTGATAGAATTGGGATATTGATTGAGGATTTCACCTCTATTGGGTCATGGACCAAGGGAAATCCCTTTTTGGATCCTTCAAATGTTGGTACTAGCCAAACCCTAGCCTGATGCTAAGAGCTTGGAAAAACCACTTATATGAGTTTCCAAAAGGGCAGGGGATCAAATGGGATGTGCATTGTTTAGGGTAGTGAATGTGGAGTTTGTGTATAGTGTGAACTCCAAACCACCCCCAGAGTAGATCTTAAGGTCTGACCACCTATAGGGAAACTTCCCCTGGGCTTCCTTATGCTTGGTCTCTTCCTCCCAAAAGATGGAGGTTAGGCCTTAAGCATATGAAAACTCCTAGTGAAGCAAAGAAGTGTTTTAAGTTCTAAGGGGAGGGTTCCTAGACTAGTCTTCTATGAAAGTTACTAGGAGAGTCTTATAGCTAGACCCTAGGCTATTCTAAAAAAAAGACTAGACCTCAACCAAAAGTGAGGTCAACATACCACTAGAATACCACCATAACATCACTAGAATACCAACAAAATACCACTAGTACACTAACTGAACATCACCTGCGTACCATAAGAATAACTCTAGAATACCACCAAGATACCACCAAATACCACAAGAATACCACTAAAAGACCACCTGAGTATCGCCAAAATACAAACATAATACCACTGGAATACCACATTAATACGACTATAATACAACCTGAAAATCATTTGAATACCACCAGAATATCATTTGAATACCACCAGTGGTATTGTGATATTATTGTGATATACTTGTGGTATTATGATGATATTAATGTGACATTATGATGGTATTATAGTCATATTCGAGTAAAATTCTCGGGGAATTACATAGTATTGTCATCATTATGAGGTGATATTATGGTCTTGGTGATATTTTGGACTTACTTTGGCGATATTGAAGTACTTTTTGTAGTGGGTTTCTTATTGTATTATGTTAATTATTTGCTGGAGCTTTTGTAGAACTGTAGCTGGAAATGAGGTGATATTCAGGTCATAATGTGTTTTTTTTCTTCCTTCTATTTTATTCCTTCTCATAAATGAAACAAACACTCCTCCTGTGAAAGAATGAGATGAAAGCTTATCACAAACTTTAAAAATATTAGATTAGAGTAAAACTGTAGAAATCCATATCAGAAATCACATTTAGTGAAACTAACAATAAAATCTATTAACCAAAAAACATTGAGCAAACACCGATTTATATCCGTTTTGCTAATGTCATCAGAAATCTCATATTTCATCTTCAAAAATGCTATGCCGTTGTGCTTTTCGGAACTAACATAAGAATACATCGAAACCCTAGCCGCGGGAAATACCTGGTAGAGAAAAAAAAGAATAACAGTGTGCAGTTATGAATGGTTCTAGGTATTGTATAGCGCGCAACTTTATGAGGCATTCAGGCCATCATCGGGCCGGGTTGTGTGAAAAAAAAAATCATATTTTTTATATGATACAATAGAGGCCCATCAATTCACAAATTGGTCAGTAGTGTTTATCCATTCGATTCGCGGTGATTTTCTCTCTTAATAGAGGCGCTCCGCGGAGCTCGTTACCCCAGCTACCAGAACCCTAGCCGAGCTCAAGAAATCGAAGAGGGAGCAAGCCTGAGGAGCAATGGCGTCCTTTAGATCTAAGGCTCAAGCTTTCCTTGCCATCGCCGGCATGGCTGCCGCCTTTCTAGTAAGTGTCTCCTTAGCTGCAGACGCTCCCGCTCCGGCTCCTGCCTCCGGTACCATCACAATCTCAGCTCCTGTCGCTGCGGCGGTGCTCTTCTCCTCTGCAGCGTTCTTTGGTGCTCTCTGTGTTTGAACTGCTTATCGTTCTATTTCCCGATCTGCATCGATGTGGCGTTCGACCGTGTCTTCTACTCTATACCGTACATGCATTATGTTTTTGTGATTATGTATTAATTCTTAGGTTTTGTCTACATGATTGATTAGATCTGGCTTCCTGAGGTCATTTGATTCGAGGGGATTGGATCTGAGCGTTGGGTTTCCTTTCTTGTTTGCAGTTTTGTGTAGCTAATCATCATTCATATATGTGTGGTTTTGAGCTTCTGTAGATACTTCACTTTTGTTCTGTTGTAGCGATATAGTCTTGTTTCTGTTTTCTTGTTACCCTTATTTCATATTTATACGGGGATCTTGTTTCTAGCACTGTGGAATTCTCGTAATGCGGATCAATTAGCGGAGTCTCGGGACGATTAATTTCGCCGTCCTTGCTTCGATCGCATTTTTTGTCTATCGTTTCGGCCAGTTTCTCTTAATCAGTTTCGGATCAACCTTCTGGAATGTTTATCCGCGGAATTTTTCAGTAATAAATAATGAATTCAGGTTACAGTAGTGTTAAAAATCTGGAACAAATAGGCTGTTTAATTTTATGGATGCAAAGAGGGGAATAAATACTCATTACAGGACTTACTCATAAGTAAAGCAATAAAAATAGAATACAGAAGAAAAGGAAACGAATAACAATAAAATATAAGAGACAATTAATTTCTCTAATTAAGAAGAGACATAAATAGAGATTCTCAAGATCCTTCATATAATTTAGAATCCTCTAAATATAGAGTTACAACAAATATAGAATATAATTATTAGTATTTTTGAGATCTTTCAACAAGTAGGAATCCGGCTTCTTTATTTTCTTATTACTTCCTACCTAATACTTGATTTATGTATTATTGAATTCAATACCAGATCAAACTTATTACTCTAGTTGTTTATTAGAACTCCATTCCTCCTGTTAATATAAAGTTTCATGTTTTGATTTGCCACGATCCTTTGCAACTTCCCTTTGAAATTTTCTGATTTGGAAGATCTATAGCATCTTTTTAAACGAAAAGAAATCAGATGCTTGTACAACCTAAGCATGACATCTGTATCAAATCAAGGTTGTAGATTGCGATTTCCTTATCGTTAATAATGGCGAAGAATGGACGCAGCAATGCTTACTTGCTAAGAAATTATCATGGCGTGTTAGCCTAATCTTACCATCTTTGATAAAATATCCTTCTTGGTGAAGCCCTGTTCGCTGTCATGTTGGAAGTTGGAATTTCCTTTTCAAACTTTCAAAGCAGTGAACATTATTTTTATTATTTTTTTATTGCAAAGGTTTAAGTTTGACAGAAATAAGTAGGTGGGAAGGTATTTGTCAATCAACAATGCTTCTTTCGGTTTTGGATGAGCCTTTTTGTTCCACAAGGCCGCGGGCCCTGCTTGTTGGAGTCTCATTGCTCCATTGGTCTATAACTTGTTGGTTTGGTACGCTGTTATTTTGGTTGGCTGGCTGGCATTTTTATGAATACCACCCAATTCCTAATTTATTCACATATCTAACACCTAAGCTTTGCCTTTTACATTTTTATGGCACAAGTCTTCTATATAACATAAAAAATACAACCATTTTAACTTGAAATAAAGTGAAATACATATTTATGCATGGATAAGATGACATATATGTAAAAAAATTCAAGTTTAGCTGTTGGATATGAAAATACCTGAGAATATATGGGTTTTAAAGAGTTTTCTTGATCAGGATTTTTCTTTTTGGTCCGTATTTATTTTCTTGCGAATTAAGACTGAATAGTTCCAAAAAAAGTTGTAAACCACTTGAAGCGTTTCTAGGGAGTTGTCTAAGAGAGCTCATCAAAATAGTCAACAAAAGATCATCAGAGATCTCACTGTTGAATTTTTCAGTCGAAATTCTCTTTCAGGGACTCGTCTTTAACTCAAAATTCATAAGAATAAGCACAATTCTAGTGCAACATTGAGCTTGCCAAATTTATTCATTTGAAACAAATAGGATGTCAGACATTGAGTTCAACATCTTTAATTTACTCCCTAGTATAGTAGTATATCAACTTGTATTGATAACAAAAATTAAGATTCACAATAAGATTTTTTTAACACTCATAAATAGGTTTGAATCCATGGATCCTCAATTAAAGTTTGAGGTAATCTTGGCTTTGATTTTTTAGATTCATAAATGCGTTCTCTAGAGAAATGCAATGACCAACCTTCACATGAATAGTGAATCTAATAAATGGCTATTTAGTTGCAAGTATTAGGAAATGTAAAGTGCAACTAATGCAAGGAGTTCTATCATTTGTGTGTGTTTTGCATGTAGTAAACCAAATAAAAGATATTTGTTTAAGAAATCTATACCATAATATTGACAAATTTGGAATTTGCTCAAATCGGGCGAATTTTAGATACAAGAAAAAACTGAGCTCACTAAAATTCTGCACCAGCGATCTCCAGTATTTGTCTTCGTTGTTGTTTGACATAGCTATCACTGGCCTCCTTCATCGCCTATTTTGGTTGTTGCCACCTGCTGCTGCTACCCTGCAAACCCAAAAAATTTTTCAAAATATTGAATTTTCAGTCGATCAGATAATTTCCAATATCTAAAATACATTCATCAATATAATTTACAATCATAAAATTATTGCATCTTAAAGACATGTCATTAAATAACCCCTCAACTCTTCATTCCATCGGATGTGTCAATTGGATTGACGCATTCATAGGGCTACTAAGTTGATGGTTTTAATATCTGTTATTTGAAAATTCGAGAAGTATCGAAAATTTCCATCCAGTAATTCTCTTGTTACTTTTGCATTTTAGATTTACGCACGGGTCACTAAATTATAATGTCTTTCTATATTTATTTAATTAACCTTAATTTTTAAATAAAATTAAAAATTACTATAATCAAATCAGGTAAAACAAAGTTTACTTTTATGCATAATATTTTCATATTAATTAAATGCTGAAGCATTATATAAATAAAAAATTTTAATTTGTATTAGACACGAAGAAGTTATGTAAATTATGTAATCCATTCTGTTAACATGACAACGTTGCATATTTAAAAATTCTAATTTTAATTACACTTGAGTTTGGTTTGTTGAAAAAGTAATGCAACGTAAAATAAATGTAATATAGAAGTGCGGGCAGGAGTTGACTGGCAATGGTTATGGTGGCGTATATGGACGACATGTACGTTGACTGGCGAGTAATAACTGTAGTTGGTCACTGGCGACTATAACAGGTGGCGAGCCATCATAACAATCAATAGCAAATTACATGAAGTTGTGATTTTGAAATTCACTCAATACAAATAAATTCCAAATAAACAATAAAATGAACAAAGAAGTGAATTCTAAATACATTTACATTTATACTATATTTGAAATTCCTCTGATCAAATGTTTGAATTTTAAAATGTCGTTCAAAAGGAATGCAATACACTTCTTTTGTCAAAAACAAAACAGTCCATTGGGAACTAGTAATTACATTGAAAAAAAATGCAATCATCAAATATATAATATAAGTAATTCACCATCCTAAATAAAAAACCATTTTGCGGTTAGCTACTAAGTAAATCAAACAAAATCATCACTAAAACAATCTTTCGTGAGACACATCCATGCACTTATGTCAAACAAATTAGTCGGCGATGCTTCCAAAAAATAATCCCATAAATCACATTCAAAACTCTTATCTTATAAAATAGCGAGGAGTGAAGTAATAAGATGTAGTCATTAACAAATATACTTCGAATTCATAAACTCTCATCGTGTTATTCCTTGTAAAATAGTTTGGTTATGTAGACCTTGGAGGGTTAGAGTTGGAAGTGCATAATTACAATGTATGTTTAAATTTAATCTTGTATGATGGGATCTTATGGTTGTGATGTAAGTGGTTATGAAGGGGATCGTAAGTTCCCATGCGTTGCTCAAGGAAGTTGTGTCCATTAGTCCCCTTTGAGATGACTATCAAAAGAGTGAATAGCCAATTGGTTAGTGAGAAGCTGATGATAATCTTCTATAAGAGATTTGAAAGAATATTTGTTATTTGATTATGTGTAATGATTTTTCAAATGCCAAGTTCTCTTTGTTTGAGATGGACAAGAATGAAGTGGAAAACTACATCGATATATTTGTTTATGGTGTGGAACACAGGATTGTTGGCTTGGGCATTTGCTTTTGTGTTGTTGTAGTAGATGGATGTGGGTATTTGTGTTGAGAATTTGAAATTATGTAGGAGTATTCATAACTACATAATGTCATTGGTGTTATGTTTGAGCCTTGTATTTTGTATACATAGAAGTCCTTGCCACGTTGGAATATTCCTTAGAAAATTATGAGATGGGTGTTGGCATCATCATTGGTGTAACAAAGTATGGGATGTCCATATGAAAGTTATGAGACATTGCTCCACTCATTTGTTGGTCCCCGTGACTCAAGACATCCATCAAGGCCTACTGGTATGTGTTCGTGGTACAAAAATAGGGTTACTAATGATTCAACCTTTCTCGAGAGAGTTTTGACGTAGGACACATATGTTTATCCATTGTAATGTTTAAAGATCATTCACCATTCATTTGGAGGCTTTCATGGTCAATGGGAGTCATAAAACCCTCATATGTACATATTGGAGAAAATCAAGATTTGGATATGTATACCTAGGTGGTCATCCATAATGCTTGTTGACATTAAAATTTTTAAAATAAAACTTTCAAAATATTCATTTCATTGGTTCTTATTTTAAGTGATACATGGTTTCTCATAACTTACAAACCCATAAAATCCCCGAAGTCATGTAATAACATGTAAAATCATAGTTTAACTCAGTACAGTCGTGCTCGGAGGTGCCCACTATCATTTGGCAATGATTTCTAATACGAGAGGTGTTAAATGTATATTTTGATGTCTAAAGATCATTTCCTATTTATTCGGAACTTATCATGCTCAAACTAGTCCATATCTATCAACAACGAAGGCTTAAAACCTAAAATCAACATCTAAAATGGCGTAGCCATGCTACTCGGCTACGTTGCCAAACACAGAGGGTTGTCTGGGTGTGACCACACCTTGTGTGGGTGAGGCCACACCACAGACAGAGCTTGGGGTCTAATTACGCCCTCAAGTGAAATGTTTGCGCTGCTTAGCAGCCCAATTAAGCTAGAATCGTTGGCTTTTTCACCATTTGAGTTTGCTCGCTTTTCGTTGGGTATGGGTGGATTTTGATGGCCCAATGGGAGCTCTTCTTGGGTGCCAACTTCCCAAAATACCAGTAGAATGGTTCCATGTGTATTTGTGACCTTATTTTTGCTTGGGAGCGAAATTTCCCTCCCTTTTCTTTGCTTCATTGAGGGCTAAGTAAGAGATCTAAAAATAGTTGAGCGGAGGAGCTTTTCACCAAGGGAGAAAGCATTTGGAGAGCTCTAGAGACTGAGAGCAAGGATTAAAGAGTAAGGCTTCCTCTTCTTCTTCTTTTTCTTCTTCTTCTTCTTTTTCCACATCTTTCTTCTTTTGCTATTTCGTTCTCCTCTTCTACACCTTCTACCACATTTCTTCATTAAGATTTTGAGAAAGTAGTTTTCTTTGGAAAAAAATATTTGTAAGAGGAGAGCTTCTTCTTTCAATTGAGAAGGGAGGAGAGTTCCATCTTTCCTAAGAAGGAGATGCCATCCTAGCATTGGGAGGAGCTAGAACAAGCAGAAAGAATGCTCCTACAAATGTCATGAAAATGATAATTTCTTCAACTCTTCTTTTTTCATGCTTTCCTAGAGAAGCCCTTGGCTATGTGTCAGAGGAGCTAAGGTAGGTTGGTTAATGCAGATGACCTTTAGTGTAGGAAGCTTTTAGTACCCTTAAAGCCCCACATTTTCTTAATATTTTTCCTCTAAACCTTAGCACATTGTTCTAATCAGCCGGGAACCTAAAACCCTGTGGCTACTTGGAAGTTCTCACATTTGATGAATAGGTGGAGCCATCTGATCTTGAGAATGAGGGATCCTTAAGGTTTTCTCATTCCTTAGGTCGTAAAAGTTATGTTTGTGAGAGGAATCTTCACTTCGTGTTGATATGATCTCATGAAAATGCCTTTCAAAATTTTTCAGGATGTTAAAGGTAGGCCTCTGTATCGACAGGTAACAAACTGTAGCTACGACTTTATCAACCTTAAGACTCTAGTGTGATTGTTTTGGATGTGGCTTGCTATTAAGCTTTATTAGTATTATTTTCATGTGCATTAACATTTGCATATTTCTAGGGTTAAATTCGCATCATGGTTGAGTTAGTTTGAGCCAAATCATATGAGCATTGCATTTGCATTCTTGTGCGTGGTGTTCTTGTTATTTGTGTTGTTTAGCTTGCTAGCAGATTAATGTTCTGAAGAGTGAGAGTGTGGATTTTGTGTCTTAAAGTTAGTTCTTAAAATGCTTAGTGAAAAATCAACATAATATACGTAAGAATAAGATAAATACAATTTTTTTATGTTTGGCGTGCCTTGATGATTACTGATGTGCCCCTAGTATGTGCTGATTTTATGTGTATTTTTTGTCAATTTAATTCCCCTAAGACAGCTAGTATGTAAAATCAAAATTTAATAAAATATAGATAATAGTTCACACCCTATGGGTTTTACGCAACTATGCATATCGCTCAAGTAATAAATGGCTCTAATTGAGTCCTAAGTATCGATCCAACAGGGATGCAGAAATTCTTATGGTTATAATGTAAAACACAATATTCAAACTATAAAAACTTAAATAAGAAAAGCAAGTCGAATGTAAGTTTAATGTATGCTAATGAATGTAGCTAAAAGAACTAAGTTAACCAAGCTACTTTCTAAACTTCAAAGTTAAATTTAATAATACTAAAAGAAGCTTTGTGACAAATAGTTTAAATTGAAGAAAGCAACCTTTCCCTTTACAATGAGTTTATGGTTAGCGAAGTAATTAAGATTATTTAAAATTATATAAAATTTTATTGTCCCAAATAGGAGAAATCATATTCTTTACCCTCTGTCGAGTGCATAAAGAACATTGGCTAATTCAGAGTTTGGTCCATAAATTCGTGGTTAGGTTGAGAGGATACTGGCTCTCACTCCAAAGCTCCCACTTCCCCTCGCCTGAGGGCTAACATCTCGCTTTAGTTTCCAAACAACTAGAATAAATTGGGGATTTTAGTATTTCACCCTAAAATCTCCAATTCTACGCCCATCAAAATATATTTTCTTATTTATTTGCAGTCAACCCCATGGACTACATTCTTGTTCATGAAATTAAATGTAACTCTTACCTTATTGTAGAAAGCATAACCCTGTTGGATCTTATGTTTCTCAACAAATTTTAATATTTCAATTTGTCGGATCGAAAAATAAATGAATATCAGAGTTCAAATCATCACAATTTATTGTCATCTTAAATCTTGCACAATAATATTAATTCTTGACACCATATCTCATTGTAGGGAGAAGGACAAAGAAGAATGCTCATATTTCATAAGAAAGATACAACATGGATTATATATATAAAAACAAGTTTACAAAAAAATAAAGAAAAGAACACAACTTATCTCACACTCCTTCTCAAGCAAATCCATTTTTCCCTTGAAGCACTTTCTCTCTTTACAATTACACTCAATTCTCTCTAAGAAGTGTATTGAAGAAGAAACCTTTCACTTTCCCTCTCCTCTTATAACTCTAGAAGAAAATCTTCTCGGCACAAAACCTAACCCAAGACTCCAAAGACTCAACAAGAATCACAAGATAAAAACCCTTAAGATACACTCACTCTCCACACACTAGACTCTCCAAGTCTCACTACGACACCCCAAGATTGGCGTCAGTCCCTCTTCTCTAAATAAATTCAAAAATCCATCTTGTTCCCAAAGACACACCTCTTCATACCAAGAGACATATCTCTTCATTCAAAAGCCTTCTTGTTCTCTAAATAAATTCAAAAATCCATCTTGTTCCCAAAGACATATCTCTTCACTCCATGGGACATTTAAATTACTTGGAGCCTTCTAGAAAATCTCAAGAATAGTAAAACCCGTCAAAATTTCATCCAAATCCGTCTATGGTGCTTATGGTGCCTGTTTACTGGAGAGAAGCACTCCACTTTGGATTCTGGTGCTTCTGGCTCATTTTCTCTATATTTTGGCACCTCTAGTGCCAGAATACTAAAAATTTGTATTTTAACTCCAAATTTCTTCCTTTTTACTTCTTTTTGTTCCAAATGCCTAAAAATAATAAACATGCAACAAAATTTCAAAATATCTTTCTTTAAAATGCAATACCACCAAATTTAAGCATAAAATGTATACATAAAATTGCACATTTTTTTGGTGTATTAAAATCCCCAAACTTAAACGTTACTTGTCCTCAAGTAACTCTTTTAATACCTAAAAAACTTGACTTATGGTAGAGAATTTAACTTATATCTTTCTATAATTTTTTGAATAAATATAATAGTATAACTTAGAAAAACTTTTAATAACTTAGGTTAAAAGTAAAAGTATAAGAACACCTAGTAATCAAGTCTAAGATTTTTAATTTTCTATTCATTTCAATGAATTGTAAATTTTTATATTAAAAATACTTAGAAGGTCCATATGAAAATGAGCTTCACGAGAAATTTATCAATAAGGATGCTAATACTCAAATAAAAGTTTAGAAAATGTAATAAAGTGTTTTTCCTCAAGTTAATTCAAGTGAAGCCAATTTTTTATTAGGCATCTCCTCAAACTTCTGCTCACATATTTTTCTTTTCTTTTCCTTTTTTTTTTTTCTTTTTCTTTTAGGATCATATTCAATCCTTTCTTTTCTTTACCTTTTTTATGTGAGGACTACTATATATGGATAGTCTTTAATAATTTTGAACTTCAATATCCTCTTCTTGAAGTTAAAAACTTCTTAACTTCCTTCACTTTATAAATTTATATTAGCTTTGAAAATTTTTCATAAAGTCTCATTCTTTTCTTCTAATATGAAACTCTAAAATTCCTAATACTTCAAAAATACAATTTCCTTTACTTTAAATAGAATAAGCATAGTCTTATCTTTTCATACCAAGTATCTTAACTCTAGAATTGACACTCATTATTAAAGATTTTTACTTAAATTTACTATAATATTTAAAAACAAAAATATAACTATATAATGTTAGCCTCTAATAACAAAGGTCATGTTAAATTAATTTTTTTAAAAATAATATAGCTAATTGAGGACAAATAAAATTTAGTTTTCTTCTTTCCTTAAAAAAAATTTTTTTCTTTCTCCCAAACTTAGATTTTTATTTTTAACTAAAGCATTTAGTACAAAAAAAAATTTGGGTAGAAAGAAAACGATAAATGCATAAAAATAAGATTAACCTGTAGAGGGTTCTAAGCATGAAACTTAGCTTTTATACATTACAGGTACGAATTTAAAAAGTACAGGATTTAAAGCATAAAATAAAACATGATATATCAACAAGATTTTCTAAGAAAATATGAGCTTAAAACATAAGAAATAAATTAAATAAATAAACAATACTGAAATAAAAACCAATAATTTACATCTATAAAACCAATTTCAATTTACAATACACATCAAGTTCAAATCAACAAACAACAATAAAATGAAACAAACTACACAACTCATCAGTCATCATCCTCCTCTTACTCTTATTTTTCTTCTTCATCATCTTCTTCTTCATCTTGCACAGAAAGGGGTAAAACTAGGGCAAGTAGGAAATTCTATAGTGTGATCACCCCTTAGATATCTAATGAAAGCCTCTTTAAATGCAATGTCATGTTGAACCTTTCTTTACAAATATTCATCATTATGCAAATTTCTTGATTCCAATCTACCCAATCTATTATGCATTGTAGCCATATCTGCTTGTTGAATCATCAACTGCTCCATAATATTCTCTAGTGAAAAAGTACTATAAGTGGATGGTCTTGCAGCTGAGGTAAAAAGTCTATCACAACCTCCACTATTAGATCCAACAAAAATGATTCAAATTTATGAACAATGGGCTTCCCAATTGGTTTCAGTGGCTGTGAAATTTCCTGATCTTTATCAATCCCTACTCCTGATTGTTCACAAAAGGTGAAAATCAGGGCATGATAACCTAAACCACCAGTGGTTCCACCCTTAGCAATAAAATGAACATTATGATGAGAATAAGAGCACGATATCAATAGTCATCATTTGTTTTATGCAAAAATTTGTTACTGCTCTCTCTTTTGTTACTTTGCTAAGGTGGTTTGATGGAAGCAAATTGTCAGATATAAAATAGTGTCATGCCATATATTATACATTTAACATGGAAGTGGAGAAATTCACCTTGTGATTATTCTTGATTTCCATACCCCCTTCCATTAGTAAGGTAGGAAATCACTTCATCATGCGATGAATCAGAAACCGCAAATGCAGAATACTCACCATGGAACTTGTTCCGCAACCAGTATAACACATTAATCCTTTCTTGAGTAAATTCAACATTCTTACCTCTAACATAAACATGCCCATTAGAAGTCTCCCTGAGATTGGCATAGGATTCACGAATGATAGGAACAATTGCTACAATGGTGAAGTAGCAGAAAGTCTTCTAGTTTCGGGCTATGATCGACCTTTCAATAGAACCTCCTGGGTTTGATAATGCATGTTTCTGAATTAGTTTCCTTATAGCAATTTAAGTATTGTAATTATAGTGAGTTTTGAAGTTTAAAAATTGCCTCGAATCAAAACCTCTCAAAGTCTTTCCCCTTTTTTTTTGAAGCCATGGTAATTTCTAAAAAAAAATTACATAAAATCCAAATAAATGCACAATATCACAAATTAAACTCCAAAAATTGAAATACTTAGAAAGAAACTTCTCACCATGGATTCTCTTTAAATTTCTTCAAAAACCATCAATTTTTTGAATTTCCATAATGTAAGAAAAATCCAAGGTGAAAATAAAAATTTCTAGATTAAAGTAAAGCTCTTACCAAGAGAGATGAAATCCAAACTCTTATAGCCTTAGAATTGCCTCGAATCCGAGTATTAGCATGGACATTTAGCATTAGTCTAGTGGTAGGAGATGACCCAAGAAGTAAAAAAATGGGGGTTTATGTTAATTTTCACAGTTTTGAAAAGATCAGGGTGTTTTCAGGAAACTGTCGCTTCTCGAGCCAAATCTGGCGCCACTGGCACCGACACCAAAAAATTCCAGATTTCAATTTTTTGTAAAATCTATTGTATACTGCACGACACCAACATTTAATTAGCCTAAATTAACCTTAATATTCATAATCAAACAATTCTCTAACAACATATTTTCACAAACAACACAAAACATCACATTTATATACAAAATGCACCTGTTTATAAAAAAAGACATTTCAAACCTCAGCATCAAATTCAGCATCGAAATCACACTATAACAACCTAAGGCGGAAGACTAAATATCAAACATTTAACATCAAATACATATAATGTTCGATATTGAAAATAAAATAAAACCAACATAAACACATAAAACATAGATGCTCTCATAATTACGAATTTCGTACTTTAGATGGTCTACACATCTTCATCACTTTCATCATCTTGAATGTTTTCCCATCGATTGGTTGTGTACGTATAAGTTATAAAAGGTGTAGTGTGGAAATTTTCACAAATAACACAAAACAAAACAATATATTTTCACAAACAACACAAAACATCACATTTATATACAAAATGCACCTGTTTATAAAAAAACACATTTCAAACCTCAGCATCAAATTCAGCATCGAAATCACACCATAACAACCTAAGGCGGAAGACTAAATATCAAACATTTAACATCAAATACATATAATGTTCGATATTGAAAATAAAATAAAACCAACATAAACACATAAAACATAGTTGCTCTCATAATTACGAATTTCGTACTTTAGAGGGTCTACACATCTTCATCACTTTCATCATCTTGACTGTTTTCCCATCGATTGGTTGTGTACGTATAAGTTATAAAAGGTGTAGTCTGGAAATTTGTCTGTTGAATCTTCTTCAACCCAAGCATTATTTCTTAAACATACACACCATTCCTTCTTCTATACATCCAGTATGATCGAATTGTTTATTTATTCTCCAATCTAATTGATCAAATTGATAAAAAATGTTTCCAATTGAATTCATAATATTTTTTACCTCTTTCTCTAACTTTTTAATCCTTTCAAAATAACAAGTGAACTACCAGGAAAGCAAAGATGAATAAAAGATGAATTTTGAGATTATTGATCCATAAGAATGTTCACATTATTTTCCTCCCCACTTCCTATGTAGTTACAATAAATCTCTAGGTCCATCGGGTCCCAAGGAAGAAGCACTTTTCCTAACTTTCTTGAGGTACTATTGACTGGCTACATATTATAAATATGGTAGATGGATGTCCCAGCCCATAAGTCGATCCATTTATAATCAATTCCAAAATAGATTTCATAATTAAAGCAACCACGTTAATGGGACTTCTAGTTTGAATACAACAATTCAAGATGGAACTTTCCTTGATCACTTTACGGATTTTCATAGCAAGAAGAAGTTTTGTTGAAATAAAGAAATGACAGGTGATGCACCAAAAATATATACTATTTTTGTTATATAATTTTACTTATTTTTGGTGATATTACACTTTAAAGAAAGGTATTTTTCATAATTTGTTGCAGGTATCATGATTTTAGGTGATTGGAGCAAAAATAAACAAAAAGGAACGAATTTGAAGTGAAAAGGAGCAAAAAAGGCGCCGCCGGTACCAGAATGGGCGCCGCCGGCACCATTTCCCAAGAGCCCAGAATTTAATTGACGATAGAGCACTGCTGAAGCCCAATGTCAGTGGATTTCAAATTTCAAGATTTTTGGCGACTATTTGAAGAGATGCTTAAAAAAACTCTTAGGATTTCATTTCTAACTAATAAGTAACTGTTTTTAGACGAAAAAGGGGGTGTTCAGAGGTTTTGAGTGTGGTTTTAGAGAGGGAGAGTGTGTGTTGAGTGTTACGGTTTAGAAGATTGAGTGTAGAAGTGAGAATTTGAGACAGATTATTCTCAAAGGAGTGAAGGAGAAGGAGTAAAGTGAAAGATTTCTTCTTCCTTTCCATTATGAAGAGGGAATTAAGTGTTGCAAAGAAGAGAGAAAAGGATTTAAAGGAACTTTAAGGGATTTGCATTGGGGAAGAGAAAGAGATAAGTTGTATTTTCTTTTGTAGTTTGTATGACTTTTCTTTTATATATAAAATCCATGTTTTATTGTGTTCTCTTTATGAATTCTGAGTAGTCTACTTTGTTTTTCTTCTTGCATAGAGATGTGATGATGTGGATGTGAAGTGCTTAAAGTAATAAAGAAATTGTGATGGTTTTCCAATTTGAACTTAATTTACTTTTTGATCTGGCCAATTGAATTGTTAAAATATGTTGTTGAACATTAACTCTGAAAAGATTTAGTGTCCTACAATAATAATGAAGATTCCATTCAATGTCCATGGATGAATTGCGTAGTTCATGGGAATTGAGTGCAAATAAATAGAGAAATGTGTTATGATGGACTTCAAATTGGAGGTTTCAGGGTGACAGGCTGAGATCCCCAATTTGGTTCTAAGATTAGCAACTAAACTCGAAGGTTAGCCTTCAGCTGAAGGGTGAGTGAGAGCTTCATAGTGATAGTCGTTATCCTCCCAGCCTAGCCTTAGATTTAGTGACTAAACTTAGGATATGTCAATGTTCTTTTAATGCTTGGAAGAGAGGGTACTCTTTTGAGGGTAAAGAAACATTTATGCTCCTATTTGGCACAATAAAATAAAATAATCATTCCATATCATTCACACATCATATACTCGTTGAAAGAGGAAAGAAACTTTTCTTATATATCAAAACTTTCAAATACATAGCTTAGTGTGTGTCTGTTAGTTAATTTTGTTTTAAAGATATTAAAAGTAATTTTAGTTTGCTTAATTGTTACTTTTTTCTACATCTTGTTAGTAGAAGTAAACATTAAACTTTAATTATAATTTGAGTATTGGATTTCAGTACTACATTATCTATTGTAAGAATCGTTGCTTCCCTGTGGGATAGATAACCAGGACTCCATTAGAGCCTTCTATTACTTGATACAATATGTGTACTTGTGTTGAATGTTTGGACTTTACAAAATCATATATATATATATATATATATATATATATATATATATATATATATATATATATATATATATTCGAGTTCATAAGTTCTTGCAATATAAAGTCCGCCGCATCAACTGGTCTTTGATGCGAGGATTTAACAATGTAGAAGAAAAACTTCCATGTCTATTATCTCTTATCTCCCAATATGTATCTTCATTAGTTAGGAATCGATAAACTTCATTCATGTTATGTCTTACAGAGACAAAATTGGCATAATGACAAATAGGGACGTTTTCAATCATAAATAAATCATTTATTCTTGAAGGAGTAAATGATATTCACCTACCTCAAACATAGATGACTCCCTGGTTAATCACATGAAGATTAGCATATAACTCTTTTACCACAGGGATGACAACTGCAGCAATGGTATAACATAGCACTTCCCAGCATCTCTACACAATAATTTCCTCCACTTGAGTACTTGGTGTGTTGAATCCTTGTTTCATGAATCATCTTTCTTTAATCAACCTCTTCTTCACGAGAATCTTATCATATAATTTATGTGAATCGTTTAACTTTCTTCTACTAAAAACTCCATATCTAGAAGTTCTTATAGTGTTGGAAGCTATGGGATTCAAAAATTGTGAGTTCTGTTTCATTTTACTGACTTAAATAAGTCCAATATATAGATTTTGGGAGTTAAAAGAAAGAAAATCCATCCAAATCCACCAAAAACCACCTTTAGAATCTTCTAAAACTGTTTTTGTGACTGTAGCGCCAAAACAAAATTTTGCACCGTTTCTCTTATGGTCCAAATAACTCTCAAATATTCCATATAATGTAGTAAATAAATATTTTTTAATTTCTTAATATGTATGTCTCCCAAGTACACATAATTCATAAAGAGAGCCTAAATATTGATATATATAATATTACTTATAAAAAAAGATTCACAACATTAACAAAGATAAGATAACTATGGGTTGTCTCCCATAAAGCGCTTGGTTTAATGTCACCAGCCTGACATTCCCAGTCTTTACTTTGGGTGACCCAACATTAAAATCTCTTTAAAATTTGGTCTTTGACCATCAAAATATGGTTTAAATCTGTGCTCATTTACTTTAAATATCTTTCCATCTTTTGGATCTTTAATATTAACAACACTATAGGGATAAATGATCCCCGAATATTTATGCGTACGATTTAGATATGAAATTATACTTTAATTATTTATAATATGGGATACTACGCAAGTATATGTATCGTTTATCAAGTAATATAGGACTTTTTAATTAAACCCCGAGATATCGAACTCAAAGGAAATTTCTAAAATTTTAAAGAAATAAGAAAAATAAATTTACTTTTTAAAATGATTTTGTAAAGTATGTTTTAAGATATAAAGTATTTAAAATTTTTTTATGGTATTTTCTGAATAAAAAGTAAAGAAAACAACTAAAGTTAACACAACTATAAAATAGTATGAAAGCAAATAAGAATAAAATATATTTATCCTCTTTCAATGAATCAGTAATAATTTTGGAATTTTGTTGTGGAAGTATCTAAATTGTGTTGTGTCAAATAGATGTAATTAAATTCTTTACCCTTACTTGGTTCTTTAAAGAACATTGGTTAAATGTAGATGGGTTAGGCAAGGAAGATACTAGCTCTCACTCTAGAGTTCCCTCAATTCCCTCCACCTGGCGGCAAATACCTCATAACAAAATTTAAAAGATCAAACCAAATTAGGGGGCTTTAGCCTGTCACTCTAAAGTCCTCTAATTTTACTCCCCATTAAAAACATATCTTCCTATTTATTTGTACCCAACCATATGGACTACAGTTCTCATCCATACAATTTCATGTGATTATTACTAATTGTTGATTGAGACAATACCACATTACTTCTTACATGTTCTCACAACAAATTTTAACATTTTAATTGGCTAAGCCAAAAGGTAAATGTAGTGTAAGGTAGTGAATCATCACAACTTCTTCCAACATTGAAATCCTTATACTTCACACAACTTCTTTCCATAATTTAATTACTTCATCATTTAAAAGGAAAAAGATAAATAAAACTACTCAGAATCCATGGAGAAAACACAATCATAACGTGATTTGAAAATAGAAATCATAGTGAAAACACAACAAGTCTTAATTTAAAACTAAATATAAAACACAGTTAAACACTTATATGAAAATTCTCTCCACAAGACTCTTGAAGTTCCTTTGAAACTTTGCTTTGCCTTTTACAAGACACAATAGATGTTAGCGCCCAACTCCATTGACTCCGAATCTCTATTCTACTCTTAATAAAAACTAGATAAAATTAATAATAAAAGTGGTGAAGTGGAAAGGTATGCTCTCAATAACTCTCTAACATAAAAATTACTCTTAACACTAATCACACCCTCCAACAACAACCATTTTTCTGATCTTCAAGTCTTCTTTCTAAAATTTTCCAAAAGGTGCCTTGATGTCTTTTCAAAATATGTTAAGATTCAATGTATCCACCAAGAATGCATCCATCTGTTCAAATTTTAAATGAATTTTGGCTCTAATGGGAAGTTTTTGAAGTTTAAACCAAAGGATGCTTCAAAAACCCCATCAAATTTGCGCCACAATCAAATAAAATTTGTCACTTTAATTGTAGCGCCTATGCGCCAAGGGTCCGACGCTTAGCCACAAGAGGCCAATTTTGCACACTTTTCAATTTTTGCTCCAAATTTGATCATTTATTGCTCCTTTCATCATAGTTAACTATTTTAATCATAACTGCAAGAAAAACATAAAAATATTTTCCATTAAAGTGCAATATCATAAAAAATAGGTATAAAAATGTATTTAAAGACACTATATACTTTAGGTATATCAAAATTCCCCAAACTTCAAATGTTACTTGTCCTCAAGTGACAATTAATCAAATAGAAAAACTTAACATGCAAATTATGTAAATGAGTTTCTTTAGGAAGGTTTCAAAATATTGTTATAGAAATGAAATAGTCCAATTTAGAAAAAAGTTTAATAAATGAAACCAACTTAAAGTTCAGAAGGTTCTTAAGCAAAGGATAATGAAAAATATTAGTTCCTATCTAATTCAGAAATACTTATAGATTTTTCAAAATATAGGATTCAAATATTTCATCTTCCTTACTTAAAAATTTTTATTTGAAAATAATTTTACTTACTATATTATAACATTAAGCTTTAGAATTTCTCAAAACTTATATTTTAAATTTTTTGTATGGAACCAATTTTTGATTAGGCCCTTAACTCCTCAAGCTTCTCCTTCCTTTTTACATACTATTTTTCTCCTTTTTTTTCTTTTTTTTTCTTTTTTTTTTATAAGGCAAGGATTGTTGTATCTAGATAGGCCTTTAATGATTTTGAATTCCACCCTTTCATTTAAAATGAAGGTTTGATATATATCCTTCACTTAAAAATCATAGTAATAGTGTTGAAAATTATTTCTCAATAAAATAAATTTAAGCTTTGAAAAATAATAATTCAAATCTTCTATTTATCCAAAAAACAACACTTCTTACTAAAGATTGTTTAACTATATTTAACATTTCTTTCCTAAGAAAATTTTAAGTTTAAACTTTTCATCATTACTATAAATTTTAACTAAATTCTCTTACTCATTTCTATATTCAAAATTTTGCTGCCCTAATATAACTTCATATACATAATTATTTTCAGTCAACAATCAAATTTTATTTTAGTATTCTTGAGAACAAATAAAATTTTAGTTTTTTTTTTTGAAAATTTGTTTTTTAATTCCCCCCAAACTTTAATTTTTAATTAGGATAAAACATTTAATCATAAAAATGATACATGGGTAAGAATTAAAAAACTAGAATAACATGCTTGCAGGAATTTTAATATTTTAAATATGCAAGTATAACAGTTAAAAAAAATAAGGAGCAAAAAGAAATAAAATTCAGTTTTTCAGTTTTTAATAAAATAGAAATTTTAAGTTTTCAATTTTATTCTACAATAGTGGAGGTTTTCAAAGCAAATACACACCAACACAACATAACACAAATCACAACATACTAGAAAATAAATGGTAGTAAATTTTGAAAAGTTTAAACATGCTATATAAATAGTGGTTTCTAATAGTGTTCTAAAATTTTCTAATATTTATAGGAATTAAATTTGACACTACTAAAAACTTAAAACACTAGAAACACATAAAAATATTTACTACCACAAACACATCACATATTACATCATAAAACATCAATCCAACACATAAACATCTGAATGTGCATAATAGAAATAATCCAACTATAATCTACACAACATCAGAGTCCATAGCAAAATACATCACATCACATATGAGAATATTAAATAAAAGCATCACAACACATAAGAAAATCACATAACAACATCATAAACTCTATACAGCAATCCTAATCATCATCATCATCATCATCATCATCATCATCATCTTCATTCCAGTCTCTGGATGGCACATAAGGTATATAAAAAGGATGAGGTGGCATCTCAACACTGTGATCTCCTCTAATCTTTGTCCATGTATTGCTAATAATTCTCTTCATATTCATCATGTTTTACAATATACCTTTCAATATTTTTAATCTATATATCTAACATGTTCTCGGGTAAGACTCACCTTCTTCAAAATCTTCTGTAATAATCCAGTTTGTGAATCTCTGGAGAATGATGCATGTGCAGTATAAGCACAAGAAGTAGAAGCAGCAGAAGCAGCAGCATTGGAAGCTCTAACAGATCCTCCTTTCCAGCCAAGTACTGAATGTACAGTGTAAGTGTTCACATTTACACTGGTAATAAGTGTAAGTGGCTGAAGAACCTCTTCCCATGTTTCAGACTTAAAACCAAACTGCTCACAAAGTGAATAAATCAGAGATGAAAATCCCATACCTGGAGTTGTAGCAGCTATGGCACAACTCAAAATATAATAAAAAATAATAGCCTCAATATCCAAAGGCTTTCCCTACTGAATACAATGGTTCAGAACAACTCTCTCCCTTGTAACTTCACTGACATGACTTGAAGGGAGAAGCTTAGATGAGATAAAGTAATGCCATGCCTTTGAAGTGGAATTCAATTTAGAGGCTTGAAAATTCACTCTCCTTTCATTTATTATATTCCATAAACCTCTTCCATCGGTAAGAAAGGCCATAATCTCATCTAACTCTCCCTCAGAAGGATGATAATTCACATAAAAATAAAACATCACATGTGGTAATTCGTAAAAAGTATTAATTACAGCAGGTGAAAAATCCACTTGTTGCCCCCTAACCATCACCAAATTGTCTTCTTCTGCTGGTAAGTTAGCATAAAACTCTCTCACCACAGAATCAACTGTAACAATGGAGAAGCAACAGTATCTTTCCCAATTATTTCTAGCAATCATCTCCTCAATATCTCCTTCTGGCTTGCAAAAAACTCATTTTGGAATCAATTTCCGCGATGCAAGTGCATCGACGTAACGATTCTTTGCTCTAAAACTGAAAAATTTTTTGAATCAAATTTTGATTTTTCTTTTGAGTGTTTTGACTTTGGATCCAACTCTAAAAGTTCACCATAAATTTCAAATCTAAACTAAACTTGTTAACTCAAGTTCCAAAGGCAAGCTCCACTAAATCTAAGCAATTCCACATGTTTTTCTCAAATTTTCACCATGAATAGTGATTTTCAGATTTTTCAATAATGTACTCAAAATACATGGTGAAAATTAAAAATTTTTACTTAGGAGTAGTGATCATACCTTAAGTAATTCAAATCCAACAAATTTCAACGAAATCAACTCTAAAATGATCCAAATAGTGATGCCCTAGACTCCTATTTTGCGAAACCGAGAGGTTGAAGGTGATAAGGGTGTTAAAAATGGCAAATTTCAGGTTTTTAACTGCAGAAAATTGATTTTCATGAACTGGCACCTATGCGCGAGGCATACAGCGCTTAGCCGCAAAATCTGGCGCTTATGCGCCGTCGGTTTGGCGCTTAGGCGCCAGTGCCCAAATTTTGACAATTAAGTTAATTCCATCAAAAATCTGAGTTAATCACCTTTAATCTCTTCAAATAATTATTTCTCCCCATAAACTCTTCTAATACTCCAAAAGTAATCTTTAATTTCTAATGATTCCACACAGATTTCACACAAACACAAACTTATATTACTTAAATATCAAAACACACTTAATAAAAACTACAAATTTCTATACAAACACTTTGGATAAAATTCCCCAATACATAAGTTCAAACACATGTAATTAAACAAAAACTTACATCATTGAGATGTAACAAACATATGTAAAGTGCAACAAACACAAACATAAAAAAATACACTTAAAACACTAAACACACATAATCAAACCACAAGACCACACATAATTTAATTCCAATCTCCATTAGGTGAATTATTTCAAGAACCACCATTAGTTTCATTTGAACCATCTAGAATGTAAATCTGATAAAATGGGCGATGATTAAAAGCTCTTACATCTTCTTCTTCTATCCATTTGTTCTTCAGATACATCGATCTATTCACTGCTTCCACATGACTTGTATGATTGAATTACATTTTGAGTTGCCATCCAATGTGCGCTAAATGTGCATTAATTTCATATACCTTTGCATCAATAGACCCCACATTGGCCTCAATCTTTGTAATCCTTTCTGTTATTTCTTGGATACTCACAACCAAAAATCCATTATATAACTCTTGTGCACTATCACAAATAAACTTCTTCTTGTTGGCATCCTCTTTCTTCTTAACTTTGCTCTCCTAATAAGACATTTTTACACTTAAAATACTCTTTTTAAGACTCGGGAATGAAAATAAGAACTGAAACAAGTATCTCATAAATTCGGGGCCATTTTATAGACTTTGGAAGGCACAAAACTGACCCTAGATGTGTTAAAACTCCTTCCAAAAACTACTCACCCACGATTTAGGCTTCTAGAACCTCATTTTTTACTTTTTTTATAACTGTGGCGCCTATGCGTCAAACAGCGGCTCATAGCCGCCAGTGCACATTTTTGCACAGTTCTGCCAAACGTCAAAATCTTCATTTTGACTCCTTTAAGTCATTCAATAAGGTCAAATAAACACCACTATAACATAAAAAACTTCAAAATGCTACCACATTTCTCAAATCAAACCAAATAAAAGCACACAAAGCAAACATCAAGCAAATCACACCGATAAATATGGGTTGCCTCCCACAAAGAACTTGGTTTAACGTTGTCAACCTGACATGCCTAGAGCTTATTCTGAGTGACCTAACATCAGATTCTCATCAGGTTTAGATTGATCGACTGAAAAGTAAGGTTTAAGTCTATGATCGTTCACTTTAAATATTTTTTCAGTCTTAGGATCTTTAATATCCACAACTCCATATGAATAAACTTTCATCACAATAAATGGGTCTGTCCACCTGGACTTCAATTTTCCAGCAAAAATTCTCAATCTAGCATTATATAGTAAAACTATTTACCCTGGCTTAAGATTTTTAGTAAGAATCTTCCGATCATGCCATGACTTCATCTTTTCTTTATAAATCTTAGCATTTTCATAAGATTCATTCCTTATCTCTTCAAGCTCATTTAATTACAACAATCTCTTTTCTCTAGCATCTTTTAAATTAAAATTGAACTCTTTAATAGCCCAATGTGCTTTTTACTTAAGTTCAACTGGTAAATGACAAGCTTTTCCAAAAATTAGACTATATGGGGAGATTTCTTTAACAATTATGTAGGCAGTCCTATAGGCCCACAAAGCATAATCCAATTTGATTGACCAATCATTTCTATTTGGATTAACATTCTTTTCCAATATTCTTTTAATTTCACAATTGGATAATTCAACAAAACCACTTGTCTGCAAATGATAAGCAGTAACAATGCGATGGTTCATATGATATTTCTTTACTAAGTTTTCCAAAATCATTTTTATAAAATGATTTCCCCCACCAGTTATGATTACTCTTAGTATCCTAAATCTGCAAAATATATTCTTATTTAAAATCTTTGCAACACTTTGAGCCTCACATTGAGGTAAAGCAACAGGTTCCATCCATTTAGATACATAGTCTACTACTATCAAAATGTATTATTTCCTAAAGATGGTATAAATGGTCCCATAAAATCTAATCCCCAAACGTCAAATATTTCAACTTCCAACATATAATTGAGGGGCATCTCATTTCTTCTAGAAATACTGCCTACATGTTGACATTGATCACAATTTTTAATATAATCATTAACATCCTTAAATATTGTAGGCCAATAAAATCTAGATTGTACGATTTTATATGAAGTTTTATCAACTCCAAAATGTCCTCCATAATCAAAATTGTGACATTTTTGAATAATTTCATAAGTTTCTTCTAAAGGTACACATCTTTGAATAATCAAATCCTTTCCTTGTTTATATAAAAATGGGTCATCCCAAAAATAAGTCTTAGCTTCAGATATAAATTTCTTCTTCTCCTGGTATGTCAACCCATAGGGTAAAATATCACTGACAATAAAATTTACAATGTCGGCATACCACGTAACACACCACTCATTAGCAGCGATCAATTTTACATCAGGAAAATTTTCATTAATTTCTTCAACATCATAGAGAGATTTTTTATTTTCAAGCCTAGACAGATGATCAGCTATTTGATTATGAGCACCCTTTTTATCTACTATCTCGAAGAATCCATCTAATCAATCTTGGTTTTTCATCCTTCTTCTTCATTAAATACTTAATTGCATAATGATCAGTATGCACTACACATTTAGTTCCAATTAAATATGATCTGAATTTAACAAAGGCAAATTCTATAGCTAATAACTCTTTTTCAGTAGTGGTATAATTAATTTGAGCTTCATTAAGAGTTCTACTAGCATAGTAAATTACTTTGAAAATCTTATCATATTTCTGACCTAAAACGTACTCCAATAGCATAATCACAAGCATCACACATTAATTCAAAAGGTATTTCACAGTTAGGTGAAACTATAATAGGTGTAGTGATTAATTTTTCTTTTAAAATTTCAAAAGCTTTTAAGCAATCATTATCAAAATTAAAAATTGTATCTTATTCGAGTAAACGACATAAAGGCTTCAAAATATGAGAGAAGTGTTTAATGTAATATCTGTAAAATCTAGCATATCCCAGAAAACTTCTAATTCCCTTTACATTAGTTGGGCAAGGTAAATTAGAGATCACTTGAATTTTTGCAGGATCTACTTCCATATCATTTTCTGATATACAATGTCCCAAAATAATTCCTCCTACTACCATAAATTGGCATTTCTCCCGGTTAAGGACCAAATAACTTTCTTCACAGCATTTCAGAACTTTAGATAGACGTTCTAAACATGATTCAAATAAAATTCCAAAAACTGAAAAGTCATCCATAAAAACTTCAATTCCATTTTCTATTAAATCACAGAAAATTGCCATCATACATCTCTGTAATTTAGCATGGGCATTACATAAACTAAAGGGCATTCTTCTAAAAGAAAAAGTATCATAAAGACTGGTAAACGTTGTTTCCTCTTGATCCTCAAAATCAATTTGAATTTGGCTGTTACAAGTATATCCATCCAGAAAATAAAAATATTTATGCCCAGCCAGTCTATCCAACATCTGATCTAGTAAGGGAATGGGAAAATGGTCTTTCCTATTGGAAAGGTTTAATTTTTTATAATCAGTTCATATTCGCCATCCTGTAACTCGTCTTACAGGTGTTATTTCATTCTTTTCATTCATTGTCACAGTAAATCCTCCCTTCTTAGGTACAAAGTGAATAGGACTAACTCATGCGCTATCTTAAATAGGGTAGATAATTCCAGTATGCAACCACTTTAAGATTTCTTTCTTAACAAATCTTTTCATGATAGGATTTAATCTCCTTTGAGGATTAGCCCGAGGTTCACAGTTAACCTCCATAAGGATTCTATGCATACAAATTGAAGTATTGATTCCTTTAATATCACCTATTGTCCATCCAAAGGCTTTCTTATATTTCTTCAAAATTTTAAGCAAACTCTCTTCTTCTCTTTCAGTTAATTGAGAGGAAATTATAACTGGCAAAGTTGAGGAAACGTAAAAAGGCATAATAATGATTAAGAAACATCTTTAAATCAAGTTCAGGAGGTTTTTCAATTGATGGACCAAAATATTCATCTTTTTCAGTCATGTCCAACATTTCAAAATTTTCATGAACATAATTTAAATCTTACTCATAAAAATCTTCAGAATCTTATAATCCTCTTCTTGCTTGTGTTCCAATTCTTTACTTTCAGATTTCTCTTCATAAATTGATTTGAAATGACATTCACTCAAATATTTGATAACATCCATCCTATAACATTCATCATCTTTACCTCTTGCAGGATATTTCATTGACTTTGAAATATTGAATGTAACAGTTTGATCATTAACTAGCATTATTAATTTCCCTTTTTGCACATCTATCACCGCTCATCCTGTTGCTAGGAAAGGTCTTTCTAAAATTATGGGTATCTCTTTATCTTCCTCCATATCCAACACAATGAAATCAATAGGAAAAATAAATTGATCCACTTTCACCAAAACATCTTCTATAAATCCTTTAGGATATGTGATCGAACAATTAGCTAATTACAAAGTTACAGTAGTAGGGGTTATTTCTCCTAATCCCAGTCTTTTGAATATTGATAATGACATAAGGTTAATACTTGCACCCAAATCACATAAAGCTTTTCCAAAAAATCTGTCTCCGATTGCACATGGAATTGTGAAACATCCAAGATCTTTAAGTTTTTCAAGAAGTTTTTTCTGAATTATTGCACTGCACTCTTCACTAAGTGCAACAGTCTCATTATCTTCAAACTTCCTCTTTCTGTTGAGAATATCCTTCATAAATTTCACATAGTTTAGCATTTATTCTAAAGCTTCAGCAAATGGAATTTTGATTTTAAGCTTCTTAAATATCTCCAAGAATTTGAAAATTGCTTATCCAATTTTTGTTGTCCAAGTCTTTGAGGAAATGGAGGTCATGGCTTTTCTAAATCAACCTTAGGTGGAGAAATATGTCTTTCCAAACCTTTCTGAGCGTCCTTTTTTGGTTTTTCAATTTCTTCTTTCTCTAATTCAGTCTCTTTTTGAACTCTACCTTCCAACTCTCTTCCACTTCTCAACTGAATAGCTTGTACTTGCTCTTTATTTTTGTCTCTTGAATTTATTTCAGTATTACTAGGAAACGTTCCTTAGGATCTATTACTTAATAAATTGGCAATCTGTCCCAATTGATTCTCAATATTTCTGATTTTAGCTCCTTGACTTTGTAATTAATTTCCCATTTGTAACACCACTTCTTCAATAGACAACTTCTTCTCCTTAAATTATGAAGTATTATTAAAATTTGGAGGATATGTTGGTCTATAATTATTATTCCCTTGGTTATTCTAGTTTCCCAATGGGTTTACTTGGTTGTTCCCCCATTGTTGATTACTACCACCCTAATTATTGGTATTTCATTTAAAGTTTAGATGATTTTTCCAATTTGGATTATAATAATTGGAATATGGGTTATTAGGCTTACTTATGACATTCAAGATCTCGGGTGAAGTTTGAGAATCAACTATTTGGCCTAATGAATTTTCTTCAATCATGGAAGTTAGCTGAGAAAATTCATCCCAAAATGGTCTATCTTCCTTGAAATTGTAGCAACTTGATTTGCTTGCATCGCAAAAGCGTCATTTTCATGAATTTTGGCTACCTTTTTAAGATTTAACCTTTCAGAAGGCCATTGAAAATTATTAGTAGCCATTTATTTAATTAAAGCATAAGCATCAACAAATTGTTTGGACATCAATGAACCACCAGCAGCGACATCGACAATAGATCTAAGATATCCAACTAATCCATTATAAAATGTCTGAATTATTAACCAATCTAGTATCGAATGATGTGGACACTTTATTAAGAGATCTTTAAAATATTCACATGCTTCATATATAGATTCTCCTTCAAACTGACAAAAAGATGTGATATCATTTCTAAGCTTCGCAGTCTTCGATGGTGGAAAATATTTAGCAAGGAATTTTTGTGCTAAATCACCCCAAGTTCTGATAGATCCAGGTGCTAACAAAGTTAACCAAATCTTAGCTTTATCCCTCAGTGAAAAAGGAAAGAGTCTAAATCTAATAGCATCATCCGAAATACCATAGTATTTAAAAGTAGTGCACAATTCTAGAAAATTGGCAAGATGTTAATTAGGATCTTCAGTTGGTGCTCCCCCAAACTGATTATTAGATACCATCTGAATAATAGTAGATTTAAGTTCAAATGAATTAGCAGCTACAACAGGGTGTTGAATAGTACCATGAAGTTCACTACTGTAGGGTTAGCGTAATCTATTAAAGGTCAAAATTGTTGATGGATTTCAACATTTTAATTGTTTTGATTTGTCATTTCTTAAATTTTTTTATCTTTTTCTATTTTTTTAATTTTTTTTTATTTTTCTGATAGTTCTTTCTAATTCAAAATTGTAAGGCACAAGTACCACAGAACATGAACTACACATACACAATTAATAAAATAAAATAAAACACACTAACAAAAATAATGAAAAGTAAAATCTTAATTTTTCTTAAATTTTTTTTAAATGATATTTTAATTAATTTCCCAGGCAACGACACCAAAAACTTGACTCCGCCGAATATTTATGCTTACGATTTAGATATGAAATTATACTTTAATTATTTATAAAATGGGATACTATGCAAGTATACGTATCGTTTATCAAGTAATATAGGACTTTTTGATTAAGCCCCGAGATATCGAACCCACAAGGAAATGTCTAAATTTTTAAAGAAATAAGAAAAATAACTTTTTAATTTTTAAAATGATTTTGTAAGGTATGTTTTAAGATATAAAGTTTTTCAAATTTATTTTTGATATTTTCTGAATAAAAAGCAAAGCAAACAACTAAAGTTAACCTAACTATAAATTAATATGAAAGCAAATGAGAATATAACATCTTTTTTCTCTTTTAATGAATTAGTAATAATTATGGAATTTCATTTTTGAGGTATATAAAATGTGTTGTGCCAATAGAAGCAATTTTATTCTTTACCCTTACTTGGTTCTATAAAGAACATTAGTTAATTTGATGTTTTGAAATCATGTAGATGGGTTAGGCAGGGAAGATACTAGCTCTCATTCTAGATTTCCCTCTATTCCCTCCCCCTGGTGACTAACATCTCATAACAAAATTTAAAACACCAAACCAAATTAGGGGGCTTTATCCTGTCACTCTAAAGTCCTCTAATTTTACTCCCCATTAAAAACATATCTTCCTATTTATTTGTACCCAACCATATGGAATAAAATTTTCATCTATACAATTGCATGTGATTCTTTCCAATTGTTGATTGAGACAGTACCGCATTGGTTCTTACATGTTCTCACAACAAATTTTAACATCATAATTGGCCAAATCTAGAGGTAAATGAAGTGCAAGGTAATGAATCATCACAACATCTTCCAACATTGAAATCCTTATACTTCACACAACTTCCTTCCATATTTTAATTACTTCATCATCTAAAAGGAAAAAGATAAAGAAAAGTACTCAGAATCCATGGAGAAAACATAATCACAACTTGATTTGAAAGTAGAAATCATAGTGAAAACACAACAAGTCTTACTTTAAAACCAAATGTAATACAAAGTTAAACACTTATATGAAAATCCTCCCCACTTCCTTTGAAACTTTGCTTTCCCTTTACAAGACACAATAGAGGTTTGTGTCCAACTCTGTTGACTCCAAATCTCTATTCTACTCTTAATAAAAACTAAATATAATTGATAATGAAAGTGGTGAAGTGGAAAGGTGTGCTCTCAATAACTCTCTAACATAAAATTTACTCTTTACACTAATCACACCCTCCAACAACAATTATTTTTTTGATCTTCAAGTCTTCTTTTTAAAATTTTACAAAAGGTGCATTGGTGTCTCTCATCATCTCCTTCATTCTAAACATGTGTAGGCTCATATGGGGTATAAAGTGGATGTGGAGGTAGCACAACACTATAATCTCCTCTAATTAGTCTATCCATATAATTGTGATAATTCTCCTCATATTCATTATGTTTCTGCAGCTACTCCTCTATATGATCTACCTTTCCTTCAACATCATGTACTCGATCCGCAGTATAATTGATATTTTCTTTCATTTTATTCAGAAGTTCTGTTTAAGAATCAGTAAACTGAGCTGATGATGCATAAGAAGTTGAAGCATGAGATGTGGATGCAGCAGAAGTAGAGGCACCTAAATCTCTCGAGAATCCTCTTCTCCAGCTTAAAATAGAATGCTCAGCATATGTCTTCACATTCAGACTAGTAATAGGCTTAAGAGGCTGAAGGATCTTTTCCCAATTATCAAAGCTTACATCAGTCTACTCACATAATGAATGAAAAAGGGAAGCAAATCTTATACCTGCAGTAGTAGCAGCTCCGGCAGACTCCAAATACAATCATAAATAATCTTTCTGATATTAATTGCCTTCCGATGCTGAGTACAATAATTTAATGTGGATTTTTCCCTCATGATTTCACTCAAATGATTGGCAAGAATAGTGTCAGCGTTTGGAGCCTCAGAGATTTTCTCGGTGTCAATGTCGATTTACAGTCATCATTCTATTTGTCTATAATATTGCCCTAATCTTCAATAATTCTTATTTCTTTGGATCCTGTGAAAGGAACCTTAGATAATAAGAAATTTAAAGAAAATAGGGGCTAATAAGATAGAAAACAGTAGAAAGAAAGATGTCAATGATAATCCTTATGAAAAGATTCTATAATACCTTATTCTAGAAATTCTTTATAAGGATGAGATTTTGGTAACCAGAGATTTAGATAGAATATCTATTCTGAGTTCTTTAAATATCCTATAGGAACAAGCTCCTATAGTTAATTATATCTTAGACAATTATGATTGTCTAAGAAAACTTTTGATTAATGTTAATTGCTTGTTGCAGAAAAAGTTTTAAGGAAAAAATATCAATTTTCAATCCTAAGGGTAATGTGTCATACTACCCTAAAAGTTTGTCTTGGTTGATTTTTATTTTTGTTTTGTTGTTTGTCGTTTTCCTAATTGTTTCGTTAATGTCATTTATTATGTCATTTTTTTGTTTTGTTTTGTTAGTCATTTATCATTGTTTTTGTCATGTATTTAACGGCTATCCTAAAAGTTTTAGGTTTTGTGACTAGCCTAAAAGTTTTGGAATTGTTTCATTTTAATGTCGTTGTTTTGAATCATTTTTTATGTCATTTTGTTGTTATTTTGTTTTGTCTTTTTTTATCAATGTATTTTTGTTGTTGTTTAATTAATGTTCTTTTGATTTTGTTTTATTATCATTTGTCCTGTCTTTGGAATGTCGTCCTGCAAAAGAGAGTTAGCACACCCTACAACATGCAAAGGAAATCTAAAACGAAATTAATGTTGTCGTTTTGTTTAATCATCCTGCAAAATAGAGTTAGCACACCCTACACTATGCAGTGGGAATCTAAAGTGAAATTTAATTTTCATCATGCAAAGGAAAATGATGTCAGATTTAAAAGAAATAACGTCAATTTTACATTTTTAATCTTTTTTTGTTTAATTATTTATAGGATAATCCGATCAAGATGTCACTGGCTCCATCGTCCCAAGTTCATCAGGGGCCTTAATCTACTTAGTCTAAAAGGTGTTTAAACCAGGACCGGAAAATTTCTGTCAGCAACCAGGATTGCATTATTCGAAAAACCTTCGTAGACTAAGAACACTGGGGTTCAAATTGCATTCAGTGATATTTGTTCTTTATGGTTTCATTTAAGTTTTAATGTCTTTTCCCAATTTTAGGTTGGAAAATTTTTAGGTTTTTACGAATTATTTAAGATTTTTATGTCATTTCATGTCAAAATCTTAGATTTGATGTCTTTTAAACCTAAAGACTCAAGTTTTGAAATTTAGATTTGATGTCATTTGTTTTTTTTTAGAAATTTGTCAATTTAAATTTAATATTTCAATTTTTTAAGATCTGATTAGATCTAAAAATTTAGATTTAATTTCATTTAAATTTTAGAAATTTAGATCTAATATCATTATGATGTTTAAAAATTAGATTCAATGACATTTGAATCTAATAATCTTGATTAAGTCTAAATTAGAATTAGATGGATCTGACATATGTTAGACTTTAGAATCTTAGATTCGATGACTTTTGAATCTAATGTTAAGTCTAATTATGTTAGACTTAGATAAAATCTAACGTAAGTTAGATTTTAAAATTCTAGATTCAATGTCATTTGAGTCCAGAATAAGTGTTAAGTCTAATATGGATTGGACTTAGATAAAATCTTTTGATAATTAGATTCAATTTTGTTTGAATCTAATATCTTTGATTTGTTTTTTTTAAATTAGTCTGAACTTTAAGAAATTTTGATTTTGAGTCAAAATTTTGAGTTTATTTGATTTATAGACATTAATGTTAAAATTTTGTTTATTTGAGTCAAAATTTTGATTTTTTTAAATTGATTTTGAGTCAAAATTTTGATTTTATTTTGATTTAGTTTAAATTTAACATATGTTCAATTTAGATTGAACCTAAGTTAGAAATGTTGAATTAATCTTGAGTTTGTGTCTGTTTAAGTTAGATACAATGTAGATTGAATCCAAAATTGAGTTAAACTTGAGTTCATGTCTGTTAGAACTTGAGTTAGAAGTGTTGATTTAGATTCAATGTAGATTGAATCTAAATTTGAGTTAACTTAAGTTCATGTATGTTTGAACTTAAGTTAAAAGTGTTAGATTTAATGTAAAGTGAATCTAAAATTGAATTAACTTAGGTTCATGTTAATTTGAACTTAAGTTATAAATGTTGAATTAGATTCACTATTGATTGAATCTAAAGTTAAGTTAACTTAAGTTCAATTTAAGTTGAACATAAGTTAGATATGTTAAGTTTAGGTTCAATATAGGTTGAACCAAATAATAAGAAGTTTGAAGAAAGTAAGGGGCTAATATGATATAAAACAATAAAATGAGGAATGTCGGTGATAATCCCTATAAAAGGAGATTTTATAATGTCTTATTTTATAAATTTTATATGAGGACGATCACATATGAAATTTTGATAACCAGAGATTTATAGGTGTGATACCTATCCTGAGTTCTTAAATCTCCTATAGAAGCAAGATCTTATACTTAAATACATCTTATACAATTTTAAAATTATCTAAGAAAACTTCTGATTAATGTTAACCACTTGTTTTCTAAAGTGTTTCTAGAACAAGGAAAGAAATTTCAACAAATATAGACATTAAAATGACAAAACTGATTTATAGACATTAATGTTAACAAAAACTGATTTAATTTTTGTTGTTTATCATTATATTGTCTGTTGTTTGGTGGCTATCCAATATGTTTAGGTTTTGTGGCTATTCTAAAAGTTTAGATTTTGTGGCTATCCTAAAAGTTTAGGTTTTGTTTTATTCGGTTTTGTCATTTTAATGTCATGTCATTTTTATATTTTGTTTTGTTCTATTTTGTTAATGTTGTTATATTAATGTCATTTTGATTTTATTTTATTGCCTTTTGTTCTATCTTCAGAATGTCGCCCTACAAAACAGAATTATCACATCCTATAATATGCAAATAAAATCTAAAACGAAACTAATGTTGTCACTTCGTCTTGATCGTTCTACAAAATAGAGTTGGCACACCCTATAACATGCAAAGAAAATCTAAATCGAAACTCATGTTTATCCTGCAAGGAATACAGTATCAGATTTAGAAGAAATAATGTCAATTTTATTTCAGTTGATTAAATTTTAGATAACTCGGTCAAGATGTCATTGGCTCCTGTCGGCATATTTTTAGGTTGTGTGTTTTATTTTGAAAAGAGAGTCGCCTACAAAAATTGTCGGCGAATTTTAATTTAATTTAAATAAATAATTTGAAAAGTAGTATTTGATTTTGAAAATAATTTTAAATTCGAAGATTTTAAGATATGAAATCAAACCGATCTCACATCCCGAATAGTTTATATAAACGAGCGCCGCACCACAAACCGTGTATCTATCCCGAAGAATAGACACACTCGCTTGATAATGGGGCTCGATTAAATAAACTAGAAAGGTTTGTGACATCCGTTTGGTCCGCGAACCAATTTTATAAGCCGGACAAATTCCCCGCTTAATATGAAACTATTAAACAGGGTTTATATTACTCCGGGTTCTTAAAGTTCCCTATAAGGGCAAGCCCCTATAGTTAATTACATCTTAAGTGATGGGAATCACCTAAGAAAACTCTCGATAATAATCAATAACTCCGCTCTCAAGAATTTCAAAGTTTAAGTTTTCAAGGGGTTGAATTTTGGAATTTCAATAGGGAATGGATCAAATTTGGAACATTTTTATTTTGGGAATTCAAAGGAAGAAAAGTAGGAGAGATCACGGATTCGAAGCGGACTTCGGTAATCTCCCGACTATCCTATTGTTTCGCTTGGATTTAGGAAAGTCCTAATGTTTATTTAATGTTTTAATCTTGCCAATTTAGTTAATTAGTGGCTTATATTTATATGATAGAATCATACAAATCGCCTAGAAGACATGAGGGTTTATGTCGTACCGACGACTACCTCGGAATCCTAAGACCGGTTAGGGCTTAATTTGCAATGCAAATGCCTAACGAAGAGTTGAGGATTTATGTTGCACTAAGCAAACTACCTCGAAGTCCTATGGCTTTGTTATTTAATTCTAAGAAAGTTTTGCTGAAGTAGGTTCAAGTTTTGCTGACGACGATGGCCGTGCCGCCCACCATGCTCCGAGCTCCTTGTTGTTGCAGAGGTTTAGTTTTAGAAATCATAAATCAAGAGATGAGAGAAGTGTTCTGGTTTAGAGAAGTCTTAATTTCCAAGTGTTTTTTGTGTTTTAATTAAAACAAATCTTAAAGTTGATTATAACGACACCGGTTAAGATCCCACTGGCTCCATCCTTCCGCACCATTATTTTTATCGGATTCACTTAGTCCGGATGAATTTGCTAAACTCAACCGAATGAGTTCCACACTTTCATTTAGACCGTGGGAAATCCCGTTAGCAACACGTAGGTTACATCATCCGAGGTATTCCCGATCATCCAACAAGACGTTTTAATTTAGTTGTAATTGTAGTTTTGTGTTCCGTTTGTGATTAAATTTTGAGTTGTCTTATATTTTGAAATGTTGTGGAGGTGAATTTTATCTTGTAGTGTCTTTTATTTTAATTTTGGGTTTCAGCTTTGGTTTCGTCCTAAAGGTGTCGGTTTTCATGCAACCGTTGTTTATCATGCAAGAAAAATAAAGTGCATTTGCAATAAAATAAACCGCAATAAAATAAAAGCGTACCCGGAGGGTCTTCCCGTCATCCCAAGCCGCACTTAAAACACAGTTAGAATATTTAAGCAAGTTCCTAGGTAAAGCTAAGGGAAAGGTTTATGGTTTTCTACCAAATTCCTAATCCTATAGCTAGTCGTTTCCTACGACGTCTAGGTTCTTTGTGTTTTTGGTTCGAAGACGATTTTCTTCATCAAAGAACAATTAAGTTCAATTGTTCTTGTAAATATCCTATCATATTGAGGAAGTGCTTAAGAAGAATCTTAAACATCTTTTCAATATTTCTAGGATTGTTTCAAGTCCAAATGAATTTAATTGTGTAAATGAATCGATCGTCCGAGGTTTTCAAGTTTTGTTAACTTGCTCAGTGAACTAGGACATTTGAATGTCCTATAAGTGAAGTAACATTTCATTTTAATGTTCTATTTAGGAGTTATGATAACTAAAGCTCCTAAAGGCAAAATGATATTTAATGATTTCGTGATTCAAATTTAAGTTCAAATTAATGATTTAAGTTTGGAATAGTGTTCAAGTTATTTTAGATTTATTTCTTCATGTCTTAAGTGAGGTTATTTAATTCAATTTAATTTAATTTATTTTATTTTAATTTAATTTAATTCAGTTTAATTTAGTTCGATTTGATTTAATTTAATTCAATTCAATTTATTTCGATTTAATTTCTTAATTTAATTTAATTTAATTTTAATTTAATTTAATTTAATTTAATTTAATTTATTTAATTTAATTTAATTTATTTAATTAATTTAATTTAATTTAATTCAATTTAATTTTAATTTAATTTAATTTAATTTAATTGAAATTTTTTGAAAGAGTTTAATGATTTAATTTTAATTTAATGATTAAGTCTTTTAATATTTTAAATTTGAGTTATCATTTTAATTAAGAGTTGAGTATTAATGAGATGATTAATTTAGGGATTTTTAAATTAAAGAATAAATCTCTTCCTAATAATATCCCTATTTTAATAATTCCAAATTTATTATTCTTCCAAATTCAATTAATTATTTAATTAAAGTTTAATCATTTTAAATTGCTTAATGGGTTTCTACCCTTTAATTATTAAATTTCAATCATCCAAATCAGATTAGGATCAAATATTTTACTTGTTAATTTTTTTTTATTAAACCTAAAGTCTTAATTAAGGATTAAAATTTTAATTACCATTTTGCCCTTTAAGCCTAATAATTTCATAACTCACTAAATTGAACTCAAATGAACTTGAAATTTTTATGTGACTTCACTCATATGTCAATAAAGACATGAGAGGAGAAAATGTGATTTTTCTGTATTTAATTTATTTATATAATTATTTTTTTGTAGAAAAGAGAAATTTCCAAGGAAAATTCAATAACATGACCAAGGGAAAGTTTCTGTCCTTAAGAAAATTAGGGAACATTCCTAATGACCAGAGGACCACTTGGACCAAATTTTGTAATTTTTTGAATTATATTTTATTTATTAGAATTATTTTAAATTCTGGAGTATTAATTAATTTAAAAATAAAATAAATGTTGAAAAATAAATTTTATAATTTTTAAAATTCTCTCTGATATCAAGGATTCCAGAGAACCAAATTTTGCAATTTTCTGATTTTTCTTTGATTTATTATAATTATTTTGGTGAAAATGCTAGAAAATATATTTTTTTAATTTTAAAATTACCCTAGAGCTTTAAAAATTAATATCTCACTAAATAGACCTAGGAAAAATATGGGACTTGTTCCCAAGTGATTAAAATTCAAAATATAACATTTTAGTGAATTTTATTATTTTTGTGATTTTTATTATTTTTTAATTATTAAAAATATTAAAATAATATTAAAAATCAACTTTTTTAGAAAATTGAAATTTTAATTTTCTTAAACTCCCCTGATATCAGAGAGACTCCAAAACCAATTTGGTGAATCTTTGAAAGATATTTTGAAAGTTATGAATTTTTAAAGTTTAAAATGACTAAGTGGCTTAATCAACCCAATTAGTGGGGCTAACCAAGTCCAATCGACCTCAAATTTTTATGATGGGTTCCTCCGACCCTAAAGGTCAGTGGAGAATTGATTTCAAGTCAATTTGATCTATGGTTAACTCTAATTAATTAGAGATCTATTTTGGGGATTTAAGCCAATTAGGGTTAATCTAAGTGAATTAACTCAAATCCTATTTTTCCTAGTGGTTCTTTGGTCATAAGGAACATCACCAAATTTTCCTAGAATTTATTTCACAACATGCTAATTTTTGGAATTAAAATACTTAAAATAGCAACATGCATTTGAAAAATCAATAACTTTTCATAGGGATGGCCTCTGACTTTGGAAAATTCAGGGAATGTTCCCAAATTCAGAGGCTTCAAAAGCCCTATGGTCTCATGTCATGGTGAATTGTATGGATGCATGGAGAATTAAATGTATGCAGAGAGTAAATAAATTATTAAAAATAAAATACTTGATGAAATTAAATGATTTCTTTTCCACATTATTCTCCTCTGTTCACCGAGCAAGAGGATATTTTTCTTTTATTTTTCTGATTTTTCTACACAAAGTTATGAATTTTCCAAGTTTAGGGAATTAAATAAATAGAAAATACCCCTAATTTTCTACTTATCCACGCGGCGCCGCCGCATCCTTAGCCTCTCCGAAGCGGTACGTGTCGCGCCGTGATCGGGCGCCGCCATCCGAGTCGGCCGTCCCGGACCCGCAGCTCACGTAACGTTCTCTGGTCCGGCGCAATCTGATCCGTCCGCTCGATACACGCGCGATCCAACGGCTCCTGGTCATCGTCTACGACTGGTGTGCACCCGTGACCGTCAACCCTCTAACCCTAATTTCTCACTCGATTCTCAATGGATTTTCGTGTTCTCATGCTCTATGGATTCGTCTTGAAGAGACGAACACATCCATACGGTAAACATGCATTGAAATTTACTCAAATGAAATGGAGAATCTCTGTAAGCTCGGGAAGAAGAATGAGTTCATACCTTTGCTCAGAGAAGTGAAGCTTCGATCTGAGAGTTGTTGCACCTTCAACTGGATCTTAGCAAGCTCCAAATGAAGTCTCCTGGTCTGGTGAATTGTCTAGGTTGGACTTCGACCACAGCTGATCACAAAGCTTGGAGTCTGGAGCAACTGGGTGGCCTGGAGATGGGGCTTTTACTGGTGGACACCTTCCCTTGGTTTGGTGAAGGTGTAGAGACAATCAATTTGGGGATTGGCTCACCGTGGAGGAGTGTCCCGGTTTTGGGCTTGGATTTCAACTCGAAATCGAGCTCGCGAGAAGAAATGGCAGGGGGATCTCACCTGGGATCAAGTGCTGCGTGTATGAGGAGGGGTCCGGAACAATTTTGCGCAGTTTTGGCAAGGTTTTTGCAACTCTCCTCTCATGGCCGCGAGGGGGTGGTGTTTAAATCAGGCATGGTCGGAGGGCCTCCTGTGGGAGTTAGGGCTTGGGATCGACCGCTCCGGTGAGGAGAAGAACGACCATGGTGACCACTAGTGCATGGGGCATCTCGAGCAAGGGAGAATTTCAATGTTGGCTCACTCCCAAGGTCTCGGGCATGGCGTTTCCCGGCGACCGGGTGGCCGGCCGGCCGAGCATGGGTCACCCTCAAGGTCAGGTGGGTCGTGGTCGGAGGCTTGTGCAATCAATTAAGCATTGGCCATGTGTAAAGGGTTTGAATCAAAGTGGAATGGGAAAGGGCTAGTTTTGGGTCTAAATGGGTCAACCCTTGGTTTTGGGTTAGGTTCACCCTCCAAGGCCAATTTGGGTTGAAGGAAAAGTCACTTGGATCAGCTTGATTAGTGGGGTCAAGTCACAATCCAAGTACAATTAAGCTTAAGCAAGAGTTAGGGGAGACATGGGAGTGGTTAATTACTCTTAAGAGAATCATTAAAGGGTCCCCTCCTCTTGCCATTTTGGGTATGGTGAAGTGTCCAAGGCTTTCATGGCTCACATGTGGCTCATGCATGGCTTCATGGCTCACCTTTGGCTTCGGGAAAGCTTGGTCAATTTCATGAAAATGGATTTTAGGAATATTTTGGTATTTTTGGGCAATTTGGCATGGTGCTTGATTTAGATTTATTTGATGATGGAATTGAAACTTAGGGAATGATTTTCATCAAATGGATGACAAATGAAAATGTCATATGGGCTTTAGAATCAATTTTGGGCTCATTGAAATGGTTTTAGATGGGCTTTTAAATGGTTTAGGAAAGTGGGCTTTTGAATTTTAAAATGGATTTTTGGGATGAAATTTTGGTAAAGGCTTGGGCCAAATAATTGTTGAGTTTGGTTTAGGGATGCTTCATGAGTGGTTTGAAACAAATTTGAGGTGATTTGGGTTTGAATTGGGTTGGATATTGGCTTTTTGGTAAAGAGGCTAAAGTGGGCCAAAATGGGCTACCATGGGCCAAAGTTGGGCTAGAGTTGAAGTTGATGTGAAATTAATGTTGGGAAATGTTTTTGGGAGTGTTTCAAAGAGGTTTTGGCTTTGGTTGGGTTTTGATTTTGGGGTTTGGGCTCATTCGGGCTAGGTTTAGGTTTAGGTCAAAATCGGGCTTTTTTGATTTCTGGGTTGAATTTGAGTGGGGTTTGGGTCTAAATTTTGAGCAAATCATGTTAGTGTTTTGTTCATGGGGATGTTAAGGAAGGTTTGGAAAAGATTTGGGGTTAATTGGAGTTGAATTGGGTGAGTTTGGGTTAGGTTTGGGTCATAGGTCCAAATCGGGCTTTAAGGCCAAAAGTGAAATTGGACCCAAATTTCAATCAAATTAAGCTTGGCTTTGGTCTAGATTGGTGTTTGGGATGTTGAATTGAAGTTTAGAATTGAATTGGACCAGAATTTGGGTCAATTGGGTAGGTTTGGTTTGACATTGGGTTTACTTTGGGTTAAAATGGGTCAAATTGGGGGTTTTGACAAAAGTGGGGTAAATTGACAAAATTGGCCCATGGTGTAGTTGAACAAAATGAAATTGGGAATATTTGGGATTTTCTGGAATTTTCTGGGAATTTTCTGAATTTTTGGATTTTTGGGTCAAAAGGGGTATTTTGGGTATTTGGAAGGTATTGGGGGGTATTTTTGGAATTTTTGATATTTTTGGATATGGATGATCAGTTTGAGTGAGGTGGGAATGTTTGGGATTGATTTTGGAGAATTTTGGGTAATTTGGAAACTTTTTGAGAAATTTGGGCTATTCGGTGGCTTTGGGTAGTTGGCGGTGTTGGGTCCCGGGGTCAAAATTGAAAATTTGGAAAATTGAAGATTGGGTGGATGTAAGTGAAATGAAATCATTTTTGTTGAGCCATGAAGCCATATCAAGCCCACATGAGCCATGAAGGGACTCATTTGAGGCATTCACCATGTTGTTCCTAACCCTCTAGCCTGAGGCTTAGGGGTTAAGGACCATCCATGTGAATCACCTACATGAGTCGGAAGTTAAGTTGGGTAAGGGTGTGTTTTAGGAGGTGTGTGAAAGTGTAGTGCATAGGTGTAGTGTATGTGTAAGTCAGCCCTTTACTGCACCAGAGCCACCTGTAGGCGGTCCTAAGGCCAAAGAGTCCTATAGGAACTCATCCTTTAAACTTCCACATTCGATTTCAACCCTCAGTGTGATTAGGGGTCTATAGTCAAGTTTGTGGAGTTTGCAGGGAGTTAAGAAGTGGTTTGAATTTCTAAAAGGTGGGTCCCAATTCTAGTCCTCTAAGATAGTCAAAGGAAAAGCCTAAGGCTAGATCCTAAGTACTAAAGAGAAGAAGAGAAGACCTCATCAAAAATGAGGTCAACAACTCCGTCGTCCCAGAGTTATTAGGGGCCTTAATCTACTTAGTCCGAAAGGTCTTTAACCAGGACCAGAACACTTCTGTCAACAACCAGGATTGCGTCATCCAAGAAATCTTCGTAGATTAAGAACACTAGGGTTCATTAAGATTTTATTTAAGTCTTAATGCCCTTTTCAGATTTTAGTTTTGAAAATTTTAAGTTTTTTTATGATTTATTAACCAATTTAAAATTTTCCAAATGTTATTTCGATTTATTGTCGGTATTGATTTTGTTTATGATTTATATTTAAAGAAAGGGGTTAAGTTTATTTAGATCTAATGTTTGTAAGATCTAATTAAACTTGAGAATTTTTAGATTCAATGTTGTTTGAATCTACAAATTGCAAAAATAAAATCTAACATAAGTTAGATTTTAGAATTTTAGATTCGATGTCATTTGAATCTAAAAGTTATAAATTATACTTAAATTAAGTAAAGTCTAATATGGGTTAGACCCTAAAATTTTAGATTCGATGTCATTTGAATCCAAAAGATGTTAAACCTAATGTAAATTAGACTTAAATTAAGTAAAATCTAACATGAATTAGACTTTTAAAATTTTAGATTCAATGTCATTTGTTAAGTCTAATGTAGATTATACTTGATTTATAAGTTTTGACTTAAGTTCAATATGGGTTGAACTTAAGTTTAAGTTGACTTAGGTTTAATTTAGGTTGAACCTAAGTTAGAGATGTTAACTTAAGTTCAATATGGGTTAAACTTAAATTTAAGTTGACTTGGTTCAATTTAGGTTGAACCTAAGTTAGAAAGATTGATTTAAGTTCAATATGGGGTGAACTTAAGTTTGAGTTAACTTGGGTTTAATTTAGATTTAACTCAAGTTAGATTTTGGTGTAGTTAGGTTCAATAGAGATTGAACCTAAGGCTTGGGTTAACTTGGTTTCAAGTTAGGTTGATCTCAAGTTAGGTTTTGGTTGAGTTAAGTTCAATATAGGTTGAACCAAAGGTTTAGGTTAATTTAGGTTCAAGTTAGGTTGAACTCAAGTTAGATTTTGGTTGAGTTAGGTTCAATATAGGTTGAACCTAAAGTTTATATTGATTTAGGTTCAATTTGGGTTGAAACTAAAGTTTGAGTTGAGTTAGGGTTTTACTTAGAATAAAAAATCTGAGCTTAAGTTAAGTTTGTTTTTTACTTAAGTTTAAGTTAGGTTGAAGCTAAGATTTAGGTTTGACTTAAGTTTAATATAGGTTGAACTTAAGTTTAATTCAACTTAACCAAGGTTAATAAGCTAGACTTACTTATAATTTAGATATCATTAAACCATAATTAGTTAAGTTGTAATGATTTAATTAGATCTAATAGGTCAGACCTAATTAGGGTTTAGGTATGATTAAATCTTAGTTAGTTAACTTTTAATGATTTAATTAGGTTTAATAAGTGAGACCTAATTAGGGTTTAGGTATGATTAAACCTTAATTAGTTAAGGTTTAATGATTTAATTAGGTCTAATGGGTGAGACCTAATTAGGGTTTAGGTATGATTAAACCTTTATTAGTTAAGTTTTAATGATTTAATTTGGTCTAATGGGTGAGACCAAATTAGGGTTTAGGTATGATTAAACCTTAATTAGTTAAGGTTTAATGATTTAATTAGGTCTAATGGGTGAGACCTAATTAGGGTTTAGGTATGATTGAACCTTAATTAGTTAAGGTTTAATGATTTAATTAGGTCTAATGGGTGATACCTAATTAGGGTTTAGAAAGGATTAAACCTTAGTTAGTTATGGTTTAATAATTTAATTAGGTCTAATGGGGTAGACCTAATTAGGGTTTAATAATTACTTAATGTAAGTAAGCTTCAAGTTGATTAATTAGGTTTAATATGGGTTAAACCTAATTTGAGTTTAATAATTACTTAAACCTAATGTAACTAAGGTTAAGTTGATTAATTAGGTTTAATATAGGTTAAACCTAATTAGGGTTTAATAATTACTTAAACCTAATGTAAGTAAGGTTTAAGTTGATTAATTAGGTTTAATATGGGTTAAACCTAATTAGGGTTTAATAATTACATATACTTAATGTAAGTAAGGTTTTAGTTGATTAATTAGGTTTAATATGGGTTAAACCTAGCTAGGGTTTGGTAAATACTTAAACCTAATGTAAGTAAGGTTTAAGTTGATTAATTAGGTTTAATATGGGTTAAACCTAATTAAGGTTAATAGTTGCTTAAACTTAATGTAAGTAAGGTTTAAGTTGATTAATTAGGTTTAATATGGGTTAAACCTAATTAGGGTTTAATAATTACTTAAAGCTAATGTAAGTAAGGTTTAAGTTGATTAATTAGGTTTAGTATGGTTAAACCTAAATAGGTTTAGTAGTCACTTAAACCTAATGTAAGTATGGTTTAAGTTAATTAATTAGGTTTAGTATGGGTTAAACCTATAGGGTTTGGTAATTACTTAAACCTAACGTAAGTAAGGTTTAAGTTAATTAATTAGGTTTAATACGGCTTAAACCTAATTAGGGTTTAATAGTTAATTAAACCTTATGTAAGTAAGGTTTAAGTTGATTAATTAGGTTTAATATAGTTTAAAGCTAATTAGGATTTAATAATTACTTAAACTAATGTAATTAAGGTTTAAGTTGATTAATTAGTTTTAATATGGGTTAAACCTAATTAAGGTTTAATAGTTACTTATACCTAATGTAAGTAAGGTTTAAGTTGATTAATTAGGTTTAGTATGGGTCAAACCTAATTAGGGTTTGGTAATTACTTAAAACTATTGTAAGAAAGGTTTTAGTTGGTTAATTAGGTTTAATATGGGTTAAACCTAATTAGGGTTTATTAATTACTTAAACCTAATATAAGTAAGGATTAAGTTGATTAATTAGGTTTAATAAGGGCTAAACCTAATTAGTCTTTATTTGTTACTTAAACCTAATGTAAGTAAGGTTTATGATGATTAATTAGGTTTAATAAGGGTTAAACCTAATTAGGGTTTGTCTTGAGTCTATTTGGAGTTAGACTCAACATTGGCCTAGTCCATTATCAAATGGGCTATGTATGATAAGGAGAAGGATCTCAGGGTTTTAAAATATTAATTTATAATTAATAAATTTTAACCCTGACTTAAAGTGTTATTTAAAATTTTTAAAAGGTTAAGTCTTGTCATTTTTATGTTTTTGTCTGTCTCCCTAAGTCACTTAACCAATTTAAAAGTTTATTTCCTTAATTTTTAATTTCATAATTATTATTAGAAATAATTACAAAGTCTCATGAAAATTAGGAAATTCTATGTTGAAGAATTTTCCTAGCCTTAGAAAAATCAGAGATTGTTCCTAAGGACTTAGAGATTAATCCCTCAAAATTTCATATTTTTCTGGTCTATAAATAATTTTTAATAATTAAAATACTCCAGAGAGTATTTAATTATTGAAAAGTTAAATATAACTACTAAATTCAAAATTTTATTTCCACATTTTTCTCCTCACTGTCATGAGTTCAGAAGTATTTTTGTTTTATTTTTGTGATTTTTCTATGCAAAGTTATGAATTTTTTATTAGTTTAAGGATAATCTGATTTAATTAATTCTAAAACTAATTAGAAAAGACCAGAAGGCACCACATGTCCTTAGACTTGTCGAAACGCAGCTGATCCACTGCGGGCTTCGAACATCAGATCCATTGGGAATAAATCACAGTCGTTCATTTCCAAAACACGAAAATAGACGGCATCCGTTCATCACCTTCATCTGGTGTAAACTTAAACACTGTTTGTGTTTTAGACATAAAATCTCGCTCGATTCTTGATGGAATTGAGTGATTTTTATTTCTAGAGTTTCATCTGAAGAAGATGAACATATCTATACGGATTTGAATGGATTTTGAATTGGATAAACCTACTCTAGATCATACCCGAGCTCGGGTTGTGTGTGAATGAACATACTTTGGCCACTGTGAGTATAAACTCAAATTGAATGGCTTGAAAGCTTCATTTGGTCCTCAGATGACTTTCCCCCAACTCAATTTGAAGTCCAATTGAGTCCTTGAATGAATTCGATTTCAAAGTGACTTGGCTTGATAAGACGAGGTCAAACAGTGTGTTAGAGGCTATGGGGATGGCCAATTTCAATTGGGCTCATCATCGTAGGGGTCTGTCATGATGTGGGCGTGATTGATACCTGATCTGTGTGATATGACCTCGACCCGTAACTATCCTACAATTTTATCCTTTAATTTATATTTCAAAGGGTACTATGCAAAAAATATTTTGCACACTAGAGGTATTACGCAAGTATACATATCGTATCCAGTAATACAAGCCTCTATTAGAGTCCTGGTTATCGATCCCACAGGGAAGATTAATTTAAGAAACTAATAGATTTTCAAATTAAAGTAATTATAATTTCTATTTCTTTTCAAAAATCCAATTTTAAGTTTTATGAAATTTCTACTAGATGCAAGTAAAGTAGCAATAAAGTAAAGGTTGATGAAAGTATAAATAAAACAACTTTCTCCTTTTTAACTAATCCATGATTTTTAGAAAAACTATCATTCGTGGAGAACTTTAAATTATGGTATTACTCCAAATAGAAGCAATCATATTCTTTACCTTCACTCGATAGTATAAAGAACATTAGGTAATCTATAGATTGGTTCAGGATGTATTATTAGTAGAATGGGTTAATCTAGACTCACACTTCTAGATGTCCAAGGTTGGCTATGGTCGGCCCTACTAGTGACCCGTTCCCTTTCTATAAACCAAATTATTAAATTTTAATCTGTCACTCTAAAAACTAATTAATTCTATGCCTAATAAATAATATTTTCCTATTTATTTGCACTTCACCTTGAATAATCCGCACATGGCCTTCGATTACCCAAGGATTCATGGATATCTACTAGTTAAGAACTCATCTCCGGATAGGTCTCAGAATTCTTCAACAGATTTTAACAATTCAAATGACTAGTTTAAAAAGTAAATTAAGATCCGGTATGAATATCATCGCAATAATTTTTAAAATTAAGTTTAAGTTCTCCAACGAAATTAAATTATCTTTATTAACTTTTCATGGTTGAAAGGAGAAATAAAAGTAACAACTCAGAACACATTGACTTCACACAACAAAATATATTTATAAAACTTTGAACCAAGTTACAAATACTTATCTGGAATGTTCCTTCAAGTGATCCTTTGACTTACTACTCAAGGAATTGAGTAGTAACACTCAAAATAACTAAAATAAACTCATTAAATACTTAAGAAGAATATATGGTGGCTCTCTAAAACTATCTCTGGACGCTAGAGAGCTAAAGAGGGGGCCTTGTTCTCTGTAGAAATGCCTCCTATTTATAGAGCTTAAAAAATGACCAGGGGTTGCTTAAGGAACCTCTTCAAAATTCATCCAAATTCAATGAATCTTCTAGAAAGTAACTGTGGCGCCTAGGCGTCGGACTCCGTGACCAGGTCTTCACACCCCTTCACTTTGGATCGCACCTCTTCATGATTAAAACTGTTTTCCTGTGTCAAGATGCATTGTATCACATGTCATATGTATCGGGAGTAATTTCCAATCTTCTAGAAGGTGTGTTAACCACTTAACACCATCAAAATAACTACCCAAAGTTGTTAAAAATCTTATCTGCTTTAGTATCTAACTGGCGCCTAGGCGCCGGATTCTGGTGCCTAGGCGCCATACCTATAATTTTGGCAACTTTGCTTTTTAGCTCTATTTTTGCTCCTTTTTGCTCATTTTTTTCCTTCTTGAACTCTTTTTTTCATCACCTATATCCAAAAACATAAAAATATCTTTCATTAAAGCATAATATCCTTAAAAATTGAATCATAAATAAGGCATAAAAATAGGTACTTTTTAAGTGGATCAGTGATCAATTTGTAATTTTGAAGAATTTCATGTCAAACTCAAATTTTGTCCTATAATCAGGCAGGGAAATTGGAGGTCATGGATGGGTTTCAAAGCATGATTCTATGGGGAATCAATTGCTCGGTGTATAAGGAAGAAATTTCATGTTAAGAGTTTTTGGATTTGATCAAAGTAGCTAGGTATCAGATCTACCTAAAAAATACCCATTTTTATGCCTTATTTATGTTCAATTCATAAGGATATTATGCTTTAATGAAAGGTATTTTCATGTTTTTGGATGAAGATGATTAAAAAAGAGTCCAAGAAAGAAAAAGAAGGAAAAAGGAGCAAAATGGAGCTTATGGAGCAAAATATTGGAATTATTGGCCTAGCGCCTAGGCGCCTAAGCTCCGGCTCGATACAGACGCTGTTAAGATTTTTTGATGATTTTGGGGAGTTATTTTGACTGAGTTAAGCGGTTATTGGAGCTTCTAGAAGACTGGAAGTTACTCCTAATATATAGGATATGTGATACAATGCATTTGGACATAAGTAAATGGTTTTAATCGCAAAGAGGTGTGATCCAAAGTGAAGAGGTACGAAGACCTGGGCACGGAGTCTGGCACCTAGGCGCGACAATTACCTTCTAGAAGATGCATTGAATTTGGATGAATTTTGAAGGGGTACCATAAGCAACCCCTATTCAAATTCAGAGCTCTATAAATAGGAGCCCATCCTATAGTGTCTTTGGCCCTTTTAGCACCCTATAGTCTCTTTGGCCCCTTTTAGCACCCTATAGTCTCTTTCACCCCTTTTAGCACCTTATGGTCTCTTTCGCCCCTTTTAGCACCTTCTCTCCCCCCTCTAGTTTTACTTAGTTATTTAGTCTCTTCCACACTTAGGGTGCCACTTTACTTTATATCTTGTGAGTTTATTTTGAGTATTTATTGTGTGTTGTTGCTGTTGGAGTCTTTCATCATTTCTTTGGAGTTAGTAAAAGTCAGCGGATCACTTGATGGAACACTTCAGATAAGTATTTGTACCTTGGTACAAAGTTTTATAAATATATTTTGTTGTGTGATTTCAATGTGTTCTGAGTAGTTAGTTATCCTCTCCTTTCAACAATGAAAAGATAATAAATTAATTAAATTTTGTAGGAGGATTAAATTTTAAATATTTAAAACATTATGATGATATTAATACTTGATCTTAATTTATTTTTAAAATTAGCCATTTAAATTGTTAAAACCTGTTGAATAATTTTGAGACATATCCGGAGATAAATTCTTAACTAGTAGATATCACATGAATCCTTGTGTAGTCGAAGGTTTTATGCGGGTTATTCAAGGTGAAGTGCAAATAAATAGGAAGATATTATTTATTGAACGTAAAATTAATTAGTTTTTAGAGTGACATATTAAATTCTAATAATTTGGTTTATAGAAAGGGAACGGGTCACTGGTAGGGTGATACACCTAAAATATATAGTATTTTTATGCACATTTGTATACCTATTTTTAATGATATTGCACTTTAATGGAAGGTATTTTGTGTTTTTCTTGTAGGTATGATGAAAATGGATGGTCATGGTGAATGGAGCGAAATTGGATCAAATTTGGAGCAAAAAAAATGAAAATTGAAAATTTGGGCACTGGCGGCGAAGCGCCGCTGGGCCGGCGCTTAGCCGCCACAGTTGAAAATCGAATTCTAAAGGAATTTGGTGCCAATTTCAAAGGGGATAGGATGCAACTCTTGGTGGTAACTTCCATAACTTCCTTTGGGCGGCAAGTTTGAATGAAGGGGTGCATTCTTTGGTGGATACATTGAATCTGGACACATTTGAAGAAACACCAAGGCACCTTTTGGTTTACTATTTAAAGAGAGTCTTAGGAAAGATTAAGGAGCTCTTCTTTTGTCTTTTGAAGGACTCTTCCACTTTCATTTTGAAAAAAGTTTTTATAGTATTTTACTTTTATTTTGCGAGAGTTTTTATTAAGAGTAGGAGTAGAGAGTAGAAAGGAGAAACGGGTCGGAGTGAACTCTTCTTCTTCCCACTTCTTTTCTTTCTTTTAGTTTAGTTTCTATTGAAGTCTGAAGTTTATTCTGAGTCATCAGAGTTGGGAGATCCACTCTGAGGAGTATTTTAGTGAAGAGTTAAAGTTTCAGAGGAACTTCCTGAGTCTTGCGGAGAGAATTTTCAGATATGTGTTTACTTTTGTTCTTAATTAATACTTGTTTTTGTTTGTTATTTTTCTTATGGTTATTAATTTCAAATCAATGTGTTTTTATATTTTCTCAATGCATTCTGACTAGTTTACTTTATCTTTTTCTTTCTTAAATGGAGAAGTAATTAATTTATGGAGAATTGTTGTGGAAAGTATAAGTGTTTAAAGTTGGAAGAAGTTGTGAAGATTGATTCTGAAAACTTTGTTTACTTCTTAATTTGGCCTGTTAAGTTGTAGAATTTCTTGAGATTATGTAAGATCTAATGCGGTATTGTCTCATAAAAGTTAGTAAGAATCACATGCAATTATATGGGTGAGAATTGTAGTCCATATAATTGAATGTAATATTAGAAGATATTTTTATGGAAGCGAGTAAAATTAGAGGATTTTAGAGTGACAGACTAAAACCTGCTAATTTGGTTTGAAGTTTTAAATTTTGTTATGAGAAGTTAGCCCCCAATTGGTGGGAATCAAGGGAACTCTAGAGTGAGAGACTAGTATCTTCCCTGCCTGACCATGTTCAAAATGATAAAAATTTCAAATTAACCTATGTTCTTTATAGAACCAAGTAAGGGTAAAGAACACATTTGCTTCTATCTGTCACAACATATTTAAATACTTCCACAACAATACTTTAATAATTATTACTACTTCATAAAAGGAAAGAAGAAGATATTCTAGTTAATAGTGTTTTATATACAGTGTTATTCGTTATTATAATTTTAATTTCTTGCTTAACATTTTATTAAGGAAATTTCAAAAGACAAATCAACTTTCAAAACTTTTCAAAATCAAGACATACTTTCAAAAGCCATAAAAGTAAAAAGATAATTTTTTGATTCCTTTAAAGATTTTCAAATTTTCCCTGTGAGTTCGATATCTCGGGGCTTAATCAGAAAGTCCTATTTTACTTGATAAACTATACGTATACTTGCATAGTATCCCATATTATAAAATCATAATTTTCATATCTAAATCATCAGCACATATATATATTTGGTGTGGAGTGAAGTTTTTGGCACACATATATTTATCGGGGATAATAGGGCAGACCATAGCAACCCTTGGACATCTAGTAGTGTGAGCCTAGATTAACTCATTCTACTAATAGAACATCCTAAACCGATCTATAGATCAGTCAATGTTCTTTGCACCTGGACCAAAGGGTAAAGAGTAGAAATGCTTCTATTTGGTACAATATCATAATCTAAATTCCCCACAAAAGATAATTATTCTAAAAATTATGGATTAGTTGAAAAGAAGAAAGTCATTTTTATACTTCCTTTAAATTTTAATTACTGCTTACTTTACTTTATTACTGCTTACTGCTTACTTGCTTATAGTAAAAATTGTTAGTAAATTAAATTTGAAAATTATATATATATATATATATATATATATGACTTTTAATTTGAAAAATTCCAAAATATTTCTTACATTTCTTACTTTTAATAAAAACATTATCCGTGTGGGATCGATAACCAGGACTCCACTAGAGCCCTATATTACTTGAACGATACGTATACTTGCGTTTAAAATTATGAATTTTACAATAATTATTATAAAATCTAAATATAAATTTATAAGAAAAAGTAAACATCGCTCATCAAATTTTTGAAGCCATTTGCCAGGAATTAAATATTCTAAAAAGTGGTATCAAAATTCTTGTATTTAAAAGCATATATAAAGTCGCATCGCATCAAGTTTTTGGCGTCGTTGTCGGGGATTAAATAGAATAAAAAGTAAAAAGAAAGATAAGAAAAATTAAAAAAAACATAAAAAACAAAACAAAAATAAAACAAAAGTATTTTAAATTTTATTCGTTGTTATAGATCTGAAGGATTACTACCTTTCAATTCTAAATTAGAAAGAACAATTAAAAGAATTAAAAAAGGAAAACAAATTTCAAAACATCAAGAAATGGCTAACTTACATAACAATAATCAAAATCCAATCAAAATTAATGAACAAAATATTTATAAACCATTAAGGGAATATGCAAACCCTACAGCTGATGAACTTCATTTTAGTATTCAAATGTCAGCTTGATCCACTTAAAAATTATCTATTTTTCAGTGTAAATTTCAAGCTCATTTTATGCACATTTTTTATGATATACACTTTAATGGATTGTATTTTTCATATTTTTGTCTTCAAGTATAAAAATATATGAATTTAGAGAAATGAGGCAAAAACAATGCAATTTGGAGCTAAAATGAGCAAAGAAGAAAATTCTGACTTGACACATATCAATATGTCTTTCTATGCTTAATATCTTTTATATTTCTCACATACATATGGATGAAATTATACTTTTAAGAAAGGTTTTTCTTATGTATATCTTGTAGGTGACGATGTTAGGAACGCAAAACAACTGAAATGGAGCGAAACAGAGTTGAAACGGAGCCAAACGGAGCAAAACAGTGGAGTTGCGCATAGGGTGGCGCCTAGGTGCCAAAGACGACAAGAAAACGGCGCCTAGGCGCCAGAATCAAGGCCTAGGCGCCAGAACCCATCTAAGGACGATTATGGATGGTTATGGATGACTTTGGAAGTTATTTTGACGGTGTTAAGTAGTTTATAGACCTTCTAGAAGACTGGAAGTTACTCCTAATATATAGGACATGTGATACAATGAATCTAGACACATTGGAGTGGTTTAAATCACGAAGAGGTGCGACCCAAAGTGAAGGGTGCGACTGTTTGGGCACGGAGTCTGGCGCCTAGGCGCCAGAACTTGTTTCTAGAAGATTCAATGAATGTGGACAAATTTTGAAGTGGTGCCTTAAGCAACCCCTGGCCATTTTCAGAGCTCTATAAATAGGAGACATTTCTACAGGAAATGGTGCTCTCTCTCTCTCTCTCTCTCTCTCTCTCTCTCTCTTTCTTCTCCTTTAGTCATTTTAGAGTCATTTTAGAGTCATGAAGATGTAGATTTCTACATCTTATGGAGAGATTTATGAGGGATTTTCAGATATTTATGTAAGGGGTGTACGAGCGGCACATGGATCGATGGGAGACTTTGGTTGAGAGATCTTCTTCTTTCCTTCAGAGAGAAAAAGTTATGTATTCTTTTCTTCATTCTCTTGTAATTGTTGTAAACACTTTCTAATAGATTTTCTTTGTTTTAAACCGAGTTTTTTGTTATGATTTATTCATGCTTTGTAAGTGATTTTCTTTACTCTTTCTTTTAATATGAAGTAGTGACATGAGCAGGAAAATTATTTTTATGACAGAATTATCTATTAGATGCTTCTAGGTGATAGATAGTTGCATAAATATAATAGAATACTATTGAAATAAGTTCCTTATTGGCACTTAATTTATTACATAATTCTATCAATTCTTTTACTTCTTATGCCATTATTTTCATTTACTTTTGTTTTGTAATGAAATAGATGCATGTTTAGGAATTAAGATTTGCTTAGATATTCTCTTATTAAATTAAGGTGACGATATTCATACCAGATCTTCATTTACTTTACAAATTGATCACTTGTATTGTTAAAAATCTGTTGAAGAATTATGAGACCTAACCGGAGACGAGTTCTTAACTAGTAGATATCACATGAATATTTGGGTAATCGAAGGCCTTGAGCGGGTTATTCAAAGTGAAGTGCAAATAAATAGGAAGATATTATTTATTGGGCACAAAATTGATTAGTTTTTAGAGTGACAGACTAAATTCTAATAATTTGGTTTATAGAAAGGGAACGGGTCACTGGTAGGGCCGACCATAGCCATCCTTGGACATCTAGTAGTGTAAGCCTAGATTAACCCATTCTACTAATAAAACATCTTGAACCGATCTATAGATTAGCTAATGTTCTTTATGCCTAGACCAAAGGGTAAAGAATAGGATTGCTTCTATTTGGCACTACTACATAAAATTCTAAGCATCTCTTTCCTACACATTATCTATGTAATTGCAAGAGAAAGGTAGTTTTTAATATCTCAAAATTCTCCAAACTAATTTATCCATAAGTTATCTTTTTATTTAAGAACTTTATTTAGGAATAGTTATTAGAAAACTCATTTTAATCAACATTCCAAATTTAGGCCTTAAAGAAATAGACTGGAATTAGCCTAAAGAATTTCTTACCTCGCTTCTCTGTGGGATCGATATTGGGGTTATTAAAGAAAACCCAATATTACTTGAAACGATACGTATACTTGCGTAGTACTCATAGTGTGTAAAATATTTTCTAAAATTTTACAACATTTTAATTTTATACACTAGCCACTATTTATAAATCGGGTCAAGTTTTTGGCCATCTTTTGGAAGCTAAAATTACTGCGTTATTGCGGGTCGGGTCAAGTTTTTGGCGTCGTTGCCGGGGAAGCTTCGGTAAGAACTTTAGGAGAATTTTAGTTGAAATAATTAGGTTTAAACTTGGAAAATTGTAGTGTCATAAAAATAATTTTTGTGTGAAAAGTGTTTTTTATATGAAAAGGTGTTGTGAAAAAAAAATTTTGTTTGTGTGAAAAATAAGGTGTTCGTGAAAATGTTTTGTTATGTTAAATATATTTCATCTATTATTTGTTTAATTGTTAATGTATTGTCTGTTGTGCTATGTATGCGAAATAAAGGTTCTGCAAGACTTGTGCCTTATGATCCCGAGTTTGAAAAAAATAAAAAAATAAACATACAGAAAGGACTCGAAAAACTAGAAATGGAAATAGAAAACTTTCAAGATAATAACTTGGAAAATCATCATACTTCATTGAGGGATTACGTAAATTCTACGACAGGTGAAATTCACTCAAGTATACAAAATCCTGTCATAGAAGCTAACTCGTTTGAAATAAATCCTGAGATTATCCAACTGGTGCAGAACAATCAGTTTGGGCGAACTCCTTCGGAGGATCCCTATTTACACTTATCAAGTTTTCTAGAACTTTGTGCTACATTTCGTTATAATGACATGTAAGACGATGTTGTTAGGTTAAGGCTTTTTCCTTTCTCACTAAGGGATAAGACTAAAATATGGTTATACTCATTAGCACCTGGCTCTATTAAAAATTGGGAGGAGTTAACTCAGAAATTCCTAGCTAAGTATTTTCCACCTTCAAGGACTACTAAACTTAGAAATGATATTATCTCATTTTGTCAATATGATGGAGAATCAATATACGAAGCCTGGGAAAGATTTAAGGAACTCCTAAGAAAGTTTCCACATCATGCTCTACCCAATTGGTTAATCATTCAAACATTTTACAATGGGTTAGTAGGATCCCTTAGGTCTATAATTGATGCTACTGCTGGTGGTTCATTAATGTCAAAATTATTTGATGAAGCGTATGCATTAATTGAAAAAATGGATACATATGAATTTCAGTGGCCCTCTGCAAGGGTAAATCATAAAAATGTAGCTAGTGTTCATAATAAAGATGTGATTACAATTCTTGCATCTCAGGTTGCTGCAATATCAAGGAAGTTTGACCAATTTGGAATAAAACAGCCTCAATTTACTTCTGTAAGTGAGGAAAGTTCATTAGAGCGTATAATTGATTCTAACTTATCATATGATGCTTTAAATACCATAAACAACCTATATTCTAACTTTTACAACCCAGGTTGGGAAAACCATCCTAAATTTAACTGGAATCATACTACTGATGGTGGAAACCAAAATGGAAAAATAATCATGCGAATCCTAATGGAAGTTGGAATAATCAGGGGAATACAAACTATAGACCTTCATATCAACCAGACTCTAACAATGATAAAAAATTTGAGGATAAGAAGATGTTTATGGAAGAAGTGGTATTGCAAATGGGAAACCAGTTGCAAAGTCAAAATGCTACGATTAAAATATAGAGAATCAACTGGAACAAATTGCTAATTCACTTAGCAATAGACCCCAAGGAACACTTCCTAGCAACATTGAGATCAACCCTAGAGAGAACACTAATGAACAAGTAGAAGCTGTCCAATTAAAAAATAGAAGAGAGATAGAGGATGTGGTTAGAAAAGAGAAAGATGTTGTGAGAGAAATAAAGGAAACTAAAAGACCTGAAAAACATGTTTCTAAGGATTTGGAAAAATTAATTTATCCAACTAAAATCTATTTGGAAAGACCACCACCTCCATTTCCTCAAAAACTTAGACATCATGAGTTGGATAAGAAATTTTCAAAGTTCATGAAAGTACTTAAGAAGTTAACGATAAATATTCCTTTCACTGAAGCTTTTGAATAGATGCCAAGTTATGCAAAGTTTATGAAGGAGATATTAAACAAGAAAAGGAAATTTGGAGATTACGAGACAGTTGCACTATGTGAGGAGTGCAGCGCTACACTTCAGAAAAATTTTCCTCTGAAATTTAAAGATTCTTATAGCTTTAAAATTCCTTGTACAATTGGAGAAAGATTATGTGGAAAAGCTTTATGTGATTTGGGAGTGAGCATTAATGTGATGCCTCTATCTATATTTAGAAGGTTAGGTTTAGTAGATATTTCTCCCACTACTGTAACACTTATGTTAGCCGATCGATCTATCATTTATCCAAAAGGAGTTATAGAAGACGTTCTTGTTAAAGTGGATAAATTTATCTTTCCTTTGGACTTTATTGTATTAGATATGAAGGAAGATAAAAAAATTCCAATTATTTTCGGGAGACCTTTCCTTGTTACTGGACAAGCTATGATAGATGTGAAAAAAGGAGAGTTGATTATGAATATTAATGACCAGAAAGTCACTTTTGATGTATTAAAGACTATGAAATATCCAGCTAAGAGAAAAGATGATGATTGTTTTTGGATAGATGAAATTGATTATCTAAGTAAAGACAATTTCCAAGAAAGTTTTGAGAGTAAGTTAACAGATGAGATTGAAATGGATTTTCATGATGATTCAAAAACGTTATTTAAAGAAGACTGTATGTATGTTCAGGAGAGGTGTGAAATGATGGACGCTACCAAAAATAGTAAAATTGTAATTCCATTTATTGAAAAATCTCATGAACATAAGATGGATGCACCCTATACAATTTTAAAGCCTACCGATTTAGGGAATTCATCAACACAACCAGTCTTTATATCTTTAGATGCGAATCAATCACAAGAAAAACCTGAATTGAATGATGAACATGATAAAGTTATTAAACTAGGACTTGAAAGAGAATTTGAGGATATATTTCAAAAGAACTTTGACTTGAAAAGAGGATAAGGATATTTTAAGACCATTGGAAGAAATTCCTAAGGAATTAAAAAAACCTATTTCCTCAACTAAGATAGATCCTCCATCATTTAATAATTATAAAGGGGAAGAATTGGAAGATAATTTGAAACAGAAGAGTAACATAGAAGATATTGATCCAAAATCTGAATTATCTAAAGAGAATCTGATCCAAAATTTGGGAGATATTTAAGTATTTTATAAAGATCAATTTCTTATAAATTTCAAGGATGATATTAATATGCAAATTCAGAAAATCAATAGAAGAATATTGGATCTAGAAAGAAATATGAGGAACAATGATATAAATCAAACTGAAAATGAAGTGCTGAATGAAAAATTAAAATTTAAGGATTTTATAGGAATCCTTGGATATGGAAATGATTGGATGATTGATTGAGGATTACTTAATTGGAGTTTTGATCCAGAAGGAAACATTTGTCGGGCCGGCGACGTTAAAACCAAGCGCTTTATGGGAGGCAACCCATAGTTATCAGTGTGCTTTGATTTAGTGTGTTTGAGAGTCATGATTGTTAGTGTTGTATAGTGTTTTATTTAGTGCGGATTAGATTAATGTTGTGAGGTTATGCCTTGGTCTTGACTAAATTTGTATACGACTTCTGGTAGTAACAGGCTGATGAGTCTGTTATAACTCAGTTCTCAACCGGAGCTGAGCATTACCTTGAAGCATGCAGAGTTTGGACTTGGACTACTCTATCTCAACTCTATTACTTCCTTTATTTGACTTTGTTTTCATTAATTAAGGTTATGAAATTGCTTAATGAACAACATATGAATGAACTGCACTATTCTTATTTATCAGATTATTGTTATTAGTGTAGTTTCTTCCGTTAGAAATTGTAAGTAAGGAAAATGTGAGTAGAAAGGAGATCAAATTAACCTCAGTTGATGTTTCATTATGAATCTACGAGTCTAGGTATTTTAGTTTGTGGGTTTGTGCTACAACAATTTAGAGATTTGACGAACACTTAAATATATATTCCCATGTCGATGTTTGTCTTACTTGTTAAACCTTTCTTTAGTTTAATTTTATTCTAGCATGTTTAGTTTAGATTTACTTTCTATTGCAATTGTTCTGTCCTGATGAATACATGTAGATGTTTTTTATAAACATTTGTGGTAGATTGAATTTCTCAAGTATTTTTCTTCCTACTTTTGTTTTTTGTACTGAATGCTATACATGTTAAAAATCAAGTTTGGGGTAGGAAGAAAAATATATTTTAATGTTAGTATACTTTCATTTTAGTTTAATTTTATTGTACATATCTGTTAGGCTAGATTTACTTTCTTCTGCAATCATTCTATCCTGATTATGCATGTATTTAAATTTGATAGGATGTAGTAGTAGTTAGTAGATTTAACTTTTATTTTTCTGTCGGCATATTTTTTAGGTTTGTGTGTTGTATTTGTGAAAAGAGGTCGCCTACAGAAATTGTCGGCTAATTTTTAATTTAATTTAAATAAATAATTTGAAAAGTAGTATTTGATTTTGAAAATAATTTTAAATTTGAAAATTTTAAGATATGAAATCAAACAGATCTCACATCCCGAATAGTTTATATAAACGAGCACCGCACCACAAACTGTATATCTATCCCGGAGAGTAGACACACTGTTTGATGATGGGGCTCGGTTAAATAAACTAGAAGATTTGTGACATCCGTTTGGTCTACGAACCAATTTTATAAGCCGACAAGTTCCCCTGCTTAATATAAATGAATTAAGCAAAGTTTATATTACCTGGGTTCTTAAAGTTCCCTATAAGGGCAAGCCCTTATAGTTAATTACATCTTAAATGAAGTGAATCATTTAAGAAAACTCTCGATAATGATCAGTGGTTCTGCTCTCAAGAATTTCAAAGTTTAAGTTTTCAAGGGATTGAATTCTGGAATTTCAATAGGGAATGGATCGAATTTGGAACATTTTATTTTGGGAATTCAAAGGAAGAAAGGTAGGAGAAATCACAGATTCGAAGCGAACTTCGGTAATTTCCCGACTATCCTATTGTTTAGCTTGAATTTAAAAAGACCCTAATATTTATTTAATGTTTTGATCTTGCCAATTTTTAATTAATTAGGACATATATTCGTATGATGTGATCACACAAATAGCCTCGAAGATGTGAGGGTTTATGTCGTATCGGACGACTACCTCGGAATCCTAAGACCGGTTAGGGCTTAATTTGCAATGCAAATGCCTAACAAAAGATTGAGGATTTATGTTGCACTAGGCAAACTACCTCGAAGTCCTATGGCTTGGTTTTTTAATTCTAAGAAAGTTTTGCTGAAGTAGACTCAGGTTTTGCTGATGACGATGGTCGTGCTGCCCACCATGCTCTGAGCTCCTTTTTGTTGCAGAGGTTTAGTTTTAGAAATTATAAATCAAGAGATGAGAGAAGTGTTTTGGTTTAGAGAAGATCTTAGTTTCCAAGTGTTTTTTATGTTTTAATTAAAACAAATCTTAAAGTTGATTATAACAACACCGGTTAAGATCCCACGGTTCCATCCTTACGACATCGTTATTTTTATCAGATTCACTAAGTCCAGATGAATTTGCTAAACTCAACTAAATGAGTTCCACACTTTCATTTAGACCGTGGGAAATCCCGTTAGCAACACGTAGGTTACATCATCCGAGGTATTCCCGATCATCCAACAAGACGTTTTAATTTAGTTGTAGTTGTAGTTTTGTTGTTCTGTTTGTGATTAAATTTTGAGTTGTCTTATATTTTGAAATGTTGTGGCGGTGAATTTTATCTTGTAATGACTTTTAATTTAGTTTTGGTTTCGGTTTTAGGGGCTATTCTAAAGGTGTTGGTTTTCATGCAACAGTTGTTTATCATGCAAGAAAAGTAAGTGCGATGCGATTAAGTAAATTGCAATAAAATAAAAGCGTACCTGGAGGGTCTTCCCGTCATCCCAAGCTGCACTTAAAACACAATTTAGAATATTTAAGCATTTAAAGCAAGTTCCTAGGTAAAACTAGGTAAAGCTAAGGGAAGGGTTATGGTTTTCTACCAAGTTCCTAATCCTATAGCTAGTCACCTCCTATGACGTCTAGGTTCTTGTGTTTTGGTTTAAGGACGATTTTCTTCATCAAAGAACAATTAAGTTCAATTGTTCTTATAAATATCCTATCATATCGAGGAAGTGCTTAAGACGAGTCTTAAACATCTTTTCAATACCTCTAGGATTGTTTTAAGTCCAAGAGAATTTAATTATACAAATGAATTAATCATCTAGGAGTTCAAGTTTTTGTTTATCTTGCTCAGTGAACTAGGACATTTGAATATCCTATGAGTGAAGTAACACTTCACTTAACACTTCGTTTAGGAGTTATGACAACAAGAGCTTTTGAGGGCCAATTAATGTTCAAATGATTTGTGATTTAATTTAATTTCAATTAATAGGTTTAAGTTTGGAATAGTGTTCAAGTTGTTTTATATTTATTTTGAATTTTTTATGTCTTAGGTGATGTTATATTTAATTCAATTTAATTTAATTTAATTTTAGTTTAATTTAATTTGGTTTTAATTTTAATTTTAATTTTATTTTATTTTATTTTATTTTATTTTTTAATTTAATTTTAACTTTATTTCAATTTGATTTTATTTTATTTTGTTATTATTATTATTATTTTTATTTAATTTAATATGTTTTAATTTAATTTAATTTAATTTAATTTAATGTGATTTAATTTAATTTAGTTTAATTTAATTTAATTTAAATTTTAATTTGATTTAATTTAATTTAGTTTAAATTTTAATTTAATTTTAATTTTATTTTATTTTTTTAAAATTTTAATTTAATTTAAATTTAAATTTTATTTTATTTTTTATGCTTTAAGGATGATTTAATTTTAATTGTTAAAGTATTAATTTAATTGAAATTTTAAAAGGATTTAATTTAAATGTTTTAACTTTAACTTAATTTAATGATTAAGTCTTTTGGCATTTTAAATTTTGAATTTGGATTATCACTTTAATTAGGAATTAAACATTCTTGAGGTGATTAATTTAGGGATTCTTGTATTAAAGAATAAATTTCTTCCTAATAATATCCCTATTTTAATAATTCCAATTTTTCATAATTCTTCCAAATTTAATTAATTATTTAATTAAGGTTTATTTTAATTATTTTTAAATTGTTTGGTAGATTTCTACCCTTTAATTTCCTAAGTTTCGAAACATCCAAAATCAACTTAGTATCAAATATTTTACCCACCCTTTTAATTAATCCTAAAATTTTTAATTATAGGTTAAAATTTTAATTACCATTTTGCCCTTTACACTTACTAATTTCATAACTCACTAAATTGAGCTTAAATGAATTTGAAATTTTTATGTGACTTCACTCATATATCAATAAAGACATTAGAGGAGAAAATGTGATTTTTCTGTATTTAATTTATTTATGTAATTATTTTTGGTGGAAAATAGGGATTTTCAAGGAAAATTCAATAACATGACCAAGGGAAAGTTTCTGTCCTTAAGAAAATTATGAGACATTCCTAACGATCAGAGGACCACTTGGACCAATTTTGGTGATTTTTTTGAATTATATTCTTTTTATTATAAATACTTTGAGTTTTGGAGTATTAATTAATTTAAAAATAAAATAAAGGTTGAAAAATGAATTTTATATTTTTAAAAAATCTCTCTAATATCAAGGAAACTAGAGAACCAATTTTTACAATTTTTTGATTTTTCTTTGATTTATTAGAATTATTTTAGTGGAAATGCTAGAAAATGCATTTTTTAATTTTAAAATTACCTTAGGGCTTTAAAATTTAATATCTCATCATAGAGACTTAATAAAAATATGGGGTTTGTTCCTAAGTGATTAAAATTCAAAATGTGACATTTTGGTGAATTTTATTATTTTTGTGATTTTTATTATTTTTTTATTATTAAAAATATTAAAATAATGCAAAAAATCAACTTTTTTAGAAAATTGCAATTTTAATTTTCTTAAATTCCCCTGATATTAGAGAGGCTCCAAAACCAATTTGGGGAATTTTTGAAAAGTATTTTGAAAGTTATGAATTTTTGAAGTTTAATTTTGGCTAAATGGCTTAATCGACCCATTTGATAGGGCTAACCAAGTCCAATTGACTTCAAACTTTTATGATGGGTTCCTCTGATCCTAAAGGTCAGTGGAGGATTGATTTCAAGTCAATTTGATTTATGATTAGCTCTAATTAATTAAAGCCCCATTTTGGGTGTTTAAGCCAATTAAGGTTATTACAAGTGAGTTAACTCAAAAACTATTTTCCCTAGGGTCCTCTGGTCATAAGAAACATCACCAAATTTTCCTAGAATTTATTTCACAACATGCTAATTATTGGAATTAAAATACTCATAATAGTGACCTAGAATTGAAAAATCAATAACTCTTCATAGAGATGGCCTCCGACTTTGGAAAATTCAGTGGAATGTCCCCAAATTCAGAGGCTTCAAAAGCCCTATGGTCTCATGCCATGGTGAATTGTATACATGCATGGAGAGTTGAAATAGTGCAGAGAGTAAATAAATAATTAAAAATAAAATACTTGATGAAATTACATGATTTCTTTTCCACGTTATTCTCCTCTGTTCACTGACCAAGAGGATATTTTTATTTTATTTTTAGGATTTTCCTACACAAAGTTATGAATTTTCTAAGTTCTGGTAATTAAATAAAGAGAAAATAGTCATAATTTCCTACTTATCCACGCGGCGCCACGCCATCCTCGGCAGCTCCGAAAGGCCACGCGTCGTCTCCTGATTCGGCGCCGCCATCCGACTCATCGATCCAGGGGCGCGTGGTTCATGTACCATCGCGCTGTCCAGCTCGATCCAAACCGTTCGCTCGATACACGCTCTATCCGACGGCTCCCAGTCATCGTCTACGACTGGTGTGCACCCGTGACCGTCAACCTTCTAACCCTAATTTCTCACTCGATTCTCAACGGATTTTTGTGTTCTTATGCTCTATGGATTCATCTCGAGGAGACGAACACATCCATATGGTAAACATGTATTGAAATTGACCCAAACTAAATAGAGAATCTCTGTAAGCTCAGTAAGAAGAGTGAGTCCATACCTTTGCTCGGAGAAGTGAAGCTTCGATCTGAGAGTTGTGTCACCTTCGATTGGGTCCAAGCAAGCTCTAGATGAAGTCCCTTGGCCTGGTGAATTGTCCAGGTATGATTTTGACCACAGCCAATTACAAAGCTTGGAGTCTGGAACAGATGGGTGGCCTGGAGAGGGGGCTTTCACTGGTAAACTTCTTCTCTTGGTCTTGTGCAGGTGTATGACCAATAAATTTGGGGATTGGCTCACTGTGGAGAAGTGTCCTGGTTTTGGGCTTGGATTTCAACTATGAAATTGAGCTCACAGAGAGGAAATGGTAGGGGGGTTTCAGTGGGGATCAAGTTCTCTATGTGTGGGGAGTAGTCTGAAACAATTTTGGCAGAGTTTCCTCAAGGTTTTTTTTCAGCACCTCTCATGGCCGAGAGGAGGTGGTGTTTAAATAGGAGAGGGTGGAGGGCCTCCCAGGGGGGTTTAAGGCTGGGGATCAGCTGCTCTATGCAAGAGAAGAACAGCCATGGTGGCCACTGGGACTCGGGGCAGCCCAAGCAAGGAGGAATTTCAATGTTGGCTCACATGCGAGCTTTCGGCCATGGTGTTTTCCAACGGCCTCGGTGGCCGGCCGGCCAGGCATGGGTCACCCTCAGGTTCAGGTGGGTCAGGGCTTGATGTTTGTGAAGTCAATTGGTGGCTGCCATGTGTAAAGGGTTTGAATCAAAGTGGAATGGGGTAAGGGTGTATTTTGGGTTAAGTTTGGGTTTAGGTCAAAATTGGGCTTTTTGGTTTTGGGTTGAATTTGAGTGGGGTTTGGGTCCAAATTTTTGGCAAATTATGTTAGTGTTTTTTTTTGTGGGGATGTTAGGGAAGGTTTAGAAAAGATTTGGGGTTAATTGGAGTTGAATTGGGTTAGTTTGGGCTAAGTTTGGGTCATGGGTCCAAATTAGGCTTTAAGTTCAAAAGTGAAATTGGATTCAAATGCAAATCAAATTGGTCTTAGATTTGGTCTAGATTGGTGCTAGGGATGTTGATTGAAGTTTAGAATTGAATTGGACCAGAATTTGGGTCAATTGGATAGGTTTGGTTTGACATTGGGTTTACTTTGGGTTAAAATGGGTCAAATTGGGGATTTTGATAGAATTGGGGTAAATTGACAAAATTGGCCAATGGTTTAGTTGAACAAAATGAAATTGGGAATATTTGGGATTTTCTAGAATTTTCTGGGAATTTTCTGAAGTTTTGGATTTTTGGGTCAAGAGGGGCATTTTGGGTATTTGGAGGGTATTGGGAGTATTTTTGGAATTTTTGGTATATTTGGCTATGGATTATCAATTTGAGTAATGTGGGAATGTTTGGGATTGGTTTTGAGGAATTTTGGGTGATTTGGAGAATTTTGGAAATTTTGGGTAATTTCAAGGGTTTTGGGTAGGCTAGGCGGGTCTGGGGTCTCGGGGGTCAAAAATTAAAAATTTGGAAAATTGAAGATTGGGTAAATGTAAGTGGAATTAAATCATTTTTGTTGAGCCATGAAGTCATATCAAGCCCACATGAGCCATGAAGGGACTCATGTGAGGCATTCACTATGTTGTTCCTAACCCTCTTAACCAAGGGCTTAGGGGTTAAGGACCATCCATGTGAATCACCTTCATGAGTCAGGAGGTCAAGTTGGGTATAGGTGTGTTTTTAGGAGGTGTGGGAAAGTGTAGTGTATAAGTGTAGTGTGCGTGTAAGTCAGCCCTCACCGCACCAGTGCCACCCGGGCAGGTCCTCAAGGCCAAAGAGTCCTATAGGAACTCATCCTTTAAACTTCCACATTCTGATTTCAACCCTCTAGGTGATTAGGGGTCTACAATCAAGTTTGTGGAGTTTGCAGGGAGTTAAGAAGTGGTTTGAATTTCTAAGTGGTGGGTCCCAATTCTAGTCCTCTAGGATAGTCAAAGGAAAAGCCTAAGGCTAGATCCTAAGTACTAAAAAGAAGAAGAGAAGACCTCATCAAAAATGAGGTCAACATTTTCTTCCTCCGACATTTTATGGAATTTGTTGCAAAATATTTTAAAATTCAAGTTTGGGGGGAATGAGAAACAATTTTCAAAAACTTAAATTTTATTTGTCCTAAAAAATGCTATGAATAAATTTGATTTTTAATTGAAAAATGATTATGTGTATGAGGTTATATTAGGGAAATAAAATTTTGAGTATAGAAATGAGTAAGAAAATTTAGTTAAAATTTATAGTAATGATGAAAAATTTAAAGTTAAATTTTTCTTAGTGAAGAAATGATAAATAATGTGTAACCATCTTTAATAAGAAAAGTTGTATTTCTAGAAAAATAGAAGGATTAGACTTTTGTTTTTAATATTTAAATTTCTTTTATTGAAAAATAATTTTCAAAACTGTTATTATATTTCTAAGTAAAAGATATATATCTACCTTATGATTTAGGAAAGGAAGGGTGGAATTCAAAATTATTAAAGGCCTATCCAGATATAGTAATCCTTACCTGAAAAAAAAAGAAAAAAAAGGAAAAGAAAATGAAAAGGAAAATGAAAAGAAAAGAAAAGAAAAGTATAGTATGTGAAAAGGGAAGGAGAAGCTTGAGGATTAAAGGGCCTAATAAAAAATTGGTTCCACACCTGAGCTTTTTAAAATATAAGATTTGAGAAACTCTTGAGCTTAAAAATATAATATAGTTAATATAATTATTTTTAATAAAGATTTTTAAGTAAAGAAAATAAAATGCCTAACCCCTATATTTTGAAAATTTTACTAACATTTTTGAATTAGATAGCAACACATATTATCAAATTCTTTCATCTAAGAGATTTCTAAACTTTAAATTGGTCTCATTTACTAAATTTTTTTCTAAATTGGGTTACTATATTTCTAGAACAAAATTTTAGAAACTCCTAAAGAAACTCATACACATGATTTCCTTATGTGGTTCTACATGATTATAGTGTTACTTGAGGACAAGTAACGTTTAAGTTTGGGGGAATTTGATCCACTTAAAAATTATCTATTTTTCAGTGTCAATTTCAAGCTCATTTTATGCTAATTCTTTTGAGCTTAAACATTCTATTATTCAAATGGTTCAAAATAATCAATTTGGAGGAACACCTAATGAGGATCCAAATTTACACCTTACTAGTTTTTTAGAACTTTGTGCTACCTTTAAATATAATAATATTTCTGATGATGCTATTAGGCTTAGACTCTTTCCTTTTTCCTTAAAAGATAAGGAAAAGATGTGACTTAATTCATTATCAACTTATTCTATTAAAACATGGTCAGATATGGTACAAAAATTCCTTGCTAAATATTTTCCTCCTTCTAAACTGCTAAATTGAGAAATGATATTACTTCATTTACGCAATTTGATGGAGAAACAATTTATGAAGCTTAGGAAAGATTTAAAGAATTATTAAGAAAATTTCCTCATCATGCTTTACCAGATTGGTTAATCATTCAAACATTTTATAGTGGACTCATTAGATCACTTAGATGTATTATAGATGCTGCTGCTGGTTGTTCTTTAATGCCTAAGACATTTGAAGAAGCCTACAGCTTAATTGAAGAAATGGCTAATACTAATTTTCAATGGCCTTCTAAAAGGGTTAATCATAAAAGAATGGCAAGTATTCAAGATAATGAAGTTTTTTCTATTTTAGCTTCCCAAGTGGCTATGATATCTAAGAAATAAGATAATTTTGCTATTAATATATCGCATGTAAGTACTGATAATTCTGCAAATTCTGATGATTCTCAAACAATGGAAACTTTGCAAGCTATTGCTAGTAAAACTAATAACCCTTATTCTAATTATTATAATCCTGGTTGGAAAAATCATCCTAATTTTAATTGGAGTAATGGACTATGCGGCTTATTTTTAGGTTGAGTGTTGTTTTTAGAAAAGGGGTCGCTTACAGAAGTTATCGGCGAATTTTAAATTTAATTTAAATTTATATATATAGTTTAGAAAGTAGTATTTGATTTTGAAAATAATTTTAAGTTTGAAAATTATAAGATGTGAAATTAAACCGATCTCACATCCCGAATAGTTTATATAAACGAGCATCGCATCACAAACCGTGTATCTATTCCGAGGAATAGACACACTGCTTGGTGATGGGGCTCGATTAAGTAAACTAGAAGATTTGTGACATCCATTTGGTCTGCGAACCAATTTTATAAGCCGACAAGTTCCCCTGCTTAATATAAAGAAATTAAGCAGGGTTTATATTACATGGGTTCTTAAAGTTTCCTATAAGAGCAAGCCCCTATAGTTAATTACATCCTAAGTGACAGGAATCACTTAAGAAAACTCTCGATAATGATCAGTGGTTTTGCTCTCAAGAATTTTAAAGTTAGGTTTTCAATATTGGATTTTGTAATTTCAAAAGGGATTAGCTCAAATTTGGAATATTTTATTTCAGGAGTCTTAAGGAAGAGAAGTAGGGGATGTCACAGACCCGAAGTGAACTTCGGTGACTTCCCAACTATCCTATCGTTTGGCTTCGATTTGAGAAAATTATTTAATGTTTCAATCCTGCCAGTTTTAGTTAATTAGGACTTATATTTGTATGACATGATCATACAAATAGCCTGGAAAATGTGAGGGTTTATGTCGTACCAAATAACTACCTCGGAATCCTAAGACCGGTTAGGACTTAATTTGCATAAAATGATTATGCAAGTGCCTAACAAAAGTTTGAGGATTTATGTTGCACTAGGCAAACTACCTTGAAGTCCTATGGTTTGGTTGTTTAATTCTAAGAATGGTTTTGCCGAAGCAAACCCAAGTTTTGCTGATGACGATGGTTGTGCTACCTACCATGCTCCGAGCTCCTTGTTGTTGCAGAGGTTTAGTTTTAGAAAGTGAAAATCAAGAGATGAGAGAAGTGTTCTGGTTTAGAAATCTTAAAGTCCAAATATTTTTAATATTTTAATTAAAACAAATCTTAAAGTTGTTTAAACAAAACCGATTAAGATCCCACGGTTCCATCATCCCAACACCGTTATTTTCATCAAATTCACTTAGTCCAGATGAATTTGCTAAACTCAACTGAATGAGTTCCACACTTTCATTTAGACCGTGGTAAATCCCGTTAGCAACACGTAGGTTACATCATCCGAGGTATTCCCGATCATTCAACGAGACATTTTAATTTAATTGCAATTGTAGTTTTGTTGTTCTGTTTGTGATTAAATTTTGAGTTGTTTTATATTTTAGAATGTTGTGGCGGTGAATTTTATCTTGTGGTGACTTTTAATTTAGTTTTGGTTTCAATTTTGTGGCTATCCAAAAGGTTTCAGTTTTCATGCAACAGTCTTGTTTAACATGCAAGAAAAAGTAAAGTGGAGTGCATGTAAGTAAATTGCAATAAAGTAAATCGCAATAAAATAAAAGCGTACCTGGAGGGTCTTCCCGTCATCCCAAGCTGCACTTAAAACACATATTAAGGCATTTAAATATATACAACAAATACCCAAGTAAAGCTAAGAGAAAGGTTTTGGTTGCCTACCAAGGTCCTAGTCCTATTGCTAGTCACCTCCTATGACGTCTAGGTTCTTGTATTTTGTTTAAGGTTGATTTTCTTCATCAAAGACCAATTAAATTTAATTATTCTTCTAAAACATCCCATCATATTGAGAAAGTGCTTAGGACTAGTCCTAAACATCTTTTAAATACTTCCGAGATTATTTTGAATCCAAGTAAATTTAGTTGCACAAGTGAATTAATCATCCAGGAGTTTAGTTAAGCTTTGTCTCTTGCTCAGTGAACTTGGGCATTTGATTACCTGATGAATGAAGTGACATCTCACTTAATACTCTATTTAAGAGTTATAATAATTAAAGCCTTTAGGGGCAAGTTGGGTTGTTGAGAATTTTAATCATTCTTAATGTGAAGTTTGAGTTAATTGTTTAAAGTGATTTAGTTTAATTATGAGGTTTTAATTAATAATTTTAAGTTTGAAATAGTGTTCAAATTATTTTTTGGTTTAAATCTTTATACTTTAAGTGATCTTAACATTTTAAATTTGTTTTACTTTTATTATTGAATGGTGTTAATTTAATATAATTTAAATTTAATTGAATTGAATTTAACTTAATTTAATTTAATTTAAATATTTTTAATTTAATTTAACTTAATTGTTAAAATTATAATTTAATTCAATTTTAATTTTAATTTAATTTTCTACTTAATTTAATTTAATTTAATTTAATTGTTAAACCACTTAATATTTTGAGTTTTCCTTTAATTTAAGGGTTATTTATTTTTTAAATTTTAATTTACTTAGTTTGGATTATCATTTTAATCTTAATTAAGAGTTAAACATTATTGAAGTGATTTATTTAGGGATTTTTTTGTTAAAGAATTAATGTTCTCTCAAGTTATACCCCTATTTTTAATAATTCAAATTTTCATTAATCTTCCAAATTTTAAATTGTTTAAATAATTAAAGTTTCATTTTGGTTTATTAAAAGTGATTAATGGGTTCCTATCCCTTTAATTTCCCAAAGTTTCAATCATCCAAGAAAGCTTAAATCAAATATTTTACCCTCCATTTTAATTAAACCTAAAATTTTAATAAAGGGGTTTAAATTCTTTAATTACCTTTACGCCCTTTTAGGCTTATTTATTTCATAACTCACTAAATTGAGTTCAAATGAACTTAAAATTTTTATGTCACCTCACTCACATGTCAATTAAGACATTAGAGGAGAAAATGTGATTTTTCTGAATTTATTTTATTTATATAATTATTTTTAGTGAAAAATAAGGGATTTCAAGGAAAATTCAACAACATGACCAAGGTAAGGTTTATGTCCTTAAGGAAATTATGGGATGTTCCTAATGACTAGAGGACCACTTATACCAATTTTGGTTATTTTTTAAATTATTTTTTATTTATTATAATTATTTTGAGTTTTGGAGTGTTAATTAATTATAAAATAAAATTAAAGTTGAAAAATGGATTTTATATTTTTCTTAAGTCTCTTTGACCTCAAGGAGTTCAGAGAAATAAATTTTATAATTTTTTGATTTTTGTTTGATTTATTGGAATTAATTTAGTGAAAAGGTTGGAAAATACATTTTTTTAATATTAAAAATTATTTTAAGCATTTAAAATTCAATATCTTTACTTTGAGACTTGGGAAAAATATTTGGTTTGTTCCTAAGTGATTAGGAGTTAAAATATGACATTTGTATGATTTTTAATGTTTTTATGATTTTTATTATTTTTTAATTATTTAAAATATTAAAATATGATTAAAAATGAAAAATTTTAGAAATTTCCAATTTTAATTTTTATAGACTCCCCTAATATTAGAGAGCCCACAAAACTAACTTGGTGCTTTTTTGAAATGTATTTTTGGAGTTATGAATTTTTAAAGTTTAATTTTGATCATGTGGTTTAATTAATTCATTTAGTGGGGCTAATCATTTCCAATTGACCTCAAATTTTTATGCAAGGTTCTCTATATCCTAAAGATCAATGGAGAATTGATTTCAAATTAGTTTAATGTGTGGTTAACCCTAATTAATTAAAATTTATTTTTTGGTATTTAGGCTAATTAGGGTTATTCTTAACGAATTAAGCCTAACCAAAATTATCCTAGTGTCCTCTGGTCCTAAGAAACTTCACCAAATTTTCCTAAAATTTTCTAAGCAACATGCTAATTAATGGAATTAAAATACCAAAAACAGTGACATAAACTTGAAAAATACATAACTTTCCATAGAGATGGCCTTTGACCTTGAAAAATTCAGGGAATGTTCCCAAGATCAGAGGCTTCAAAAGCGCCATGGTGTCATGCCATGGTGAATTGTCTATGCAAATAGAGAATCAAAATACTGAAATGAGTAAATAATTAATTAAAAATAAAATACTCATCAAAATAACTTGATTTATTTTCCACATTTTTCTCCTCTTTCACTTAGCAAGAAGGTATTTTTAGTTTATTTTTATGATTTTTCTACACAAAGATATGGATTTTCTATGTTTTGGGTGTTTAAATAAATAGAAAAAATCATATTTATCTACTTATCTGACTCAGCGCCGCGTCAACCTACGGCGGATCGAAAGACCACGCGGCGCGCTCCCAATCGACGCCGCCATCTGAGTCAGCCGCCACACATCCCGCTGTCTCGCTCCTTCCTCTGATCGGATGCAATTTGAGCCGTTCAATCGATACACGCACGATCGGACGGCGCCTGGTCATCGTCTACGACTGGTGTGCACCCGTGACTATCCATACTAAAACCCTAAGAACTCTCTCATTTTTTAACGGATTTTTGTGTTCTTATGCTCTATGGATTCGTCTTGAAGAGAAGAACACATCCATATGGTTTACATGCCATGAAAATAACTGAAATGAAATGGAGAATTGCTGGAAGCTCGGGAGGAAGAAATGATCCATACCTTTGCTCTGAGAAGTGTAGCTTCAATCAGAGAGTTGTGTCACCTTCGATTTCACCCAAGGAAGCTTCAGATGAAGTCTCTGGCTCTGGAGAATTGTCTAGGTATGAAAGTGTCCACAGCAGATTTCAAAGCCTGTAGGCTAGAGCAACTGGGTGGCCTGGAGAGGGGGCCTTCACTGAGGAACTCCTTCTCTTGGTCCTGTCCAGGTGTGGGTGAGTTTAATTTAGGTTTGGTGGAGGTTTCAGAGATGTCCTGGTTTTGGGCTGAGAATTGAGCTCTAAAATTGAGCTCAATCAATTGGGTTTTGGGCAGGAGAGCAATGGGGATCAATTGCTCTAGGTGAGGAGAAGGTCATGGAGCAATTTTGGTAGAGTTTTGTTTAGGTCTGGTTCATCACCTTCTTTGGCCGAGAGGTGGTATGTTTTAATTAGAGGTGGCTGGAGGGCTTCCTAGGGGATTTTAGTGGCTTGGATCAACTGCTCTGGTGAGGAGAAGAACAACCATAGTGGCCATTAGGCATGGGATAAGTCAACAAGGCAGAATTCAAAAAATGGCTCACATGGGTGCTCTCGACCTGGTGGTTTCCGGCGGCTATGGTGGTTGGCCGGCCAGGGTCAGGTCACCCTCAAGGTCAGGGAGGTCAGGGCCGGGGTTTAGTGCAGTCAATTGGCCATGGACATGTGTAAAGGAGTTGAATTGAAATGGAATGGGGGAAGGCTATTTTGGGTTCAAATGAGTCAACCCATGGTTTTGGGCTAGGTTCACCACCCAAGGCCTAGTTTTGGGCTGAAAAGAATCACTTGGGTCAGCCAAGTGAAAATGGTGTGGTCTCCATCCATGGTGAGGTGGCTAAACTTGGTTTAGTGTGTAACATGAATGGGGTTAAAAGTGCTTAAGGAAGGCTTAAGAAAGTAATCGCCTCCTTTGCCATTAATGGGTTGGTGAGGTGGAAAGGGGCTCCCAAGGCTTGCATATGGCTTATGGATGGCTCCATGGCTCCATATGGCTTAAGGATGGCTTGGCTTGGTTTCATGAAAGTCGGTTTTAAGGATTTAGGATATTTAGGGGTAATTTGGCACATGGGTTGGTTTAGAAAAGTTTAATGATGAATTTGAAACTTAGGGAGTGATTTAAATCAAAGGGAATGATGGGGGAAATTTCATGTGAGCTTTAGGATAGATTTTGGGCTTTTGGATTTAATTGGATGGGCCTTTAGAAAGGTTTAAGGAGGTGGGCTTTTAGGTTTGAAAACAAATTGGTAAATGGAAGTTTTGTAAAAGATTGGGCCAAACAAATGTTGGGTTTAGTTTAGGGATGTATCATGAGTGATCTAGAATAGGTTTGAAAGGATTTGGAGTTGAATTGGGTTTGATTTGGGATTTTTGGTAAAGGGGCCAAAGTGGGTTAAATTGGGCTAACTTGGGCTAAGGTTGGGCTAAGGTTGGATTTGATGTAAAATTAATGTTAAGAAATGTTTATGGGGGTGCTACAAAGAGTTTTCAACTTTGGTTGGCCTTTGATTTTGGGATTTGGGCCCATTTGGGTTAGGTTTGGGTTTAGGCCAAAAAATAAGGATTTTAACTTTGGGTTGGGTTTGGGTGGAGTTTAGGTTCAAATTTGGGGCAAATCTTGTTAGTGTTTTGTTTGTGGGGATATTAGGAAGGTTTAGGAAAAGATTTGGGGTTAATTGGAGTTGAATTGGGTTGGTTTGGTTTAAGTTTAAGTCATGGGCCAAAATTGGGCATTAGGCTTCAAATTGGAATTGGATCCAAATGTCAATCAAATTAGGCTTGGATTTGGTCTAAATTGATATTGGTGATATTGAATTGAAGTTTATAATTTAATTGGACCAAAATTGAGGTCAATTGGGTTGATTTGGTTTGACATTGGGCTTACTTTGGTTAAAAATGGGTCAAATTGGGGGTTTTGAAATTGACAAAATTAGCCTATGGTGTAGTTGAACAAAATGGAATTGGGGATATTTGGGATTTTCTGGAATTTTATGGGAATTTTTGGAATTTATGGAATTTTTGGTTAAGAAGGGCATTTTGGGTGTTTGGAGGGTATTGGGGGGGTATTTTTGGAAATTTTGGTATATTTGGCTAAGGATAATCAATTTGAGTGGAGAGAAATGTTTAGGATTGGTTTTGAGGAATTTTGGGTAATTTAGGTAATTTTGCAAATTTTGGGTAGTTTCAAGGACATTTGGTAGGTTTAGCGGGTGTAGGGCCCCGGGGTCAAAAATTGAAATTTTGGAAAAATGAAGATTTATCAAGTTTAAGTAGAATGGAATCACTTTGGTTGAGCCATGAAGCCATATCAAGCCCATAAGAGCCATGAGAGGACTCATTTGAGACATTCACTATGTTGTTCCTAACCCTCTTAGCCAAGGGCTTAGGGGTTGAGGACCATCCATATGGATTACCTACCTGAGTCAGGAAGCCAAGCTAGGTATGAATGGTTTTAGGATTTGGAATGTGTGTGAAAGTGTAATGTGTGCAGGTCAACCCTCAACGTACTGTGGCCACCTGTGTTAGTCCTAAGGTCAAAGAGTCCTATAGTGGAACTCATCTTTTAAACTCCGCACATTCGATCTTAACCCTCCAAGTAACTTGGGGTTTACAATCAAACTTATGGGGTTTGCAGGGAGTTTAAGAGGTGTTTAAATTTCTAAGTGGTGGGTTCCATTTCTAGTCCTCTAAGATAGTCAAAGGGAAAGCCTAAGGCTAGATCCTAAGTACTAAGGAGGGAGAAGAGAAAAGATCTCATAAAAAATGAGGTCAACATGGACATCAACAATGGAATAATAATCAAGTTAATCTAAATTAGAACAATCAAGGAAATTCATACTATAGACCAACTTACCCTCCTGGTTATAACAATCAGTAGAAAAAGTTGTTTGTAGAAGAATTGATCTTGCAACTAAGCAATCAGCTACAAAGTCAAAACACTGCTATTCGTAATATTGAGAATCAGATAGGTCAAATCGCTAATTTCATTAATTATAAACCTCAAGGAACACTGCCTAGCAATGTCAAAATTAATCTTAAAGAATCTGGAAAAGAACATGAACAAGCAAAAGCTATACAACTCAGAAGTGGAAAGGAATTAAAAGAGAAAACACGGAATGAGATTAAAAAAGAGAAAGAAGTTAAAGATATTGAAAAACCTAAAGATACCCTTTCTCCAAGTAAAGATCAGACTGTAGGACCTATTAAAGTGGAAGTTGAAAGACCACCACCACCTTTTCCTCAAAGACTAAAACAGCAGAAGCTTGGCCATCAATTTTCTAAATTCTTTGAAATTTTTAAGAAACTTACCAACAACATTCCTTTTGCTGAAGCTTTAGAGAAAATGCCAAGATATGCAAAATTTATGAGTCATTAAATGAAGAAATTGAAAAATCAAATGAAGAAAAATTATCTGAAGAAACTTATTATATTCATGAAAATTGGGAAATTTTAGACACAACTAAAAATGATATACTTTTACCCTCAATTGAAAAAGCCCCTGAACTGGAATTAAAAATGTTACTCGCACATTTAAAGTATGCATTTCTTGGAAATTCATTAACTTTACCCGTAATTATATCTTCGTAATTAAGCAAAGATCAAGAAGAAAAATTAATAGGAGTTCTAAAGAATTATAAGAAAGCTTTTGGTTGGACTATTGCAGATATTAAAGGAATAAGCCCTTCAATCTGTATGCATAGGATTTTAATGGAAGAAAATTGTAAAACCACTATTGAAACCCAAAGAAGATTAAACCCAATTATGAAAGAGGTTGTTAAGAAAGAGATTTTGAAATGTTTAGATGCTGGAATTATTTATCCTATTTCGGATAGCCAATGGGTAAGTCCTATTCATTGTGTTCCGAAGAAAGGTGGAGTAACTGTCATTGTTAATGAAAAAAATGAATCAATCCCAACAAGACAAGTTACTGGATGGTGAATATGCATTGACTATCAAAAATTAAACAATGCCACAAGAATGGATCATTTTCCTTTACCTTTCTTGGATCAAATGCTGGATGAACTAGCTGGACACTCATATTTCTATTTTCTGGAGGGATATTCTGGTTATCATCAATTACCCGTTGCTTCTGAGGATCAAGAGAAGACAACATTTACAAGTCCTTGTAGAACATTTGCCTTTAGAAGAATGTCTTTCGGTTTATGCAATGCACCTGCAAATTTTCAAAGATGTATGATGTCAATATTTTGTGATTTGATTGATAAAGGAATTGAAGTATTTATGGTCTATTTTTCAGTTTTTGGAACTTCTTTTGAATTTTGCTTGGAAAATAAAGAGAAAGTTCTAAAAAGATGTGAATAAACAAATTTAGTTCTAAACTGGGAAAAATGTCAATTTATGGTCACAGAAGGAATTGTACTTCGACATAAAGTTTCACAAATAGGGATGGAAGTTGATCAGGCAAAAGTGAAAATTATTGCTGAACTTTAACCACCTACTACTGTTACTGATGTAAGAAGTTTTCTGGGTCATGCTAGATTTTATATGAGATATATAAAGGATTTTTCTAAAATTGCTAAACCTCTTTGCCATTTATTAGAAAAGAAGCTAAATTTGAATTTAATGAAGATTGTCTGAATGTGTTCAATCTTTTAAAAGAAAAATTAATCACTGCCCCTGTCATTGTTGCACCTGATTGGAATAAACCCTTTGAATTAATGTGTGATGCACGTGATTATGCAATCGGAGCTGTATTAGGACAAAAATATGAGAAAATTTTCAAAGTTTTATATTATGCTAACAAAACTTTAAATGAAACTCAAATAAACTACACTACTACTGAAAAAGAGCTGTTAGCAATAGTATATGCCTTTGATAAATTTAGACCATATCTTCATGGAATGAAATGTATCGTACATACTGATCATTCTGCAATTAAATATTTAATGTCTAAAAAAGACGCTAAACCTAGATTGATCAGATGGGTTTCACTTTTACATGAAATTGATTTTGAAATAGTAAACAGAAAAATAACTGACAACCAAATTGCTGATCATTTATCAAGAATAAAAAATAATAAAGAAAAGAATTATGAAGAAAATATAAATGAGAAATTCACTGATGAACAGTTATATGTCATTCAAGGATTGAAAATGCATTGGTATGCAGATATAGTTAACTATTTGGTTAACAATATTTTACATTATGGGATGAATAACAAATATATTAAGAAATTCAAGAATGATTGTAAATCATATATTTGGGAAGATCCTCATTTATTTAAAATAGGAATAGATTCTATGATTCGAAGATGTGTACCTTATGAAGAAACTTTTGCAATTATTCAAAAATGTCACGATTCTGAATTTGGAGGACACTTTGGAGTAGATAAAACCACATTTAAAATTTTAAATTCTGGATTTTATTGCCCTACATTATTTAAAGATGTTGGACATTATTTGAAAACTTGTAATCGATGTCAATGAATGGGAAATACATCCAGAAAAGATGAAATGCCTCTAAACTTTATATTAGAAATCAAAATTTTCGATGTATGGGGTTTAGACTTTATGGGACCTTTTGTACCATCATATGGAAAAATTTATATTTTATTAGCAGTTGATTATGTTTCAAAGTGGATCGAAGTTGTACCTTTTCCTAACTGTGATTCCAAATGTGTTTCGAAATTTTTAAAGAAAATGATTTTTACAAGATTTGGAATGCCCATGATAATTATCACAGATGGGGGAAGTCATTTCAAAAATATAAGAATTCAATCATTACTGGAGAAATTCAGAATTAAACATAGAATTGCAACTGCTTATCACCCGCAAACAAGTGGAATGGCTGATGTATCAAACAGAGAAATTAAAAGAATATTAGAGAAGACTGCTAATCCTAAAAGAACGGACTGGGTTGATAAACTTGATTCTGCATTAAGGGCTTATAGAATAGCTTATAAGACACCTATCGGAATGTCACCTTATCTGTTAATAAACATTGCCACTTACTTATTGAACTTGAACATAAAGCTTACTGGGCGATAAAGGAGTTCAATTATAATTTGAATACTACAGGAGAAAAATGATTATTACAACTGAATGAAATGGAAGAGATAAGAAATGAGTCTTATGAAAATGCAAGAATTTATAAGGAAAGAATGAAGAAATTGCATCACAAAAAGATTTCAAGGAAAATATTCGAGCCTGGACAAGAAGTATTATTATTCAATGCTCGTTTAATACTTTTTCCTGGAAAATTAAAATCTAAATGGATGGGACCATTTATAATTGAAAGAGTATACCCTTATGGAGTTGTGGATATAAAAGATCCCAAAACTGGAAAAGTATTTAAAGTTAACGGATTAAGACTAAAGCCTTATATGGGAGAAATGAAATTAATTTACAAAGAGGCTTTCGAGCTGAGTCAACTGACCCGACCCACAATTACGCAGTAAATTAACTTCCAAAAGATGGCCAAAAACTTGACCCAATTTATAAATAGCGGCTAGTGTGCAAAATTTTAAATGATATAAAAATTAGAAAATATATTACACTCTAGGAGTACTACGCAAGTATATGTATCGTTTCAAGTAATATAAAGTTTTCCTTAAAAACCCCAGTATCGATCCCACGAGGAAGTTAAGTAAGAGGTCTTTAGTCAAATTCTAGTCTACTACTAATAGTCATTACTTTGGAATGTCGATTAAAATTGTGTTTTATCTAGCAACTACTCATGAATACAAGAGTTAAATGTAATAGTAACTATAACTAAATGCAAATAATAATTCTAAAGATAACCCTTTTTGGATGAGTTGGTTTGGAGAATTTTGAGATATTAAAAACTACTATTCTTATGTAATGAAATAGATAATGTATAGGAATGAGATGCATTTAATATTGTATATGCCAAATAGGAGCAATCCTATTCTTTACTCTTTGGTCCAGGCATAAAGAACATTGACTAATCCTATGCTTGGTTACTGAATCTGTGGCTAGGCTGGGAGGATACCGGCTCTCACTTCGGAGCTCCCACGTTCCCCTCGCCTAAGGGCTAACAATCTATACTTCAACACCCAAACGATAGGACCGAATTGAGGATTTTAGCCTGTCACTCTAAAATCTCCAATTCTACGCCCGATTAATATTATTTCCCTATTTATTTGCATTCAATCCCCATGAACTTCACCATCCATGGAATTTGAATGTGGTTCGTACTTAGTTGTAGAAAGCATAACCCTCTCGGATCGTATGTTTTCACAACAAATTTTAACATTACAACAGGCCTTAATTGTAATGTAAATTAAGTGCAAGTAAAAACCATCATATTTATAATTAAATTTACTTCTACCATGCATCACAAAATCCTAAACATGATTTCTACTCATTAAAAAAGTAAAGTAAAAGAAAAATAATGACATAATCTTCTCATGCCACTATTTCCAAAGAAGAAGAAAAAGTAAGAGAGATACGTTACAAAGCGCGAAGAAACACAACGGAAACTTCATGTAACCAAAGTAAATCCACTAGGTAAGTGTTTAGACAATCATAAGATAATGAAGAACAATACTTAGCTTTTTCCCTTTGAAAGAAAGATGAAGATCTCTCCCATAAAGTCTCCCGACGATCCATGCAATGCTAGTGAAATCCCTTACAAATTCTCTCAAAATCTCCTCTCCAATCTCTTCAAAAAGGTAGAAATCTACATTTCTACTCCTATTCTAAAATCCCTAAACACTCTCCAAGTTTTTTTCCACTTTTCTCCTCTCTTTTCTATCATAAATTCACTAATTTAAAGAGTGTGGACGAATTTCTAAGAGTTCCCTTAAGCACCCCTTCAAAAACGCGTCCACATACGTCGAATTTCGGCCCAAAACCGCCAAAAGTCGGTTCATACTCGTCTGGGGCGCTGTCGGCGGGTTAGAGCTATCTGTTGGTGAGCTGTTTGGCCATTTTTTGGTGCTCTTGGTAAAATCTCACCGTCGGCGAGATCGAGGCCGCCGTCGGTGAGCAGGCTCTGCGCAGCTCCACCGTTTTGCTCCGTTTGGCATCATTTTAGCTCTGATTCGCCCCATTTCAGTTGTGTTGTGTTCGTAATTGATAGCCCTACAAAATAAACATAAAAATAACCTTTATTTAAATTGTAATCTCATTCAAAAATATTCAAGAATTGTAAAATAGATTAAGCATCGAAAGACTTATCGAAAGGTGTCAAGGCAGAATTTAATTTCTCTCGTTTTTGCTCCAAATTGCACTGTTTTTGCTTCCTTTTGCTCCAATCACCATTTCTTATACCTAAAACCCAAAAACATACAAAATACCTTCCTTTAAAGTGTAATATCATAAAAAAATAACTAAAATGATATAGCAAAAAGCGTATATATTTTAGGCATGTCAAAATCCCCCAAACTTAACTGTTACTTGTCCTCAAGTAACCCTTTTACTACATAAAAATATAACTCAAGGCAATGTACTTTTCACCTGTAAGACACTAAAATTTTTCATTCAAAAGAATATATTGGTTAGACTTTTAGAAAAAATTCAATAACTCAGGTTAACACTACAAGTATAAGAATATTTATCAATCAAGTCTAAGGGTTCTAGTCTTCTATTTATTTCATGATAAACCATAATTTGTTACATTAAGAGTGCCTTGAAAGATTATGTGAAAAAGGAGTTCATGCAAACTTAATCAGAATGTAGGCCAATACTTTAAATATAAATTCAAAAATGAAATCAAGTTCTCCCTTTAAGGTGACTCAAGTTAAGCCAATTTTTGATTACACATCTCCTCAAGCTTCTCCTCATAAATATTTTTCTTTCCTTTTTCTTTTTTTGTTGAATTGTTTTTCAATTCTTCTTTTCTTTTTTTCTCTTTTTCTCTTCTTTTTTTTCTCTTTTTTTTAATGAGGATTACTATATCTGGAGAGCATGTAATGATTTTGAACTTCACTCTCCTCTTTCTAAAGTTCCTTTATAATTAGGTATGAGCCTTATTATTCATCATAAAGCCACAATCTCTTCTTAACACACAATACTTTAAGTCTCTTAAAATTTCAAAAATACAGTTTTTTTTACTTTAAATAGTTAACTATAATCAAATTCTTTTATACAAAATATCTTATCCTTATAAACTTAGCTTTTATTACTAAAAACTTTCATCCAATCCTTCCATAATATTCAACTAAAATAAAAAGTTTTAATTATCTCAAGCGAGGTTCAATTGCCAGAAGTTATGCTAATAATTTTTGAAAATATAATAATTGTGAACAAATAAAAGTTAATATTTTTGTTCCCCCCAAACTTAAATTTCAAAAATATTTTGCAATTAATTCCATAAAATGTAGCAGGAAGAAAAAGTGAAGGTTGAATCTACTTGCTACTACAACATCCTATCAAATTCATATACATGCATAATCGTAGACGTAAAGACTGTAGGAGAAAGTAAAGCTAACCTAAAACATGCTTGTAATAAATTTACACTAAAAGGAAGTATTTTCACATTAAAATTTTATTATTCTTCCTACCCCCAAACTTAATTTTTAAAATATATAGCATTCAGTACAGAAAATATAAGCAGGAAGAAAACAATTTAGAAATTCTATCTAACACAAATGTCTATCAAAATCATTTGCAAGTATTCATTAGGACAGGACAATATGCAGCAGCAAGTAAATCTAAACTAATCATGCCAGAATGAAATTAACTAAACCAAAGTCTAACCAGCATTGTAGGTATCAGTAAGGGAATATAAAAATGTTCTTCAATACCTAAATAGATTTGTAACACAAACATAAACACACATATGATAAATGAGGTTAATTCGTCCTTTAACTCAACTAATCTCACTACATTACCTTCAATTTCTAACGGAATCACTACACCTGTAAATTAGGTACTTTAAAATGATTTTATAGATTATAATCCCAAGGATAAGATTACCACTGATATATTGGCTCCTAGGCACCAATCTCAAGCATCACCTAATCCTTATAATGAATCACCTTTAATAGTTATAAAGATAGTGTAAGATCATCCACATGGTATTCATCAAATAGCTTCATGACTCCTACCTAATGAAAGTAAAGTTAGAGAAAAGAAGTATCAAAATTGAGATAGATATGTAACAATTTAAATTCATGGTATCTCTTTTAAAACTCAATTTCGGGTGAGACCTGAGTTGTAGTGAACTCGTTAATCCAACTACTACAAGAGAACATAAAAGTCTAACCACAGTAAGAAGTTAAGGAATCACCTCCCTCATGACACACAAAGATCAAATCAAACTTCTAATAATCCAAACATCTACCAATCATCAATCAAACTGATCAATCCATAATGACACTTAAAAATCAATTCAATCCACTCTAATGCAAACACCATACAACACTAACAATCACGACTCTCAAGCACACTAAATCAAAGCACACTGATAACTATGGGTTGCCTCCCATAAAGTGCTTGGTTTAACGTCATTAGTCCGACAAATGATTCCACCTGGATCAAAATTCCAATTAAGTAATCCTCGATCAATCACCCAATCATTTTCAGATCCAGAGATTCCTATAAAATCCTCAAATTTTAATTTTTCATTTGGCTCTTCATTTTCAATTTGATTTATATCATAATTCCTCATATTTATTTCTAGATCCAATATTCTTCTATTGATTTTTTCAATCTGCATATTAATATTATCCTTGAAATTTATAAGAAATGGATCTTTATAAGATACTTCAATATCTCCCAAATTTTGGATTAGATTCTCTCTAGATAATTCAGATTCTGGATCAAATTCTTCTATGTCACTCTTATGATTCAAGTTATCTTCCAATTCTTCCCCTTTATAATTATTAAATGATGGAGGATCTATCTTAGTTGAGAAAATAGGTTTTTCTAATTTTTTAGGAATTTCTTCCAATGGTCTTCCAATATCCTTATCCTCTTTTCTCAACTCAAAGTTATTTTGAAATTTATCCTCAAATTCTCTTCTAAGTCCTAGTTTAATAATTTTATCTTGTTCATCATTCAATTCAGGTTTTTCTTGTGATTGAGTTGCATCTAAAGATATAAAGACTGGTTGTGTAGATGAATTCCCTAAATAAATGGGCTTTAAAATTGTATGGGGTACATCCATCTTAAGTTCATGAGATTTTTCAACAAAATGAATTAAAAGTTTACTATTTTTGATAGCGTCCATCATTTCACACCTCTCATGAACATACATACAGTCTTCTATAAGTAATGTTTTTGAATCATCATGAAAATCTATTTCAATCTCATCTTTTAACTTACTCTCAAAACTTTCTTTGAAAAGATCTTTACTTAGATAATCAATTTCATCCATCCAAAAACAATCATCATCTTTTCTCTCTGCTGGATATTTCATAGTCTTTAATACATCAAAAGTGACTTCATGGTCATTAATATTTATAGCCAACTCTCCTTTTTGCACATCTATCATAGCTTGTCCAGTAACAAGGAAATGTCTCCCTAAACTAATTGGAATTTCTTTATCTTCCTCCATATCTAATGCAATAAAGTTCAAAGGAAAGATAAATTTATCCACTTTAACAAGCACATCTTCTATAACTCCTTTTAGATAAATGATAGATCGATCAGCTAACAGAAGGGTTACAGTAGTGAGAGAAATATCGACTAAACCTAACCTTCTAAATATGGATAGAGGCATCACATTAATGCTCACTCTTAAATCACATAAAGCTTTTCCACATAATATTTTTCCAATTGCACAAGGAATTGTAAAGCTACAAGGATCTTTAAGTTTTCAAGAAAATTTTTTCTGAAGCATAGCGCTGCACTCCTCACTTATTGCAACTGTCTGGTAATCCCCAAATTTCCTTTTCTTGTTAAATATATCTTTTATAAACTTTGCATAACTTGGCATCTGTTCCAAAGCTTCAGTGAAAGGAATATTTATCGTTAACTTCTTAAGTACTTTAATAAACTTTAAAATTTTTTTATTCAACTCATGATGTCTAAGTCTTTGAGGAAATGGAGGGTGTGGTCCTTCCAAATTGATTTTAGTTGGAGATATTAATTTTTCCAGATCCCTAGAAACATGTTCTTCAGGTCTTTTAGTTTCCTTTGTTTCTCTCACAACATCTTTCTCTTTTCTAACCACATCCTCTATATCTCTTCCAATTTTGAATCGGACATGCCTTCTATTTGTTCATTAGTGTTCTTTTTAGGGTTGATCTCAATGTTGCTAGGAAGTGTTCCTTGGGGTCTATTGCTAAGTGAATTAGCAATTTGTCCCGATTGATTCTCTATGTTTCTAATCACAGCATTTTGACTTTGCAACTGGTTTCCCATTTGCAATACCACTTCTTCCATAGACATTTTCTTATCCTCAAATTTTTTATCATTGTTAGAGTCTGGTGGATATGAAAGTCTATAGTTTGTGTTCCCCTGATTATTCCAACTTCCATTAGGATTTGCATGATTCTTTTCTCATTGTTGGTTTCCATCGTCAGTAGTATGATTCCAGTTAAATTTAGGATGGTTCTCCCAACCTGGGTTGTAAAAGTTAGAATACAGGTTGTTTATGGTATTTAAAGTCTCATATGATAATTTAGAATCAATTATAGGCCCTAATGAACTTTCCTCACTTACAAGAGTAAATTGAGGTTGGTTCATTCCAAATCGGTCCAACTTCCTTGATATTGTAGCAATCTGAGATGCAAGAATTGTATTCATATCCATATCATGAACACTAGCTACATTTTTATGATTTACCATTGCAGATGGCCATTGAAATTAATTTGTAGCCATTTTTTTCAATTAACTCATACGCTTCATCAAATGGTTTTGACATTAATGATCCACCAGCAGCAACATCAATTATAGACCTAAGGGATCCTACTAACCCATTATAAAAAGTTTGAATGATTAACCAATCGGGCAGAGCATGGTGTGGACACTTTCGTAGGAGTTCCTTAAATCTTTCCTGAGCTTTGTATATCGATTCCCATTCATACTGAAAAAATGAGATAATATCGTTTCTAAGTTTAGTAGTCCTTAAAGGTGGAAAATACTTAGCTAGGAATTTCTGAGTTAAATCCTCCCAATTTTTAATAAAGCCAGGTGCTAATGAGTATAACCACATTTTAGCCTTATCCCTTAGTGAGAAAGGAAAAAAGCCTTAGTCTAACAGCATCGTCTGTCATACCGTTATAACGAAATGTAGCACAAAGTTCTAGAAAATTTGATAAGTATAAATAGGGATCCTCCAAAGGAGTTCCCCCAAATTGATTGTTCTGCACCAATTAGATAATCTCAGGATTTATTTCAAACGAATTAGCTTCTACGACAGGATTTTGTATACTTAAGTGAATTTCATTTATTGTAGGATTTAGGTAATCCCTCAAAGATTTATGATGATTTTCTAAATTATTATCTTGAAAGTTTTTCATTTCCATTTCTAGTTTTTCGAGTCCTTTTTCTATTTTTTTTATTTTTTTCTAACTCAGGATCATAAGGCACAAGTCCTGCAAATCCTTTATTTTGCATACGCAATATAACAAATAATACATTAACAATGAAACAAATAAAACTAAAAATATATTCAACACAACAAAACATTTTCACAAACACCTTATTTTTCATATAAACAAATTTTTTTTAAACACTTTTTCATATAAAAACACTTGTCACACAAAAATAGTTTTTACGACACTACAGTTTTCTAAGTCTAAGCCTAATTACTTCAACTAAAATTCTCCTAAAGTTATTACCGAAGCTTCTCCGGCAACGACGCCAAAAACTTGACACGACCCGCAATTACGCAGTAAATTAACTTCCAAAAGATAGACAAAAACTTGACCCGATTTATAAATAGTGACTAGTGTGCAAAATTTTAAATGATATAAAATTAGAAAATATTTTACACACTAGGGGTACTACGCAAGTATACGTATCGTTTCAAGTAATATAGAGTTTTCTTTAAAAACACCAGTATCGATCCCACGAGGAAGTGAAGTAAGAGGTCTTTAGTCAAATTCTAGTCTACTACTAATAGTCCTTATTTTTGAATGTCGATTAAAATTATGTTTTATCTAGCAACTACTCATAAATACAAGAGTTAAATGTAAGAGTAACTATAACTAAATGCAAATAATAATTCCAAAGATAACCCTTTTTGGATGACTTGGTTTGGAGAATTTTGAGATATTAAAAACTACTATTCTTATGTAATAAAATAGATAATGTATAGGAATGAGATGCATTTAATATTGTATATGCCAAATAGGAGCAATCATATTCTTTACTCTTTGGTCCAAGAATAAAGAACATTGACTAATCCTATGCTTGATTACTAAATCTACGGCTAGGCTGGGAGGATACCGACTCTCACTTCAGAGCTCCCACGTTCCCCTCACCTGAGGGCTAACAATCTACACTTCAACACCCAAATGATAGGACCGAATTAAGGATTTTAGCCTGTCACTCTAAAATCTCCAATTCTACGCCCGATTAATATTATTTCCCTATTTATTTGCACTCAATCACCATGAACTTCACCATCCATAGAATTTGAATGTGGTTCATACTTAGCTGTAGAAAGCATAACGCTCTCAGATCGTATGTTTTCACAATAAATTTTAACATTACAACAGGCCTTAATTGCAATGTAAATTAAGTGCAAGTAAAAACCATCACATTTATAATTAAATTTAGTTCTACCATGCATCACAAAATCCTAAACATGATTTCTACTCATTACAAAAGAAAAGCAAATTGAAAATAACGGCATAATCTTCTCATGCCGTTATTTCCAAAGAAGAAGAAAAAGTAAGAGAGATACGTCACAAAGCACGAAGAAAACACAACAGAAACTTCATGTAACCAAAGTAAATCCATTAGGTAAGTGTTTACAAAATTATAAGATAATGAAGAATAATAATTAGCTTTTTCCCTTTGAAAAAAAGATGAATATCTCTCCCATAAAGTCACCCGGTGATCCATGCAATGCTAGCGAAATCCCTTACAAATTCTCTCAAAATCTCCTTTCGAATCTCTCCAAAAGAGTAGAAATCTACATTTTTACTCCTATTCTAAAATCCATAAACATTCTCCAAGTTTTTTTCCACTTTTCTCCTCTCTTTTCTAACATAAATTCACTAATTTAAAGAGTGTGGACAAATTTCTAAGAGTTCCCTTAAGCACTCCTTCGAATAAGCGTCCAAATACGTCGAATTTCGGCCCAAAATCGCCAAAAGTCGGTTCATACTCGTCCGGGGCGCTGTCGGTGGGTTAGAGCTCACTTTCAGCAAGCTATTAACCCATTTTTAGGTGCTCTAGGTAAAATCTCACCGTCGACGAGATCGAGGCCACTGTCGGCAAGCAGGCTCTGTGCAGCTCCACCGTTTCGCTCCGTTTGGTTCCGTTTTATCTCCGATTTGCCCCATTTCAGTTGTGTTGCATTCGTAACTGATAGTCCTACAAAATAAACATAAAAACAACCTTTCTTTAAAGTATAATCTCATTCAAAAATATTCAAGAAGTGCAAAAGAGATTATGCATTGAAAGACTTATCGAAGGGTGTCAGCGCAGAATTTAATTTCTTGCTCGTTTTTGCTCCAAATTGCACCGTTTTTGTTTCCTTTTGCTCCAATCACCATTTCTTGTACCTAAAATCAAAAATCATACAAAATATTTTTCTTTAAAGTGTAATATCATAAAAAATAAGTAAAATGATATAGCAAAAAGCGTATATATTTTAGGCATGTCATCTACCCGATTAATTCAATTAATTAGGTCGGGCTGACGATGTTAAACCAAGCGCTTTGTGGGAGGAAACCCATATTTATTAGTGTGAGTTAAATTATTGTTGTAAGGTTATGCCTTGGTCTTGACTAAATTTATATATAACTTCTGGAAATAGAAGGCTAACAAGTCTGTATTAGCTTAAGCTAAACATTATCTTGAAGTATATAGAATTTGGACTTGGACCACTCCATGTCAAATGTGAGTAAAAAGGAGATCAAGTTAACCTTCGTTTGTGATTGTTTGTGATTTGAATTTTTCTTAATTGTGTTTGTATGTTGATCATACCCGTTTGTTAGACCTATTTTTACGACCGAAACTCGCAAAATTTGACGATAGGGGAATCGGAGTCGATCGAGGTTCCGGCGCCTAGCCACCAAAAGTTAGTGCCTAAGCACCAGAATGGCCTGCGTATCGATGATCCGGCACCTAGGCAGCAGAATCTGGTGCCTAAGAGTCACGGTTACAGATCGTGTAAAAACCAAAAATCTTCAGTTTTTCACACGAATTCTCGTTATATATTGTCTTATCTTCATCCTCAATCCCATAGAAACCTTAATTTTGACCAGAGCAATCCATTTTGGAGGAGTTAAGAAGGATTTGAAGGCAATGGATAGAGGAAATCATGGAAATGAGGTAAGAGACAAATCTCCTAAAGATCCTCAACTTTATTTTAATGGTTTTATTGATGTTAATATAGAGAAATTGTTTAGTCTATTGGAGAAGATTGAAGCGGAACTTCAAAGTATTAGTAATCATCTCTATGAGATGTACCACCAATACGAACACTTAGAATGGCAAAGCAAACTTCAATCTGATCATATGGCGACCTATCATGACGCTCAAGTAGAAATGTACGCGAAGAACAAGTGGATCGATGAAAAGAGGGCTTTGGAATTTCCAAGGGTGTTGGTGTTATATCCCTTCAATCCTAGAGAACTTCATTGCGTAAGAGATTGTAATTGAAATCGGTGTTAAATAGATCTTATATGTGTTTTAGGTGTGATCAAGTCATGTGTTAGTGTGTTGAATATCGAATTTGCGTGTTTTCTTAATTGTTTAATGTGTGTTGTTGGATTTGAATATTTGCTTTGAATATGTTGTTGTTTGTGTTATCTATAAAACGATGAACCTTGATACAGTCTTGTACTGAAATTTATTGAATTTCGAATGGAAGTTATGGATTGGAATTGAAGAATTTGGATACATTTTTGTGGATCTAAACTATCATTTTAAATTGATTGTGAAAAAGTTTGGAGGATATAAATTGGATTAGTACTCTCATATCAGTAATCAGGAGTCAAATTTGATAAGATTTGGTGGAAAATATAAAATTTAAATCAAATTTTTGAAAAGGAAAGTCTGGCGCCTAGGCGCCAGATTTCGGTGCCTAGGCGACGGTTCGGCCTGAACCCACGCCATTTTTTATGCCTAAGCTTCCTCCTCCACTATTTTTTGTGAAAATACTCCCTATAGATTCCATTTAAAGCTAGATTTTCAAGTTTTTAAGCTTAAAATCACCCGATTTGTTCATCCCGAGGTCAGATCTACATTCTAAACTCATTATTTTTTATTTTCACCTTAGATTTTGCTCTCATTGAGAAAAACCAAAATTTTGAGAAAAATTTTGACTTTTAGGGTTAAATTCATGAAATTTTTAAGCTCTTTCAAGTTTGAAAAGCTTAAATTAGTTTATTTTCCTAAATCCGTTGAATTTATTTCGTGTTTTTATTTCACGTTTAGATAGCATCCAAATCTAAGCAAGGAAAGGAATGAGAAAATTTTGATCGTAGCAAGTTCGTCACTGCTGCTGCACACTCCTGATACAATAATTTTGCTACAACTCAGAAATTTATCTCGGAGTGACGTTTTTATCATTCTGGAGGAAGAATTGAGGATACAATCATTGCGCTTAACTGGCAACAATACTGCTATTTCACTGCTGTTGCCGTTATCCCAGTTGTTAGAGAGTTTTATGCTAATTTCGTGGATGCAGAAGAATACAAGATTTTTGTACGAGGAGTTGGAGTAGGATTCACTCCTGAACGTATCAATATTTTCTATTGCCTTGTGCCAAACATTGACTGCTATTACTCCGATTATCTCCATTTGAGAGAGATTTGGATATGATCATTGCCTACCTAACTGATAGTACTGGAGCCTGGAAGATTCGGAACAGAAAAAGGGTAAATTTTTCATCTTCTAAGCTTAATTAGTGTTTCAAAGGCATGGCACTACTTTATTTCTGCTCGTCTCCTTCCATCTAATCATCTGAGCGAGGTTACCAAAGATAGAGTTATCCTCTACTACTACATTCAAGAGAGGAAGCCTATTGATGTAGGGAGCATTATTTATGATTCTGTAGAGGCTACTGCTCGTTCTAGCACTTCTATTGGACTTGTTTTTCCATCTCTGATCTATTCTCTATGTGAAAGTGCTGGAGTAGTTGCTGAGCTTTCTGAGGAAAAGCTCAAGTTGACAAAGTCTATAGAAAGAGAGAGTGTCAGTATCTATGATGGACATCGAGGTAAAAGTTCTACTGCACCTTCTGGTTCATTACCTACTTCGAGTAGAACTTCTACTTCTAGACCATCTACTTCTGCTGAGCCACCATCTACTTTTTAGGAAACCATGCATGATAAGCTTATAGAGCAGCAGAATGAGTTACTCCTAACTCATTGTAGAGTAGATATGATCGTTAAGAAGATCGATCATCTTTCTGAGTATACACAAAGAAAGAGTGATTACGATGCTGAGTATTCTGAGTCTTTAGTGAGATTTCTGAAAGGTGAGCACGATGTTCAGTTCCCTACTTGTCCCAGATATTCACCATATGTTGATCCGAAGGATATGGAGTTTTCTTTTGGTGACGACGATGATGAAGCTACAGATAGTGATTAGTAGCTTGAACTAACTCTGGAGATGTGTTGATTCTGTTTTTAGTGTGTTTTTTGTTTCTTGTACTGTTTAGTTTAATGTTATTTGTTAGTGTTGATGTGAACTTTTATGTTGAAACTATTTTTAGATTATCTGATGTGTGTTTAAAGACTGAAATATGAATGAATTTTCATAAAAGTTTACTTCTGTTTTAGCCTATTGTTTAGTGTTCATGAATAGTTTGTAATTTTGCACGTTAAAAATTAAAAAAAAAAGATTTTTTAGAAATTAACTCTTGCTCTGCAAAACTTTTCTATACATGCTTAATCATTTCTGTTATATTCATATTAAAGCATGTGTAGAAGTAGAAGTTAGTTTTTCATTACTACATCATTATTGTACTTAGATTAATTCATGTTTATTTCTTTCTCTCATGCTTTAGAAAATTTCATGATTCATATTTTTACTAAAGTTGAAGTTTGGGGGAAGGGAAAACATTTATAAAAAATGAACTAATATTTTCTTTAAATATATTTTAACTTAACATAAGGAATGAAAAATCTATTTAAGATTACCTAAATTTTTGAATTTATAAATAATTTAGTAAACTTAACTAAAATTTCAAAAATTTTGATTGATTTTAAGAATAGAATTATTCAACATAAAGAATAATAAGATAAAAAATTTTCTATTTATAGTAAAGAGAATTGTATTTTTGAAATACTAAGGAATCAAGATTATTTCTTGAAAAATAAAACATTGAAATATGTTTTGAAAAATAATAAATTATTAAAAATGTCATATTTATTAAGTAAGAATGTATATGTTTTTAAAAATAAGTTAAGGATAGTGAAGTTCAAATTCATTAACAGGCTATCCAAAGATAGTAATCCTCACTTGAAAAAAAAAGATTAAAAAACAATCCAAAAGAAAAGAAAAAGAAAAAAAGAATATGAGGAGAATCTTGAGGAAATGCCTAATAAAAAATTGGCTTCACATGAATTATCTTATAGGAAGAAAATTGATTACATTTTTAACTTAATTTCTATGTACAAATATTTTTACTAGAAAAATATTTCATGAAAATCTTTTTCTTGTAAATATTCTACGTGACCTTAATATGATAAACTACAATTATTCTTGAAATAAAAGAAAAATTGGAAGTCTTATGATTTGGTAGTTAAATGTTCTTTAATTCTTAAAATTAAACTCAATTAGTGAAATTTAGTTTAAGATTTGCTAAAGCATTTATAAAACCAAAAATTACAAGGAATCTTAAATATTTTAACTTCATTCCAAATGTTATCTATTTTATGTAATTAAAAGGGTTACTTGAGGACAAGTAACGTTTAATTTTGAGGGAATTTGATCTACCTAAAAAATACCCATTTTTATGCCTTATTTATGATTCAATTCTTAAGGATGTTATGCTTTAATGAAAGGTATTTTCATGTTTTTGGATGTAGATGATTAAAAAAGAGTCCAAGAAAGAAAAAGAAGGAAAAAGGAGCAAAAAGGAGCAAAATATTGGAATTATTGGCCTGGCGCCTAGGCGCCAGAATCCGACGCCTAAGCGCCAGCTCGATACAGACGCTGTTAAGATTTTTTGATGATTTTAGGGAGTTATTTTGACGGAGTTAAGCGGTTATTGGAGCTTATAGAAGACTGGAAGTTACTCCTAATATATATGACATGTGATACAATGCATTTGGACACAAAGAAACGGTTTTAATCTCGAAGAGGTGTATTCCAAAGTGAAGAGGTACGAAGACCTGGTCACGAAGTCCGACGCCTAGGTGCGACAGTTACCTTCTAGAAGATGCATTGAATTTGGACAAATTTTGAAGGGGTGTCTTAAGCAACCCCTGGTCAAATTCAGAGCTCTATAAATAGGAGCCCATCCTATAGTCTCTTTGACCCCTTTTAGCACCCTATAGTCTCTTTGGCCCCTTTTAGCACCCTACAGTCTCTTTCGCCCCTTTTAGCACCCTATAGTCTCTTTCGCCCCTTTTAGCACCTTCTCTCCCCCCTCTAGTTTTACTTAGTTTTTTTAGTCTCTTCCACAATTAGGGTGCCACTTTACTTTATTTCTAGTGAGTTTATTTTGATTATTTATTGTGTGTTGTTGTTGTTGGAGTCTTTCATCATTGCTTTGGAGTCAGTAGAAGTCAGCTGATCACTTGAAGGAACACTTCAGATAAGTATTTGTACATTGTTTCAAAGTTTTATAAATATGTTTTGTTGTGTGATTTCAAAGTGTTCTAAGTAGTTAGTTATCTTTCTCCTTTGAATTATGAAAAGATAATAAATGAATTAAATTCTGTAGGAGAATTAAATTTAAAATATTTAAAACATTGTGATGATATTAATACCTGATCTTAGTTTACTTTTTAAATTGGTCATTTAAATTGTTAAAACCCGTTGAAGAATTTTGAGACCTATCCGGATATAAATTCTTAACTAGTAGATATCACATGAATCCTTGTGTAGTCGAAGGCTTTATGCGGGTTATTCAAGGTGAAGTGAAAATAAATAGGAAGATATTATTTTTTGGGCGTAAAATTAATTAGTTTTTAGAGTGATAGACTAAATTCTAATAATTTGGTTTATAGAAAGGGAACGGATCACTGGTAGGGCTGACCATAGCCACCCTTGGACATCTAGTAGTGTGAGCCTAGATTAACCCATTCTACTAATAAAACATCCTGAACCGATCTATACATTAGTTAATGTTCTTTGCACTTGGACCAAAGGGTAAAGAGTAGGAATGCTTCTATTTGGCACAATACCATAATCTAAATTCCCCACAAAAGATAATTATTCTAAAAATCTTGGATTAGTTGAAAAGGAGAAAGTAGTTTTTGTACTTGCATTGAATTTTAATTACTGCTTACTTTACTTTATTACTGCTTACTGCTTACTGCTTACTTGCTTATAATAAAAATTTTTAGTAAATTAAATTTGAAAAAAAAAAAAAAATTATACATATAGATATATAATGTACTTTTAATTTGAAAAATTCTAAAATTTTTCCTACATTTCTTACTTTTTATAAACTCTATCCCTGTGGGATCGATAACCAGGACTCCACTAGAGCCCTGTATTACTTGAACGATACGTATACTTGCGTTTAAAATTGTGACTTTTACAATAATTATTATAAAATCTAAACATAAATTCATAAGTAAAAGTAAACATCGCACATCAAGTTTTTGAAGCCATTTGCCAGGAATTAAATATTTTAAAAAGTGGTATCAAATTCTTGTATTTAAAAGCATATATAAAGTCTCATCGCATCAGTATCATATTTTGGTCTCCTTCTCTGAAGCTCTCAGATTTGGTCCCTTATATAGCCATGGAAATGCTTTGGATGGGCTTTGGCTTGCCTAGGCTTTACTTGGGGATGTTGCCAACTCTTCCATAAATGATTTGAGATAAGATTTCCACTGAGAATTATCCATGGTTGGTTTTCCCCATGCCTCTCATCATGAGCTTAACCATGGTGAAGACTTGTCATGCCATTTTGGTCTTCTTTCCATTGGTTGTCTATGTGGTGGATAGGGTTAGTTTTATTCAGCTGAATTCACCTTCCCTACATAGTTTCACTATCCATTTAATGGGCTTAAGGATGGCATGACACATGGGATCATTACTCACCTCATGCAAGGATTGGTTATGATTGCATCTAGCCATGGTGAAGGCTTGGTTTAAGTGGTGTTTCTCCTCCATTGGGTGGTCTAAGAGGTGGGCAAGAATGTTCTTAAGGTGGCCGGACATATCATCTTAGAGAGGAGGGTGAGACATGCTTTGAAATGGGGAGTCATGCCACTTCAAAAAAATGGTCATGATGAGCTTTAACCCATGGTTAACCATGATGGCTAATGGGTTTATCAAGGTTCATATATGTCATAATGGGTTTAAGGAGTCATGAGTGACCCATTAATGACCCTCCATAATTTAATTTTGATTTTACAATAAATCATGGAATTTTTATGTCACATGTGATGTAATGGAATCAAATTCATTTTATCATAATATTAATTTTAATTAATTATGAAACTAATCAAGAATATTGGAAATTATATTTTTAGTCAATAAATTAATCAAAATAAATTTTGGAATTAATTATTTGATTAATTTTTATCAATTTTGGTTCAAAATTGGGCATTTTGACCAAATTTGATTAATGTTGACTAAGGTTGACCATGGTTGACCTATGTTGACCCATTTTAGTCCAAGGTGTCCAATGTGATCCATCCAACCTTGTCATGGTTGGGTTGGTCCTAAAGTCCATGGGTTTTGGCCTTAAGGATTTAATTTGGTCATGTTAAATAATTTTAAGGTTTTGGTCAATCCAAGTGTCAACATGTTGACTTTTGGATTAATTTTTAGCTATTTTGACCAATGTCAAGTTGATTAGATCAATGTCTGACCTTGAAATCAATTTTTGTGGTCATGAGATTAAGGGTTGATCACTTTTGATGAAGTTTTACCTTTTAATTCAAAAATTAACCCATGAGGTTAGTATGATTGTCTTTAGGTTATGGATGGATTAATTTGATTAATTTTTAATTATTTAAGTCAAAGATTGACCAATGAGGTCAATGCAATGGTGTTTAGGTCAGGGTTTGACCATTTTGACCAAATTTATCTTATTTAAGTCAAAGGTTGATCATTAATGATTGACCAGTCTAGATTCAGGGTTGACCCAGATGATCCATTTAACCTTGTCACGGTTAACTTAATCATAAGGTCATTAATTTTGGTGACCAGACCTATGTTTGACTAAGGCTGGTAATGTTTGGTCAATTTGATATTTTTAATTGATCAAGTGAGTCAAAAATGATCAAATTAATGTTAGAATTTTCTAGGTGGTCTTTGGGGCAATGGATTGATGATTCTTGGCAAATTTTGACCTCTTGGGTCAAAAGTTGACCATTTTGGTCAATAGGTTTGTTAATAGGTCAAAAATTGATCATCTGGACCAAAGTTGACTTTTTTGGTTAATGGTTGACCTATTGGGTCAATAGGTTGGTCATTGGGCCATTGATGCACTAAAAATATATTAGGTTTTTGCTATATAATTTAACTCATTTTTTGTGATATTGCACTTTAAAGGAATGTATTTTTCATGTTTTGTTGCAGGTATGATGATTTTAGGTGATTGGAGTAAAAGGAAGCGAAAAAGAACAAATTTGGAGCAAAAAGGAGCAAAATGAAGAAAATTGACTTTTGGCGCCGCCGGCGCCCAATTCCAGAGAGTTCAAACAATTAATTGGCGGGCAAGCGCCTCCAGCGCCAAAGTCAGTTTAAGTCAAATTCAAGTCAAATTCAATGTATTTGGATGACTTTTTGAAGGGTTGCTTGAGGAAACTCTTGGGGAATTCATTTCTAACTTATTTTAGGCAATTATGGACACCACTTTTGAAAGAGAGGATAAAGAGTGGGTGTGTGAGAGTGGTTTTGACAAGGAGAGAAGTGAAGAGAGTGTGTGAGGGTTTGTAGTAAGTGTGTAGAGAGTGTTTAGAAATCTTGTATTGTGAGGGATTCTTCTCTAAAGAGTGTAGAAGAAGGAGTAAAGTGAGAGATTGCTTCTTCCTTACCACTCTAAAGAAAAAATTGAGTGTTGAAGAGAAGAGAGAAAATGATTCAAAGGAACTACAAGAGATTTTCTTAGGGAAGAGAAAGAGATAAGTTGTATTTAATTTTGTGTTTGTAGAACTTTGCTTATATATATATATAATCCATGTTTTGTTGTATCTTCCTCAAGAATTTTGAGTAGATTTCTTTGTCTTTCTTCTTGCAATGAGATGTGGTGAAGTGTTGATGTAGTTTGATATGTCATAAAAGTCTTAAAAAAAATTTTTATAGTTTTTCACTTCGAACTTCATTTAATTTTATATTTGGCCAATTAAATTATTAAAATTTTTTGGGAAAGATCTAGTCTGAAATGACTAGGTGTTCTATAATAATAGTGAAGAATCTATTCAATGTCCATGAATGAGTTGCATAGTTCATGGGAATTGATTGTAAATAAATATGGAAATATGGTTTAATGGGTTTCGAATTGGAGGTTTTAGAGTGACAGGCTGAAATCCCCAATTTGGTCCTAAAGTTTGTTAACTAAAGCTTAGGTTAGCCTTCAAGTGAAGGGAAGTGGGAGCTCTAAAGTGAGAGCCAGTATCCTCCCAGCCTAACCACGGATTTAGTGACTAAGCTTAGGATTTGCTAATGTTCTTTACATGACTTGAAAGAGGGGGTACTCTGATGAGGGTAAAGAATATGAATGCTCCTATTTGGCACAATAAAATTCTATCATCAATCTACATCAATCACTCACAATAGAATCATTGCAAGAGGGAAGACACTTTTCCATATATAAACCTTTCAATTACAAAACTTAGTGTCTGTGTTAGTTAATCCTGCTTAGAAAATTTGGAAGTAACTTGTAGTAAATCTAGTTGTTGTTATCTTTGCATTAGCATATTAAATAGTACTTGAACTTATGTTGTGAATTGAGTATTGGATTTCAACATTTTTGGTGTATTTTGAAGAGTTCCTGCCTTCCTCGTGGGATCGATAACCAGGACTCCACTAGAGCCCTATATTACTTGAACGATATGTATACTTGTGTATATGGGTGACTGCCTAATTATTAAATAAATCTATTTGCAATACTAAAATGAAACTATCTTTTGAATATTGACTTTTGAAGCAGATCGCAGTCACAGCCAGGTTAAGTTTTTTGAGCTGTTTCCGGGAAAGGTATAAACGGTAACTTATAAAAATTGTAGTAGTTGAAACCTTTACTTTGTTGTTTACAATTGTGTGTGCTTGTTTACTTTTTAGTGTGTTTTGTGTGATTTATATGCATAGGATTGAATCTATAGGTTTAGTGCCTTATGATTCAGAGTTAGAGAGTACTATTAGAAAAATTCAAAAACAACAAAAACTATTTGAAAATCCTCACAAAATGGCGAACAACCTAGAAAATCGAAAAAATGAAAATTTACCAAGACCTTTAAGAGATTATGCTAACCCAATAGCAGATGAAATTCATATAACCATTCAAAATAATGATGTTACTGCAAATTCATTTGATCTTAAATCTGTTATTATCCAAACGGTACAAAATAATCAATTCGGAGGAACACCTAATGAAGATCCTAATTTACATCTCGCTAGTTTTCTAGAACTAAGTGCTACTTTTATTTATGATGGAGTATCGAATGATGTAGTTAGACTTTTTCCTTCTTCATTAAGGGATAAAACCAAGGAGTGCTTAAATTCGTTAGCACCTGGATCAATCAGAACTTATGGAGAACTTTCACAAAAGTTTCTGTCAAAATATTTCCCTCCATAAAAAACTGTTAAGCTAAGAAATGATATAACATCTTTTGGTCAGTTTGAAGGGGAATCGATATATGAAGCTTGAGAAAGATTTAAAGATTTTCTTAAGAAATGTCCACATCATGCTTTACCAGATTGGTTAATAATTCAAATATTTTATAATGTATTAGTTGGATCATTGAGATCGATTATAGATGCTGCTGCTGGTGGATCATTAATGTCAAAACCTTTTGATGAAGCATATTCGTTAATAGAAGAGATGGCTACTAATAATTTTCAATGACCCTCTGAATGGGTAAATCCTAAGAGAGTAGTTAGTATTCATGATTCTGATTTTGTACCTATTATAGTCTCTTTAATTGCTGCCCTTTCGAAGAAAATAGATCAATACGAAATAAATCATTCTTAAACACCCCTAGTGTTAGAGGAAAATTCATTAGGACAGATAATATAACATCAGACACCTTATGAAACCATGAATGTTATAAGTAATAGACCCCAAAATCCTTATTCAAACTATTATAATCCTGGTTGGAAGAATCACCCGAATTTCAACTGGAACAATAACAACAATGCTATTGTTAACCCGCAATGGAGAAACAATCCTATTAACCCTGTTGGAAATTTAAACAACCAAAGAAACACCAATTATAGACCTTCTTATCCTCATGGCTTTAATAGTAACCCATAATTTAAGGAAAAGAGGCTGTCTACTGAAGTATTAATGTTGAACATGGGTAATCAATTACAAGCTCAAGGTGTTGCGATTAAGAAAATTGAGAATCAATTAGGACATATTTTCACTATACTTAACAATAGACCTTCTGGATCTCTTCATAGCAATGTTTAGATCAATCCAAAAGATCAAAATAAGGAGCAAATTAAGGTTATTTAATTAAGGAATGAAAAGAAATTAGAAACAATAGTGCAAAAGGAAGTTGAAGTTGAGAAAGAGAAGGTGGATATTTAAAAATGTTCTAATAAGATATATCCAGACTTAGAATATCCACTTGAACGGATGAAGATTATTGTTAAAAAACCACCTCCCCCATTTCCTCATAGATTGAAAACAAAATAGGGATAACAGATTTACAAAATTTTTGGAAATACTTAAGAAAATAATGGTAAATTTTCCCTTTGTTGAAGCATTAAAGCGCATGCCTGATTATGCGAAGTTTATGAAGGATATTCTTAAAAGGAAAACAAAGTTCAAAGATCATGAGACTATTGCACTTAGCGGAGAATGTAGGGCAATTATTCAAAAGAAGCTTCCTGAGAAACTTAAAGACCCTGGTAGTTTCACTATCCCGTGTGCTATAGGTGAAAATTTTTTTGGAAGAGCTTTATGTGATATAAGAGCTAGTATTAATCTTATAGCTTTTTTAACTTTAAAAAGATTGGGAATAGGAGAAATTTCACCTACATATGTGACTCTTTAGTTGGCTGATCATTTCATAACTTATCCTAAAGGAGTGGTGGAAGATGTGTTAGTAAAAGTGGATAAATTTATCTTTCCTGTGGATTTTATTGTATCAGATATGGAGGAAGATAAAGAAATTCCAATTATTTTGGGAAGACCATTCCTTGCTAATGGGAGAGCCATGATATATGTTCAAAAAGGAGAATTAACTATGAGGATTAATGATTAAGATGTGACATTTAATATTATGAAATCTATGAAATATCCCTCAATAGAAAAAGACGATGAATGCTTTCGAATAGAAATCTGCGATTATTTGAGAGATGATCTTTTTAAAGAAGTGTTAGGAGAGAAAATAGAATATGAATATGTGGAGTGTGAGGATGAAAGTGAAATAGAAAATGATTTTGAAGATGTGGAGAATGAAGAGTTAGACTATGTTCAGGAAAGATTTGAAATGTTTGATACTATAGAAAGTGGTGATAAAAGTTTAATTCCATGTATCATAAAACCTCTTTAATTTGAGATGAAAATTCTTCCTAATCATTTAAAGTATATGTTTTTAGGAGAATCATTTACCTTATCAGTCATTGTATCTTCGAATTTGAATGAATATCAAGAACAGAAATTATTGGAGACTTTAAAAAGATACAAAAAGACTTTTGGTTGGACCTTAACAGATATTAAAGGAATTAGTCCTTGGATCTGTATACACAGAATTTTGTTGGATGAACAACATAAACCTAGAGCTAGTCTGCAAAGGAGACTAAATTCAATGATGAAAGAAGTAGTTAAAAAGGACATTTTAAAATGGTTTAATGCTGGAACTATCTACCTAATTTCAGACAGTTCTTGAATAAGTCCAATTCATTGTGTTCTAAAGAAGGGAGGAGTGACTGTTGATGTGAATGAACGGAATAAAATTATACCAACAAGATAAATTAATGGTTGGCGAATTTGTATTGACTATAGAAAATTAAATGCCACCACCATGAAAGATCACTTTCCTCTTCCTTCTCTAGATCAAATGTTGGATAGACTTATCAGACACAAGTACTTTTGCTTTTTTGGATGGATATCCTGGTTATCATCAAATACCTATTGCTCCTAAGGATCAAGTAAAAACTACATTTACTAGCCCTTACGGAACTTTTGTTTTTCAAAGAATGCCCTTTGGATTATGTAATGCACCTACAAAGTTTCAAAGATGCATGATGTCTATTTTCAGTAGTCTGATTATTAATGGAATAGAAGTATTCATAAATGATTTTTCTGTATTTGGAATTTCATTTGACATATGTTTGAATAATTTAGAAAAAGTTTTGGAGCTTTGCGAGAAAAAAAATTTAGTTCTGAATAGGGAAAAATGTCAATTTATGATTGTTGAGGATTTGTGCATGGACATAAAATTCATGAACTTGGTCTGGAGGTAGACCCTGCAAAAATTCAAATTATTAAGAAATTACCACCTCCTACTACCGTGAGAGGAGTAAGAAGTTTCTTAGGAAATGCTGGATTTTACAGGCGTTATATTAAATATTTTTTGAAAAATACTAAACCTTTGTGCCAACTTTTAGAAAAAGATTAGAGATTTGATTTTAATGAAGAATGTTTGAATGCCTTTGAACTATTAAAAGAAAAATTAGTCACTGCCTCTATAATTGCTTCACCTGATTGGGAGAGACCATTTGAACTTATGTGTGATGCCAGTGATTATGCGATTGTAGTTGCTTTAGGGCAAAGGTATGATAAAATGTTCAAGGTTATTTACTATGCTAGTAAAACTCTTAATGAAGCTCAAATTAATTATGCAACTACTGAAAGAGAATTATTGGCAATAGTGTATGCCTTTGAAAAGTTTAGATCGTATCTGATTGGAACTAAATGCATAGTGCATACTGACCATTCAGCTATCAAATATTTAATGCAAAAGAAGGATGCCAAACTAAGACTGGTCAGATGGATACTTCTAATGCAAGAATTTATCTTTTTGATAGTTGATAGAAAAGGATCTGATAACCAAATTGGTGACCATCTGTCTAGACTGGAGTATTATAAATTATCTAAATTTGAGAAGGAAATTAAAGAAACTTTCCCTGATGAGCAACTTTATACTATTATGGAAAAAAATTTGTCTTGGTATGCTGATATTGTGAATTATATTATAAGTAATATTTACCACCTGATTTAACAATGAAACAATAAAAGAAATTCAGATATGATGCTAAATTTTATTTTTGGGATGAGCCCTACCTATATAAACAGTGTAAGAATCATATCATTAGAAGATGTGTGCCATATGAAGAAACTGAACCAATTATTCAAAGATGCCATGATTCTAAATTTGGAGGACATTTTGGTGTTAATAAAACTGCTTATAAGATTTTGCCATCTAGATTTTATTGACCTACTCTTTTTAGGAATATATAAAAATATATAAGAACATGTGATCGATGTCAGAGAGTAGGTAATAATTCTAGAAGAAATGAAATGCCTCTAAATTTTACTTTAGAAGTTGAAATCTTTGATGTATGAGGATTGGATTTTATGAGACCATTTACTCCTTCATTAGGAAATACATATATATTGGTTACTGTTGATTATTTCTTGAAATGGATTGAAGCAATTTCTTTACCCAGATGTGATGCTCGGAGTGTTTCTAAATTTTTAATGAAAAATGTTTTTACAAGATATGGATTGCCGAGAGTAATCATAACTGATGGTGGATATCATTTTAGGAATAATCAGATTCAGAGATTGGTTAAAAAATATAATGTAATTCATAGAATCTCTACTGCATATCATCCCCAGACTAGCGGTTTAGTAGATGTGTCTAATCATGAAATTAAAATAATTTTGGAGAAAACTGTGGATCTTCACAAATTAGATTGATCTGTGAGATTAGTTACTGCATTATGGACATACAAGATTTCTTTTAAGACCTCTATTGAAATGTCTCCTTATATACTGGTATTTGGAAAGACTTGCCACTTACCTGATGAATTGGAGCATAAAGCATATTGGACGATAAAAGAGCTGAATTTTAATTTTAAGAATGCAGGTGAGAAGAGATATGTGCAATTGAATGAATTGGAAGAAATCAGAAATGAATCTTATCATAATGACAGGATTTATGAGGAGAAAATGAAATTATGGCATGTTCGGAGGATATTAAGAAAGAAATTTAAACATGGACAGAAAGTTTTATTATACAATACTAGATTGAAATTATTTCGTGAAAAACTTATGTCTGGGTGGACATGACTTCTTACTATTATAAAAGTGAATTCTTTTGAAGGGGTTGATATTGAGGATCCTAAAGCTGGAAAGATATTTAAAGTTAATGGGCACATATTAAAACCATATTTTGAAGGGTTTCGACCAGATTTTAATGAGTTTTTAATGTTAAGTCATTCTGAATAACTGAATGGTTTGTCGGGCTGACGATGTTAAATCAAGCATTTTATGGGATGCAACCAATATTTATTTTTTTTATGTTTGTGTGCTTGTTTTTAGTAGTTCTGCTTGTAGAGAGTCAAGTTTGAGTCTTACTTACTCTTAATTATCGTGAAAGAATCGAAAATATTTGATCGTATTGAAGAATTGGATTATTTCGGGCCAAAACAAAGTTGGGTGCAATTTTGAACACTGATGCCGCTGGTGCTAGAATACTGGTGCCCAATTCCAGAAAAGATGCACAATTTATTTCGATAAAGTGCCGCCGATCTCGAGAACTAGTTGACCGTTCCTGGAGTTTCAAAATGTGATTTTTGGCGATTTTAGGCGGGATTTCATCCTAATAAATTACCAAAATGTGTTTTTAACCCTCAAAACTCCAGAAAAATGAAAACTTTCATTCCCAATTAGCATCCAATGAATTCCAACTCCATAGAAACCCCAAGATTTCGAGTTTTCAATCTACGAAAGCTCGTCAGTTTCGAGGCGCAGCATTTATTCAACAAGGTGATGATGAAAAGTAGGATTATCAAGGAAAGAGGTTTTGTAAATTGAGGTATGGAAAATCCTACTACAAGAGTTGAAGAGATAATTGTGCAGAGGTGTTGGGAAGTGTTATGTTATACTACCACCACCGTTATTGTTCCTGTTGTGAAAGAATTATATGCAAATCTTCATGGGATCAATCAAGGATTCGTCAATGTGCAAGGATGGTTTGTACCATTCACTCCTTCAAAGATAAATGACTTGTTTATGATTGAGAATGTGCCTATCTGCCATTATTCAAATTTCGATGTGACGAGAGACAATATAAATGAATTTTATCGCTATTTGACGAACGAAGGTGAAGATTGGGAGATTAGAGACAACAGATATGTAAGTTTTTCTTCTGCATATTCAAATCCGGTGTCAAAGCATTAGCATTATTTCATTTCCGTAAAGTTGCTTGCAACATTCAAAATTAATAAACTGATGAAAGAGAGTGCTATTTTAAATTACTGTATTCAAATTGGAAGGCCGATCGATAGTGTTACAATCATCATGAAATTTGTATTGGGATTGATTGTTCATGGATCTAAATATAGGCTTGGACATCCTTCCACCATAATTCTTCTTTGCAGACAGTCACAAGTTCCATATGAGAGTTAGGAAAAAGTGCTTCTTCCCTAAAGGCTTATTGATCCAACCAATCTTTATGACTATCAGGCAGTAAGAGATGAAAGTGATATGAGCCTCATTGTTGATCAACCATCTCAAAGTTCACAACCTATTCAGCCTTACTATCTTGAAAGTTCTAGAGTGGTTCTGACAAAGATCAAGAAGTTGGAGAAAGAGGTACATAGTCTTATAAATGCTATTAACAATATCTCTGATTTATTTGATCACTTGGATTGGAGGATGAAAGAACAGTTTGATCATACTGGGAAAATTAAAGTGAGTTTGATAAATCTGTTCAAGAGGAATGTCATGATTTTTTAGGATTCATCTGATGAATTCCCATATCGTCCCTTCTATAATCTGTTTATGCATTGTCAATCTCTGGGAGATATCAGAGGAGATGATAGTTCAGAGACTAATGAGGAGTAGTGACTATGCTTAGTATTTAGCATTTGGTATTTATATGCTTTGGTGTGCTTAGTAATTAGTATTTGGTATTTATATGCTTTGTTGTGTTTAGTGTGACTTGCTTTACTTTTTAGTTTGTACTTGGAGTTGTTGTGCTTGAATTTTGTGTTAGTTCTTAGTTTTCAGCATTAGAGTATCATAGTGTGTTGTAACGCTGACTATCTATGGTTGGATGAACTTATTTGGTAGTTGCTTAAGTGTGTATGTTTGTAACATGGATTTTATATATTAAAGTGATGTTTTGTGTTGTTTGTGTAATTTTGATGTTATTTAGTTGTTTATTTGATGAAATAAATGCTTAAAGAGGCTATTGATGTGATAGAGAAATGTTGAAATGATCAAAATTACAAAAATATTTCGGACCAAAATATTGAACTGGCGCCGCCGGCGCCAGAATGGGCGCCGTCGGTGCCCAAATACAAAGACTTGGGCCCTTTTTTATTTAAATAGAGCACCGTCGGTTGGCGCCCAAGTATAGAAAAAGGCCAAACCCCTCCAAAATCATGATTTTTTCCCTGGGACCCACAAATTTAGTCATTTCCTTCGTCTTCTTTCTCCAAAAATATGATCTAGGGCTTGCTAGATAAAGGATTTGGAGCACTTTCAAAACTTTTTGAGAGTGGATCTAGACTTCTCTTAGTAAGAGCTTCACTTCAAACTAAAATTTTTTTATTTTCACCATGGGAGTTTCTCACATTGCTTGGAACCAAAATTTAGAATTTTTGAAGATATTTTGGGATTTTCCATGATGATTTAAGCTCTTATTTACTTAGATTAGCTTTACGAGTTTCTTGTATTGTCATTTTGGAATTTATCAGATTTTCTTGCAAATTTTTAGAATTATAAATGCCTCCTAAACTAAGCAAAGGCAAGAGAAAGTTGGATTTTGATGAAGATCGATTTATTAATGCAAAAGCACAGTTTTGTTTCAATTCTGTCCTGTATAATAAAAAATGTATACAATATCGGACTTTTGAAAGTCCTAGCAGATCTATTGAGCAGTTGATTTCCGATAGGAATTGGGAAAGATTCTGTTATTTCACTGCTAATGCTATTATGGTTACTATGCGAGAATTTTATGCAAATTTTCCCTGGACTGAAATGGAATATGTGCTAGTTCGAGGAAAAATGGTAGAATTCACCCATCAGCGTATTAATGATTTTTATTAGTTACAAGGGGTGAGGTTTTGTGAATATGAAAAGTTTGATATGTGAGAACCTTATATGAAAGAAGTGATTATTTTTCTGACTGATAAAAGAGGGGAATGGAAAGCGAAACAAAAACTTATGATTAATTTCCTTGCTTCTAAGTTAAATGTAGCTTCTAAAGCATGTCATTATTTCATCTCTGCTAGACTACTACCTTCATATCACCATAATGAAGTTACAAAGGATAGTGCAATTCTAAATTATTGTATTCAGACCATAAAGAAGATTAATATTAGATTTATCAACTACAAGAACATTCAGATTTTTCTATAGGAGAAACCACTTGTGGACTAGGACATCCTGCCCTGATTCATTCACTGTGTGCATAGTCTGGAGTTAAGTATGATGGTTCTGAAGAGGTAGCCATACCACTAAGACCTATTACCAAGACTATTATTTGGACTTATGAGTCTCATGTGGTAGGAAGAGGAGAGAGTAGTAGTACTGATATTTCTACTACCAGCCAGGAGGACATTCCATCTACTTCTGAGACACCTACATTATCTGATGTTATGGAGCAGTTGAGGATCTAGAGTGCTAGTATGGATAGACTTCATAGCAGAATGGATGTATTTGAGGCTAGAAGTGATGTGAATGAAGATTACATGAGGAGGAGAGTCGAGTATGATATTGCTTATTATGATGCTCATGTCAGATTTATGAGGGGAGACATTGGAGTGATATTCCCTACCTGCCCAAACTATTTTCCGTATTGACTTGACCCTACTGATGAAGTTGGTAATGATGATTGGTAGTGTATTGTGTTTTATGATTTATGTTTTATGTTGTGTGTTGTATAATTGTTTTTGTTGTTATTTGTTTTTCTCTGTTTTATGTAGTTTTTTTATGTATTTGTGTTAAAAAATGAAAATGTAATTAACTTATGTTAGTTGTTTAGTAATTTGAATTGAGATTGTGATGTTATGTTGGATGTTTTTTATGTTTAAATGTCTAATATTTCTTCACCCCAACAAATTTTTAATGTTATATATAGCACTGCTTCTAACTGTTTCATGCTTGCTAGCTTAAAATTTTGATTAATACCAGCATAGCTTCAAAGATTTCAAAATTCCAACCCAAAAAGGATAGTTTTCTTTTACTCTTTACCTTTTCAAATTTATTGAAAAACTTAAGTTTGGGGGAGGGTAAAAATAATAATTCTTATTTGTTCTCATTTAATATATTTTCAAAACCATTATTAACATAACTTTTGGTAGTTGAACCTAACTTTAGATAACTAAATTTTTTATTTCATTTAAATATTATGGTAGATTTGGATGAAAGTTTTTAGTAATAAAGGTTAATTTTATAGGGTAAAGATATTTAATATGAAATGATTTGATTATAGTTGACTATTTAAAGTAAAAAAAATTGTATTTTTGAAATGTTGAGAAACTTAAAGAACTATGTGTGAAGAAAGGATTATGACTTTATGATGAATTATAAAGTTGATATATATTTATAAAGTAAGGAGGTGTTTAAGGTTTAAGCTTTAGAAAGAGGAGAATGAAGTTCAAAACCATTACAGGCTATCCAGATATAGTAATCCTCATATAAATATAAAAAGAAAAGAGAAGAGAAAAGAATGATTGAAAAACAATCCCAAAAGAAAAAGAAAAAGAGAAAAATAAAAAGAAGAAAAAGATATATGTGAGTAGAAGCTTGAGGAGATGCCTAATAAAAAAATGGCTTCACTTGAATCAACCTAAAGCAAGAACTTAGTAACATTTCTAAATTTATATTTAGAATATTAGCCCACTATCTAATAGGGTTTGCATGAGCTTCTTTTTCATAAAGTCTTTTTTAAGGCACTCTTAATGTGACAAATTATGGTTCATCTTAAAATGAATAGGAGATTAGAACTCTTGGACTTGACTACTGAATGTTCTTACACGTGTAGATTTAACCTGAGTTATTGAACTTCTTTCTAGGAGTCTTCCCATCAAATTCATTTAAATAAAAAATCATAGTATTCTTTAAGTGAGAAATTCACTACTTTGAGTTATATTTTTATGTAGTACAAGGATTACTTGAAGACAAGTAATAGTTAAGTTTGGGGGATTTTGATGCACCAAAAATATATTAGGTTTTTGCTATATAATTTAACTCATTTTTAGTGATATTGCACATTAAAGGAAAGTATTTTTCATGTTTTGCTGCAGGTACGATGATTTTAAGTGATTGGAGTAAAAGAGAGCGAAAAGGAAAGAATTTGGAGCAAAAAGGAACAAAATGAAGAAAATTGAGTTCTGGTGCCACCGGCGCCCAATTCCAGAGAGTTCAAATAATTAATTGGCAGGCTAGCGCCGACAGTGCCCTATCCAGCGCTGCCGGTGCCCTATCCAGCGCCGCCAACATCTAAAGTCGGTTCAAGTCAAATTCAACGTATTTGGATGAATTTTTGAAGGGTTGCTTGAGGAAACTCTTGGGAAATTTATTTCTAACTTATTTAGACAATTATGGACACCACTTTTGAAAGAGAGGAAGAAGAGTGGGTGTGTGAGAGTGGTTTTGAGAAGGAGAGAAGTGAAGAGAGTGTGTTAGGGTTTGTAGTAAGTGTTTAGAGAGTGTGTAGAAGTCTTGTATTGTGAGGGATTCTTCTCTAAAGAGTGTATGAGAAGGATTAAAGTGAGAGATTGATTCTTCCTTACCACTCTAAAGATAGAATTGAGTGTTAAAAAGAAGAGAGAAAATGATTCAAAGGAACTACAAGAGATTTACTTAGGAAAGAGAAAGAGATAAGTTGTATTTACTTTTGTGTTTGTCTGAGTTTGCTTTTATATATAAAATTCGTGTTTTGTTGTATCTTTCTCATGAGTTCTGAGTAGATTTCTTTGTCTTTCTTCTTTCCATGAGATGTGGTGAAGTGTTGATGTAGATTTAATGTGCCATAAAAATTTTAAAGAAATTGTGATGGTGTTTCACTTTGAACTTCATTTACTTTCAATCTGGCCAATTGAATTGTTAAAATATGTTATGAAACATCCAATCTGAAAGGACTAAGTGTTATACAACAATAGTGAAGATTCCATTTAATGTCCATGAATAAGTTGCGTAGTTCATGGGAATTGAGTGCAAATAAATATAGAAATAAGGTTTAATGGGCGTCAAATTGGAGGTTTTAGAATGACAGACTGAAATCCCCAATTTGGTCCTAAAGTTTGGTAACTAAAGCTTGGGTTAGCCTTTAGGTAAAGGGAAGTTGGAGCTCTGAAGTGAGAGCTAGTATCCTCCTAGCCAAACCACTGATTTAGTGACTAAGCCAAGAATTTTATAATGTTCTTTACATAACTTGAAAGAGGGGTTACTCTGACGAGCCAAAAACTTGACCGGGATGTGACTGCGATCTACTTTGAAAGTCAATATTCAAAAGATAGTTCCAGTTTAGTTTTGCAAATAGATTTATTTAATAATTAGGCAGTCACCCGTATATGCAAGTATACGCATCGTTCAAGTAATACAGGACTCTAGTGGAGTCCCAGTTATCGATCCCACAAGGAAAATTGGACTCTTAAAAATATAGCAAAGATGTTGAAATCCAATACTCAATTCACAACTCAAGTTAAAGTACTATTTAATATGTTAATGCAAAGATAAAGACAACTAGATTTACTACAAGTTACTTCTAAATTTTCTAAGCAGGATTAACTAACACACACGCTATGTTTTGTAATTGAAATGTTTATATATGGAAAAGTGTCTTCCCTCTTGCAATGATTCTATGGTGAGTGATTGATATAGATTGATCATAGAATTGTATTGTGCCAAATGGAAGCATTCATATTCTTTACTTTCGTCAGAGTACCCCCTCTTTCAAGTCATGTAAAGAACATTAGCAAATCCTAGGCTTAGTCACTAAATCCGTGGTTAGGCTGGGAGGATACTGGCTCTCACTTCAGAGCACCCACTTCCCTTCTCTTGAAGGCTAACCCAAGCATTATTTACCAAAATTTAGGAGCAAATTGGGGATTTCAGCCTGTTATTCTAAAACCTCTAATTCAACGCCCATTAAACCATATTTCCCAATTTATTTGCACTCAATTCCCATGAACTACGCAACCCATTCATGTACATTGAATGAATTCTTCACTATTATTGTAGAAGACTTAATCCTTTCGGATTGGATGTTTGACAATAAATTTTAACAATTCAATTGGCCAGATCCAAAAGTAAATGAAGTTTGAAGTGAAAACTATCACAATTTCTTTAACATTTTTATGGCACATCAAATCCACATCAACACTTCACCGCATCTCATTGCAAGAAGATAGACAAAGAAATCTACTCATAACTCATGAGGAAGATACAATAAAACATTAATTTTATATATAAAAGCAAATTCTTACAAACACAAAAGTAAATACAACTTATCTCTTTCTCTTCCCCAAGCAAATCTCTACACACTTACTACAAACTCTAACACACTCTCTTCACTTCTCTCCCCCTCAAAACCACTCTAACACACTCACTCTTCTTCCTCTCTTTCAAAACTGGTGTCCATAATTGTCTTAAATAAGTGAGAAATGAATTTTCCAAGATTTTCCTCAGGCAACCCTTCAAAAAGTCATCCAAATACATTGAATTTGACTTGTACCGAATTTGGGTGTCGATGGTGTTGGATTGTGCGTCGGCGATGCTCACCCCCCAATTAATTATTTGAAATCTCTGGAATTGGGTGTCGACTGTGCCAGAACTCAATTTTCTTCATTTCTCTCCTTTTTCACCAAATTCGTTTCTTTTCGCTTCCTTTTGCTCCAATCACCTAAAATCATCATACCTGCAGCAAAACATGAAAATATCTTTCTTTAAATTACAATATAACCAAAAATGAGTTAAATTATACATAAAAACCTAATATATTTTTGGTGCATCAGTCATGGATTTGCTATTTTGACCAAAGTTAACTTTTTGGGTCAAGGTTGACTAATTTGGTTAATAATTATCAAATCAGAGTTTTACCCTAGACATTAGGGTTTAGTGTCCATTAATGAGATTTAAGGAGTCAATATTGGTAGACTTCCTATCTCAAAATGATCTAGAAATGATCCTTACAAAAGTAAGGTCAACAAATGGGCCCCAACATGTGTGGAATATTGTATAAGTGTGTCGCACATATTGGCGTTGACTAAAATAGTCTGGATAACCCAATAGAATTGTCAGTTTATTGTGAGAGAAATTTCATTTTGAAAAGAAGATGGATGACATATTCCATTAAAGGAGGTTTCACACTACTTTTCAAAGTTATCGAATACTGTTATTGTCGATTTTGAGAAGGACTACTATGCAACTTATATCCTTTCTCAAAGAAAGGGATATAGGAATGCCATATTTTCGTGTCAGGAAGGGACTTATATCCAATAGCTAAGAGAGAGAGGATACCATACCATCTCTCAGAAATGTCAAATATCGATATGTAGGTTTTAAGAAGGAATGTTATGCGACTTATGTCTTTTCTTAAAGAAAGAGCTATAGGAATGTCATGTTTCCATGTCAGGAAGGAACTTATATCCAATAGCAAAAAAGAGAGAAGATGCCATATCATCTGTCAGAAATGTCAAATGTCGATATGTCGGTTTTGAGAAGGAATGCTATATGACATATCCATTCTCAAAGGAAAAGGTATAGGAATGTCATATTTTCATGTCAGGAAGGGACTTATATCCAAAAACTGAAAAAGAGGGAAGATGTCATATCGTCTCTCAGAAATGTCAAATGTTAAATGTCAATATGTTAATTTTGAGAAGGAATGATGTACGACTTATATCCTTTCTCAAAGGAAAAGCTATATTAGTGTCATATTTCTGTGTCAGGAAGGGACTTATATCCAATAGCTGAAAAAAGAGAAGATGTCATATCATCTCTCAGAAATGTCAAATGTCGTTATGTCAATTTTGAGAAGGAAAGTTATACGACTTATAAACTTTCTCAAAGTAAACGGTATAAGAATGCTATATTTCCATGTCAGGAAGGGACTTATATCCAATAGCTTAAAAAGAGAAGATGTCATATGATCTCTTAGAAATGTCAAATGTCGTTATGTCAGTTTTGAGAAGGAGTGTTATGCGACTTATATCTTTTATTAAAGAAAGAACTATAGGAATGTCATGTGTCCATATTAAGAAGGGACTTATATTCAATGCTGGAAAGAGAGAAAATGTCGTATCATCTCTCAGAAATGTCAAATGTCGTTATATAAATTTTAAGAAGGAATGTTATACGAATTATATCCTTTCTCAAAGGAAAATCTTTAAGAAGGTCATATTTCTATATCAGGAAGGGACTTATTTTTAATAGCTGAAGGCTATGTGTCAAGAACACATAAAGAAAAGCGTAGCCACTGGGGATTTGATCTTTACAAGTCAAAGCATAAATTTCATGTTAATTATCATGAGTTGTTTATCATGTCATTCTTCTAATTCAAAGTGTTCATTTTGGCATTTATGGACTGATCGATGTATTATTGACACCTGAGAAAAATCTTACAAGATTTTATTCTAGTTTCAAAGATAATGTACAAAGATGATAGAAGTCGACAGTGCATCATACAATACACACGACAAACTATTTACATATTATTATATCAGAAGCTGTCAGATTATTTATCTGTCATTATCATAACGTTGGATACTGTTAGACCTACAATAAATATCTAACACTCTAATACATTGTTTGTTGAGTATGTCTTACGTGTTTTAACATTCATAGGGTCAAGGTAGTTCCAAAGGTTGTAACCCTTCTAGTTTCGGTATAGGTCAATTTCCGTCAGGACATTTTTTAGAGTGCATTCTTCACAACGTTATTGAAATACGTTGTCGGCTCACACTCAGTATGCAATGTTTTGAAACATCAGCTCCATTACCTTGCGAGACCAGAACTGATCCTCATGGTAGAAGAATCTGGTAAGATCCCCGAAATTCCCCAGGTCCCACAATTTGTATTTCCTTTCCAAATAGAATTGAACACCTATTTATGAGTGACAGAGTGCAAAAGGATCTCTCAAAATCATGGCTGTCAATATGAGGTGTTATACAATCTTGTTCCTCATATATATTTATAATGAAGCTATATGGCACACAATCAATAGGCATTATGTTTCATGTTATCAGCCATTTGATAATTTGAATAAACATTATGGGTAGTGGATCTACTTATTCATGATGTAAAATCCCTGGGGGAATGTCGTCCTTGTCTACAGCATAAGTGTAATAGGATCCATAATGGATAATCATTTGACCTTTGCCACGTATCCACCTATTGGGTTCAGAGTACGTCCTCTTTCTTAAGCGTCTAGCTCGCTTGAGATCGCGTGCTTCCATCACATGTTCGATAAAGATGCCTTACTCAACTTTGTCGAAAACCTTGGTAAACAACTAAATGCCTTCCAATACATTAACGGCTTGACCATTAATATATTAAAATTGCTTGAATGTTTGTCGATTAATAGCTTGAATAAGTCTCATTTCTTCTTTAGAAGCAATTCATTTACCGATTGACATTTCTGATGATGTGAGATCCAGTGCTGGTATGTAAGGAGGTGGAGTGAATATCATCCTCTCAATCCTTTCCTCTTCATGGTCCACCATTTCTTCTCCTAAGACATAATATGTCTCTTTAGGAACATTTTTAAGGACTGGAAATTCAAAATCATTATCTTTCTCCATGGATTTTATTTTTTGTCTTTCTTTCTCTTCAAGTCATTTAAGTCGTTTGTTTTTATTTCTCCTTTGAGCTCTAGTCAATCCAGAGGCTAATTTATTTACTCCGCTAACAGATGCCTTTTCAGCTTCATGTGATGTAGCTACCACTTCTGATTTTAGTTTTGATTATCAGTTTCGTGTTTTTGTTTTGTCAGAATGACTTCTTCCATTTCGACGTCTTGTTGTCAAAGTTTGAATTCTAATACAGACGGTTTTCCTTTTGCCTCCTCTTGATTGGCAATAGATAACAAAGGTCCATCATAAAGTAGTTTAACTTGAATTAAGTTGAAATCAAAGTGGATTCTTGATCCCTTTTCAACACATTGTCGGTCCAATGCAAAACATACATCACTTCAAAATGTAAATAAGAGTTTGTTATTCAACATTTCCCTGGAAGCAACAAGTTAATGGAAATATATCACACCAAGTTTTGATTTAATTTATGAATATGAAATTTATTAATATCGAGAACTAATATTAACAAACATTTTTTATATGAACAAAAAAGGAAATCTTCAAAGAGGGACAATGATTATCAAAATTTCATTTGTAATTTTATTCATTATTATCCCAGTTTACAAACAAGTTATGATTTTTATTTTGCATAATATTTATTCAAGAAACGCCCGTTGATTGGGGGCAGGACTCTTTCTCCTTGACAATCTACTAATTGGTAAGATCCTCATGAATATGTCTTTTCAATAACTTACGGGCCCTCCCACATTGGTTCAAATTTTCCACCTATTCTTCAATGAGCGAGAATAGGTCTTCATAGAACAAAAACTAATTCACCAATTTGCAAGGTTCTAGGATGAACCAATTTGTCATGGGCCCATATCATTTTTGCTTGATATAGTTCAAGATTTTGTTGAGCTTGTAGACTTTTGCCTTCTAGACTCTCAAGTTCTTCAAGTCGTAATTTGGCATTTTCTTCTTCAGTTATTTTGTTTGCAATAACAACTCTGAGGGAAGGAATTTACACTTCGAGTGGTAAAATAGCCTTAGAACCATATACCAAAGCAAACGGTGTTGACCGTGTTGGTTTCAATACGTAGTCCTAAAGGCCCGTAAAGCTTCTATCAATCGCTCGTTCCATTATCTTGGACTGTTAATTAATATTTTTTTCAGAATTTGTACCAATGTTTTATTAAAGTCTTCAGCTAAACCATTGGCTTTGGGATAATAGATTGTAGAATATCTCTAGTTTATCTCATGTTTTTGAATAACATTGTTCATTTTCATATTTTTAAATGACAGTCCAATGTCTGATATGATTCTTCGAGGAATTCCAAATCTATAAGAAATGGAGAACTTGTTGTGCCTTAACTTCTTTAAGCGGTATCGCTTCTACCCATTTAGAGAAGTAATCTGTGACTGTCAAAATAAAACAATGGCCTTTAGATGATGGAGGGTCTATAGAGCCCACTATGTCTGTGCCCCAATATTCAAATGGCCAAGATGCAATAGTTTGATGTAATACATTTGGTGGTTGATGTAAACCCACTCCATGTATCTACATTGGTGACATTTCTTTACAGTTTCAAGATAATCAGTCATCATTGTTAGCCAATAGTATCCCATTGTTTTTATTTTCATCTTCATTTCTGGTTCAGATTGGTATGCACCTCATAGACCTGAATGAACTTCTTTAAAAATCTCTTGAACTTCATATTGGTTTAGACATCTCAACCACATTTGGTCAAAAGATCATTTATAAAGAATATCATTCACTAGAGCATAAGATAATGCTCTTTGTTTGATTCGGGTCGCGATAGAATTATTTTTGGGTAATCTTCCAGTCTGTAAATATTGAATAATTGGTTGTATCCAATCATCTTTTTCTTCGTCAAGTATTTTTTTCATATTTTCATCAATTGTGGATTATCTATGTCAATTTGTGAAAGAACTTGTCATTCTTTTACAGAGATCAGAATATCATCTTCTTCTGGACAAGCGAATTCTTTTGCAAGTTTTGCTAAAGCATCTGCTAAAGAATTTTCTCGTCTTAGAATTAGGAAGAAAGTTACATCAGGAATCTACTGAAGCAGTTTTAGAGTGTAACGGGAATATTATTCAAGTCAAGGTTTTAATGTTTTGTATTGGCCTGTAATTTGATTAATGATAAATTGAGTGTCTCAGTAGATGTCAATGTTTTTTATTTCCATTAGTATTGTCAATTCAAGACCGGTTATGAGTGCTTCATATTCAGCTTCATTATTTGTGCATGGTTCAGTCAGATGATGGTAGAATGGCATCATTGCCTTGTCTGGAGTGATGAAAATTAATCATACTCCAGCTTTGCCTGATATGATTGTTTGTTTGTCTTTGTCTTTTCGAGCAGATGATGCTCCATCAAAATACAATTCCCATCATTGTATATTTGAACTTTTTATTTCTAAAATTTTTTCATCAAGTAAATCATCATTAAAAGGTCATCAAGTCAGAATTGGGTGTGTTGCTAACAAATCTGCCAAGATTTGTCCGTTAACGGCAGGTAATGGCACAAATAATATGTCAAATTGGAGCAGTATCATTGCCCATCTTGCAAATCTTCCAGAAAGTGTTGGTCGTGTCATCAAATATTCTAATGGATTAACTCTCGAAATAAGAGTTACCTTATGAGAAAGCATATAATGTCTTAGCTTTTGAACTGTAAAAATTAAAGCTAAACAATATTTTTTAATTGGTGGACATTTTATTTCAGTTGGAACCAAACATCGGCTTAAATAATATAATACATTTTCTTTTCCTTCATCATTTACTTGAGCTATTAATGCTCCAAGGGAATTATCTAATGCTGTAGTGTAAAAGTTTAAAGGTCTTCCTAACACAAGGGCTGCTGATGCACCAAAAATATATACAATTTTTGCTATCTAATTTTACCCATTTTTGGTGATATTGCCTTTTAAAGAAAGGTATTTTTCATGATTTGTTGCATGTATGATGATTTTAGGTGATTGGAACGAAAATATGCAAAAAGGAGCGAATCCAGAGCAAAAGGAGCAAAAAGGAGCAAAATGGTGAAAAAGTGTTCTGGCACCGCCGACGCCAAAATGGGGGCCGCTGGCGCCCAAATCTAGAGTCTACAGCAATTATTTAGCACGATAGAGCACCACCGGCGCCCAAAGTCGGAAGAATTCAAAATTTGAGAGTTTTGGCGAAATTTTTAAGAATGCCTATGGAAACTCTTGGGATTTCATCCCTAACTCTTAAATAACTCATTTTGGACGAGAGAGGCGGGCTCTCTTGCATTCTATTGCTCTCTGTTAGTGTTTTAGTGAGTGTTAAGTGTTAGGGTTTAGTAGAGTAGTGTGTAGAAGTGAGGATTTGAGATGAATTCATCTCTAAAGAGTGAAGGAGAAGAAGTAAAGTGAGAGATTGCTCCTTCCTTTTCATTTTAAAGAAAGAATCAAGTGTTGTAAAGAAGAGAGAAGAGGATTCAAAGGAACTTCAAAGAGATTGCATTGGGCAAGAGAAAGAGATAAGTTGTATTTTCTTTTGTGGTTTGTATTACTCTTATTTTATATATAAAACCCATGTTTTATTATATCTTCTCCATGAATTCTGAGTAGTCTTCTTTGTCTTTCTTCTTGCTTAGAGATGTGATGATGGTTTGATGTGGATTTGATGAGCTTTTAATGTATTGAAGAGATTATGATGGTTTTTCATTTAGAACTTAATTTACTTTCGATTTGGCCAATTGAAATGTTAAAATATGTTTTTGAACATTAAGTTTGAAAGGATTTGATATCCTACAGCAATAATGAATGATCCATTCAATTTCCATGGATGAATTGCGTAGTTCATGGGAATTGCGTGCAATTAAATAGGGAAATATGTTTTGAAGGACTTCAATGTGGAAATTTCAGGGTGACAGGCTGAAATCCCCAAATTAGTTCTAAGATTAGTAATTAATATCAAAGGTTAGCCTTTATGTGAAGGGTGAGTGGGAGCTCCGAAGTGAGAGTCGGTATCCTCCCAGCCTAGCCTTAGAGTTAATGACTAAACTTAGAATATGTCAATGTTATTTTCTTATTTAGAGGATGGGGTACTCTTCTAAAGGTAAAGAATCATCTATTTTCCTGTTTGGCACAATAAATTAGATAACTAACCCATATCAATTCGCACATCATATTCTCATTGCAAGAAGAAAGATAATTTTCTCATATATATCAAAAACCTTTCAGATACTTAATTTAGTGTGTCTGTTATTAGAAGTAATTGTAGTTTAGTTAGTTGTTACTGATTTTTGCATAGTAGTAGTAGAAGTGTTGAACTTTAAACGTAATTAGAGTATAAGATTTTGGTGCTTTATTATAACTTGTGAAATTTTTACTTTACTTCAACTTAAAACCTCCCTGTGGGATCGATAACCAGGACTCCATTAGAGCCCTGTATTACTTGATACGATACGTATACTTGCATTGAATGCTTGGACTTATCAAAATCATTAAAAATATATAAATTTGAGTTCATTAATTCTTGTAACTTAAGTCTCATGCATCAAGTTTTTGGCGCCGTTGCCGAAGAGGTAACGAAGTCAAAGTAAAAAAAAGTATTTGTTGTATTGTATATGCGTAGTTGTGGATCTATAGATTTAGTGCCTTACGATTCAGAGTTAGAGCGTACTGTCAGAAAAATTAGAAAACAATAAAAACAAATTGAAATTCATTGTGAAATGGCAAATATTCAAGATAATCAGAGAAATGATATTAGGAAATTTGTCAAGACCTTTAAGAGATTATGCTAACCCAACAGCAAATGAAATTCATATAACTATTCAAAATCTTGATGTTACTGCTAATTCATTTGAACTTAAACCTGCTATTATCCAAATGGTACAAAATAATCAATTTGCTAGAACATCTAATGAGGATCCAAATTTACCTATCGCTAGTTTTTTAGAATTGTGTGCTACTTTTAAATATGATGGTATGTCTAGTGACGCTGTCAGACTTAAACTTTTTCCTTTCTCGTTAAGGGATAAAGCTAAGGCGTGGTTAAACTCGTTAGTACCTGGATCTACCAGAACTTGGGGAGAATTATCGCAAAAGTTTCTATCAAAATATTTCCCTCCATCAAAGACTGCTAAGCTAAGAAATGATATTACATATTTTTGTCTGTTTGAACGAGAGTCAATATATGAAGCTTGGGAGAGATTTAAAGATCTTCTTAGGAAGTGCCCACATCATGCTTTACTAGATTGTTTAATCATTCAAACATTTTATTATGGATTAGTGGGATCATTGAGATCTATTATAAATGCTGCTGCTGGTGGATCATTAATGTCAAAACCTTTTGATGAAGCATACACATTAATTGAAGAAATGGCTACTAATAATTTTCAATGGCCCATTGAATGGGTAAATCCTAAGAGAGTAGCTAGAGTTCATGATTCAGATATGATGACTATGGTAGTTTCTCAAATTGCAGCCCTTTCTAAAAAAATAGATCAATATGGAATGAATTATTCTCAACCACCTCAAGTGTTTGAGTAAAATTCATTTGGACAGATAACTGAATCTCAAACGCCTTATGTGACTTTAAATGCTATTAATAGACCTAACAATCCTTATTTTAATTATTATAATCTTGGTTGGAAGAATCACCCAAATTTCAATTGGAATAATAGTAATGCTAATGTTAACCCGCATTGGACTAACAATTCTATGAATCCAATTGGAAATTCAAACAATCAAGGAAATACTAATTTTAGACCATCTTATCCCCTTAGATTCAATAGTAACTGACAATTTAAGGATAAGAGGTTTTCTACTGAAGAAATGATTCTAAATATGGGAAATCAATTACAAGCTCAAGGTGTTGCTATGAAAAATATTGAAAATAAATTAGGACATATTTTCACTGCACTTAATAATAGATCTTCTGGAACACTTCCAAGCAATGTAGAGATCAATCCAAAAGATCAAAACAAGGAACAACTTAAGGCTATTCAATTAAGGAGTGGAAAAGAATTTTAAACTAGAGTGCAAAAAGAAGTTGAACTGGAAAAGGAGAAGGTGGAAATTGAAAAGGTTCAAAAAAGATTTATCCAGACTTGGATTATCCTCTTGAGCCAATGAAGATAACTGTTGAAAAACCACCACCTCCATTACCTCAAAGATTAAAGAAACAAAATAGGGATAACAGATTTAGAAAATTTTTGGAAATCCTTAAGAAATTAACGATTAATATTCCTTTTATTGAAGCATTAGAACAGATGTCTGACTATGCTAAGTTTATGAAGGATATTTTGAGAAAGAAAAGAAAGTTTACAGATCATTAAACTATTGCACTTAGCGGAGAGTGTAGTGCAATAATTTAGAAGAAGCTTCCTGAAAAACTTAGAGATCCTGGTAGTTTCACTATTCTGTGTGCTATAGGTGAAAATTTTTTCAGAAAGGCTTTATGTGATCTGGGAGCGAGTATTAATATAATGCCTTTATCAACTTTCAAAATGTTGGGAATAGGAGAATTTTTGCCTACATCTGTAACTCTTTAGTTGGCCGATCGTTCCATTACTTACCCAAAAGGAGTGGTGGAAGATGTGTCAGTAAAAGTGGATAAATTTATCTTTCCTGTGGATTTTATTGTACTTGATATGGAGGAAGATAAAGAAATTCCAATCATTTTTGGAAGACCATTCCTTGCTACTGGAAGAGAGGTAATTGATGTTCAAAAAGGAGAATTAACAATGAGATTTAATGATCAAAACGTGACTTTTAATATTTTAAAATCTATGAAGTATCCCTCAATGGAAAAATATAATGAATTTTTTTGGATGGAGGTCTATGATTATCTATGAAACGATCATTTCAAAAATATATTTGAAAAAGAAGAAGAATATAAAAAATATTTGAAGAAGAAATTAAAGATGATGAAAATTCAAATAATGAGAAGAATGAAGAATTGGAGTATGTTCAAGATAGATTTAAAATATTAGACATTATGGAAGGTGGAAATAAAAGCTTAATTCCATCTATCATAAAACCTCCTGAACTTGAGATGAAAGTTCTCTCTAATCATTTAAAGTATATGTTTTTAGGAGAATCATCTACCTTGTCAGTTATAGTATCTTCGGAGTTAAATGATTATCAAGAACAGAAAATGTTGGAAACTTTAAAAATATACAAGAAAGCTTTTGGATGGACTTTGGCAGATATTAAAGGAGTTAGTCCTTCGATTTGTATGCATAGAATTTTATTAGATGAAGAACATAAACCGAGAGTTGATCCGCAAAGGAGATTGAATCTTATAATGAAAGAAGTAGTTAAGAAAGAGATTTTAAAATGGTTGGATGTTGGAATTATTTATCATATTTTGGATAGTGCTTGGGTAAGTACAATACATTGTGTGCCGAAAAAGGGAGTGATTGTTGAAGTGAATGAGAGTAATGAAATTATAACCACAAGACAAATTAATGGATGGTGAATTTGTATTGACTATCAGAAATTAAATGTCGCCACCAGAAAAGATCACTTTCCTCTTCCTTTTCTCGATCAAATGCTAGATAGACTTGCTGGACACAAGTACTACTGTTTTCTGGATGGATATACTTGTTACCACCAAATACCTATTGCTCCTGAGGATCAAGAAAAGGCAACATTTACTTGCCCTTATTGCACCTTTGTTTTTCGAAGAATGCATTTTGGACTGTGTAATGCACCTGCAACATTTCAAAAATGTATGATGTTTATCTTCAGTAGTATGATAGATAATGGAATAGAAGTTTTTATAGATGATGTCTCTATATTCGGGACTTCATTTGAATTTTGTTTGGAAAACTTAGCAAAAGTTTTGGAGCTTTGTGAGAAAACAAATCTGGTTCTGAATTAAGAGAATGTCAATTTATGGTTGCAGGAGGAATTGTGCTTGGGCATAAAATTTCTGAACATGGTATGGAGGTAGATCCTGCTAAAATTAGTGTGATTGAGAGATTACTGCCACCAACTACTGTGAGAGAGGTGAGGATTTTATTAGGACACGCTAGATTTTACAGGTGATATATTAAAGATTTTTCTAAAATTACTAAACCTTTGTGCCAACTTTTAGAAAATGATAGAAAGTTTGAATTTAAGGATGAATGCTTAAGAGCTTTCAAATTATTAAAAGAAAAGTTAATCACTGCACCTATAATTGTTTCACCCGATTGGGAGAAACCATTTGAACTTATGTGTGATGCTAGTGATTATGCAATCGGAGTAGCATTGGGGCAAAGGTATGATAAAGTTTTCAAAGTTATTTACTATGCTAGTAAAACTCTTAATGATGCTCAAATTAATTATACAACAACAGAAAGAGAAATATTAGCTATAGTATTTGGTTTTAAAAAATTTAGACCTTATTTAATTGGAACTAAAAGTATTGTGCATACAGACCATTCAGCTATCAAATATTTAATGCAAAAGAAGGATGCAAAACCTAGACTCATTAGATGGATACTTCTTCTGCAAGAATTTGATTTTATGATAGTTGATAGGAAGAGAACTGATAACCAAATAGCTGATCATTTGTCCAGAATAGAAAATGATAAATTATCTAAATTTGAAAAAGAAGTTATAGAAACTTTCCCTAATGAGCAACTTTATACTATTATGGAAAGAAATTTGCCTTGGTATGTTGATATCGTGAATTATATTGTAGGTGATATTGTACCACCTGATTTAACAAGTCAACAACAAAAGAAGTTTAAATATGATGCAAAATTCAATTTTTAGGATGATCCCTATCTATATAAACAGTGTAAGGATCTGATTATTAAGAAATGTGTGCCACAAGAAGAAACAAATTTGATTATTCAACAATGTCATGATTCTAAATTTGGAGGTCATTTTGGTGTTGATAAAATTGCTTTTAAGATTTTACAACCTGGATTTCAATGGCCTACTCCATTTAGAGATGTTTATAGATATATTAAATCATGTGATCGATGTCAGAGAGTAGGTAATATATTTAGAAGAAATGAAATGCCTCTAAATTATAATTTCCAAGTTGAAATTTTCAATGTATGGGGATTAGATTTCATGGAACCATTTACTCCTTTATTTGGAAATCTATATATATTGGTTGTTGTTGATTATGTCTCGAAATGGATTAAAGTTGTTGCTTTACCAAGATGTGATGCTCGGAGTGTTTCAAAATTTTTAAAGAAAAATATATTTACAAAGTATGGAATGCCGAGAGTGATCATAAGCGATGGTGGATCCCATTTCGAGAATAATCAAATTAAGAGATTAAGTGAGAAGTATAATATTATTCATAGAATCTTTATCGCTTATCATCCCCAGACTAGTGGTTTAGCAGAAGTATCTAATCGTGAAATTAAAAGGATTTTGGAGAAAACTGTGGATAATCATAAATTAGATTGGTCTGTTTGATTAGATACTGCTTTATGGGCTTATATAACTGCTTTTAAAACCCCTATAAGAATGTCTCCTTATAGACTAGTGTTTGGTAAGAGTTGTCATTTACCAGTTAAATTGGAGCAAAAAGCATATTGGGCGATAAAAGAGTTAAATTTTAATTTGACAAACACTGGAGAGAAAAGATTTAAGCAATTAAATGAATTGGAAGAGATTAGAAAAGCATCTTATCACTATGATAGGATTTATAAAGAGAAAATTAAATTATGGCATGATCGGAAAATGTTGAAAAAGAACTTGGAATTTGGACAAAAAGTTTTATTATACAACATGAAATTGAAGTAATTTCCTGGAAAGCTTAAGTATAAATGGTTAGGACCTTTTACAGTTGTAAAAGTTCATTCTTTTTGAGCTGTTGATATTAAAGATCCTAATACCGGAAAGAATTTTAAGGTTAATGGGCATCGATTAAAGTCTTACTTTGACGGGTTAAAACCTGATTTTAAAGATGTTTTAATGCTGAGTCATCTCGATTATCTGAATGGTTTGTCGGGCTGATGACGTTAAACCAAGTGCTTTATGGGAGGCAACCCATATGTATCTTTATTGTATGTTTGCTTATTTGTTGTTATGCTTTTTAGATAGTTGTTTCTGAATCCTAATTACTCCTAAATACTTAAAAAGTTGATAAATAATGAATCGAATCGAGAAATTAGAATATTTTGGATCAAACGAAGTTCAGTGAAATTTTATGACCACTGGCACCGCCGACGCCAGAATGGGCGCCGCCGGCGCCCTATCGTTTTGGGCCTACTGAACTTGTCTATTTGAGCGCCGCCGGCGTCCAAATTGTGCTTGATGGTTTTTAAGTTTCAAACACGAGTTTTGGCAGTTTTTAGCGGCATTTTCATCCTTATAACTCCCCAAACTCTATTTTTGACTTCTTAACTCCAGAAAAACGAAAATCACCAATACCAATTCGATTCCTATGGATTCCTATGCCATTGAAACCTCTCAATATCGCATTTACAATAGAAGGAAGTTCATAAGTTTCGAAGTGCAGCGTTTGTTCAACAAAGTGATGATGAAAAGTTGGATTATAAAGGAAAGGGGCTTCAAAAATCGAGGTATGGATAATCCTACAACTAGAACTGAAGAAATTATTAAGGAGAGACGTTGGGAAGTCCTTTGTTTCACTACCGCCACCATTGTTGTTCCTGTCATGAAAGAATTCTATGTGAATCTTCACGGGATCAACCAAGGGTTTGTATTTGTGCGTGGTAGATTCGTGCAATTCACTCCTGCACGAATCAACGATCTCTTCTTGATTGAAAACGTTCCTATTTGCCATTATTCTAATTTCAGTGCCACAAAGGATAATATGAATGATGTGTATCGATATTTGACGGATGAGAATGAGGAATGGGAAATTAGAGAGAATGGATATATTAGTTTTCCATCTGCATCTCTCAATCCAGTATCGAAGCAGTGGCATTACTTCATTTCAGAAAAATTGCTTCTAACGTTAAAGATAAGCAAGGTGACCAAAGAAGGCGCCATTTTGAATTTTTTGCATTCAAACTGAAAGGCCAGTTGACATTGGTAATCTTATTGTGAAATCAGTTCTTGGACTAATTGTGCATGGATCTAAATATAGGCTTGGACACTCGTTCACCATATTCTTGTTATGTAGTCAGTCACAGGTTCCATATGAAAGTTGGGAAAAGGTTATTCTTCCATGGAGACCTATTGATCCAACCAATCTCTACGACTACCAGATAGTTGGAGATGAGGACGACATGAATCTACTTACTGATCAACCGACGCAGACCTCACAGCCGATTAAACCATACTTTCCGGAAGGTTCCCGAATTATATTGCAGAGGATCAAGCAATTGGAGAAAGAGGTACGAAATGTTATGAATGTGATCAATAACATTTTTTATTTATTCGATCATATAGATTGGAGAATGAAAGAGTAGTTTAATAACACTGGTCGAATTGAGATGGGATTGATCAATCTGATGAAAAAGAAAGTGGTGATTACTGAGGAATCATCTAACAAAGTTCCATTTCGTCCATTCTATAACTTGTTTGTGCATCAGCAATCAATTGGAGACATTAGAGGAGAGGATAGTTCTGAAACTGACATCGAGTAATTTGATGGAGTCTACTTATGTATGTTGTGTGTTTAGTTTGCTTTGCTTAGTTATGTTTGGTTTGTGTAGTATTTGCTTTGCTTAGAACTTGGATTTGGATGTGCTTGCTTTCATTGTGTACATAGATATTAGTGCTTACCTATCGTAGAGTACTTGTTGCACTAAATATCTAAGAATAGTTGGTTTGAATGAACTTATTTGGAGTGTTTGAGGTAACTTAGATTTTATATATATAAGATTGTTGTGTGTTGTTTGTGTGAAGAAATGTGTTAATTATTACTTATGAGATGATGTAAATGCTTATTGAATTTTTAAACATCATTGTGGACGTCGAAATGATTTAAATAATGAAAAAAACTTTTGGACCCAGACAATATTTTGTACTGGCGCCGCCGGCGCCCAAATCCAGAGATTTTGGCCATAAATTTAAATAGAGCGCCGCTGACGTCCGAACCCAGAAATAGGTCTTAAACCCTTTATTTAGCAATTTTTTCCTTGGGACCAGCAAATTTTTCCATTTCCTTCGTCTTCTTTCTCCATTTTCGTGATTTTGAAGATCTAAGGCTTGCTAGATCCCGGATTTAAGGAGTTTTCAAGGCTATTCGACACCGGATTTGCACTTCTCTTGGTAAGAGCTTCAATTTAAGATAAAATTTTTGGATTTTCACCATGGAAATCTCTCACATTGCATATTGTGGAATTTTTGGAGTTTTAGAGAGATTTTGAGATTTCCATGATGAAATTTGCTCTTCCTTATTTAAGATAGTGTTTGGAGTTGATACAATGTGAATTTGGGATTTATTGGAATTTTTTTTTTACAAATTTTAGAAATTCATATGGCTCCAAGGAGAAAGAGGAAATTGGATTTTCATGAGGAGAGATTCATCAATATCAAAGCCCAATTTCGCTATAACTCTATCCTTGACAACAAGAAGTGTATCCAAGATCAAGCTTTTGATAGCTCTGGCGGATTTGTAGAACAATTAATTACAGAGCGAAACTGGGAAAGATTTTATTATTTCACTGCTAATGCTGTTATGGGAGTTGTTAGAGAATTCTATTCGAATTTACCCTGGACTGAGACTGAGTATGTGCTTGTTAGAGGAAAGATGGTTGAGTTTACTCCTCAACGCATCAATGCTTTCTATCAGACTCGGGAACCATTCGTGTGTGAGTACGAAGACTTTAACACTGGAAGGGAGAATATGAGAGAAGTGATTGCTTTCCTGACTGACGGGTGAGGAGAATGGAAAGTAAGTCAAAAACAGTTGATAAATTTCCCTGCCTCCACTTTGAATGTTGCTTCAAAAGTCTGGCATTATTTCATTTCTGCAAGGCTATTACCATCTTGTCACCACAGCAAAGTTACTAAAGATAGAGCGATTCTGAACTACTGTATACGGAAGATGAAAAAGATTAATATTGGATCTATTAGTTACAAGAATATTCAGACGATTGTGAAAGGCGAGAGAACTGGAGGATTAGGACATCCTGCTTTAATCCATGCCTTTGTGTTCAGTCTGGAGTAGAGTTCAGTAGTTCTGAGGAAGTGGCTATACCATTGAGACCAATTACAAGGAATATTATTTAGACTTATGAGTCTCATGTGGAAGCCAGAGTTGAGCATAGGAGTACTGATATTCCTACTACGAGTTATGATGTTCCATCTACATTTGAGCCATCACCTTGTCTGATATTATGGAGCAGCTGAGACTACAAAGTACTAGTATGGATAGACTCCATGGTCAGATGGATGTATTTAAGGTGAGGAGTGATGTGAACAAAGATTATCTGCAGAGGAGAGTGGAGTTTGATATTGCTTATTATGATGCTCAGGTCAAATTTATGAGGGGGGAGACTGACGTGATTTTTCCTACTTGCCCCAGCTATACACCATATAGACCTAACCCTGCTGATGACCCTACTGATGACCCTGCTGCTGATCTTGTTTATGGAGACTGGTAGATAGTTTATTTTTTTTATTTCTGTTGATCTTGTTGTGTTATGTTGTACTGATATGATATAGTGGATAATTACTTTTCATGTGATGTGTAACCCTGTGTTGTATTGTGTGATGTGGTGTTATTTACTTTTCCTGTTGTATTGTTATGTTGTACTGAAACTTTAAAACTGTTAGTTGTACTGTTAGTAATGCGATTGTATGTTTCATGTTGTAGTGTTTTGTTGGATGTTTATATGTTTAATGTTAATTTCTCTTTACCCATGAAAATATTTAAAAATTGTTGTATCACTGCTACTAATTGTTTCATGCCTGCTAGTTGTAAATTTTGATTAATACCAGATAGTTGTTGAAGATTTCAGAATCCCAGCACAAAGAGGTTAGTTTTCTTCTACTCTGAACTGTTTTAAATTTATTGAAAAACTTAAGTTTGGGGGAGGGAAGAGAAATACTAAACTTTTATTTGTTCTCAACTATTATATTTTCAAAAATTATTAGTATAACTTCAGGCAGTTGAACCTCATTGTAAGATAACTAAAACTTTTTATTTCAGTTGAATATTATGAAAGGTTAAGATGAAAATTTTTTAGTAAAAAAAGTTGATTTTATAGAAGTAAGATATTTGGTATGAAAGGATTTGATTATAGTTAACTATTTAAAGTAAAGAAAACTATATTTTTGAAATGTTAAAGGACTTAAAGTATTGTGTATTAAGAAGAGATTGTGTCTTTATGAAAAATAATAAAGCTTGTGCCTAACTATAAAGTAAGGTGGTGTTTCAAGTTTGAACTTTAGGATGAGGAGAGAGAAGTTCAAAATCATTAAAGGCTATCCAGATATAGTAATCCTCAAGAAAAGAATGATTGAAAAACAATCCCAAAAAAAAGAGAAAATAGAAGAGAGAAAAGAGAAAAGAAAAAAAAAGAAAGAAAAATGTTTATGAGGAGAAGCTTAAGGAGATGTCTAATCAAAAATTGGCTTCACTTGAATCACCTAGAAGGGAAAACATGATTTCATTTCTGAATTTATATTTAAAGTACTAGCCTACATTTTAGTAAAGTTTGCATGAACTCCTTTTTCACATATTCTTTTAAGGCACCCTTAATGTGACAAATTATGGTTTATCTTGAAATAAATAGAAGACTAGAACTCTTAGACTTGATCACTGAATATTATATTCTGTAATGTTGCCCTGAGTTACTAAACTTTTTCTGAAAATCTAACCAATATATTCTTTTGAATGAAAATTTTAGTGTCTTACAGTTGAAAAGTACATTGCCTAGAGTTATATTTTATGTAGTAAAAGGATTACTTGAGGACAAGTAATAGTTTAAGTTTGGGGGATTTTGATGCACCAAAAATATATACGGTTTTTGCTATCTAATTTTACCCATTTTTGGTGATATTGCACTTTAAAGAAATGTATTTTTCAAGATTTGTTGCAGATATGATGATTTTAGGTTATTGGAACGAAAAGATGCAAAAAGAAATGAATCTGGAGCAAAAAAGGAGCAAAAAGGAGCAAAATGGTGAAAAAGTGTTCTGGCGCCGCCGGCGCCCAAATCCAGAGACTCCAGTAATTATTAGGCACGATAAAGCACTGTTGGCGCCTTATCTGGCGCCGCCGACGCCCAAAGTCGTTAGAATTCAAAATTTGAGAGTTTTAGCGAAATTTTAAAGGGATGCGTATGGAAACTCTTGGGATTTCGTCACTAACTCTTAAATAACTGATTCAAGAGGGGGGCTCTCTTGCATTCCATTGCTCTCTTAGTGTTTTAGTGAGTCTTAAGTGTTAGGTTTTAGTAGTGTAGTGTGTAGAAGTGAGGATTTGAGAGGAATTCTTCTCTAAGGAGTGAAGGATAAGAAGTCAAGTGAGAGATTGCTTATTCCTTTCCATTCTAAAGAGAGAATCAAGTGTTGTAAAGAAGAGAGAAGAGGATTCAAAGGAACTTCAAAGGGATTACATTGGGGAAGAGAAAGAGATAAGTTGTATTTTTTTTGTTGTTTGTATGACTTTTCTTTTATATATAAAATCCATATTTTATTATATTTTCTCCATGAATTCTGAGTTGTCTTCTTTGTCTTTCTTCGGGTGAAGGGTGAGTGGGAGCTCCGAAGTGAGATTCGGTATCCTCCCAGCCTGGCCTTAGAGTTAATGACTAAACTTAGAATATGTCAATGTTCTTTTCTTATTTAGAGGAGGGGGTACTCTTCTAAAGGTAAAGAAACATCTATGTTCCTATTTGGCACAATAAATTAGATAACTGATCCATATCAATCCGCACATCATATTCTCATTGCAAGAAGAAAGATACTTTTCTCATATATATCAAAAACCTTTCAAATACTTAATTTAGTGTGTCTGTTAGATAATAATGTTTTCAAGTTATTAGAAGTAATTGTAGTTTAGTTAGTTGTTACTGTTTTCTGCATAGTAGTAGTAGAAGTAAGTGTTGAACTTTAAATGTAATTAGAGTATAAGATTTCGGTGCTTTATTATAACTTGTGAAATTTTTACTTTACTTCAACTTAAAACCTCCCTATGGGATCGATAACCATGACTCCATTAGAGCCCTGTATTACTTGATACGATACGTATACTTGCGTTGAATGCTTGGACTTATCAAAATCACTAAAAATATATAAATCTAAGTTCATAAATTCTTGCAATTTAAGTCCCGTGCATCAGCTGCCAAGATAGGAGGTGTTGTCAAATATTGTTTGATGTTTTCAAAAGAGTGTTGGCATTTTTCATCCCACAAAAATTTGGTATCCTTTCTGGTTAGGGCATTAGGGGCTGACATCTACCTGATTGAAAATGAAACATCATATATATGCTAGTTTTCCTTGAAAGGATTGCAATTGAGTTAAATTTTTAGGAGGAGGTGTGTTTAGAATAGCTTCGATTTTGAAGGATTAATTTTGATTCCACGATGTCGAACAACAAATCCTAAAAATTTTCCAGAAGTAACACCGAAAGAGCATTTTAAGGGATTTATTTTAAGATTATATTGACGTAATTGTTTGAAGACAATTCTCAAATTGTACACGTGATCATCTTTTTGTATATTATTGATAAGCAAATCGTCTACATAACATTCAACTTGTCTGTGTATAAGTTTGTTAAAAATTTGTGTCATGGCTCTTTGATAGGTTGCACCAGCATTTTTCAATCCAAATGGCATAAATTTGTAATAGCATATTCCTATAGGTGTCTTGAAGGTTGTATTTGCTTCATCTTCCGAAAACATATTTATTTGATTATATCTTGATGATCCATCCATAAAGGAAAATATTGCATTTTTAGATGTTATATTGACCATCAATTCTAGGATTGGTAAAGGAAATTCATCTTTTGGACATGCTTTGTTCAAATTCTTGAATTCTATACAGACACTTATTTGACCATTTTTATTTTTAACTGGCACTATATTAGCCAGCCATGTCAGATAATTTTCTTCTCGTATGAAACCAGCCTTAATTAATTTTTTAACTTCAATGATGACTTGTCATTCTGTTTCAACACGCATTCTTCTTGGAGCTTGTTTAATAGGGATTGCAATTTGATTTAATTCAATTTTGTGGAATACAACTTCTGGAGCTAACCCCGGCATTTCATCATAAGTCCGGGCGAAACAGTCTTTGTATTCTTTTAACAGTTGAATTATTTTTTTTGCTTCCATGTCATTAAGGAATGAACTAATGAAAGTTGGTTTTGGGTTTTCATCAGTCCCTAAATTTATTTCTTTTAATTCATCAACAGTTGATTTAATTTCTTCTTCCAATTCTTGAGGGGCATCTTCGGTTGGAGGATCAGATATTTGTTCAGAATTAAATTCTTTAGTGCCGACTAGACAAAATTTTGTATCATCTAGGGGTTCTAATGTGCCAAATCCAATTCCCTCTTTAGAGTTAAGATTTTTTTTATTCTTATCCACATTTGTTCAATAAAGTGTGGTTGTTTTAAAGACCATTATTTCAGCATTAAACTATTTTGAATAAATTTTGGTGCCGAAGGAGAATACAACTCAAAAGGGATTTTCATTGATTCTAGAATATTTTTATCTTCTAATTTTACATCGGTTTTAGTACTAGAAGAAGTAGAGCCAAGTCTAAACTTAATTGGATTTTTATCATCACCATATACTTCTTTGACCACTACATTCTCAATCTTAGAAGTAGAGATTAGAGTTAGGGTCATAGCATGTATATAATGATTAATCTTTTCATACATAGATTCAAATTGTTTTTCTTTGTCTTCTTCTTCAAGAGGTATCTTGAATTGAGGTTCTTTTAGTATCACTGATGTTGTCTTTTCTTCTTTTACATCTTCTTCAGAGTCCAGATGAATTTTGAACTTCAAAGGTTTCTTCATTTTAACAATTAGGTCTTTTCTCTCTTCCTCGTCCCCGACCTCATCCTCGAGTGTGAGTCTGATGAGAATTATCACTTTTTGTCTGTGTTGAAGAAGAATAGTGTTTTTCATTTATTTTCTTTTCTTTGTCTTTCCCTTTTGGATTCACCATTGCTTCTCTGGAGAATACTGTATGTTTTATTGGAGCATAATATGCAGCATCTTCATGTATTCCAATTTCATTGACTTAAAATGGTTGCAGACTTGTCCTTTCTATAAATACTTTATGCATTGATGTTGTGATGAAGGAACCATTTTATGTTCATGAAGCATGGTCTACCAAGTAGAGAATTAAAATAGGTATTAGAATCGATGATATGGAATTTCACCGTTATTATGAAGTTATTTATCTTTAAGAGTAATTTTATTGATCCTATAGCTCATTCTCCTTGTTGGTTGAACCCTCGTAACATCATTATATTTCTTGATAACTGGGATGCGCTAATATCCAAACACACAAGATTCCTTAAGTTCATTATGTTAATCGAGGCACCTGGATCAATAAGCACTCTTAAAAGTGTAGTGTCGTTTATATTTACTGTGATGTATAGTGGACAACTATGATCAGTCATCCTAAGTAATAAGTCATTATCAAATAAGGTGATTTTTTTTGTTCTTCTAAAGAATAGGCTTCATTCTTGGTAATGCTAGCAAGTTGAGCTAAGAAAATGTCTGGATCTAAAAGGGCTTTTATTTACGACTCCCTCAGTTCTTTAGAAAGCATAAGGGCATCATAAATTACTCAATTTGGCTGGTAATTTCCTTAGATGAGCTAATATATTATAATCCACTTTATGAGGAATTTCTTTAGTTATTTCAGATAATTGTGTATGTATCGGAGGAACAAACTTTTCAGATGTGACAATTTGTTTTATTTTTCTTGGGGAGTCATTCTATGAGGTAGAACTTTTCCACTTCACAAATTGATTTCAACTATTTCTTCTAGTTTACTGTCCGACTCTTTTGTCTCTGACTCTGAAGATTCCAATTCTATAGAAATTGGTTTTCCTTGTAACTAGAGTGTGACATTGTCTTTGTCATTGTCAAAGTTATCATTGATATTATTTTCATTTTGTTTATCGTAAGATTGGTCGATTTCGTGTAAGATTTGAGTATTGTCTACAGGATTGAAATTGATGCAATCATTTTCAGAAGCATCGTCCAAAATAGACAAAATATAAGCAGAACTAGAAGTACTATTATTCATAGTAGTGGCAAAAAGAAAGTCATACAAGGTCAACGGCTTGAGGGATTTTCTCCCTTCATCCGAGATAACTATCCCAGTAGAAGATAAAGAAAGATGAGAACTATAAGGTACAAAAGGAACAGCAGTTCCTGTGTCTAAAAGACCTCTCATCATTTTTGGTTCTTTATTTTTTTTTCTTTCCTTTCTTAGAAGATTTTGTAATTTGAAATTTTGAAAGGATTTCCTTAGAAGATTTACTTTGAACGATGTTGCTTCTTTTTTTTTGTTAGAATTAGGGATAAGTTTATCAACCAAAATTATATTGACTAAAACTATTTCAGGTTCTTTCAAATATTCTTTCGGGATTAATATATTCCTTTCTTTAAAATTATGCTTTAACCAGTCTTTAAAGACAAAGAATTCTTCAATTTTGTGACCGAGCATCCTGTGATAAGGATAGTAATTGGGATTGTCTTTCATATCAACTTCTCCAGGCCTTTTAGCCTTAGGCAGCTTAAATTGACATTTTTAATAGGCTACGGAATATTTTATCGATGGCTTCCATTTTAAATGGATAATCCTTATTCATTGATTCAATTATATCTTCTTGTCTGTCGATACTGAAACTGATTGTTAGAATTGTAATTGAGAAGATGTCTGTTGTGGCGGTTGATTTATATTCTGTCGTTATTTCTTTTGTTCAGGCTGGACTTGCATCACTTTTTTGCCTTTTTCTACAACAATTTCTAGTTTTTTCTCAAATGTTTTGACAGACTTTGTCTTTTTTGTTTTATCTGTTACACTCATCTGCTTGGCTTCTTCTTGAACATTGGCAGCTTTACTGAGTAGTTTTTCAAATGTTTTTATCATAAATCCTTTTAAGATGAATGCTATAGGACTATGGATATCTTTGAGCATGATTTCAACAACATGTTGTTCCGGAAGTTGTGGTTCACATTTCATGCAAAGATTTCTCCAGCGCAAAAATGTAATCCACTAAACTTTCTCCTGGTTTTTGTTATTTGACTACCAGGTCACCAACTGTAGTATAGTGTTGTGCTCAAGCAAAGCGTTGAATGAAGACACTTTCAAGCTCTACAAAAGTTTTAACAAACCCGTTAGGAAGTTCTGCATACCAGTCAAAGGAAACTCATGTGAGACTGTTACCAAATTGACGAAATAAGAGAGCGTCACTTCCTCTTGCGTTGCAGCAACTCGCCTTAAAATGTGTAAGGAGCTGATGTGGATTACCAGTTCCATCAAACATTTTGAAGAGAGGAGGAACAAACCCTTTAGGGTATTGGACAAAATCAAATTCCTCTAGATAAGGTCTACCCTTTGGAATTAATGATCCAGCCTTTATCTGAGCCATGTTTCTTTTATTTTTTGTTCTACCAACTGTGTTATTTCTTTTTTCCATAATTTTATTTTGAGTGAAATCCTTTTTCTTTTGTGTACTTTCTTCAATTTCTATCAAGTCTCTTTTGTCCTCCAAAATGTGTATTTCCACTGGCCTAATGGTTTAAACGGCATGCAATGGATTTGTTAGTGGATTTTGTAGAGCTGCCATTAATTCTTTCATTTTTTGTTCGAGATGGTTGATTTGTTCATCTCGTTAATGAATAACAGCTCGTAACTCTTCTGTCATATCTTCTTCACTTAATTCTCATTCTAAAGAGGTAGATCGTGTTTCCACCATATTTATATTGGTGACTTCTTCATTTGAACTATTTGAAGAATTATACTTCCTTCGTATTAATTGTTTGATGTCATTTTTCAATTTCTTCAATCTTTCCTCGAATGATTTTATAAAATGCTTTTCACAAGTTTGCTTCTGAGAACTATCTGCAGTGGTACTCATGGTATTCGAGATTCCTTCTGATGATTTTCGGGTCCATACATTAATTTTTAGTATAGGATGAGATATAATGGGAAGTGTATCATCATTTTGTGAATAAGAAGGGTCTCCATGTTGTAGCATTTGGACCAAAGCAGTCATTTTAGCAGAAGTACCTTCTGCTTCTAAAATTAATTTGTTATGCTTAGTTCTATTTCTTGTGACAACCACATCTTTTATTCTTGGCCCTAGACGAAATTTTACTGGTGCCCAAGTGCACGAACTGTCTAATGGGAATTGCTAATCCCTTTTTAAAAAAGTAGGATCTTCAATCGAAACAATCCTTCTTTTCATTGTTGTAGAGACCGCACATCCCATTTCATGTAATAGTTAGGAAATTGAACACCTATCTTTCCGTGCTAGTCTTTTAAGCACAAAGTATACAGTATGAATTGACGGAGAATTTCTAGGTTGGAAATTATTTTCCTCATATTCAACAGGCATTGGAATACATCGGTTTTCGTTTGAGAAGGAAGGGTTCCCAAAAACACTTTGTTCAAATTTAGGTGTCTCAAAATTGTCATCTTCATTTCATTTTTTCTTTCTCTTAAGGGAACGAGTTTTATTTCTTTGTTGAGTTTTTTTAAAGATTCTTTGAACAAGATCCAACTTCATATATGGACAGAGGTGGAATATAATTTTCAACACAAATTTTCTTTCCTTTTTTGTCAACTTGTTCTTCCATTTCTTTAAAAATATATTATTCTTCAGGAATGTATTGAGGAAACATTATGTGAAGTTAATAAAATCTTTATAAGGTTCCAGATTGAATTCGTCGAAAGATTGTATATCAGTTTGATATGGATTTTCTAATGAAAATTTACTTTCATCAAATAATCCAAAATCATTCTGATAAAGATAAACGTCTTCATTAATTGGCATATTGAGATCTTGATAATAAGAGAAAATTGAATCGGGGATTACATTGCAACATTTGTAAAAACTTCATGAAGAATAGAATTTCATGGACTTACTCACAAACTAGGAATTCATTTTATTTATTTTCATATCATATTGTTTTTATGGAATGTCAAGAATAACTCTTCAAGAGTTAGATTTCGTGAATATGTGATCCTATTTGTCAAAGGATGAAACTTTTTTTTGAAAACAAGTGGTTTAACAAAAGAAGAGAAGAAAGAAAGGTCCCCAACGGAGTCGCCAAATAAAATCTCTTGTCGGCATCCGGAGCCGTGTCAGAGATTTTCTTGGTGTCGATGTCCTATTTTGGAGTAGCCACTCTGTATATCTATGATATTGTCCTGATATTTAAGAAATCTTATCTCTTTTGGATCATGTAAAGGATCCTCAAATAATAAGAAGTTTGAAGAAAGTAAGGGGCTAATATAACAGAAAAGAGTAGAAAGAGGAATGTCGATGATAATACCTATAAAAGGAGATTCTAAAATGTCTTATTTTAGATATTTTATATAAGGACTATCACATATGAAATTTTGATAGCCAGAGATTTGTAGGTGTGATATCTATCCTGAGTTCTTAATTCTCCTATAGGAACAAGCTCCAATAGTTAATTACATCTCAGACAATTTTAAAATTATCTAAGAAAACTTCTGATTAATGTTAACCACTTATTTTCTAAGGAGTTTCAAGAACTAGGAAAGAAACATCAACGTTCAATCCTAGGGGTAATATGTCATACTACCCTAAGAGTTTGATTTTTGTTAATGTCAATTTGTTACGTCAATTTTATTTTGTTGTTTGTCGCTGTTTTGTCTTTTATTTGGTGGCTAACCTAAAAGTTTAGATTTTGTGTCTATCCTAAAAGTTTAGGTTTTGTTTTATTCAGTTTTGTCATTTTAATTTCATGTCATTTTTATATTTTATTTTATTCTATTTTGTTAATGTTGTTGTTTTAATGTCGTTTTGATTTTATTTTATTTTTGTTTGTCCTATCTTCAGAATGTTACCCTGCAAAACAGAATTAACACATCCTATAATATGCAAAGAAAATTTAAAACGAAACTAATGTCATCATTTCGTCTTAATCGTTCTTCAAAATAGAGTTAGCACACCCTATAACATGCAAAGAAAATCTAAAATGAAACTTGTGATTACCCTGCAAAGAAAATATTGTCAGATTTAAAAGAAATAATGTCAATTTTATTTTAGTTGATTAAATTTTAGATAACCCGGTCAAGATGTCACTAGCTCCATTGTCCAAGGGTTATCATAGGCCTTACTCCACTTAGTCTGAAAGGTATTTAAACCAGAACTGGAAGACTCCAATCAACAACCATGATTGCGTGGTCCAAGAAATCTTTGTAGATTAAGAACACTGGGGTTCAAGTTGCATTCAGTGATCTTTGTTCATTAAGATTTTATTTAAGTCTAAATGTCTTTATCAGATTTTAGTTTTGAAAATTTTAAGTTTTTTTTATGATTTATTAACCAATTTAAAATTTTCTAAATGTTATTTGGATTAATTGTGGGTATTGATTTATTTATGATTTAAACTTAAAGAAAGGGGTTAAGTTTATTTAGATCCAATGTCTGTAAGATCTAATTAAACTTGAAAATTTTTATATTCAATGTCGTTTGAATCTATAAATTGTAAAAATAAAATCTAAAATAAGTTAAACTTTAGAATTTTAGAATGGATGTCATTTAAATCTAAAAAAGTGTAAATTAGACTTAAATTCAGTAAAATCTAATATGGGTTAGACTTTAAAATTTTAGATTCGATGCCTTTTGAATCTAAAAGGTGTTAAGTCTAATGTAAATTAGACTTAAATTAAGTAAAATCTAACATGAATTAGACTTTTAAAATATTAGATTTGATGTCATTTATTAAGTCTAACGTAGATTATACTTGATTTAGAAGTATTGTCTTAAGTTCAATATGGGTTGAACTTAAGTTTAAGTTCACTCAGGTTCAATTTAGGTTGAACCGAAGTTAGAGAAGTTAACTTATGTTCAATATGGGTTGAACTTAAGTTTAAGTTGACTTGGGTTCAATATAGGTTAAAACTAAGTTAGAAAGATTGATTTAAGTTCAATATGGGTTGAACTTAAGTTTGAGTTAACTTGGGTTTAATTTAGATTGAACTAAAGTTAGATTTTGGTGGAGTTAGTTTCAATATAAATTGAACCTAAGGCTTGGGTTAACTTGGGTTTAAGTTATTGATCTCAAGTTAGGTATTGGTTGAGTTAGGTTCAATATGGGTTGAACTTAAGGTTTAGGTTAACTTAGGTTCAAGTTAGGTTAAACTCAAGTTAGGTTTTAGTTGAGTTAGGTTCAATATGGGTTGAACCTAAAGTTTATATTGAGTTAGGTTCAATTTGGGTTGACTCTAAAATTTGAGTTGAGTTAGCGTTTGACTCCGATTCAAAAATCTGAGCTTGTGATAAGTTTGGTTTTGACTTATGATCAAGTTAGGTTAAACCTAAGATTTAGGTTTGACTTAGGTTCAATATGGGTTGAACTTAAGTTTAATTCAACTTAACTAAGTTTAATAAGTTAGACTTAATTATAATTTAGATATGATTAAATCTTAGTTAGTTAAGGTTTAATGATTTAATTAGATCTAATAGGTTAAACCTAATTAGGAATTAGGCATGATTAAAACTTAATTAGTTAAGGTTTAAAGATTTAATTGGGTCTAATAGGTGAGACCTAATTAGGGTTTAGGTATGATTAAACCTTATTTAGTTAAGGTTTCATGATTCAATTAGGTATAATGGGTGAGACCTAATTAGCGTTTAGGTATCATTAAACCTTAATTAGTTAAGGTTTAATGATTTAATTAGGTTTAATGGTTGAGACCTAATTAGGGTTTAAGTATGCTTAAACTTTAATAAGTTAAGGTTTAATGATTTAATTAGATCTGATGGGTGAGACCTAATTAGGGTTTAGGTATGACTAAACCTTAATTAGTTAATGTTTAATGAATTAATTAGGTCTAATGGGTGAGACCTAATTAGGGTTTAGGTATGATTAAACCGTAGTTAGTTAGGCTTTAATAATTTAATTAGGTCTAATGGGGTAGACCTAATTAGGGTTTAATAGTTACTTAAACCTAATGTAAGTAAGGTTTAAGTTTATTAATTAGGTTTAATGTGTGTTAAACCAAGTTAGGGTTTAATAATTACTTAAACCTAATGTAAGTAATGTTTAAGTTGATTAATTAGGTTTAATATGGGTTAAACCTAATTAGGGTTTAATAATTACTTAAACCTAATGTAAGTAAGGTTTAAGTTGATTAATTAAGTTTAATATGGGTTAAACCTAATTAGGGTTTAATAATTACTTAAACATAATGTAAGTAAGGTTTAAGTTGATTAATTAGGTTTAATATGGGTTAAACCTAATTAAGGTTTAATAATTACTTAAACTTAATGTATGTAAGGTTTAAGTTGATTAATTAGGTTTAATATAGGTCAAACCCAATTAGGGTTTGGTAATTACTTATACCTAATGTAAGTATATGTCGGCATATTTTTAGGTTTGTGTTGTATTTTTTAAAAAAGGGGGTCGCCTACAGAAATTGTCGGCGAATTTTAGGTTTTAAATTTAATTTAAATATATATTTTGAAAAGTAGTATTTGATTTTGAAAATAATTTTAAATTTGAAAGTTTTAAGATATGAAATCAAACCGATCTCACATCCCGAATAGTTATATAAACGAGCACCGCACCACAAACCGTGTATTTATCCCGAGGAATAGACACATTGCTTGATGATAGGGCTCGATTAAATAAACTAAAAGATTTGTGACATCCGTTTGTTCTGTGAACCAATTTTATAAGCCGACAAGTTCCCCTGCTTAATATAAAGGAATTAAGCAGGGTTTATATTACCTGGGTTCTTAAAGTTCTCTATAAGGGCAAGCCCCTATAGTTAATTACATCCTAAGTGACGGAAATCACTTAAGAAAACTCTCGATAATGATCAGTGGTTTTGCTCTCAAGAATTTCAAAGTTTAGGGTTTTCAAAGGATTGGATTTTGGAAATTCAAAAGGGAATGACTCAAAATTTGGAACAATTTATTTTTGAGAATCCAAAGGAAGAAAAGTAGGAGAAGCTGAGGATCCAAGAAGAATCTTGGCAACTTCCCACACTATCCTATGGTTTGGCTTCAATTTGGAAATTTACTTAATGTTTCAATCCTGCCAATTTTAATTAATTAGGACTTATATTTGCATGACGCAGTCATGCAAATAGCCTCGAAGATGTGAGGGTTTATATTGTATCGGACGACGACCTCGGAATCCTAAAGTGTTAGGGCTTATATTGCACAACAGAGTTGTGCAAAAGCCTAACGAAGAGTTGAGGATTTATGTTGCACTAGGCAAACTACCTCGAAGTCCTATGGCTTGGTTGTTTAAATTCTAGGAATGGTTTTGTTGAAATAGATCTGAGTTTTGCTAATGAAGATGGCCGAGCTGCCCACCACACTCCGAGCTCCTTGTTGTTGCAGAGGTTTAGTTTTAGAAGTCATAAATCAGGAGATGAGAGAAGTGTTTTGGTTTAGAGAAAATCTTAAAATCCAAGTGTTTTTTTTAATATTTTAATTAAAACAAATCTTAAAGTTGTTTAAACAGAACCGATTAAGATCCCACGGTTTCGTCATCCCGGCACCGTTAATTTCATTGAATTCACTTAGTCCAGATGAATTTGCTAAACTCAACTGGATGAGTTCCACACTTTCATTTAGACCTTGGGAAATCCCGTTAGCAACACGTGGGTTACATCATCCGAGGTATTGTCGATCATTCAACGAGACGTTTTAATTTAGTTGCAATTGTAGTTTTGTGGTTATGTTTGTGATTATGTTTTGAGTTGTTTTATATTTTGAAATGTTGTGGCGGTGATTTTTATCTTGTAATGACTTTTAATTTAGTTTTGGTTTCAGTTTAGGGACTATCCTAAAGGTTTTGGTTTTCATGCAACAGTTGTTTATCATGCAAGAAAAGTAAAGTACAGTGCATGTAAGTAAATTACAATAAAGTAAATTGCAATAAAATAAAAGTGTACCTGGAGGGTCTTCCCGTCATCTCAGGCTGCACTTAAAACACATGTTAAGGCATTTAAATATTTCAACAAGTACCTAAGTAAAGCTAAGGGAAAGGTTTTGGTTGTCTACCAAAGTCTTAATCCTATAGCTAGTCATCTCCTATGACGTCTAGGTTCTTGTATTTTGGTTTAAGGACGATTTTCTTCATCAAAGAACAATTAAATTCAATTGTTCTTATAAGCATCCTATCATACTGATGAAGTGCTTAAGACGAGTCTTAAACATCTTTTCAATATCTCTAGGATTGTTTTAAGTCCAAGAGAATTTAATTATACAAGTGAATTAATCATCCGGGAGTTTAAGTTTTGTTCTTTTGCTCAGTGAACTAGGACATTTGAATATCCTATAAGTGAGGTAACACTTCACTTGATACCTCATTTAAAAGTTATAATAACAAGAGCTTTTAAAAGGGCAAATCAACTTATTAAGTATTTTAATAATTTAAACTTAATGATTTAATTTTAATTTTGACTTAATTATAGAAAATTACTTTAAGTTTGGAATAGTGTTCAAGTAAATTTAGATTTAATTCTTAATGATTTCATTTAGGTTTGTTATTAAATGATTTTAATTTAATTTAATTCAACTTAATTTAATTTTGATTTAATTTAATTTAATTTAATTTAATTTAATTTTAATTTAATTTAATTTCAATTTAATTTTAATTTAATTTAATTTCAATTTAAGTTTAATTTTATTTAATTTAAATTTAAGTTTAATTTTAATTTAAATTTAATTTTAATTTTAATTTGATTTAATTTTAATTTAGTTTAATTTAATTTAGTTTAATTTTAATTTAATTTAATTTAATTTAGTTTAATTTAACTTAATTTGATCTCAAATTATTTTTCTTTTAATTTAATTTAATTTGATTTTAATTTAATTTCAATTTTAATTTAATTGAGATTATTCTTTTAATTTTTTTTTAATTAAGAATTAAGTATTATTCAAGTGATTTATTTTGAGATTTTTAAATTAAAGAATAAATATCCTCTTAAATAATATCCCTACTTTAATAATTTCAATTTCTATTATTCTTCCAAAAATTTCAATTAATTAATTAATTAAAGTTTTATTTTAATTATATTTTAAATGGTTAGTAGGTTTCTACCCTTAATCATTTAAGTTTTAATCATCCAAAAATCAGTTTAAAATCAAATATTTAACCCTCCCCTTTTTGATTAATCCTAAAATTTTAATTAAAGGTTGAAAATTTTAATTACCATTTTGCCCTTCAAGCTTAATAATTCTATAACTCACTAAATTAAGCTCAAATGAACTTGAAATTTTTGTGTAACCTCAATCACATGTCAATTAAGACATTAGAGGAGAAAATGTGATTTTTCTGTATTTAATTTATTTATGTAATTATTTTTAATGGAAAATAGGGATTTTCAAGGAAAATTCAATAACATGACCCAGAAAATGTTTTTGTCCTTAAGAAAATTATGGGATATTCCTAATGACCAGAGGACCATTTGGACCAATTTTAGTAATTTTTTTAATTACATTTTATTTATTAGAATTATTTTGAATTTTAGAGTATTAATTAATTTTAAAATAAAATTAAAGTTGAAAAATGGATTTTATATTTTTCTTAAATCTCTCTAACCTCAGGAAGTTCAGAGAAATAAATTTTGTATTTTTATAATTTTTCTTTGATTTATTAGAATTATTTTAGTGAAAATGTTGAAAAATACATTTTTTTAATATTAAAAATTACATTAAGCCTTTAAAATTCAATATCTTACCCTAAGAACTTAATAAAAATATTTGGTTTGTTCCTAAATGATTAGAATTCAAAATGTGACATTTTGATGATTTTTAATATTTTTAATATTTTTATTATTTTTTAATTATTAAAAATATTAAAATAATGATAAAAATCAGCTTTTTTAGAAAATTACAATTTTAATTTTCCTACATTCCTCTAATATTAGAGAAGCTCCAAAACCATTTTTGTGAATTTTTGAAAAGTATTTTGTGAGTTATGAATTTTTAAAATTTAATTTTACCCATTTTTGCTTAAGTGGCTTAATCAACCCATTTGGTGGGGTTAATCAAGTTCAATTGGTTTCAAATTTTTATGTGGTGTTCTCCTATCCCTAGAGGATAGTGGAGAATTGTTTTTAAGTTAATTTGATATGTGGTTAACCCTAATTAGTTAAAGTTCAATTTTGGGTGTTTAGGCCAATTAGGGTTATTCTAAGTGAATTAACTCAAAACTTATTTTTCCTAGGTTCCTCTGGTCATAAGAAACATCACCAAATTTTCCTAGAATTTATTTCTCAACATGCTAATTATTGAAATTAAAATACTAAAAATAGTAACATGAACTTGGAAAATCAATAACTTCTCATAGGGATGGCCTCTGACCTTGGAAAATTCAGGGAATGTTCCCAAGTTTAGAGGCTTCAAAAGACCTTTGGTCTCATGCCATGGTGAATTGCCTATGCAAATGGAGAATTGAAATAGTGCAGAGAGTAAATAAATCATTAAAAATAAAATACTTAATGAAATTACTTAATTTCTTTTCCACATTATTCTCCTCTATTCACTGAGCAAGAGGGTATTTTTATTTTATTTTTAGGATTTTTCTACATAAAGTTATGAATTTTTGAAGTTCTAGTAATTAAATAAATAGAAAAATAGCCTATTTTCTTACTTATCCATGCGGCGCTGACTCAACCTCGGCGCCTCCGAAGCTCCACGCGTCGCCTCTTGATTCGGCGCAGCCATCTGACTAGGATGCCACGCAGCCCGCGGTTCATGTCTCGTTACTCCGTCCAGCGCGATCTTGGCCATCCATTCGATACACGCGCGATCCAACGGCTCCCAGTCATCGTCTACGACTGGTGTGAACCCGTGACCGTCGACCTTCTAACCCTAATTTCTCACTCGATTCTCAACGGATTTTTGTGTTCTTATGCTCTATGGATTCGTCTTGAAGAGACGAACACATCCATACGGTAAACATGCATTGAAATTGACTCAAACTAAATAGAGAATCTCCGGAAGCTCGGGAAGAAGAGTGAGTCCATACCTTTGCTCAGAGAAGTGAAGCTTCGATCTGAGAGTTGTGTCACGTTCGATTGGGTCCAAGCAAGCTCCAGATGAAGTCCCTTGGCCTGGTGAATTGCCTAGGTACAAAAGTGACCACAGCTGATCACAAAGCTTGGAGGCCGGAAGCAATGGCCGGCCCGGTGAGGGGGCTTTTGCCGGGAAACTTCTACTCTTGGTCCGAGTGAAGGTGTAGAGTCAATCAATTTGAGGATTGACTCACTGTGGTGAAGTGTCCTGGTTTTGGGCTTGGATTTCAACTCTGAAATTGAGCTCACAGAGAGGAAATGGCAGGGGGACTTCAGTGGGGATCAAGTTCTCTATGTGTAGAGAGTGGTCTGGGATGATTTTGGTAGGGTTTCAGTAAGGTTTGGTTCAGCACCTCTCTTGGCCAAGAGGAGGGGGTGTTTAAATAGGAGAGGCTGGAGGCCTCCCAGGGGGGTTTAAAGGTTGGGATCAGCTGCTCTGGTGAGGAGAAGAACAACTGCAATGGCCATTTGGAGTGAGACAGCTCAGCAAGGTGGAATTCCAAAATTTGGTTCCTCCTAAGGTCTCGGCCATGGTGTTTTCCGGCGATCCAGGCGGCTGGCCGACAGGCATGGGTCAACCTTAGGTTCAGGTGAGTCAGGGCTGGAGGTTTGTGCAAGCAATTATCCAATGCCATGTGTAAAGAGCTTGGATTAAAATGGCATGGGGGAGAGGCCATTTTGGCTTGATTTGGTCCAAGCCATGGTTTTGAGTTAGGTTCACCTCCCCATGGCTGATTTGGGCTGAGGGAGGATCATTTGCATCAGCTATAAAGGGGTGGTGAAGTCCCCATCTAAAGTGATGTGGCTAATCTTGGTTTAGTGTGTAACATGGAAGGGGTTAAAAAGCTTAATGAAAGTTTAAGAAAGGGGGCCCTCCTTTTGCTACTTTGGGTATGTTCACATGTCAAACATCCCATGGCTTCATATGGCTTGTACATGGCTTGTCTTTGGCTCACATATGGCTTGGCAAGAGCTTGGTCAACTTTCATGGAAAAGGGCTTTAGGAATTTTTGGAATTTTTGGGTTATTTGATGGGATTTGGCATAATACCATTTTGGTTTGATTTTCATGATGGTTTAGCACTTAGGGAATGATATCAATTAAGTTAGGATGAGATGTGATTGTAATGTGGGCTTTAGGATGGGTTTGGGCTTATGAATTTGGTAGAAGTGGGCTTTTAGGAAGGTTTAATGGAGTGGGCCTTTATGTTTAGCAATGGGCTTTTAGATGAAAAATTTTGCAAAGGGCCATGTCAAATAAATGTTGAGTTTAGTTTAAGGATGTGTCTTGAATGATTTGAAGCAAATTTGAGGTAGTTTGGAATTGAATTGGGTTGAATTTGGGTTCATTTGGTAAATGGGCCAATGTAGGTCAAATTGGGCTAATTTGGGCCAATGTTGGTCTAGGGTTGAAATTGATGTAAAATTAATGTTGGGAAATGTTTATGGGAGTGTTTCAAAGAGGTTTCAACTTTGGTTGGGTTTTGGTTTTGGGACTTGGGCTTATTTGGGTTAGGTTTGGGTTTAGGTCAAAATTGGGTTTTTTGGTTTTGGGTTGAATTTGAGTGGGGTTTGGGTCTAAATTTTGGACAAATTATGTTAGTTTTTTGTTTGTGGGGATGTTAGGGAAGGTTTAGAAAAGGTTTGGGGTCAATTGGAGTTGAATTGGTTTGGTTTGGGCTAAGTTTGGGTCATGAGTCCAAATTGGGCTTTAAGGTCAAAAGTGAAATTGGATTCAAATATTAATCAAATTGGACTTGGATTTGGTCTAGATTGATATTGTGGATATTAAATTGAAGTTTATAATTGAATTGGACCACAATTTGGGTCAATTGGGTAGATTTGGTTTGACATTGGGTTCACTTGGGTTAAGAATGGGCTAAATTGGGGGTTTTGGTAAAAGTGGGGTAAATTGACAAAATTGGCCCATGGTATAGTTGGACAAAATGAAATTGGGAATATTTGGGATTTTCTGGAATTTTCTGGGAATTTTCTGAATTTTTGTACTTTTGGGTCAAGAGGGGCATTTTGGTAATTTGGAGGGTATTTGGGGGACACTTTTGGAATTTTTGGTATTTTTGGCTATGGATGATCAATTTTATTGGTTAGGAAATGTTAAAGGTTAATTTTGGGGAATTTTGGGTGATTTGGAAATTTTGGAGGATTTGGGCAATTTTAAGGGCTTTTGGTAGGTTTGATAGGTGTAGGGTCCCTGGGGTCAAAAATTGAAATTTTGGAAGAATGAAGATGGATCAAATATGAGTGAAATGGAATCACTTTGGTTGAGCCATGAAGCCATATTAAGCCTATATGAGCAATGAGAGGACTCATTTGAGGCATTCACTATGTTGTTCCTAACCCTCTTAACCAGGGGCTTAGGGGTTAAGGTCCATCCATATGAATTACCTACATGAGTCAAGGAATGGATCTTGGGTATGGGTGTGGTTTTAGGATTTGGATTGTGTGTGTGTGAGTGTAGAGTATGAGTGTAGTGAGTGTGTAAGTCAACCCTCACCAGACCAAGCCACTCAGGGTGGTCCTAAGGCCAAAGAGTCCTATAGGGAACTCATCCTTTAAACCTTCACATTTGATTTCAACCCTCTAGGTGATTAGGGGTCTACAATCAAGCTTGTGGGGTTTGCAGGGAGGCAAGAAGTGGTTCAAATTTCTAAGGGATGGGTCCCAATTCTTGTCCTCTAAGATAGTCAAAGGAAAAGCCTAAGGCTAGATCCTAAACACTAAAGAGGGAAGAGAAGACCTCATCAAATATGTGATCAACAGTATGGTTTAAGTTGATTAATTGGGTTTAATATGAGTTAAACCTAATTAGGGTTTACTAGTTACTTAAACCTAATGTAAGTATGGTTTATGTTGATTATTTAGGTTTAATATGGGTTAAAACTAATTAGGTTTTAATAATTACTTAAACCTAATGTATTAAGGTTTAAGTTGATTAATTAGGTTTAGTATGGGTTAAACCTAACTAGGGTTTAATAATTACTTAAACCTAATGTAAGTATGGTTTAAGTTGATTAATTAGGTTTAGTATGGGTTTAACCTAATTAGGGTTTCGTAATTACTTAAACCTAATGTAAGTAAGGTTTAAGTTGCTAAATTAGGTGTAATATGGATTAAACTTAATTAGGGTTTAATAGTTACTTAAACCTAATATAAGTAAGGTTTAAGTTGATTAATTAGGTTTAATATGGGGTTAATCTAATTAAAGTTTAATAGTTACTTAAACCTAATGTAAGTAAGGTTTAAATTGATTAATTAGGATTATTATGGGTTAAACCTAATTAGGGTTTGGTAATTACTTAAACCTAATGTAAGTAAGGTTTAAATTGATTAATTAGGTTTAATATGTTTTAAACCTAATTAGGGTTTAATTATTACTTAAATCTAATGTATGTAAGGTTTAAGTTGATTAATTAGGCTTAATACGGGTTAAACCTAATTAGGGTTCAATAGTTACTTAAACCTAATGTAAGTATGGTTTAAATTGATTAATTAGGTTTAGTATGGGTTAAACCTAATTAGGGTTTGGTAATTACTTAAACCTAATGTAAGTAAGGTTATGTTGATTAATTAGGTTTAGTATGGGTTAAACCTAATTAGGGTTTGTTTTGCATCTATTTGGAGTTAGACTCAACATTGGCTTAGTCGAATACGAAATGGGCTAAGTATGATGAGGAGAAGGATTTTAGGGCTTTAAAATATTTATTTTAATTAATAAATTTTAACCCTAAGTTAAAGTGTTATTTAAATTTTTAAAACGTTAAGTCTTGTCATTTTAGGGTTTTTGTTTGTCTCCCTAAGTCACTTAACCAATTTCAAAAAAATTTTTCCTTAATTTTTAATTTCATAATTATTATTAGAAATAATTACAAAATCTCATAAAAATTAGGAAATCCTATGTTAAAGAATTTTCCTAGCTTAGAAAAATCAGAGATTGTTCCTAAGGACTTAAAGATTAATCCCTCAAAATTTTATATTTTTTCTGGTTTATACATAATTTTTAATAAATAAAATACTCTAGAGAGTATTTAATTATTTAAATATTAAATATAACTCCTAAATTCAAATTTTCATTTCCACATTGTTCTCCTCACTGTCCTGAGTTCAGAAGTATTTTTTATTTTTGTGATTTTTCTATGCAAAGTTATGAATCTTTGATTAGTTTAAGGATAATCTCATTTCATTAAATCCAAAACTATTTAAAAAAGACCAAAAGGCGTCATGTGTCCTTAGACTTGTCGAAAGGCGGCTGATCCACTGTAGGGCTTCAAATAGCCGGTCCATTGGGAATAAATCATAGCTGTCCATTTCCAAAACACAGAAATGGACGACATCCGTTCATCTCCATCATCTAGTCTAAACCCAAACACCGTTCGTGTTCTAGATATAAAATCTAGCTCGATTCTTGATGAAATCAACAAATTTTTGTTTCTAGAGTTTCATCTCAAGGAGATGAACATATCCATAAGGATTTGTATGGGTTTTGAATTGTCTACTCTAGACCAATCCCGAGCTCAGGTTGGGTGTGAATGACTATACCTTGGCCACAGTGAGTATAAACTCAAATTGAATGGCTTGAAAGCTTCGTTTTATCCACAGAGGACTTTCCCTCAACTCAATTTGAAGTCAAATTGAGCCCTTGTATGAATTTAATCTCAAAGTGACTTGGCTTGATAGGACAATGTCAAACAGTGGGTTAGAGGCTATGGGGATGGCCAATTTCGATTGGGCTCATCATCGTAGGAGTCTGCGATGGTGTGGGGTGATCAATTTGTAATTTTGAAGAGTTTCATGTCAAACCTGAGTTTTGTTGGATTTGAGCAAAGTATCTAGGTCTCTTATATTGGTCTCCTACTCTTAAGCTCTCGGTTTTGGACCTTTTTATAGCCATGGAAATGCTTTGGATGTGCTTTGGCTTGCCTAGGATTTACTTAGGGATGTTGCCAACTCTTCCATAAATACTTTGAGATAAGATTTCAGCTGAGAGTTATCCATGGTAGGTTTTTGCCAAGCCTCTCATCATGATCTTAACCATGGTGAAGAATTGTCATGCTGTTTTGGTCTTCTTTCCATTGTTTGGCTAAGTGGTGGATAGTTATATTCAGCTGAATTCACCTTCCCTACATAGTTTCACTATTCCATTTAATGGGCTTAAGGATGGCATGATACATAAGCTCATTACTCACCTCATGAAAGGATTGGTTATGATTGCATCTAGCCATGGTGAAGGCTTGGTTTAAGTGGTGTTTCTCCTCCATTAGGTGGTTTAAGATATGGGAAAGTTTGTTCTTAAGGTGGTCGGCCACATCATCTTAAAAAGGAGGGTGAGTCATGCTTTGAAATGGGGAGGTCATGCCACTTTAGAAAAAAGGTCATGATGAGCTTTAACCCATGGTTAACCATGATGGCTAATGGGTTTATCATGTGTTGATTTATGTCATAATGGGTTTAATGAGTCATGAGTCACCCATTAATAACCCTCCATAATTTAATTTTAAATTTAAAATAAATCATGGAATATTTATGTCACATGTGATGTAATGGAAACAAATCCATTTTATTATAATTCCAATTTTAATTAATTATGCAATTAATCAAGAATATTAGAAATTATATTTCTAGTCAATAAATTAATCAAAATAAATTTTGGAATTAATTATTTGATTAATTTTTATCAATTTTGGTTCAAAGTTGTGCATTTTGACCAAATTTGATTAATGTTCACTAAATTTGACCATGGTTGACTTAAGTTGACCCAAGTTGACCCATTTTAATTCAAGGGTGTCCAATGTGACCTTCCAACCTTGTCATGATTGGGTTGGTCATAAAGTCGATGGGTTTTGTCATTAAGGGTTTAATTTGGTCATGTTAACAAATTTTAAGGTTTAGGTCAATCTAAGGGTGATTATTGGATTAATTTTTGGTCATTTTGATCAATGTTAAGTTGATTAGATCAATGTATGACCTTGAAATCAATTTTTGTCGTCATGAGGTTAAGGGTTGATCACTTTTGATGAAGTTTTACCTTTTAAGTCAAAAATTGACCCATGAGGTTAATATGATGGTCTTTAGGTTATAGATGGATAATTTTGATTAAACCTTTATTAAATAAATCAAAGATTGACCAATGAGGTCTATGCAATAGTGTTTAGGTCAGGGTCTGACCATTTTGACCAAATTTGTCTTGTTTAAATCAAAGGTTGATCATTGTTGTTCTAAGTTGATCATGATTGACCAGTCTAGATTCAAGGTGACCTAGATGATCCATTTAACCTTGTCATGGTTAATTTAATCATAAGGTCTTTATTTTTTGTGACCAGACTTAGGTTTGACTAGGGTTGGTAATGTTTGGTCAATTTGATATTGTCAATTGATCAAGTGAGTCATATTTGATCAAATTAATGTCTGAATTGTCTAGGTGGTCTTTGGGGCAATGGATTGATGATTTTTGGCCAACTTTGACCTCTTATGTCGGAAGTTGACTATTTGGGTCAATAGGGTTGTTATTGGGTCAAAAATTGATTATCTTGACCAAAGTTGACTTTTTGGGTTTAATGGTTGACCTATTGGGTTAATATGTTGGTCATTGGGTCATGGATTGATTATTTTGACCAAAATTGACTTTTTAGGTCAAGGTTGACCAATTTGGTGAAAAATTGATCAAATCAGGGTTTGACATTGCTAATTTGATCAATTTCGGGTGTCATTGAGATTTGGGTTTTAAAGGCTTCATAGTATTTTACCTTAGAGATTAGGGTTTAGTGTCCATTAATGAGATTTAGGGAGACAATATTGGTAGACTTCCTGTCTCAAGATGATCTAGAAATGTTCCTCACAAAAGTGAGGTTAACAGAGTGATTGATATAGATTGATCATAAATTTGTATTGTGTCAAATAGGAGCATTCATATTCTTTACCCTCGTCAGGGTACCCCCTCTTCCAAGTTATGTAAAGAACATTGATAAATCCTAGGCTTAGTTACTAAATATATGGTTAGGCTGGGAGGATATTGGCTCTCAAATCAGAGCTCCCACTTCCCTTCACCTAAAGGATAAACCTAGCTTTAGTTAGCAAACTTTATGACCAAATTGGGGATTTCAGCTTGTCACTCTAAAATCTCCAATTCGACGCCCTTTAAACCACATTTTCCTATTTATTTGCACTCAATTTCCATGAACTACGCCACTCATTCATGGACATTGACTGAATTCTCCACTATTGTGTAGAACACTTAGTCTTTTCGGATTGAATGTTTCACAATAAATTTTAACAATTTAATTGGCCATATCGAAAAGTAAATGAAGTTCAAAGTGAAAAATCATCACAATTTCTTTACATTTTTATGGCACATCAAATCTACATCAACACTTCACCACATTTAATTGCAAGAAGAAAGACAAAGAAATCTACTCAGAATTCATGAGGAAGATACAACAATATATGGATTTTATATATAAAAGCAAAGTTATACAAACCACAAAAGTAAATACAACTTATCTTAATTTCTTCCCCAAGCAAATCCCTTGAAGTTCCTTTGAATCCTTTTCTCTCTTCACTACAACACTCAATTTTCTCTTTAGAATAGTAAGGAAGAAGCAATCTCTCACTTTCCTCCTTCTTCCACACTCTTTAGAGAAGAATCCCTCACAAAACAAAACTTCTACACACTTACCACACACTCTCCAAAAATCCTAACACACTTTCCTCACTTCAAAAAACTTCTCTCCCTATCCTCTATTTCTTTCTTGGCGTCCAAATCTTTTTGAAATAGTTTAGAAATGAATTCACCAAGATTTTCCTCAAGAAACCCTTCAAAAATTGTCCAAATACATTTAATATGACTTCCACCGACATTCGGTGCCGGCAGCGCTGATCTGCCATTTAAATTCTGAACGTTTTAGAATTAGGCGCTGGCGACACCAGTAGGCTAAATTCTTCAGTTTGCCTCTTTTTGCTCTAAATTCATTCATTTCGCTTCCGTTTGCTCCAATCACCTAAAATCATTATACCTACAGCAAAAAATGAAGAATACATTCCTTTAAAGTGCAACATCACAAAAAATGAGTATAAATTATATAGCAAAAATCTAACATATTTTGGGTACATCAATAGCCACGACTATGGTGAAGCTCAAGTGTTGTTGGTGGGTGCAATTAACTGCTGAGGTGGAGAGCCGAGCGGCGCTGTGTCCAACTAGAGGGACACATTGGATGGATGGAATTAGGTCTGTCTTTGTGTGAGGTGGCTCTCTGTTTGGGCTCGTTCTGCGGCTAGGTCAGCCGGCCAGGGTGGTGCTCAGGCTAGAGTGGTCAGGTGAGCCAGTGGTAGGCCTTAATGGTCATTAAGTTGGCTAGTGATATCTTTGGGTAATAAATCTCCTTTGGTTTAGCCATAAATGGGATTAAATCCTCTAATTTAGGGGACCCTTGATCCATGACTAATATACCTAAAATATATAGTGTTTTTAAATACATTTTTATACCTATTTTTGATGATATAGCATTTTAATGGAAGGTATTTTTGTGTTTTTCTTGCAAGTATGATTAAAATGACTGACTATGATGAACGGAGAAATAAATGATCAAATTTGGAGCAAAAATTGAAAGGTGTCCAAAATTGGCCTCTGGCGGCTAAGCGTCAGACCTTTAGCGCATAGGAGCCACAATTCAAGTGATGAGTTTTATTTAATTTTGGAACAAATTTGAAGGACTTTTTTAAGCATCCTTTGGTTTAAACATCACTAACTTCCCATCAGTGCCAAAATTCATTTAAAATTTGAACGAATGGATACATTCTTGGTGAATACATTGAATCTGGACATATTTTGAAGAGACACCAAGGCATCTTTTAGAAAATTTTAAAAAGAAGTCTTAAAGACCAGAAAAATGGTTGTTGTTGGAGGGTGTGATTAGTGTTAAGAGTAAAGTTTATGTTAGAGAGTTATTGAGAACACACATTTCCACTTCACCACTTTTAATATTAATTGTATCTAATAAGAGTAGAATAGAGATTCAGAGTCAATGGAGTTGGGCGCCAACCTCTATCGTGTCCTGTAAAGGGAAAGCAATGTTTTAAAGGAACTTCAAGAGTCTTGTGGAGAGGATTTTTCAGATAAGTGTTTAACTTTGACATTTGGTTTTAAAGTAAGACTTGTTGTGTTTTCACTATAATTTTTACTTTCAAATCAAGTTGTGATTGTGTTTTCTCCATGGATCAGAGTAGTTTTCTTTATCTTTCTCCTTTTAAATGATGAAATAATTAAATTATAGAAGGAAGTTGTGTGAAGTATAAGGATTTCAATGTTGGAAGAAGTTGTGATGATTCACTACCTTGCACTTCATTTACCTCTTGATTTGGCCAATTAAGATGTTAAAATTTGTTGCGAGAACATGTAAGAACCAATGTGGTATTGTCTCAATCAACAATTGGAAAGAATCACATGCAATTGTCTGGGTGAGAATTGTAGTCCATATGGTTGGGTGCAAATAAATAGGAAGATATGTTTTTAATGGGGAGTAAAATTAGAGGACTTTAGAGTGATAGGCTAAAGCCACCCAATTTGGTTTGATGTGAAAAGTTTTGTTATGAGATGTTAGCCCCCACCCCCAGATGGAGGGAATCGAGGGAACTCTAAAGTGAAAGCTAGTATATTCCCTGCTTAACCCATCTACATGATTTCAAAACATCAAATTAACCAATGTTTTTTATAGAAACAATTAAGGGTAAAGAATATAATTGCTTCTATTTGGCACAACACATTTTAGATACTTCCACGATGAAATTTCATAATTATTATTGATCCATTGAAAGAGGAAAAATATATTTTATTCTCATTTTCTTTCATACTATTTTATAGTTGTGTTAACTTTAGTTGTTTGCTTTACTTTTTATTCAGAAAATACCAAAAAAATTTGAAAAACTTTATATCTTAAAACATACTTTACAAAATCATTTTAAAAAGTAAAAAGTTATTTTTCTTATTTCCTTAAAATTTTAGACATTTCTCTGTGGGTTCGATATCTCGGGGCTTAATCAAAAAGTCCTATATTACTTGATAAACGATACATATACTTGCGTAGTATCCCATATTATAAATAATTAAAGTATAATTTCATATCTAAATCGTAAGCATAAATATTCGGTGGGAGTCAATGACCCAAGTAGGTTGGGCTAAATGGATATAAGGTGGTTCCTAGGGTCCACTTGGCTGTTGTGGTGGACTTAGCTTGGTTAATTTGGCTAGGGTTGGGTGAATTTTAGGTCTTGGTTCAATTTGGGTCATTTGGGTTCAAGTTAGGATATGGTAGTTTTAAGCTTGGTTTAAGCCCAAATGATTGTTTAAAATAGTGTGTATGATTGTTGATGCACCAAAAATATATTCTATTTTTGCTATATAATTTTACCCATTTTTTGTGATATTGCACTTTAAAGAAATGTATTTTTCATGATTTGTTGCAGGTATGATGATTTTAGGTGATTGGAGCGAAAAGAAGCGAAAAAGAATGAATTCTGAGCAAAAAGGAGCAAAATTGAGGAAAACAGCTTTTGGCGCCAGAATGGGTGCCACCTACGCCATTTTCCCGAGAGCTCCAGACAAATCGTGCGATAGAGCGATTAATTCAGGACGAAAATGGTGAAGGTTCTGGAGTTCTAAAGTAGTTTCTAGTGTGGTTCTAGAGAGGGAGAGTGTGTGTTGAGTTTTAGGGTTTAGAAGAGTGTGTGTAGAAGTGAGAATTTGAGAGGGATTCTTCTCTAAGGAGTGAAGGAGGAGTAAAGTGAGAGATTGCTTCTTCCTTTCCATTCTTAAGAGAGAATTGAGTGTTGCAAAGAAGAGAGAGAAGGATTCAAAGGAACTTTAAGGGATTTGCATTTGGGAAGAGAAAGAGATAAGTTGTAATTGCTTTTGTGGTTTGTATGACTTTTCTTTTATAAATAAAATCCATATTTTATTGTGTCTTCTCCATGAATTCTGAGTAGTTTCCTTTAACTTTCTTATTGCATAGAGATGTGATGATGTGATGATGTGGATTTGAAGTGCTTTTAAAGTATTGAAGAAATTTTGATGGTTTTTCATTTCAAACTTAATTTACTTTTCGATCTGACCAGTTGAATTGTTAAAATATGTTGTTGAACATTAACTCTGAAAGGATTTAGTGTCCTACAACAATAAAGAAGAATCCACTCAATGTCTATGGATGAATTGCGTAGTTCAAGAAAAATGAGTGCAAATAAGTTGGGAAATATGTTTTGATGGGCTTCAAATTGAAGGTTTCAGGGTGACAGGCTGAGATCCCCAATTTAGTCCTAAGATTAGTAACTAAACTCAAAGGTTAGCCTTCAGGTGAAGGGTGAGTGGGAGCTCCGTAGTGACAGCCGGTATCCTCCCAGCCTAGCCTTAGATTTAGTGACTAAACTTAGGATATGTCAATTTTCTTTTCATGCTTGGAAGAGGGGGTACTCTTTTGAGAGTAAAGAAACAATTATGCTCCTATTTGGCACAATAAAATAAAAAAAAATCATTCTACATCATTCACACATCATATACTCGTTCCAAGAGGAAAGATACTTTTCATATATATCAAAACCTTTCAAATACCAAGCTTAGTGATGTGTGTTAGTTAATTATGTTTTAGAAATATTAGAAGTAATTGTAGTTTACTTAACTATTATTGTTTTCTGCATCTTGTTAGTAGAAGTAAACTTAAACTTTAATTGCAAGTTAAGTATTGGATTTCAGTATTATGTTATCTATTGTAAGAATTGTGCCTTCCCTGTGGGATCGATAACCAGGACTCCATTAGAGCCCTGTATTACTTGATACGATAAATATACTTGCGTTGAATGTTTGGACTTTATAAAATCATTATTAAATATAAAAAATTGAGTTCATCAGTTCTTGCAATATTAAAAATTCCAGACCCCCCATCAAGTTTTTGGCACAGTTGTCGGGGACGAAATAAACAGTATCTATTGATAATATAGTAACTGAAAACCTTTACTTTGTAGTTTGTAATTGTGTGTTTGTTTACTTTTTATTGTATTTGTGTCATTTTATATGCGTAGTAGTGGATCTATAGGTTTAGTACCTGTCGACATATTTTTAGGTTATGTGTTTTGAAAAGGGGGTTGCCTACAGAAATTGTCGGCAAATTTTAGATTTTAAATTTAATTTAGATATAGATATAAATTTATAAAGAAGCATTTGATTTTTTTAAAATAATTTTAAGTTTGAAACATTTTTTTTAAGATATGAAATCAAACTGATGTCACATCCCAAAAAGTTTATATAAACGAGCACCACATCACAAACCGTGTATCTATCCCGAGGAATAGACACACTACTTGATGATGGGGCTCGATTAAATAAACTAGAAGATTTGTGACATCTGTTTCATCTGCGAACCAATTTTATAAGCCGACAAGTTCCCCTACTTAATGTAAAGAAGTTAAGCAGGGTTTATATTACCTGGGTTCTTAAAGTTCCCTACAAGGGCATGCCCTTATAGTTAAATACATCTTAAATGACGGGAATCATTTAAGAAAACTCTCAATAATGATCAGTGGTTTTGCTCTCAAGAATTTCAAGGTTTAAAGTTTTCAAAGGATTGAATTTTGGAATTTCAAATGGGATTAGCTCAAATTTGGAACAATTAATTTTAGGAGTCCAAAAGAAGAGAGGTAGGAGAAGCTGAGGATCCAAGAAGAATCTTGGCAACTTCCCAAACTATTCTATTATTTGGCTTCAATTTAAGAGTATATTTAATGTTCCAATCATGCCAATTTTTATTAATTAGGACTTATATTTATATGATAAAATCATACAAACAGCCTCGAAGATGTGAGGGTTTATATCGTACCAAACGGCTACCTCGGAATCCTAAAACCGGTTAGGAATTAAATAAAGAAAAATCACATTTTCTCCTCTAATGTCTTAATTGACATGTGAGTGAGGTTACATAAAAATTTCAAGTTCATTTGAGCTTAATTTAATGAGTTATAGAATTATTAAGCTTGAAGGGCAAAATGGTAATTAAAATTTTCAACCTTTAATTAAAATTTTAGGATTAATCAAAAAGGGGAGGGTTAAATATTTGATTTTAAACTGATTCTTGGATGATTGAAACTTAAATGATTAAGGGTAGAAACCTACTAACCATTTAAAATATAATTAAAATAAAACTTTAATTAATTAATTAATTGAAATTTTTGGAAGAATAATAGAAATTGGAATTATTAAAGTAGGGATATTATTTAAGAGGAAATTTATTCTTTAATTTAAAAATCCCTAAATAAATCACTTCAATAATACTTAAGTCTTAATTAAAAAAAATTAAAAGAATAATCTCAACTAAATTAAAATTTAAATTAAATTAAAATCAAATTAAATTAAATTGAAAGAAAAATAACTTGAGATCAAATTATGTTAAATTAAACTAAATTAAATTAAATTAAATTAAAATTAAACTAAATTAAATTTAAATTGAAATTGAAATTAAATTAAATTAAAATTAAATTGAAATCAAATCAAATTAAAATTAAATTAAATTAAATCAAAATTAAATTAAATTGAATTAAATTAAATTAAAATCATTTAATAACAAACCTAAATGAAATCATTAAGAATTAAATCTAAAATAACTTGAACGCTATTCCAAACTTAAACTAATTTTCTATAATTAAGTCAAATTTAAAATTAAATCATTAAGTTTAAATCATTAAAATACTTAATGAGTTGATTTGCCCTTTTAAAGCTCTCGTTATTATAACTCTTAAATGAAATATCAAGTGAAGTGTTACCTCACTTATAGGATATTCAAATGTCCTAGTTCACCGAGCAAAAGAACAAAACTTAAACTCCCGGATGATTAATTCACTTGTATAATTAAATTCTCTTGGACTTAAAACAATCCTAGAGGTATTGAAAAGATGTTTAAGACTCGTCTTAAGCACTTCATCAATATGATAGGATGTTTATAAGAACAATTGAATTTAATTGTTCTTTGATGAAGAAAATCGTCCTTAAACCAAAATACAAGAACCTAGACTTCATAGGAGATGACTAGCTATAGGATTAGGACTTTGGTAGACAACCAAAACCTTTCCCTTAGCTTTATGTAGGTACTTGTTGAAATATTTAAATGCCTTAACATGTGTTTTAAGTGCAGCCTGGGATGACGGGAAGACCCTCCAGGTACGCTTTTATTTTATTGCAATTTACTTTATTGCAAATGCACTTTACTTTTCTTGCATGATAAACAACTGTTGCATGAAAACCAAAACCTTTAGGATAGTCCCTGAACTGAAACCAAAATTAAATTAAAAGTCATTACAAGATAAAAATCACCGCCACAACATTTCAAAATATAAAACAACTCAAAATTTAATGACAAACATAACAACAAAACTACAATTGCAACTAAATTAAAACGTCTCGTTGAATGATCGGAAATACCTCGGATGATATAACCCACGTGTTGCTAACGGGATTTCCCACGGTCTAAATGAAAGTGTGGAACTCATTCAGTTGAGTTTAGCAAATTCATCTGGACTAATTGAATTCAATGAAAATAACGGTGCCGGGATGACAAAACTGTGGGATCTTAATCGGTTCTGTTTAATCAACTTTAAGATTTTATTTAATTAAAATATTAAAAACACTTAGATTTTAAGATTTTCTCTAAACCAAAACACTTCTCTCATCTCCTGATTTATGACTTCTAAAACTAAACCTCTGCAACAACAAGGAGCTCGGAGCGTGGTGGGCAGCTCGGCCATCGTCATCAGCAAAACTCGGATCTACTTCAACAAAACCATTCCAAGAATTTAAACAACCAAGCCATAGGATTTCGAGGTAGTTTGCTTAGTGCAACATAAATCCTCAACTCTTCGTTAGGCATTTGCATGATCATGTTATGCAAATTAGACCCTAACCGGTCTTAGGACTCCGAGGTAGTCGTTTGGTACGATATAAACCCTCACATCTTCTAGGCTGATTGTATGATTATGTCATATAAATATAAGTCCTAATTAACTAAAATTGGCAAGATTGAAATATCATATAATATTAGGATTCTCCCTAAATCTAAGCCAAACAATAGGATAGTTTGGGAAGTTGCCAAGATCCTTCTTGGATCCTCAGCTTCTCCTACTTTTCTTCCTTTGGATTCTCAAAAATAAATTGTTCCAAATTTTGAGTCATTCCCTTTTGAAATTTCAAAAATCCAATCCTTTGAAAACCTTAAACTTTGAAATTCTTGAGAGCAAAACCACTGATCATTATCGAGAGTTTTCTTAAGTGATTCACTTCATTTAAGATGTAATTAACTATAGGGGCTTGCCCTTATAGGGAACTTTAAGAACCCAGGTAATATAAACCCTGCTTAATTCCTTTATATTAAGCAGGGGAACTTGTCGGCTTATAAAATTGGTTCCCAGACCAAACGGATGTCACAAATCTTTTAGTTTATTTAATCGAGCCCTATCATCAAGCTGTGTGTCTATTCCTCGGGATAAATACACGGTATGTGGTGCGGTGCTCGTTTATATAAACTATTCGGGATGTGAGATCCGTTTGATTTCATATCTTAAAACTTTCAAATTTAAAAATATTTTCAAAATCAAATACTACTTTTCAAAATACATATTTAAATTAAATTTAAAACCTAAAATTCACCGACAATTTCTGTAGGCGACCCCCTTCTTAAAAAAATACAACACAAACCTAAAAATATGCCGACAACTTCTGGCGACTCCACTGGGGATTAAGTTCCTCTCTCCATTTTGATTAGATGGTTTTGTTTTCATAAATCGGTAGTGTATCCATGCCCCTAGTGGACCAAACTACCATTCTTCCGTTGGAATACCCCGTTCATTTCTGTCTTGAACGAGTATAGCCAACTCTTCTCGGATTTAGGAGCCACTGTTTAGAAACCCCTAAACGGAGAGGTTCCGAGATCCTTTTACCTCTTTTTCTGAGGTGGGGTGAACCCCCAATAGGTGTTAGTTTAGGAGCGGTCCTTCGAGTCGAGAAGTCTTGCATAAGACTTTCTCTTCCTTTTCAATTCTGAATCGGATTCCTTACCTTCTCTACACCTTTGAACATTCCGTTCCTAATAAACAAACCCTTTAATGAATGACTCTTTTAACAAATAATTCCTTTTTATAAATACATGAACAAAAATGTGTTCGGACTCTTTTCGATTCCTTTCTTTTCGTCCTGATGAGAAGAAGCATAACTTGGGACTGACAATCAGAATCTACCTTGCAGAAAATGTCTACCCCAAAGCTGATTTTCTCCTTTACCAACGGACTTGACCTAGCTGTCTACAAGGATGAGCTGCCCGACAATGGAATCATCCGTTTCGGACAAGGATTCGAGAATACAAATGTCAAGATCACTGACGTTACCCTTTTCGTACTTACAGACAAAGTGCCTGAAACTGAAAGACCTTTGATCGAGTTTAACCTCAAGTCAACTCAAGAGTTCCCTCCCCTGCAAAGGGTTCCAGCTGAGAGGAATACTACTGTCCATAGGAGGACTATTATCTCTACCCCCACCGGTCTAGTCGTCTCTGTACCTACCCCGGCTTCCGCCAAATTGAAGGGGAAGGAAATTCAAATTTGTAACGAGCATGTTACCGTGGAGGGTACAGATCTCCGTGCGAGACGTTCTGTTTTCGAAATTGGGTCCAGCTCAAGGGTTCCATCCCTAACACGGACTCTGAGAAGAATCAGAGGTAGAAAGATTGCCAGAAAGGCCAGAGCTGCTGAAGTTGCTTGCTTGGAAGAGATCCCTGAGTACACACCGCTGCCTGAGTACACACCACTACCTGAGTACATACCATTGCCTGAGTATACACCGCTTTTGGAAGGAAGTAGATTCCATCCCCTCTCCGCCGCAGCTGACGAGGAAAATGTCCGCAAGATTGCTTCTACATTACCTCGACCCGCATACTATAGCGACAGTCGAAAGAAAAGGGCTAGGATTACACCATTTGCCCGACTACAGACTGTGATAGAGAAGTTAGCAAAGAAAGAGAAATGTCCTGTATCAGAGATTTTAAGAAGGATAGGGCGGGTGCCAGCCAAATCCCGCCTTGGGCCGTGAATAGAACTCGTTAGCGCCACAGAAAAGCCGAGTAAGAAGATGAAAGCTAGTCCACCTATTGTTGTTTCAGGTTTACAGAACAGGGAGGATACCACCTTCTAGCATTCAGCCGACAGACCATCCGGTCCTAGGCCTTCTGCTACTAGAAGGATGGTATGGCATCCTACTACTGGCCAATTAAGACCGAAATAATGACCAGAAAAGGAAAGTCTCGTCAGGAGACTCGAGTCCGAATAGAGCGCCACTGCAATGAAGGGGACTCCCAAGAAGGAAATCCAACAGCCATCGCATGATAACTGCGAAACCGTACGAAAAAGACCGTTGGAGGACGCTATGGAAAAGCTAAGAACTGACATTCAACGATTATCAAGAGAAAGAGAAGAAAAGTTTGGAGATGAAGTTGACTCGTCGAAGTTCATGGATGACGAATATGAGGAGATCTACATGGTTGAGACACGAGCATCGTCAGCTTCGCAAGGTGCCCCGGCAGCTGCGGAGAGAGATGAACCGGAAGCATTAAGAGCACAAATTTGAGAAAAAGATAATACAATCTCTCAAATGGCAAAAAGGATGGAAGAGATGGCTGCAGCCCTAGCCACTCTTCAGAGTCAGGTTCAACCCCCAAGAGAAACGCCTCCATAAGTTATTCATATTACAGACGGAGGAAAAGAGATTACATCCGTTAACGGAGACGATCAGCCGAAGAAAGACTCTACTCAGAATATGATTCCAGAGAAGGACATCAAGAACATGGTAGAACAGCAGGTGCGAGAAGCCTTAGCACAGTTTAAGAGCGGAGCATCTATTCAGACGGGTAGACCTTACCCCGAAGAATTTGATGCAGTACTAATACCCAAAGGCTTCGTACCACCTCTGTTCAAGACTTTTGATGGTACTGGAAACCCTCGACAGCATGTTGCACATTTTCGTGCTAGTTGTTGCAACGCCGGTGGAAGTGATGCCTTACTCTTTCGACAATTCGTTAGCAGCCTGTCAGGGATCGCCTTCGATTGGTACGCAGAGTTACCGAACGGTTCGGTAAAGACATTTTCAGAATTAGAAAACCTCTTTGTGAAACAGTTTGCCAGAGCTCAACACCATATCACCATCGGTGACCTAGTGGTGGAGAAACAAAAACCGAACGAAACTTTAGTGGACTACATACTTCGATGGAGAAATCTAAGCATGAAGTGTGAGCCATAGCTACAAGAGCAGCATGCAGTCGGCATCTTGCTTAAAAGCATTCACGGCCCGATAGCACTTCTCCTTAAGGGATTTACGATTAAGACTTTCGAGAAGTTGTTAAGCAAGGCCGGAAGCTTGCAAGAGGAAGCGAAGCAACTAAGTTTCGTCGACAAAACAGACAAACAGAAGCCTGTGAAGACATTTGAAAAGAAATCCGGGATCGTCGCGACAATCGATAAGGGCAAGCAGCCAATGCAAATACGACAGAACAACCGCGAGCCCGACTATCAACAACCTCGGCAGAACTACCAACAACCTCAACCCGGTTATCAGCCAACTCAAAAATATGAGCAACCGCCTCGCCCACAGCGCACATTAAAGGAGCTTATAAATAGAGAATATCCATTCCAGAATGAGGCAGTGCCAAAGATGTTCCGCAGTTTGATGAAGACCTCAGATTTTCGACTGCCAGAACCCAAGAAGCCGGAGAAAGTTAATAAGAAAGACCATCCCAACTACTGCCCTTACCACCAGATGCTTGGACATAAGATAGAGGATTGCATCACCTTCAAGAGTTGGCTTGACAACAATCTCCGAAAGGGGAACATAACGATCCCAAAGGAATACATGAAAGAACCCCAGAAAGGAGGTTTTGTCAATGTTATTTCAACGGATCCCATTGTTCCGATAGACCCTTACACGACTGATGATAGATGGAGTACTATCTGGACAAAATCATCGAAGAAAATTTTGGACCACATCTAGGCCGCTTCGGAGCATGCTTCAACTCGGAGTTTGAAACCTGTCAAGCCGGCGCTATCGCTTGCAATTGAAGAACCGCCCCAGGAAGAAAAGATCATAGAAAAGAAGGAGATCGTAGAAGAAGAAAGGACCGAGGCTCTTAAGGCTAGACTAGGGGCTGCTTATCCTAGGATGGTTGTTTCCAATTCGGGGGAAAAATTCCTCGAACCTCTGACTCTGTATGATTATTTGCTCGCTCCGGCGGGATCTTATAATGATAAGAGTTATGGCGTTGGCTACGTTTTGACTGTTTCTAACGATTACGTAACTAACGACAACCAATCTAATCTGGATCTCGATTTCGATACCAATAACAATTCTCAAATCATACACAACCTCGACAATCACGATGACAAAGAAGACATTCATCAAGAAGGCTATGAAAGTTCAACAAGCAATGAATCTATTTGTGAATTCCAAGGAACTCCAATCACAATAGAGTTAGAGCTTTCAGATTCCGAAGCGACTCCAGAAGAACCTGTCATACCGATTCAAAAGGAGACACCGATGAAACTCGATTCGGATTCGAAGAAATCACGGAAGTCAACTTAAGGAGCGGAAGGGTTCTACCTCCGAGAATGGGTCCAAAAGACAAAGGAAAGCAGGTGATTGTTCAGGAAGAATCAACCCCAGCAGAAGAATTGCCCATTCGGGAAGAAACTGAGACACATGGTAACAAAGTGGACTATAACGTGCTAGCCCATCTTAGGAAACTACCGGCCAAGCCGAGCATCTACGACGCTCTCATCTTATCAAAAGAGAAGAGGGAAGCTCTGATCAAGGCCTTACTTGATCCAGAGATTTGTTTAGCTCAGATGGTCGGAGATTCCTTAGACGAGGTTTGCTCGTTAAAGGAACAGCGAGGTGTTACCTTCACGGACAGTGATATACTTTTTGGGACAGCCGATCACAACCGACCGTTGTACATTTCAGTTACAATCGGAAAATTTACGCTCTCCAGAGTATTGGTGGATCCAAGAGCGTCAATCAACATAATGAATCTTCGGACGCTAGCATACTTGGAAATTGATGCTCGCGAGCTTGAAGCGGACAAGATGTTACTAAGAGGATTCGACCAGAAAGGAGAAAGAGCCCTTGGATCAATAACAATGTTGATGAAGACCGGTGACTTAGCAAAGACAACCACAAAATTCCACATAATTGACTCTGAGACATCGTTCAACGCTTTACTAGGCCTGCCGTGGATCCATGAAAACCGGATGGTACCATCGTCTCTGCATCAGTGCATAAAATACTACGAAGGAGGAGAACGAGTGCATTAAAGGTGATTTGCGACCTTTCTCCGTGCATGAGATTGGAATCCATGAAGATGCAGCTTATTACGCACCTCCAAAGAAAACAATCTTCTCCGAAACACCGTGCCAAATGAAGCAAAAGAAATTCGAGACAATGCGGAACACTGAAGTTCTTGTCCAACGATCACTCACCACTCCCTTACGGCGAGATGGTGAAGGTTTCTCCGAACTCGCATCCGAGGTCGAGGCCGGGGATGAGGTCGTGGAAGAGACACCGGGACGAGTTGGACAGAAAAAGCCGGTGATCAACGTTGATTGGGAGAACAGCTCTGAGGAAGAAGAGGAAGTCAAGAAAGAAGCAGCTACAATAAACCGGAAGAGACCACAATTCAAGATTTCCCTCGAAGATGAGAAGAACGAAGAATACCAATCGATGTACGAGAAGATTAACCACTATGTACACACTATGACCCTGACCCCGATCCAGTCCAATAAGATCGAGGGTATGGTGGTCAAAGAAGTACAAAGCAGCGGTGCAAAGCCAATCAAATTTTACCGTGACACTTCTTCTTCCAATACTGAAAACGATGTACAATTTGAAGATGTCACTTCTTCCAAATTAATGGAATTACCTTTTGAGTGGTACTCTCCCTGTGTTCAAAATTTAATTCAGCGTGGTGTCTTACCTCGACAATGGACAAAAGGCCGATCACAACACTTCGAAAAATTATGGAATAATGCTGGTCGGCCTCCCAATTCAAAACATGGTCTCGGATCCGGCACAGTAGGTTCAATTGACAATACGGAATTTTGTTTGGTTGTCACTTGCAAACCTAATGAAGACTGCTTGGAAACTACAGAAGAGCTTGAAGATCTGCAAATCGGAGATGTTCCACCAGAATTCAAAGAAGAAATCAAATCTACAATAGACGAGTTAATGGAAGTTAACTTAGGTACTAGCGAAAAGCCTAAACCAACCTTTTTTAGCTCCTTACTCAATAAAGAAGATTCCAAGGAAATGATCAAGCTATTAATGGAATTCAAGGACTGTTTTGCTTGGAGTTACGACAAAATGTCGGGATTAGCTCCGAAGTCGCAGTTCACAGAGCTAGGAGTGGATCCTACTTCCGTTCCGATCGGACAAGCTTCCGTAAGAATGCGTTTGGAAATTGATCAACAAGGAATAGCTGAAGTTAAGAAGCTAATCGACGCTAAATTTGTCCGTGAAGAGCAATACCCTACTTGGCTAGCCAATGTGGTACCAGTCAGGAAGAAGAATGGTCAGATCAGAATCTGCGTAGACTTCATGGATTTAAATAAAGCATGTCCAAAGGATGAATTTCCACTGCCAATCCCAGAATTAATGATCGACATCGCTTCAACACATGAAATATTCTCTTTCATGGATGGATCTTCAGGATACAACCAGATAAAGATGGCACCAAAAGACGAAAAACTCACGACATTCAGAACACCAATCGGAGTGTATTGCTACACAGTAATGCCATTCGGACTAGAAAATGCAGCAGCAACATACCAAAGAACAATGACAAAGATTTTTGATGATCTCATTCACAACCAAGTCGAGTGCTACGTGGACGATGTGGTCATCAAAAGCAAACTGAAGGAAGACCACTTGTATGATTTGAGAATTGTCTTCGAGCGACTAAGGCAATACAACCTTAAGATGAATCCCTTAAAATGCGCCTTCGGTGTTACCTCCAGGAAATTCTTAGGATTTGTTGTCCGACATCGCGGGATTGAAATTGATCCGGAAAAGACTAAAGCTATTTTAGAGATCCCGCCTCCCAAAACCTTAAAACAGCTACGATCCTTTCAAGGGAAGTTGGCATATCTTCGACGCTTTATTTCAAACTTGTCAGGTAGGTGTCAGCCCTTCTCTGCATTAGTTAAAAAGGAGGCCAAATTCGTTTGGGAAGAGAAATGCCAACGGGCCTTCGAGGACATTAAGCAATACTTAATGACACCTCCTGTCTTAGCGACCCCGGTCTCGGGTAGACCGTTGATGCTTTATACCGCGGCTCTAGACGACTCCCTGGAGCCCCGCTAGCCCGGGTCGGTGATGAGGAAAAGAAAATGCTCTCTACTACTTAAGCCGTCGTTTGATTCCGATGGAAGTAAAGTATCCTCCAATTGAGAAGCATTGTTTGGCCCTGATCTTCGGCGCACAGAAACTCAGGCATTACATGCTCTCTCATAAGGTCAACCTTATCTTGAAAGTTAATTCGTTGCAATATCTGATGACCCGTCCAACACTTTCTGGCAGACTTGTCAGGTGGTCGATGATACTATTGCAATTCGACATAACTTTCGTTCCTCTTCGTGCCGTAAAGGGACAAGTTCTAGCTGACTTCCTTGCAGCACAACACATTTTAGATACTTCCACAATGAAATTTCATAATTATTATTGATCCATTGAAAGAGGAAAATATATTTTATTCTCATTTTCTTTCATACTATTTTATAGTTGTGTTAACTTTAGTTGTTTGCTTTACTTTTTATTCAGAAAATACCAAAAAAAAATTTGAAAAACTTTATATCTAAAAACATACTTTACAAAATCATTTTAAAAAGTAAAAAGTTATTTTTCTTATTTCCTTAAAATTTTAGACATTTCTCTGTGGGTTCGATATCTCGGGGCTTAATCAAAAAGTCCTATATTACTTGATAAACGATACGTATACTTGCATAGTATCCCATATTATAAATAATTAAAGTATAATTTTATATCTAAATCGTAAGCATAAATATTCGGTGGGAGTCAATGACCCAAGTAGGTTGGGCTAAATGGATATAAGGTGGTTCCTAGGGTCCACTTGGCTGTTGTGGTGGACTTAGCTTGGTTAATTTGGCTAGGGTTGGGTGAATTTTAGGTCTTGGTTCAATTTGGGTCATTTGGGTTCAAGTTAGGATATGGTAGTTTTAAGCTTGGTTTAAGCCCAAATGATTGTTTAAAATACTGTGTATGATTGTTGATGCACCAAAAATATATTCTGTTTTTGCTATATAATTTTACCCATTTTTGGTGATATTGCACTTTAAAGAAATGTATTTTTCATGATTTGTTATAGGTATGATGATTTTAGGTGATTGGAGCGAAAAGAAACGAAAAAGAATGAATTCTGAGCAAAAAGGAGCAAAATTGAGGAAAACATCTTCTGGCGCCAGAATGGGCGCCACCTGCGCCATTTTCCCGAGAGCTCCAGAATTAATCGTGCGATAGAGCGATTAATTCAGGAAAAAAATGGTGAAGGTTCTGGAGTTCTAAAGTAGTTTCTTGTGTGCTTCTAGAGAGGGAGAGTGTGTGTTGAGTTTTAGGGTTTAGAAGAGTGTGTGTAGAAGTGAGAATTTGAGAGGGATTCTTCTCTAAGGAGTGAAAGAGAAGGAGTAAAGTGAGAGATTGCTTCTTCCTTTCCATTCTTAAGAGAGAATTGAGTGTTGCAAAGAAGAGAGAAAAGGATTCAAAGGAACTTTAAGGGATTTGCGTTTGGGAAGAGAAAGAGATAAGTTGTAATTACTTTTGTGGTTTGTATGACTTTTCTTTTATAAATAAAATCCATATTTTATTGTGTCTTCTCCATGAATTCTGAGTAGTCTCCTTTAACTTTATTATTGCATAGAGATGTGATGATTTGATGATGTGGATTTGAAGTGCTTTTAAAGTATTAAAGAAATTATGATGGTTTTTCATTTCGAACTTAATTTACTTTTCGATCTGACCAGTTGAATTGTTAAAATATGTTGTTGAACATTAACTCTGAAAGGATTTAGTGTCCTACAACAATAAAGAAGAATCCACTCAATGTCTATGGATGAATTGCGTAGTTCAAGGAAAACGAGTGCAAATAAATTGGGAAATATGTTTTGATGGGCTTCAAATTGAAGGTTTCGAGGTGACGAGTCGAGATCCCCAATTTAGTCCTAAGATTAGTAATTAAACTCAAAGGTTAGCCTTCAGGTGAAGGGTGAGTGGGAGCTCCGTAGTGACAGCCGGTATCCTCCCAGCTTAGCCTTAGATTTAGTGACTAAACTTAGGATATGTCAATTTTCTTTTCATGCTTGGAAGAGGGGGTACTCTTTTGAGGGTAAAGAAACAATTATGCTCATATTTGGCACAATAAAATAAAAAAAAATCTTTCTACATCATTCACACATCATATACTCGTTCCAAGAGGAAAGATACTTTTCATATATATCTAAACCTTTCAAATACCAAGCTTAGTGATGTGTGTTAGTTAATTATGTTTTAGAAATATTAGAAGTAATTGTAGTTTACTTAACTATTATTGTTTTCAGCATCTTGTTAGTAGAAGTAAACTTAAACTTTAATTGCAAGTTAAGTATTGGATTTCAGTACTATGTTATCTATTGTAAGAATTGTGCCTTCCCTGTGGGATCGATAACCAGGACTGCATTAGTGCCCTGTATTACTTGATACGATAAATATATCTGCGTTGAATGTTTGGACTTTATAAAATCATTATTAAATATAAAAAATTGAGTTCATAAGTTCTTGCAATATTAAAAAGTCCAGACCCCCCATCATGTTTTTGGCACCGTTGTCGGGGATGAAATAAACAGTATCTATTGATAATATAGTAACTGAAAACCTTTACTTTGTAGTGTGTAATTGTGTGTTTGTTTACGTTTTATTGTATTTGTGTGATTTTATATGCGTAGTAGTGGATCTATAGGTTTAGTACCTGTCGACATATTTTTAGGTTATGTGTTTTGAAAAGGGGGTTGCCTACAGAAATTGTCGGCAAATTTTAGATTTTAAATTTAATTTAGATATAGATATAAATTTATAAAGAAGCATTTGATTTTTTGAAAATAATTTTAAGTTTGAAACATTTTTTTTAAGATATGAAATCAAACTGATGTCACATCCCAAATAGTTTATATAAACGAGCACCACATCACAAACCGTGTATCTATCCCGAGGAATAGACACACTGCTTGATGATGGGGCTCGATTAAATAAACTAGAAGATTTGTGACATCCGTTTGGTCTGCGAACCAATTTTATAAGCCGACAAGTTTCCCTGCTTAATATAAAGAAATTAAGCAGGGTTTATATTACCTGGGTTCTTAAAGTTCCCTATAAGGGCAAGCCCCTATAGTTAATTACATCTTAAATGACGGGAATCATTTAAGAAAACTCTCAATAATGATCAGTGGTTTTGCTCTCAAGAATTTCAAGGTTTAAAGTTTTCAAAGGATTGAATTTTGGAATTTCAAAAGGGATTAGCTCAAATTTGGAACAATTAATTTTAGGAGTCCAAAAGAAGAGAGGTAGGAGAAGCTGAGGATCCAAGAAGAATCTTGGCAACTTCCCAAACTATTCTATTGTTTGGCTTCAATTTAAGAGTATATTTAATGTTCCAATCCTGCCAATTTTTATTAATTAAGACTTATATTTATATGATAAAACCATACAAACAGCCTCGAAGATGTGAGGGTTTATATCGTACCAAACGGCTACCTCGGAATCCTAAAACCGGTTAGGAATTAATTTGCATAACATGTTTATGCAAATGCCTAACGAAAAGTTGAGGATTTATGTTGCACTAGGAAAACTACCTCGAAATCCTATGGCTTGGTTATTTAATTCTAAGAAAGGTTTAGCTGATGTAGATTCAAGTTTTGCAGATAACGACGGTCGTGCTGCCAACTATGCTCCAAGCTCCTTGTTGTTGAGAAGGTTTAGTTTTAGAAAGTGGCAATCAAGAGATTAGAGAAGTGTTCTGGTTTTGAAAAGTTTTAGGGTTCAAATATCTTAGTGTTTTATTAAAGGAATCTTAAAGTTGATTATAACCACGCCGGTTAAGATCCCTCGGTTCCATCATTCCGGCACCGTTATTTTTATCGGATTCACTTAGTCCAGATGAATTTGCTATACTCAACTGAATGAGTTCCACACTTTCATTTAGACCGTGGGAAATCCCGTTAGCAACACGTAGGTTACATCATCCGAGGTATTCCCGATCATCCAACGAGACGTTTTAATTTAGTTATAGTTGTGGTTTTGTTGTTCTGTTTGTGATTAAATTTTGAGTTGTTTTATATTTTGAAATGTTGTGGCGGTGAATTTTATCTTGTTGTGACTTTTAATTGAGTTTTGGGTTTCAGTTTTGTGGCTATCCTAAAGGTTTCAGTTTTCATGCAGGGTGTCAATCTTGTTTAACATGCAAGAAAAGTAAAGTGCAATACAGGTAAGCAATTTGTAATAAAATAAAAGCGTACCTGGAGGGTCTTCCCGTCATTCCAAGCTACACTTAAAACACATGTTAAATCATTTATATAATTTACAAGAAAACACCTAAGTAAAGCTAAGGGAAGGTTTTGGTTGTCTACCAAAATCCTAATCCTATAGCTAGTCAATTCCTATGACGTCTAGGTTCTTGTGTTTTGTCAAGGATGATTTTCTTCATCAAAGAACAATTAATTTCAATTGTTCTTCTAAAACATCTCATCGTATTGAGAAAGTGCTTAGGACGAGTTCTAAACATCTTTTCAATACTTCTGAGATTATTTTGAGTCCAAATGAATTTTATTGTACTGGTGAATTAATCATCCAAAGTTTAGTTGAATTTTGTCTCTTGCTCAGTGAACTTGGACATTTGATTATCTGGTGAGTAAAGTGACATTTCACTTAATTCTCCATTTAAGTTTTATAATAATGAAAGCCTTTAGGGGGGCAAATCAATTTGTTAAAGATTTAACCGTTTTGATTAAAGTTGAATTGATGATTTGGGATGATTTAAATTAGTTTCAAAATTCAAGTTGATTTTCTCTTAAATGTTTTAAATTGTTTAATTTGAAAGAGGTGTTTAGATTGTTCAATTTAATTAAACTTTTAATGATTTAAATTTAATTTGACTTAATTGTAACACTTTAGGTCAATTTTAATTGGTTTGATTTTTTATGTTTTTTAATTACGAATTGTCTTAAGGTTGATTTTCTTTAATATTTCAAATTTGTTTTAGATTTGTTTTTTTAAGTGAATTCAAATTAATTTTTTGATGTTTTAAATTTATTTCAATTTGATTATCAAATCACTTAAAGTTTTAAGCTTTTAATTTAATTAAGGTTTATTTTCCTTTTAATTATTTAATTATTTAATTTCAATTATTATTTTTTAGTTTGATTATTAAAGTGATTCATTTAGAGATTTTAAATTAAAGAATTGATATCTTCTTAAATCATATCCCTAATCTTAATAATCCAAATTTTAACTTATTCTTCCAAAATTCAAATTGTTTAATTAATTAAAATTTACTTTAAATTTTTTCAAGATAATTAATAGGTTTCTACCCCTTAATTCCCTAGGTTTCAATCATCTAATGAAAATTTCAAAATCAGATATTTTACCCTTCCCTTGATTAAACCTAAATATTAATTAGGGTTAAAATTCTTTAATTGCCTTTATGTCCTTTTAAGCATGTTCATTTCATAACTCATCAAATTAAGCTCAAATGAACTTAAAATTTTTATGTCACTTCACTCACATGTCAATTAAGACATTAGAGGAGAAAATGTGATTTTTCTGAATTTAATTTAATTTATATATTTATTTTTATGAAAAATATGGGTTTTTAATAAAAATTCAACAACATGACCAAGGTAAGGTTTCTGTCCTTAGGAAAATTATGGGATGTTTCTACTGATTAGAGGATCATTTGGACCAATTTTGGTGATTTTTTGAATTATATTTTATTTATTATAATTATTTTGAGTTTTGGAGTGTTAATTAATTATAAAATAAAATTAAAGTTGAAAAATGGATTTCATATTTTTCAGAAATCTCTCTGACCTCAAGGAGTTTAGAGAAGCTAATTTCATATTTTTCTGATTTTTGTTTGATTTATTAGAATTAATTTAGTGAAAATGTAGGGAAATTCATTTTTTAATATTAAAAGTGTTTTAAGCCTTTAAAGTTCAATATCTTAACCTATAGACTTGAGAAAAATATTTGGTTTGTTCCTAAGTGATTATGAGGCAAAATGTGACATTTTTATGATTTTTAATATTTTTGTGATTTTTATTATTTTTTAATTATTAAAATATTAAAAATATGGTTAAAAATGAAAATTTTTAGAAAATTCCAATTTTAATTTTCTTAGACTCCTATGATACCAGAGAAGTCCCAAAACCAATTTGGTAAATTTTTGAAATATTTTTTGGGTTTTAAGAATTTTTTTGATTTTTAAAATAGTTATGTCACTTAATTAATTCATTTAATGGGTTAAATCATTTCCAATTAACTTCAAATTTTTATGTGAGGTTCTATGCATCTTAAGTGACAGTGGAGAATTATTTTCAAGTAATTTTGATGTGTAATTAGTCCTAATTAATTAAAATTTAGTTTTGGGTGTTTAGACCAACTAGGGTTATTCTTAAGGAATTAAACCAAACCAAAATTTTCCTAGGGTCCTCTGGTCATAATATACCTCCCTAAATTTTCTCAGAATTTTCTAAGCAACATGCTAATTACTGGAATTAAAATAGCAAAACAGACACATAAATTTGAAAAATCAATATCTTGCCACAGAGATGGCCTCTGGCCTTGGAAAATTCAAGGAATGTTCCCAAGAACAGAGGCTACAAAAGCCCTATGGTCTCATGCCATGGTGAATTGTATGCATGCATGGAGAATTAAAACACTGAAATCAGTAAATAATTAATTAAAAATAAAATATTTATCAAAACAACTTAATTCTTTTTCCACATTGTTCTTTTTTGTTCACTGAGCAAGAGGGTATTTTTATTTTATTTTTGTGATTTTTCTACACAAAGATATGGATTTTTGAAGTTTCTGGTATTTAATAAATAGAAAAATACCCTATTTATCTACTTAACCCAGTTAGCGTCGTGTCAACCTCGGTAGCTCCGAAAGCCTACGCGACGCACTCCTATGTGACGCCGCCACCTGAGTCAGCAGCTACGCGTCCCGCGGTCTCATTCCATCTCCTCGTCCGGCTCGATCTGGATCTTCCATTCGATACACGCGCGATCCAACGGTTCCTGGTCATCGTCTATGACTGGTGTGTGTCGAGAGCCGTCCACAATAAAACCCTAATATCTCCCTCATTTCTTAACCAATTTACATGAAAGTTGATCCTATGTGTTCGTCTAAACAAGAGCTACAAATCCATATGGCTAACATGCATTGAAATTAACTCAAATGAAATGGAGAATCGCTGGAAGCTCTCGAGAAGGAGGAGTTCCATACCTTGGCTCTGAGAAGTGAAGCTTCAATCAGAGGGGCTTGGCACGTTCATTGGAGCTAGAGGAGCCTAGGGATGAAGCCTCTGGCCCTGGTGAATTGTCTAGACCAGACTTCCACCAAGCCTGATTTCAAAGCTTTGCTGATAGAAGAAATGGCTGGCCTGGAGAGGGGGCTTTTGCTGGGGAACTTCTTCTCTTGGTCTGGTGAAGGTGTAGGGTCAATCAATTTGGGGATTGGCTCGTTGTGGTTAAGTGTTATGTTTTTTGGATGGATTTTGAGCTGAGAAATTGAACTTACAGAGGGGGTTTTAGGGCTGGATTTCAGTGGGGATCAAGTGCTCTGTGTTTGGAGAAGGGTCTGGAGTGATTTTGGCAGCATTTTTGGTAAGGTTTGGTTTAGTACCCCTTTTGGCCGAGAGATGGTGGGGTTTAAGTAAACATGGCTGGAGGGCTTCCCAGGGGGGTTTGAAGGCTTGGATCAGCTGCTCAGGGCAAGGGAAGAACAGCTGCAGTGACCATTGGCCATGGGACAGCTCAGCCAATTCAATTTGAATTTTTGAATCAAATAGGTGCTCTAGGCCTGGTGATTTCCGGCGGCTGTGGTGGTGGTCCGACTAGGGTCAGGTCACCATCTGACTCAGTGGGGTCAGGGGTTGAATTTGGTGCAAGCAATGGGTATTGTCCATGTGTAAAGAGGTTTGATTTAAATGGTATGGGGAAGAGCTCATTTTGGGCTTAATTGGGTCAAGTCATGTTTTTGGGCTAGGTGCACCTGTTGACCTCAATTTTGGTGAGGTCTTTTGCTTCTCTCTTTAGTACTTAGGATCTAGCCTTAGGCTTTTCCCTTGACTAATCTTAGAGGACTAGAAATGGAACCCACCATTTAGAAATTCAAACTACTTCTTAACTCCCTGCAAACCCCACAAGCTTGATTGTAGACCCCTAATCACCTAGAGGGTTGAAATTAAATGTGGAGGTTTAAAGGATGAGTTCCCTATAGGACTTTTTGGTCTTAGGAATACCCTGGGTGGTCTGGTCTGGTGAGGGTTGACCTGCACATGCACTACACTCTCATACACATTCCAAGTCCTAAAACCACACTCTCACCCAACTTGACTTCTTGACTCATGTAGGTAATTCAAATGGATGGTCCTTAACCCCTAAGCCCCTGGCTAAGAGGGTTAGGAACAACATAGTGAATGCCTCAAATGAGTCCTCTCATGGCTCATATGAGCTTAATATGACTTCATGGCTCAACCAAAGTGATTCCATCCAATTCAAATTTAATCAATCTTCATTTTTCCAAAATTTCAATTTTTGACCCCCGGGGCCCTACACCCATTAAACCTACCAAATGCCCTTGGAACTACCCAAAATTTGCAAAATCACCTAAATTACCCAAAATTCCTCAAAATCAATCCTAAACATTTCCCCCACTCAAATTGATCAGCCATAGCCAAAAATACCAAAAATTCCAAAAGTACCACCCAATACCCTCCAAATACCCAAAATGCCCTTCTTAGCCCACAATTCCAAAAATTCCAAAAATTCCCAAAAAATTCCAGAAAATTCCAAATATTCCCAATTTCATTTTTTACAACTACAACATGGGCCAATTTTACCAATTTACTTCACTTTTACCAAAACCCCCAATTTGGCCCATTTTAAATCCAAGTGAACCCAATGTCAAACCAAACCACCCCAATTAACCTCAATTTTGGTCCAATTCATTTCTAAACTTCAATTGAACATCCCCAATATCAATTTAGACCAAATATAATTCCAATTTGATTGACATTTGAGCCCAATTTCAATTTGAAGCCTAAGGCCCAATTTTGGCCCATGACATAAACCTAGCTCAAACCTAACTCAATTCAACCCCAATTGGCCCCAAATATTTTCTAAAACCTTCCTAAAACCCCTATAAAGAAAACATTAACTTGATTTGCTCAAAATTTGAACCTAAACTCCACCCAAACTTAACCCAAAACCAAAATCCCTTAAATTGACCTAAGCCCAAACCTAACCCAAATGGGCCCAAATCCCAAAATTAGAGCCCAACCAAAGTTGAAAACTCTTTGTGACACTCCCATGAATATTTCTCAACATTAATTTTACATCAAATCCAACTTTAGCCCAACCTTAACCCAAGTTAGCCCAATTTGGCCCACTTTGGCCCACTTTGGCCCATTTAACTAAAAAGCACAAATTCAACCCAATTCTACTCCAAATCACACCAAATTGATTCCAAACCATTCATGAAACATCCCTAAACCAATTGCAACATTTATTTGACATGGTCCTTCACAAAATTTTCATCCAAAAGCCCCTCCTAAAATCCAAAAGCCCACTTCCCTAAACCATCATGAAAGCCCATCCAAAGTGAAATCCAAAAGCCCAAACCCATTCCAAAGCCCACATGACAATTCCTTCTCATCATCCCTTTAATTGGAATCAATTCCTTCCAAAATCAATCATCAAATCAACCTAAATCAAGCACCATCTAAATTTTTCACTAAATTGCCAAAATCTCCAAATTCCTTTTTCATATAAATGAATTCACTTTTCTTAAGCCAAGGATGAGCCAAATGGAGCCACTTGCAAGCCATGGACAAGCCACATGAAGCCGTGGGGGGTTTGACTTGTCACCAAGACATTAATGGCAAGAAGACGGAGTCCTTTCTTAAGCCTTACTTAAGCCATTTTAACCTCTTTAATGCAACACCATAACCCAAAATTAACTTAAACTATTTTGATGGGGACTTCACCACTCCATGACTGCTGACCCAACTGATCCCCTTGGCCCAAAATCAGACCATGGGGAGGTGAACCAAGCCCAAATACATGGGTTGACACATGTGATCCCAAAATCACTCTTCTTCCTTTACCACTTAAATCCAACCCTTTACACTTGGCATTGGACAATTGCTTGCACAAACCTCCAGCACTGGTCCTCCTAACCTTGAGGGTGACCTGACCCTGGCCGGCCAGCCACCACAGCCGCCGGAAACCACCAGGCCGAGAGCACCCATGTGAGCCAATTTTTGAATTTCTCCTTGTTGAGTTGTCCCAGCCCAATTGAACACCATGGCTGTTCTTCCCCTGTCCTAAGCAGCTGATCCAAGCCTTCAAACCCCCCTGGGAGGCCCTCTAGCCACCTCTATTTAAACACCACCACCTCTCGGCTAAAAGAAGAGTTGAACCAAACCTTAAGGAAACTCTTCCAAAATTATTCCAGACTCCTCCCCAAACATAGAGAACTTGATCCCCACTGAAATCCATCCCTAAAACACCCTCTGTGAGCTCAATTTCTGATGTGAAAATCCACACAAAAAACAAGACACTTCACCACAGTGAGTCAATCTCCAAATTGATTGGTCCTACACCTTCATCATACCAAGAGGAGAAGTTCCCCAGCAAAAGCCCCCTCACCAGGCCAGCCATTGCTTCTAGCCTCCAAGCTTTGTGATCGGGCTTGGTCACTTTCACACCTAGACAATTCCCCAGAGCCAGAGACTTCATTTGGAGCTTCCCTGAACCCAATCGAAGGTGACACAACTCTCAGATTGAAGCTTCACTTCTCTGAGCAAAGGTATGAATTCACTTTTCCTCCCGAGCTTCCAGTGATTCTCCATTTTGTTCAAGTTAATTTCATAGCCTATAAACCGTATGGATGTGTTCCTCTCCCCAAGAAGAATCCATAGAGCATAACAACACAAAAATCCATTGAGAATCGAGTGAGATCTTAGGGTTTTAGTATGGACAGTCACGGGTGCACACCAGTCGTAGACGATGACCAGGAGCCGTTGGATTGCGCATGTATCGAGTGGACGGTAAAGATCAAGTCGGACGGCGCGATGGTACATGAACCGCGGGACGCGTGGCTGCTAACTCAAGTGGCAGCGTCGAATGGGAGCACGACACGTAGGGGCTTCGGAGCAGCCGAGTTTGACGCGGCACCGCGTGGATAAGTAGGAAATTAGGGTTTTTTTGAATTATTTAAATCTCCTGAACTTTAAAAATTCATATCTTTGCATAGAAAAATCACAAAAATAAAATAAAAATACCCTTTTGCTCAGTGAATAGAGGAGAATAATGTAGAAAAGAAATCAAGTTAATTGGATGAGTATTTTATTTTTAATAATTTATTTACTATTCTCAGTAATTTGATTCTTCATTTGCATAGACAATTCACCATGGCATGAGACCATAGGGCTTTTGAAGCCTCTGATCTTGGGAACATTCCCTGAATTTTTCAAGGTCAAAGGCCATCTCTGTGAAAAGTTATTGAATTTTCAATTTCATGTCACTGTTTTAGGTATTTTAATTCCAATAATTAGCATGTTATGAAATAAATTCTAGGAAAATTTGGTGATATTCCTTAGGAACAGAGAACCCTATGAAAAATATATTTTGAATTAATTCATTCATAATAACCTTAATTGGCCTAAACCCCTAAAATTGAATTTGAATTAATTAGGGATAACCACACATCAAATTAACTTGAAAACAATTCTCCATTACTCTTTAGGGTCAGAGGAACCTTACATAAAATTTTGAAACCAATTGGACTTGATTAACCCTACCAAATGGGTTGATTAAGCCTCATATGTAAAATTAAACTTTAAAAATTCACAACTTCAAAAATACTTTTCAAAAATTCACAAAAATGGTTTTGGGGCTTCTCTGATATCAGGGGAGTTCAGGAAAATTAAAATTGGAATTTTCTAAAAAAGGTTGATTTTTCACCATATTTTAATATTTTAATAATTAAAAAATAATAAAAAATCACAAAAATATTAAAAATCAGAAAAATGTCACATTTTGACTCCTAATCATTTAAGAACAAACCAAATATTTTTCCTAAGTCCCTAGGATAAGATATTGAATTTTAAAGGTTTAATGTAATTTTTAATATTAAAAAATGAATTTTTAACCTTTTTCACTAAAATAATTCTAATAAAACAAAGAAAAATCAAAAATTTATAAACATTATTTCTCTGGACTCCTTGAGGTCAAAGAGATTTAAGAAAAATATAAAATCCATTTTTTAACTTTTATTTTATTTTAAAATTAATTAATACTCTAAAACTCAAAATAATTATAATAAATAAAATGTAACTCAAAAAATCACCAAAATTGGTCCAAATGGTCCTCTGGTCATTAGAAATATCCCATAATTTTTTTAAGGACAGAAACTTTACCTTAGTCATGTTTTTGAATTTTCTTTGAAAAAACCCTATTTTCTACTAAAAATAATTATATAAATAAATTAAATTCAGAAAAATCGTATTTTCTCCTCTAATGTTTTAATTGACATATGATTGAGGTGACATAAAAATTTCAAATTCTTTTGTGCTCAATTTAATGAGTTATGAAACAAATAAGCTTAAATGGGCATAAAGGTAATTAAAAATTTTAACCCTTAATTAAAACTTTAGGTTTAATCAAAATTGGGGGGGTAAAATATTTGATTTTAACTTTCTCTTGGATGATTGAAACTTAGGGAAATCAAGGGGTAGGAACCCATTAAAACACTTTGAAAATATCAAAAATGAAACTTTAATTAATTAAATAATTTAAATTTTGGAAAGAATATATTTAAATTTGGATTATTAAAATAGGGATATTATTAAGAGGACATTTATTCTTTAATTTAAAAAAATCCCTAAATGAGTCACTTTAACAATATTTAATTCTTAATTAAAAAATTAAAATAATAATCTAAATTAATAATTCAAACTAAAATTAAAACAAATTAAATTAAAATCAAATTAAAATTAAAGTTAAACTAAAACTAACAATTAAAATTAAAATTAAAATTCAAATTTAAAATTAAATTAAAATTAAATAAAATTAAATTAAAATTTAAATTTAAATTTAAATTTAAATTAAATTAAAATTAAGGATTAAATTAAATTAAATTAAATCAAAATTAAAATAAATTAAATTAAATTAAATTAAATTAAATTAAATTAAAATTCAAATTAAATTAAATTAAAATTAAATTAAATTAAAATCAAATTGAATTAAAATCATTTAACAACAATCCTAAATGAAATCATTAAGAATTAAATCTAAAATAATTTGAACATTATTCCAAACTTAAGATTATCAATTAAAACCTCATAATTAAACCAAATTAAAAATGATTAAAATTCTCGATAAACCAACTTGCCCTTAAAGGCTTTAATTATTATAACTCTTAAATAGAATATTAACTGAGATGTACTTCATTCATCAGGTAATCAAATATCTAAGTTCACTGAGCAAGAAATAAAGTTTAATTAAACTCCTCGATGATTAATTCACCTGTGCAACTAAATTTACTTGGACTTAAAAAAATCCCAGAAGTATTGAAAAGATGTTTAGGACTCGTCCTAAACACTTCCTCAATATGACAGGATGTTTTGGAAGAACAACTGAATTTAGTTGTTCTTTGATGAAGAAAATCATCCTTAAACCAAACCAAGAACCTAGACGTCATAGGAGATGACTAGTTATAGGATTAGGAATTTGGTAGACAACCAAAACCCTTCCCTTATGTTTACCTAAGTATCTGTTGAAATATATTTAAATGCATTAACACGTGTTTTAAGTGTAGCTTGGGATGACGGGAAGACTCTCCAGGTACGCTTTTATTTAATTGCAATTTACTTTATTGCAATTTACTTACATGCACTGTACTTTACTTTTCTTGCATGATAAATAAAACTGTTGCATGAAAACCAAAACCTTTAGGATAGTCCCTGAACTGAAACTAAAACTAAATTAAAAGTCATTGCAAGATAAAATTCACCGCCACAACATTCCAAAATATAAAACAACTCAAAATTTAATCACAAACAGAACAACAAAACTACAATTGCAACTAAATTAAAACGTCTCGTTGAATGATCGGGAATACCTCAAATGATGTAACCCACGTGTTGCTAACGGGATTTCCTACAGTCTAAATGAAAGTGTGGAACTCATTTAGTTGAGTTTAGCAAATTCATCTAGACTAAGTGAATTCGATGAAAATAACGGTGTCGGGATGACAGAACCGTGGGATCTTAATCAGTTCTGTTTAAACAACTTTAAGATTTGTTTTAATTAAAATATTAAAAAAAATACTTGGATTTTAAGATTTTCTCTAAACTGAAACACTTCTCTCATCTCCTGATTTATGACTTCTAAAACTAAACCTCTGCAACAACAAGGAGCTTAGAGCGCGGTGGGCAGCACGGCCATCTTCGTCAGCAAAACAACTCTACTTCAGCTAAACATTCTTAGAACTAAACAACCAAACCGTAGGATTTTGAGGTAGTTTGCCTAGTGCAACATAAATCCTCAACTTTTTGTTAGGCATTTGCATAATCATGTTATGCAAATTAATTCCTAACCGGTCTTAGGATTCCGAGGTAGTTGTTTGGTACGACATAAACCCTCACATCTTCGAGGCTATTTGTATGATTATGTCATGCAAATATAAGTCCTAATTAATTAAAATTGGCAGAATTGCAACATTAAATAAACTCCCAAATTGAAGCCAAACAATAGGATAGTTTGGGAAGTTGCCTAGATTCTTCTTGGATCCTCAGCTTCTCCTACTTCTCTTCCTTTGGATTCTAAAAATAAACTATTCCAAATTTGCGCTAATCCCTATTGAAATTTCCAAAATCCAATCCTTTGAAAACCTTAAACTTTGAAATTCTTGAGAGCAAAACCACTGATCATTATCGAGAGTTTTCTTAAATGATTCCCGTCATTTAAGATGTAATTAACTATAGGGGCTTGCCCTTATAGGGAACTTTAAGAACCCGGATAATATAAACTCGTTTAATTCCTTTATATTAAACAGGGGAACTCATCGACTTATAAAATTTGTTCGCAGACCAAACGGATGTCACAAATCTTCCAGTTTATTTAATCGAGCCCCATCGTCAAGCAGTGTGTATATTCTTCGGATAGATACACGGTTTGTGATGCGGCGCTCGTTTATATAAACTATTTGGGATGTGAGATCAGTTTGATTTCATATCTTCAAATTTTCAAATTTAAAAATTATTTTTAAAATCAAATACTACTTTCTAAATTATATATATACATATATTTAAATTAAAATTCCAAACCTAAAAAATTCACCGACAATTTCTATTAGGAGACCCCCTTTTTAAAATACAATACAAACCTAAAAAATATGCCGACAGCACCCACCAAGGGACTTTGGGTGCTACGGGGAGTCAGGTGAGTCAGCTGGTTTTGAGTGGAGATGTCTCAATGCAAGCTTATTTAGATTAATTTTGGGTTTAGTTGAAGCATGGGTAAGGTTAAAATGTTTAATCATAGGTTAGGAAAGAGCTCCCCTCTCTTACCATTAATGGCTTGGTGATGTGTAAAGTAGCTTCTATGGCTCTCATGTGGCTTGTGTATGGCTCAATGGCTCCATTTGGCTTAGGAGTGGCTTGGCTCACTTACATGGAAATAGATTTTGGGATTTTTGATGAGTTTAGGGGAAATTGGCATGTGGCTTGATTTGGAATGATTTGATTATTGATTTAGGACTTAGGGATGATTTTAATTAAAAGGTTGATGAGAGGAAACTTCATGTGGGTTTTGGAATAGGTCTTGGGCTTTTTGGAATCATTTTGGATGGGCTTTTAAAATGGTTTAAGGAAGTGGGCTTTTAGGTTTTAAAATAAATTGATGGATGAAAATTGGTGAGGGGTTGTGTCAAATAAATGTTGGATTTAGTTTAGGGATGTGTCATGAGAACTTTAGAAGAGATTTGATGCCATGTGGAGTTGAAATGGGTTCAATCTGGGCCTTTTAGTAATGGGGTCAAAATGGGCCAAATTGGCCTAACTTGGGCTAAGGTTGGGTTAATGTTGGGTTTGATGTAAAATTAATGTTGAAAAATGTTTATGGGGGTGTGACAGAGAATTTTTTAACTTTGGTTGGGCTTTGGTTTTGGGATTTGGGCCTATTTGGGTTCATGATTGGTTTAGGCCAAATTGGGGATTTTTGGTTTGGGTTAGGATTGGGTGGAGTTTGGTTTCAAATTTGGGGCAAATCACGTTAGTGTTTTGTTCGTGGGGATGTTAGGAAGTTTTAGGAAAGGATTTGGGGTTAATTGGAGTTAAGTTGGGTTGGTTTGGGCTAAGTTTAAGTCATGGGCCAAAATTGGGCTTTAAGCTTCAAATTGAAATTGGATCCACATGTTGATGAAATTGGGTTTGGGTTTGGTCTAAATTGATATTGGGGATATTAAATTGAAGCTTAGGATTGAATTGGATCAAAATTGAGGTCAATTGGAGTGGTTTGGTTTGACATTGGGTCCACTTAGGTTAAAAATAGGCCAAATTGGGGGTTTTGGTAAAAGTGGGCTAAATTGAAAAAATTGGCCTATGTTGTAGTTAAACCAAAATGAAATTAGGAATATTTGGGATTTTCTGGAATTTTCTGGGAATTTTTGGAATTCTTGGGTTAAAAGGGTATTTTGGGTATTTGGAGGGTATTAAGGGAGTGTTTGGAAATTTTTGGTGTATTTGACCTTGGATGATCAATTTAAGTGGTGGAAAATGTATAGGACTGATTTTGAGAAATTTTGGGTAATTTAGGCAATTTTGCAAATTTTGGGCAATTTCAAGGGCATTTGATAGAATTGGTGGGTTTAGGGCCCCGGGGGTCAAAAATTGAAATTTTGGGAAAATGAAGATTGATTAAGTGTGAGTGAAATGAAACCATTTTAGTTGAGCCATGAAGCCATGTTTAGCTCACAAAAGCCATGAGAGGACTCATTCTAGGCACTCAATATGTTGTTCCTAACCCTCTTAACCAGGGGCTTAGGGGTTAAGGTCCATCCATATGAGTTACCTACATGAGTCAGTGAGTAAAATTGGTTAAAGGTATTTTTAGGGGTTGGAATGTGTATGTGGGAGTGAGGTGTGTGCAAGTCAACCCTCACCAGACCAAGCCACCCACAGTAATCCTAAGGCCAAAGAGTCCTATAGGAAACTCATCCTTTAAACTTCCACATTTGATCTTAACCCTTCAAGTGGCTTAAGGGTTTACAATCAAACTTGTGGGGTTTGAAGGGAGCCAAGAAGTGTTTGAATTTCTAAGTGATGGGTCCCATTCCTAGTCCTCTAAGATAGTCAAGCAGAAGCCCTATGGCTAGATCCTAAGTACTAAGGAGAGAGAAGAGAAAAGACCTCATCAAAAATGAGGTCAACAGTACCTTACGATTCGGAGTTAGAGCGTACTATTAGAAAAATTAAAAAACAACAAAAACAAACTGAAAATTCTTGTGAAATGGCGAATAATCGAGATAATCAAAGAAATGGTATTAAATATTTGCTAAGACTTTTAAGAGATTATGCTAACCCAACAACAGATGAAATTCATGTGACTATTCAAAATCCTGATGTTGCTGCTAATTCATTTGAACTTAAACCTGCTATTATTCAAATGGTAAAAAATAACCAATTTGGAGGAACACCTAATGAGGATCCAAATTTACATCTCGCTAGTTTTCTAGAAATGTGTGCTACTTTTAAATAAGACGGAGTGTCGAATGATGCTGTCAGACTTAGACTTTTTTTTCTCATTAAGGGATAAAGCTAAGGCGTGGTTAAATTCATTAGCATCTGGATCTATTAGAACTTAGGGAGAACTTTCTCAAAAGTTTCTATCAAAATACTTCCCTCCATCAAAGACTGCTATACTAAGAAATGATATCACATCTTTTGGTCAATTTGAAGGGGAATCAATATATGAAGCTTGGGAATGATTTAAAGATCTTCTTAGGAAGTGTCCACATCATGTATTACCAGATTGGTTAATAATTCAAAAATTTTACAATGGATTAGTAGGATCATTAAGATCGATTATAGATTATGCTGCTGGTGGATCGTTAATGTCAAAACCTTTTGATGAAGCATACGTATTAATAGAAGAAATGGCTACTAATAATTTTCAATGGCCCTCTGAATGGGTAAATCCTAAGAGAGTAGCTAGTGTTCATGATTCAGATGTGATAACTATGATAGTTTCTCAAATTGCAGCCCTTTCTAAGAAAATAGATCAATATGGAATGAATTATTCTCAACCACTCCAAGTGTTAAAGGAAAATTCATTTAGACATATAACAGAATCTCAAACACCTTTTGAGACCTTGAATGTTATTAATAGACCTAACAATCCTTATTCGAATTATTATAATCCTGGTTGGAAGACTCACCCAAATTTTAACTGAAATAATAGTAATGCCAATGTTAACTCACAATGGGGAAACATTTCTATAAATTCAGTTGGAAATTTGAATAATTAAGGAAATACTAGTTTTAGACCCTCTTATCCTCTTGGATTCAATAGAAACCCACAATTTAAGGATAAGAAGTTGACTACTGAAGAAATGATTCTGAATATGGGAAATCAATTACAAGCTCAAGGAGTTGCGATGAAAAATATTGAAAATTAATTGGGGCATATTTTCACTGCACTTAATAATAGACCTTCTGGAACACTTCCAAGCAATGTTGAGATCAATCCAAAAGATCAAAACAAGGAACAACTTAAGGCTATTTAATTAAGGAGTGGAAAGGAATTGGAGACAAGAGTACAAAAAGAAATTGAAATAGAAAAAGAGAAGGTGGATATTGAAAAAAGTTCAAACAAGATTTATCCAGACTTGGAATATCCTCTTGAACCAATGAAGATTACTGTTGAAAAACCACCACCTCCATTTCCTCAAAGATTGAAGAAACAAAATAGGGATAACAGATGTTGAGATCCTTAAGAAATTAACGATAAATATTTTTTGTTGAAGCATTAGAACAAATGTCTGACTATGATAAGTTTATAAAGGATATTCTAAAAAAGAAAAGAAAGTTCACAGATCATGAAACTGTTGCACTTAGTAAAGATTGTAGTGCAATTATTCAGAAGAAGCTTCTGGAAAAACTTAAAGATCTTGGTAGTTTCACTATCCCCTGTGTTATAGGTGAAACATTATTTGGAAGAGCTTTATATGATCTGGGAGCTAGTATTAATCTTAAGCCTTTATCAACTTTCAAAAGGTTGGGAATAGGAGAATTTTCTCCTACATCTGTGACTCTTCAGTTGCTGATCATTCCATTACTTACCCTAAAGGAGTGGCGGAAGATGTGTTAGTGAAAGTGGATAAATTTTTCTTTCCTGTGGACTTTATTGTTATTGATATGGAGGAAGATAAGGAAATTCCAATCATTTTGGGAAGATCATTCCTTACTACTGGGAGAGCAGTGATTGATGTTCAGAAAGGAGAATTAACTATGAGAGTTAATGATCAAGAGGTGACATTTAATATTTTAAAATCTATGAAGTATCCCTCAATGGAAAATGATAATGAATGTTTTAGGATGGAGGTCTGTGAATATTTGAGAAACGATCATTTTGAAAATATATTTGAAAAAGAAGCAGAGTATGAAAATATGTTTGAAAAAGGAATTGAAAATAAAGAAAATTCAGATAGTAAGAAGAATGAGATTTGGAGTATGTTCAGGAGAGATTTGAAGTATTAGACACTATGGAAGGTGGAGATAAAAGCTTAATTCCATCTATAATAAAACCTCCTAAACTTGAGATGAAAATTCTCCCTAATCATTTGAACTTGATAATCATCTCCTGATGGACTTTAGCGGATATTAAAGGAATCGGTCCTTCAATTTGTATGCACAGGATTTTATTAGATGAAGAACATAAACTAAGAGTTGATCTGCGGAGGAGATTGAATCCAATAAAGAAAGAAGTAGTTAAGAAGGAGATTTTAAAATGGCTGGATGCTGGAATTATTTATCCTATTTCAGATAGTGCTTGGTTGAGTCAAATACATTGTGTACCGAAAAAGGGAGGAGTGACTGTTAAAGTGAATGAATGGAATGAAACTATACCCACAAGACAAATTAATGGATGAAAAATTTGTATTGACTATATACCGCCACCCGAAAAGATCACTTTTCTCTTCCTTTTTTCGATCAAATGTTGGATAGACTTGCAGGACAAAAGTATTACTGCTTTCTGGATGGATATACTGGTTAACATCAAATACCTATTGCTCCTAAGAATCAAGAAAAAACAACATTTACTAGCCCTTATGGAACTTTTGCTTTTCGAAGAATGCCTTTTGGACTGTGTAATGCACCTACAACGTTTCAGAGATGTATGATGTCTATCTTTAGCAGTATGATAGATAATGGAATGAAAGTTTTCATGAATGATTTCTCTATATTTGGGACTTCATTTGAAATCTGTTTGGAAGACTTAACAAAAGTTTTGGAGCTTTGCAAAAAAAACAAATTTAGTTCTAAATTGGGAGAAATGTCAATTTATGGTTGCAGGAGGAATTGTGCTTGGGCATAAAATTTCTGAATATGGTATGGAGGTCGACCCTACTAAAATTAGAGTGATTGAGAGATTGCCACCACCCACTTTGATGAGAGAGGTGAGGAGATTATTAGGCCACGCTGGATTTTAAAGGCGATATATTAATGATTTTTCTAAAATTACCAAACCTTTGTGCCAACTTCTAGAAAATGATAGAAAATTTAATTTTAATGATGAATGTTTGCATGCTTTTGAATTATTAAAAGAGAAGTTAATAACTGCACCTATAATTGTTTCACCTGATTAGGAGAAACCATTTGAACTTATGTGTGATGCTAGTGATTATGCGATCGAAGTAGCGTTGGGACGGAGGCATGATAAAGTGTTCAAAATCATTTATTATGCTAGTAAAACTCTTAATGAAGCTCAAATTAATTATACCACAACTGAAAGAGAGTTATTAGCTATAGTATTTGCTTTTGAAAATTTTAGACCTTATTTAATTGGAGCAAAAAGTAGTGTTCATACAGACCATTCAGCTATCAAATATTTAATGCAAAGGAAGGATGCCTAACCTAGACTGATTAGAAGGATACTTCTTCTGCAAGAATTTGATTTTGTGATAGTTGATGAGAAGGGATCTGATAACCAAATAGCTAATCATTTGTCGAGATTAGAATATGATAAATTATTTGAATTTGGAAAGGAAGTTACAGAAACTTTCTCTGATGAACAACTTTATACTATTATGGGAAAAAATTTGCCTTGGTATGCTGATATTGTGAATTATATTGTGAGTGATATTGTACCGCCTGATTTAACAAGGCAACAACAAAAGAAGTTTAAATATGATGCAAGATTTTATTTTTGGGATGTGCCCTATCTATATAAACAATGTAAGGATCTGATTATTAGAAGATGTGTGCCTAACCCTCGATCCGCAGTAATGCACCAAAAACTTGGTTTGCAATCGCCAAACAATGCAATAATTTATGCTATCAAAAATATGTTATAGACAATACTTTGACTCAAATAATAATAGCGGCTAGTGTATATAAATATAATTTTATAGAAAATATTTTACACACTATAGGTACTACGCAAGTATATGTATCGCTTCAAGTAATATAGGGCTTTTAATAAAGACCCCATTATCGATCCCACGAGGAGGATTATAGATTTTTTTTAAAATATTTTGATTTTATTTTTATGTATTTCTTTTAAAGTTAAAAAATTTGATATTTAATTTACTAGATGCAGAAATAAAGCAGTAATAAAGTAATGATTGATGTAAATAAAAATAAGCAAACAACTTTCTTCCTTTCAATTAATCCAAGACTTTTTAGATAATATAATATTCGTGGAGAATATAAATTTATGGTATTGTGCCAACTAGAAGCATTCCTACTCTTTACCTTCACTCGATAGTATAAAGAACATTGGCTAATCTATAGATCAGGTCTGGATGTATTGTTGGTAGAATGGGTTAATCTTGGCTCACACAACTAGATGTCCAAGGGTGGCTATAGTCGGCCCTACTAGTGACCCTTTCCTTCTCTATAAACCAAATTACAAGAATTTAGCCTGTCACTCTAAAAACTTATAAATTCTACACCCAGTAAATTATATCTTCCTATTTATTTGCACTTCACCTTAAATAACCCGCGCAAGGCCTTCGACTACCTAAGAATTCATGTGATATCTACTAGTTAAGAATTCATCTTCTTCTAGGTCTCAAAACTCTTCAACAGATTTTAACAATTTAAATGGCCAATATAAATAGTAAATTAAAATCTGGTATTAATATCATCACAATGTTTAAAAAATATATATAGTTTTTAATTCTCCAACGAATTTTATATTATCTTATTTATTTTTTCATAATTGAAAGGAGAAAGTAAAGTAACTACTCAGAACACATTGAATTTAAACAACAAAACATATAAATAAAACTCTGAATCAAAACACAAATACTTATCTCAAGTGTTTCTCCAACTGAACCTCTAAGTCCTTCTGACTCCAAAGAAAATAGACTTTAAAAGCACCGACTCTTCAAATACTCTTAATGTAAACTCTAAAATAAACTCACTAATTAATAAAAGAAACTATAAATATGTCCCTTACAATATTTCTCTAATTTCTCTCTCTAAATGGAACTATGGGGCTAGGGGACTAGGTTGGGCGTTGGTTGTTTTTGGGCATTTTTCTCTAAAGGAGTAGCCTCCTATTTATAGGCTTCAAGGGTTGCCTTGAGGCACTTCAAAATGTGTCCATATTCAATTAATCTTCTAGAAGGTGTGTCTGGCGCCTAGACGTCGGAATTTGGCACCTAGGCGCCAAACTATGCGTCTAGTTCTTCGCACCTCTACACTTTGGATCGCACCTCTTCACGATCCTAACCGTTTCCAAGCGTCCAAATACAATGTATCACATGTCCTATAATTCAGGAATAACTGCCAATCTTCTAGATGGTCCAATAATCACTAACACCATCAAAATAACCATCCAAAATTCGTCAAAAATCTTACAGAATTCTGTATCGAACTGGCGCTTAGGCGCCGGATTCTGGCGCCAGGCCAATTATTTTGACCATTTTGCATTTTGGCTCCATTTTTGCTCCTTTTTGCTCCTTTTTCATCCTTTTTTTCTTCTCGAACATTTTTGCATCACCTACATCCAAAACACAAAAATACCTTTCATTAAAGCATAATATCCTTCAAAATTTGATAAAAATCAAGGCATAAAAATAAGTATTTTTTTCATGGATCAAAATCCCCCAAACTTAAACGTTACTTGTCCTCGAGTAACCCTTTTACTTATATAAAATGTATAACAATTGGAATAAAAGGTAAATATTTAAGATTTCTTATAATTTTTTATTTTATAAAGGCTTTAGTAAATCATTAACCAAATTTAACTAACTAAGTTTAATTTTAAGAATTTAAAGAATATTTAACTACCAAATCATAAGATTTCAAAAATTTTTCATTCACTTCGAAAATAATTATAGTTTATTATATTAAGATCACATAAATTATTTACAAGAAAAAAATCTTCATGAAAATCTTTTCTAAAAAAGATACATGCTTAAAAATTAAGTAAAATATGTAATCAGTTTATTTCTTATAAGCTAATTCAAGTGAAGCCAATTTTTTATTAGGCATCTCCTCAAGCTTCTCCTCTCTCTTCTTTTTTTTTATAGAGAGGATTACTATATCTGGATAGCCTATTAATGGTTTTGAGCTTCGCTATCCTTAACTTATATTTTCAAACTTATACATTTTCACTTAATTACTATAACATGAATAAATTTCAAAAAGAATTTCAATCTTTTCTTTTTTCAAGTTATAATTTTTTATTTCTTAATACTTCTAAAATTCAATTATTTCTACTATGAATATAAAAATTTCTTAATCTTACTCTTCTTCAAGTTCAATAATTCTATTCTTAAAATTAATTAAAGTTATTAAAATTTTTGTTAAGTCTACTAAATTATTCATAATTTCAAAAATTTAAATGATCTTAAATAGATTCTTTATTCCTTATGTTAAGTTAATATTTTTTTAGAAAATATTAGTTCATTAAGGAAAAATAAAATTTAAATTTGCATGTATTTTCCCTTCTCGTAAACTTAAGTTTTGGCATATCATGAAAAAAAATTTAAAGTATGAGAGAAGAAAGGTATAATTTAAAAAGGAATTTTTATGAGTATGTAAAAACAGTCTAAAAAGAAAAATTTACTTCTACACATGCTTTTTATGAATATTTCTGAAATAACGAAGCATATATAAAAGTAAGCAGGCTCATCATTTTTTTTTATTATTATATCAGTAGCTGAATTAAATGACTATACTACTAATAGTAACAGAAACAGAACAACATTACTAATTATTTAAGAATACTAAACAGTAGGTTGAAACAGAAATAAACATTAATTCATCCAAATTTCAGTCTTCAACATAATACACTAAATATTTAAAACAGTCTTAACATCAAACAATCCACACAAAGTTTCATAAACAAATTTACACTAACAAACAACAAACAACAAACAGCACTAGCAAACAAGAAATAAACTAACAACAGAATCAGCACATCTCAGAGGTAAATCAAGCTACTAATCACTATCTGTAGCCTCTTCATCGTCATCACCAAAAGAAAACTTCACATCCTTTCGATCAACATACGATGAAAATTTAGGACAGGTAGGAAATTGAACATCATGCTCACCCTTTAAGAATCTCACTAAAGACTCTGAATACTCAGCATCATACTCACTTTTCCTTTGGGTAAACTCAGATAAATGATCAATCTTCTTGTCTATAGTATCTACTCTGTAGTGAGTTAGAAATAACTCATTCTGCTGCTCCAGAAATTGATCATGCATCGATTCCCAGAAACTAGATGGTGGCTCAGCAGTAGAAGTAAAAGGTCTAGAAGTAGAAGCTCTACTTGAAGTAGGTACAGAAGTAGAAGGACCAGTAGATCTCTTCCCTCGAAGACGATCATAAATGCTAACACTCTTCTGCCCAATTGGCTTTGTAGTCTTCAACTTCTCCTCTGATATATCAGCAGAAACTCCATTGCTCAGGCATAAAGAATGAATCAAGGATGGGAATCCTAATCTCACAGAAGTGTTGGATCTAGCAATCGATTCCACTGAATCATAAATAATACTGCCAACATCTATCGGCTTCCTCTCCTGAATGCAGTAGTTCAGGATAGCTCGATCTCTGGTAACTTCACTCAGGTGGTTGGAAGGTAGAAGTCTAGCAGAAATAAAATAATGTCATGCCTTTGAAATATCATTTAGCTTAGAAGATTTGAAGTTTACCTGTTTGTCGTTCCGGATCTTCCAAGCTTCAGTGCCATCAGTCAGATATGCAATAATCATCTCAAGATCTCCCTCAGATGGAGCTAAACCAAAATAGTAGCACTCGATGGTAGGTGGCAGGCTGTAGAAAATATTGATCCGTTCCGCAGTAAATCGTACTCCGACACCTCTAAAGAAGACTTCGTAGTCTTCCGCATCCAAAAAGTTGGCATAAAACACGTACAATAGGAATAACGGTAACAGCAGTGAAATAACAGAATCGTTGCCAGTTGTATGCAACGATCGTGTTCTCGACCATTTCACCAGGATTGTAAAAACTGCGCTCCGAGATAAACTTTCTTGACGTCGCAAATTTGTGATAATGAAAATGCACTGCCACAGTCGAAAACTTGCTGCTGTCGAAATTTTCTCGTGCCTTTCCTCGCTTAGAATTTGGTGTCATCTAAACGTGAAAGAAAACACAAATAAATTTAGGAATCAAATATTTAAACTCTTTTTAAGCTTGAGAAACTTAAAATGAGTTTAAAAATCCATGGAGAAACTCTAAAAATCAAAAGTTTTCTCAAAATTTCAGTTTTTAGTAAAAAATAGGAAAACTATGGTAAGAATAAAAAATAAATGGATTAGAAGGTAGATCTGACCTCGAGATAAAGAAATCAAGTAATTTTGGGCTCAAAAACTTGATGTATTGACCTCAAGATGGATCTAGGAGGTGTATTTTTGTGAAAAAGAGGAAGGGGATGAAGCTTAGGCGTCAACCATGGCTAATGGGATTTAAATGCTAATTTTCGGTAAGCGAGTCGAACCGGCGCCAGCGTCGGATTCCGGCGCCTAGGCGCCAAACTCGCCTTTCACAAAAATCACTTTAAAAATTTTATTTTCCACCAAAACTCATAAATTCAACTTCCAATTACTCATATTAGAGTAGTGCTTCAGTTTCCAACTTCCAAAATATTTCTCAAAAATTTTAAAAATTAAAAATTAAATCCACCAATTAAACACAAGGTTTAAATCAAACTCTTCTAATTCCATTCATAATCTTCAATTTTGGCTCAATACAATACAGATAAGTATAGTAATATGATTTAAGTCCTAACAAATAATCAAACTACACAATTTCAAAGCAAATACAACACACATTGAACAATAAAACAAACACACAAACAATACATTCAATTTACTAAATTGATACAACGACACACTAATAAAAGTCTAGATCACACCACAATAACTATCTAATCTTCAAATTAGAAATTTTCATTCTCTCCATAAGGAAGATTACTAGGCCTACTTGGGAAGAATACTAACGCCCTCGAAAAATCTGTAGCCGTTTTCTCGTCGATCCATTTTTTCTTAGCATACATCTCCACTTGAGCATCTTGATAAGCTGCTAGATGATCAAATTGAAGCTTCGCCTGCCATTCCAGATGCTCAATTTGATGATACATCTCATGGAGGCGATCTCCAATACTTTTGAATTCTGCTTCAAATTTATCTAGACGACTTGAAATTTTCTTCAAACTTACAACGATAAAACCGTTAAAGTAGGGTTGAGGATCCTTGGAACCTTTGTCTCTAACCTCTTCTTCAAGATTTTTTCTCTCCATTTCTTCAAGAATCCTCTCTAATCTCTCAAGAATAAAGTGTATAGGCTGTAATTTTGATTGCTTAGGGATTGGGGACGAAGATGGGGTAATTTAAAGGAGAAAATCGTGTGAAAAACTAAAAATTTTTAGTTTTTACACGATCCAGTAAGTGTGGCGCTTAGGCGCCAAATCTGGCGCCTAGGTGCATGACCCATCGATACACAGTTTTACTCTGGCGCTTAGGCGCCAAATTTCGGCGCCTAGGCACCGGAACCACGTTCGACTCTGTTTCACCTATCGTCAAATTTCAAAGTTTCGTTCTCCAAAATAGGTAAATTAGAATGGTAAGATCAATATAGACTTAGTAACACAAATTATAAACAATCATAATGAAGGTTAACTTGATCTCCTTTTTAATCACATATGAAATGGAGTGATCCAAAGTCCAAACTTTATATACTTTAAGATAATCTTTAGCTAAAGTTAATAAAGACTTGTTAGCGTCCAATTTTCTAAAGTTATATAAAATTAGTCAAGACCGAGGCATAACCTTACATTCAAAATGTAAAAACACACAAAAATAAATATGGGTTGCCTCCCACAAAGCGCTTGGTTTAACGTCGTCAGCCCGACCTAATTAAGTCTTTAATCAGGTAGACTCAACTCGTAAGCCTCTTTTTAAATCATTTTAAGGTCTCCCAAATAAGGCTTCAGTCGTAATCCGTTAACTTTAAATATTTTTCCTGTCTTGGGGTCTTTAATATCCACAGCTCCGTAATGGTATACTTTCTCAATTATATATGGTCCCATCCATTTAGATCTTAATTTTCTAGGAAAAGTCTTAAACGAGTATTAAATAATAATACTTCTTGTCCAGGCTCGAATATTTTTTCTGAAATCTTTTTATCATGTAACATCTTCATTTTCTCTTTATAAATTTTTGCATTTTCATATGATTCATTTCTTATTTCATCCATCTCATTTAATTGTAATAATCAATTTTCTCCTGCAGTATTCAAATCAAAATTAAACTCCTTTATCGCTCAATAAACTTTATGTTCAAGTTCAACAGGTAAGTGACAATATTTACCATAAATTAACCGGTAAGGTGACATTCCGATTGGTGTCTTATAAGCTATTCTATAAGCCCATAATGCATAATCAAGTCTATCAACCCAATCAGTTATTTTAGGATTAACAGTCTTCTCTAAAATTCTTTTATTTTCTCTATTTGATACTTCAGCCATTCCACTTGTTTGAGGGTGATACGCAGTTGCAATTCTGTGTTTGATTCCAAATTTGTCCAGTAATAATTGAATTCTTATATTTCTAAAATAACTTCCACCATCTGTGATAATTACCTTAGGCATTCCAAATCTTGAAAAAATCATTTTCTTTAAAAAATTTGAAACACTTTTGCAATCACAGTTAGGTAAACAGCTTCAATCCACTTTGAAACATAATCAACTGCTAATAAAATATAAATCTTTCCAGATGATGGTACAAATGGTCCCATAAAGTCTAAACCCCATATATTAAAAATTTCAACTTCCAATATATAGTTTAAAGGCATTTCATCTTTTCTAGATATATCTCCCATCCTTTCACATCGATAACATGTTTTCACATAATGTCTCACATCTTTGAACAAGGTAGGCTAATAAAATCCTGAATTTAAAATTTTAAATGCAGTTTTATCTACTATAAAGTGTCCTCTAGAATTGGAACCATGACATTTTTGAATAATAGCAAAAGTTTCTTCATAAGGTACACATCTTCGAATTATAGAATCTCTTCCTAATTTAAATAAATGAGGATCTTCCCAAATATAAGATTTAGCATCATTTTTAAATTTCTTAATATATTTGTTATTCAATCCATAAGGTAGAGTATTGCTAACTAAATGGTAAACTATATCCGCATACCAAGGTGTTTGGCATCCTTGAATAACATATAAATGTTCATCGGGAAATTTCTCATTTATATTTTCCTCAGTAATAACATCATTCTTAATTCTAGATAAATGATCAGCAATTTGGTTATCAGTTCCTTTTCTATCCACTATTTGAAAATCAAATTCTCGTGTAAGTAAAACCCATCTTATCAGTCTAGGCTTATCATCTTTTTTTGACATTAAATATTTAATAGCGGAATGATCAGTATGAACTATGCATTTGGTACCAAGAAGATAAGGTCTAAATTTATCAAATGCATAGACTATAGCTAAAAGCTCTTTCTCAGTAGTAGTGTAATTTCTTTGAGTTTCAGAAAGAGTTTTACTAGCATAATATATAACATTAAAAATTTTCTCATATTTTTGTCCCAATACGGCTCCAATTGTAAAATCACTTGCATCACACATTAATTCAAAGGGTTTATTCCAATTAGGTGCAATAATTATAGGTGCAGTTATTAATTTTTCTTTTAAAATATTGAAAGCATTAATACAGTCATCATTAAATTTAAATTTAGCTTCTTTTTTCCAATAAATGACTAAGAGGTTTAGCAATTTTAGAAAAAGCCTTTATATATCTTCTATAAAATCCAACATGACCCATAAAACTTCTCACATTAGTAACAGTAGTAGGTGGTTGCAGTTCAGCAATAATTTTCATTTTTGCTTGATCAACTTCCATCCCTTTTTATGAAATTTTGTGACCAAGTACAATGCCTTATGTGACCATAAATTGTCATTTTTCCCAGTTCAGAACTAAATTTGTTTCTTCACATCTTTTCAGAACTTTGGAAATATTTTTCAAACAAGATTAAAAAGAAGTTCCAAAGACTGAAAAATCGTCCATAAATATTTCAATTCCTTTGTCAATCAAATCACAAAATATTGACATCATACATCTTTGAAAAGTTGCAGGTGCATTACATAAACCGAAAGGCATTCTTCTAAATGCAAATGTTCCATAAGGACTTGTAAATGTTGTTTTCTCTTGGTCCTCGAAGCGACGGGTAATTGATGATAACCAGAATATCCATCCAGAAAACAGAAATATGAGTGTCCAGCTAATTTATCAAGCATTTGATCCAAGAAAGGTAAAGGAAAATGATCCTTTCTAGTGGCGTCATTTAATTTCCGATAATCAATGCAAATTCGCCATCCATTAACTTGTCTTGTTGGAATTAGTTCATTTTTATCATTGACAATGACAGTTTCTCCTCCTTTCTTCGGAACACAATGAATAGGACTTACCATTGGCTATCTGAAATAGGAAAAAAAATTCCAGCATATAACCATTTTAAAATTTCTTTTTTAACAACCTCTTTCATGATAGGATTTAATCTTCTTTGAGGTTCAATAGTAGGTTTAAAATCTTCTTCCATTAAAATTTTATGCATGCAGATGGAAGGGCTTATTCCTCTTATATCAGCAATAGTCCAACCAAAAGCTTTCTTATAATTCTTTAACACTCCTATCAGTTTTTCTTCTTGATCTAAACTTAGTTTAGAAGAAATAATAACAGGTAAAGTTAATGAATTTCCAAGAAAAGCATACTTTAAATGTGCGGGTAACATTTTTAATTCCAGTTCAGGGGCTTTTTTAATTGAGGGTAAAAGTATATCATTTTGTGTTATGTCAAAAATTTCCTAGTTATCTTTAATATAATGAGTTTCTTTAGATAATTCTTCTTCTTTTAGTTCTTCATTTTCATCAGTTAATAATTCAATTTTTTCTTCAGAAATGACTTTACAACTTTCTTGATAATGTATTTCAATTATATAATCAATAATATCCATTCGATAGCATTTTTCTTTATCAGGGTACTTCATTAATTTAAGAAGATTGAATTTAATCTCTTGATCATTAACTCTCATGGTTAATTCTCCTTTTCGTACATCAATCATAGCTCGTCCAGTAGCTAGAAAAGGTCTCCCTGAAATAATTGGTATTTCTTTATCTTCTTCCATATCAAGTACAATGAAATCCACAGGGAAAATAAATTTATCCACTTTAACAAGGACATCCTCTACAACTCCTTTAGATTAGGTGATAGATCTATCAGCTAATTGAAGGGTTACAGTGGTGGGAGTAATCTCTCTTAAATTCAACCTTTGAAAAATAGAAAATGGCATGAGATTAATACTTGCTCCTAAATCACATAAAGCTTTTCTACAAAAATTTTCTCCAATAGCACAAGATATAGTAAAACTTCCAGGATCTTTAATTTTTTGAGGTAATTTCTTTTGAATTATTGAACTACATTCTTCACTTAATGCAACAGTTTCAAAAGCTTCAAATTTTCGTTTCTTACTTAAAATATCCTTCATAAGTTTTGCATAAGTTGGCATCTGTTCCAAAGCTTCAGCAAAAGGTATGTTAATGGTAAGTTCTTAAAAATTTCAAAGAACTTAGAAAATTGACTATCAAGCTTCTGCTGTTTTAGTCTTTGAGGAAAAGGTGGTGGTGGTTTTTCAACTTCCACGTTAATAGGAATAACAGTCTGATCTTGACTAGGAGAAGGAGTTTCTTGAGGTTTTTCAATCTCTTCAACCTCAATCTCATTTTCAATTTCATTCTGCATTCTTTCTTTTAATTCCTTTCCACTTCTAAGTTGCACAGCTTTAACATGTTCATGTTCTTTTCCAGTTTCTTTTGGATTGACTTCAACATTACTAGGAAGTGTTCCTGAAGGTCTGTAATTAATTAAATTAGTGATTTGTCCCATTTGATTCTCAATATTATGAATAGCAGTGTTTTGATTTTTTAATTGATTACTTAGTTGTAAAATTAATTCTTCTATAGATAACTTTTTTTGTTGATTATTAAATCTAGGTGGTTTATAGTTTGAATTTACTTGATTGTTCCAATTTCCAGTTGGATGGGATTGATTATTACCCCATTGTTGTTGTGAATTATTCCAGTTAAAATTATGGTACCATCCAGGATTATAATAATTGGAATAAGGGTTATTATACAAGCAATAGCTTGTAAAGTTTCAATAGTTTGAGAATCTTCAATATTAGCAGAGTTGTTATGTGATATATTGATAGCAAAATTATCTAATTTCTTAGATATTGCAGCTACTTGTGAAGCTAAGATAGAAAAGGTTTCGTTATCATGAATACTTGTCATTCTTTTAGGATTAATCCTTTCATAAGGCCATTGAAAATTATTGTTAGCCATTTCTTCAATTAAAGTATAAGTTTCTTCAAATGATTTAGCCATTAAAGAACCTCCAGCAGCAGCATCAATAATTGATTTAAGTGATCCAATTAGTCCGTTATAAAATGTTTGAATAATTAACCAATCAGGTAAAGCATGATGAGGATATTTTCTTAATAGTTCTTTAAATCTTTCCCAAGTTTCATAAATTATCTCCCCGTCAAATTGACTAAATGAAGTAATATCATTTCTCAATTTAGCAGTTTTAGAATGAGGAAAATATTTAGCAAGGAATTTTTGTGCCATTTCAGCCCATGTTTTAATAGAACCTGTTGCTAATGAGTTCAACCACATCTTTGCTTTATCTCTTAAAGAAAAAGGAAAGAGTCTAAGTCTAATAGCATCATCAGAAACATTGTTATATTTAAAGGTAGCACAAAGTTCTAAAAAACTAGCAAGGTGTAAATTTGGATCCTCATTTGGTGTTCCCCCAAATAGATTATTTTGAACCATTTAAATAATAGACGGTTTAAGCTCAAAATAATTAGCATCTACAGTAGGTATTTGAATACTACTATGAAGTTCATCAACTGTAGGGTTAGCATAATCCCTTAATGGTTTGTAAATATTTTGTTCATTAATTTTAATTGGATTTTGTAAATTATTATGTAAATTAGCCATCTCTTGATATTTTTGAATTTTTTTTCCTTTTTTAATTCTTCTAACAGTTCTTTCTAATTCAGAATCTAAAGGTAATAATCCTTCAGATCCAGAACTACGCATAAAAAGTAAATAAAAAGTAAAATAGCAAGAAATAAAATTATTATTTTTTTTTTATTTTTTTTAAATGTTTTTGTATTTTATATTTTTGACAATAAAAGAAATAAATAAAATAAAATACTTAAAATCTATAAATTTTACCTCCCCGGCAACGACGCCAAAAACTTGACACTCGATCCGTAGTAATGCACCAAAAAACTTGGTTTGGAATCGCCAAACAATGCAGTAATTTATGCTATTAAAAATATGTTATAGCCAATACTTTGACTCAAATAATAATAGCGGCTAGTGTATATAAATATAATTTTATGGAAAATATTTTACACACTATGGGTACTATGCAAGTATACGTATCGCTTCAAGTAATATAGGGCTTTAAATAAAGACCCCATTATCGATCCCACGAGGAGGATTATAGATTTTTTTAAATATTTTGATTTTATTTTTATGTATTTCTTTTAAAGTTAAAAAGTTGATATTTAATTTACTAGATGCAGAAATAAAGCAGTAATAAAGTAATGATTGATGTAAATAAAAATAAGCAAACAACTTTCTTCCTTTCAATTAATCCAAGACTTTTTAGGTAATGTGATATTCGTGGAAAATATAAATTTATGGTATTGTGCCAACTAGAAACATTCCTATCTTTACCTTCGCTCGATAGTATAAAGAACATTGGCTAATCTATAGATCAGGTCTGGATGTATTATTGGTAGAATGGGTTAATCTTGGCTCACACAACTAGATGTCCAAGGGTGGCTATGGTTGACCCTACTAGTGACCCTTTCCTTCTCTATAAACCAAATTACAAGAATTTAGCCTGTCACTCTAAAAACTTATAAATTCTACACCTAGTAAATAATATCTTCCTATTTATTTGCACTTCACCTTGAATAACCCGCGCAAGGCCTTCGACTACCTAAGGATTCATGTGATATCTAATAGTTAAGAATTCATCTCCTTCTATGTCTCAAAACTCTTCAACAGATTTTAACAATTTAAATGGCCAATTTAAATAGTAAATTAAGATCCAGTATTAATATCATCACAATGTTTAAAATATATATATAGTTTTTAATTCTCCAACAAATTTTATATTATCTTATTTATCTTTTCATAATTGAAAGGAGAAAGTAAAGTAACTACTCAGAACACATTGAATTTAAACAACAAATATATAAATAAAACTCTGAATCAAAACACAAATACTTATCTCAAGTGTTTCTCCAACTGAACCTCTAAATCCTCCTGACTCCAAAGAAAATAGACTTCAAAAGCACCGACTCTTCAAATAATCTTAATACAAACTCTAAAATAAACTCACTAATTAATAAAAGAAACTATAAATATGGCCCTTAAAATATTTCTCTAATTTCTCTCTCTAAATGGAACTATGGGGCTAGGGGACTAGGTTGGGCGTTGGTTGTTTTTGGGCGTTTTTGTCTAAAGGAGTAGCCTCCTATTTATAGGCTTCAAGGGTTGCCTTGAGGCACCTCTTCAAAATGTGTCCATATTCAATGAATCTTCTAGAAGGTGTGTCTGGCGCCTAGGCACCGGAATCTGGCGCCTAGGCGCCGGACTATGCGTCCCGTTCTTCGCACCTCTTCGCAATCCTAACCGTTTCCAAGCGTCCAAATACAATGTATCACATGTCCTATAATCCAGTAATAACTGCCAATCTTCTAGATGGTCCAATAACCGCTAACACCATCAAAATAACCGTCCAAAAGTCTTCAAAAATCTTACAGAATTCTGTATCGAACTGGCGCTTAGGCTCCGGATTCTGGCGCCTAGGCGCCAGGCCAATTATTTTGACAATTTTGCATTTTGGCTCCTTTTTTGCTCCTTTTTGCTCCTTTTTCATCATTTTTTCCTTCTTGAACATTTTTGCATCACCTACATCCAAACACAAAAATATCTTTCATTAAAGCATAATATCCTTAAAAATTTGATAAAAATCAAGGCATAAAAATAGGTATTTTCTTCATGGATCAGTGCCACAGGAAGAAACTAATTTAATTATTTAATATTGTCACGATTCTGAATTTGGAGGTCATTTCAATGTTGATAAAACTGCTTTTAAGATTTTACATTCTGAATTTTATTGGCTTACTCTTTTTAAGGTTGTATACAAATATATTAAATCATATGATCGTTGTCAGAGTGTAGGTAATATCTCTAGAAGAATTGAAATGCCTCTAAATTATAATTTGGATGTTGAATATTTTTATGTATGGGGACTAGATTTTATGGGACCATTTACTCCTTCATTTAGAAATTTATATATATTGGTTGACGTTGATTATGCCTCGAAATGGATTGAAGCTATTGCTCTATCTAGATGTGATGCTCAGAATGTTCCAAAATTTTTAAAGAAAAATATATTTACGAGATATGGAATGCTGAGAGTGATTATAACTGATGGTGGATCCCATTTCAGGAATAATCAAATTAAGAGATTGATTGAGAAATATAATATTATTCATATAATATCTACTGCTTATCATCCCCAAACTAGTGGTTTAGTAAAAGTGATAATCGTGAAATTAAAATAATTTTGGAGAAAACTATGGATAATCATAAATTAGATTGGTCTGCTCGATTAGATACTGCATTATGGGCTTATAGGACTGCTTTTAAGACCCCTATTGGAATGTCTCCTTATAGACTAGTGTTTGGTAAGACTTGTCATTTATTGGTTGAATTGGAGCATAAAGCATATTGGGCGATAAAAGAGTTGAATTTTAATTTGCAAAATGTTGGAGAGAAGAGATTTATGCAATTGAATGAATTGGAAGAACTTAGAAATGCATCTTATCACAATGACAGGATCTATAAAGAGAGAATCAAATTGTGCCATGATCAGAAGATATTGAAAAAGAAACTTGAACATGGATGTCGGCGAATTTTAAATTTAATTTAAATATAGATATAATTTAGAAAGTAGTATTTGATTTTGAAAATAATTTTAAATTTGAAGATTTTAAGATATGAAATCAAACCGATCTCACATCCCAAATAGTTTATATAAACGAGCACCGCATCACAAGCCGTGTATCTATCCCTAAGGATAGACACACTGCTTGATGGTGGGGCTCGGTTAAATAAACTAGAAGATTTGTGACATCCGTTTGGTCCGCGAACCAATTTTATAAGCCGACAAATTCCCTCGCCTAATATGAAAACATTAAACGGGGTTTATATTACCCAGGTTCTTTAAAATTCCTATAAGGGCAAGCCCCTATAGTTAATTACATCTTAAGTGACGGGAATCACCTAAAAAAACTCTCGATAATAATCAATAATTCTGCTCTCAAGAATTTCAAAGTTTAAGTTTTCAAAGGATTGAATTTTTGAATCTCAATAGGGAATGGATCAAGTTTGGAACATTTTATTTTGGGAATTCAAAGGAAGAAAAATAGGAGAAATTACGGATTCGAAGTGAACTTCGATAATCTCCCGACTATCCTATTGTTTGGCTTGGATTTAGGAAAGTCCTAATGTTTATTTAATGTTTTAATCTTGCCAATTTTAATTAATTAGGGCTTATATTTATATGATAGAATCATACGAAACTGCACTGGAAGATATGAGGGTTTATGTCGTATCGGACGACTACCTCGGAATCCTAAGACCAGGTTAGGGCTTAATTTGCAATGCAAATGCCTAACGAAGAGTTGAGGATTTATGTTGCACTAGGCAAACTACCTCGAAGTCCTATGGCTTTGTTGTTTAATTCTAGGAAAGTTTCTTCGAAGTAGATTCGAGTTTTCTTGACGACGATGGCCGTGCTGCCCACCATGCTCCGAGCTCCTTGTTGTTGCGGAGGTTTAGTTTTAGAAATCATAAATCGGGGGATGAGAAAAGTGTTTTGGTTTAGAGAAGTCTTAATTTCCAAGTGTTTTTTGTGTTTTAATTAAAACAAATCTTAAAGTTGATTATAACAACACCGGTTAAGATCCCACGGTTCCATCCTTCCGGCATCATTATTTTTATCGGATTCACTTAGTCCGGATGAATTTGCTAAACTCAGTCGAATGAGTTCCACACTTTCATTTAGACCGTGGGAAATCCCGTTAGCAACACGTAGGTTACATCATCCGAGGTATTCCCGATCATCCAACGAGGACGTTTTAATTCGATTGTAATTGTAGTTTTGTGTTACGTTTGTGATTAAATTTTGAGTTGCTTTATATTTTGAAATGTTGTGGCGGTGAATTTTATCTTGCAATGACTTTTAACTTAGTTTTGGTTTCGGTTTTAGGGACTATCCTAAAGGTGTGGGTTTTCATGCAACGAGTTGTTTTATCATGCAAGAAAAGTAAAGTGCATTTTGCAATAAAATAAATTGCAAGAAAGTAAATTGCGGGAAAGTAAATTGCGATAAAATAAAAGCGTACCGGAGGGTCTTCCCGTCATTCCAAGCTGCACTTAAAACACGACTAGAACATTTAAGCAAGTTCCTAGGTAAAAGCTAAGGTAAGGGTTATGGTTTTCTACCATAACCACTAATCCTATAGCTAGTCATTTCCTATGACGTCTAGGTTCCTTGTGTTTTTGGTTTGAAGACGATTTTCTTCATCGAAGAACAATTAAGTTCGATTGTTCTTATAAATATCCTATCATATTGAGGAAGTGCTTAAGAAGAATCTTAAACATCTTTTCAATATCTCTAGGATTGTTTTAAGTCCAAATGAATTTAATTATGTAAATGAATCGATCGTCCAGAGGTTTTCAAGTTTTGTTAACTTGCTCGGTGAACTAGGATATTTGAATGTCCTATAAGTGAAGTAACATTTCATTTAATATTACGTTTAGGAGTTATGATAACTAAAGCTTTTGAGGGTAAATTGGTGTTGAATGGTTTGTGATTTAGCTTAATTTCGATTGAAGGGTTTAAATTTGGAATAGTGTTCAAGTTATTTTAGGCTTATTTCTTTATGTCTTAGGTGATGTTATTTAATTCAACTAAATTTAATTTAATTTAATTTAATTTAATTTAATTCAATTTAGTTTGATTTGATGTTACATTAAATTAATTTGATTTAATTTAATTTTTTTTTTAATTTGATTTAATTTAATTTAATTTAATTTATTTAATTTAATTTAATTTTTTATTTTAATTTAATTTAATTTAATTTAATTTTTAATTTAATTTAATTTTTAATTTGATTTAATTTGATTTAATTTAATTTTTTAATTTAATTTTATTCATTTTAATTTTAATTAAAATTTTAAAATAGTTGATAATTTAATTTTAGTTTAATGATTAAGTCTTTTAATGTTTTAAATTTGAATTATCATTTTAATTAGGAATTAAACATTAATGAAATGATTAATTTAGGGATTTTTTGAATTAAAGAATAAATCTCTTCCTAATAATATCCCTATTTTAATAATTCCAATTTTATTATTCTTCCAAATTTAATCAATTATTTAATTAAAGTTTAATCATTTTAAATTGCTTAATGGGTTTCTACCCTTCAATTATTAAATTTCAATCATCCAAATCAGATTAGGATCAAATATTTTACTTGTTAATTTTTTTATTAAACCTAAAGTTTTAATTAAGGATTAAAAAAAATTTAATTACCACTTTACCCTTTAAGCTTAATAATTTCATAACTCACTAAGTTGAACTCAAATGAACTTGAAATTTTTATGTGACTTCACTCATATGCCAATAAAGACATGAGAGGAGAAAATGTGATTTTTCTGTATTTAATTTATTTATATAATTATTTTTGGTAGAAAATAGAGATTTCCAAGGAAAATTTAATAACATGACCAAGGGAAGGTTTCTGTCCTTAAGAAAACTAGGGGACATTCCTAATGACCAGGGGACCACTTGGACCAATTTTGGTGATTTTTTTAATTATATTATTTTTATTATAAATATTTTAAGTTCTGGAGTGTTAATTAATTTAAAAATAAAATAAATGTTGAAAAATGAATTTTATGTTTTTCAAAAATCTCTCTGATATCAAGGAAATCAGAGAAGCAAATTTTGCAATTTTCTGATTTTTCTATGATTTATTATAATTATTTTAGTGAAAATGCTAGAAAATACATTTTTTAATTTTAAAATTACCCTAGAGCTTTAAAAATTAATATCTCACCAAATAGGCCTAAGAAAAATATGGGGTTTGTTCCTAAGTGATTAAAATTCAAAATGTGACATTTTGGTGAATTTTATTATTTTTGTGATTTTTATTATTTTTTAATTATTAAAAATATTAAAATAATATTAAAAATCAACTTTTTTAGAAAATTGAAATTTTAATTTTCTTAAATTCCCCTGATATCAGAGAGGCTCCAAAACCAATTTGGTGAATTTTTGAAAGATATTTTGAAAGTTATGAATTTTTAAAGTTTAAAATGACTAAGTGGCTTAATCAACCCAATTAATAGGGCTAACCAAGTCCAATTGACCTCGAATTTTTATGGTGGATTCTTCTGATCCTAAAGGTCGATGGAGAATTGATTTGAAGTCAATTTGATGTATGGTTAGCTCTAATTAATTAGAGACCTATTTTGAGTGTTTAAGCCAGATTAGGTTGTCTAAAATGAACTAACTCAAAACCTATTTTTCCTAGGGTTCTCTGGTCATAAGGAACATCACCAAATTTTTCTAGAATTTATTTCACAACATGCTATTTATTGGAATTAAAATACTCAAAACGGTGACATGAATTTGAAAAATCAATAACTCTTCATAGGGATGGCCTCGACTTTGGAAAATTCGGGGAATGTTCCCAAATTCAGAGGCTTCAAAGCACTATGGTCTCATGCCATGGTGAATTGTATACATGCATGGAGAATTAAATGTATGCGAGTGTAAATAAATTATAAAAAATAAAATACTTGGTGAAATTAAATGATTTCTTTTCCACATTATTCTCCTCCGTTCACCGAGCGAGAGGGTATTTTTATTTTATTTTTCTGATTTTCCTACACAAAGTTATGAATTTTGAAGTTTAGGGAATTAAATAAATAGAAAATATCCCTAATTTTCTATTTATCCACGCGGCGCCGCGTCATCCTCGGCATCTCCGAACGCACACGCGTCGCGATCCCATTCGATGCCGCCATCCGAGTCAGTGCTCCAGGGCCCGCTGTATCGCTCCGTCTTCTGATCTGACGCGATCCTGGCCGTCCGTCCGCGCGTGTATTAAATGGACGGCATCCGTTCATCGTCCCCAAGTGTCCTCACCCGAGAGCCGTCCACACTAAATCCCTAATATCTCACTCGATACTCGATGGATTTTCATGTTCTTATGCTCTATGGATTCGTCTTGAAGAGACGAACACATCTATACGGTTATCATGCATTGAAATTAAAGCATTTGAAATGGAGAATCTCCGGAAGCTCGGGATGAAGAATTAGCTCATACCTTTGCTCGGAGAAGTGTGGCTTCGATGCGAGAGTTGTTGCACCTTCGATTGGATCCTAGCAAGCTCCGGATGAAGTCTCACGGTGCAGTGAATTGTCCAGGTTGGACTTCGACCACGGTCGATCACAAAGCTTGGAGGGCTGGAGCAAGCTGGGTGGCCTGGAGATGGGGCTTTTCGTTGGGGGACACCTTCCCTTGGTGCGGTGAAGGTGTAGAACCAATCAATTTGGGGATTGGCTCGCTTGTGGAGAAGTGTCCTGGTTTTGGGTGGAATTTCGGTTGGGAAATTGAGTTTTATCGAGTGGGGATTAGGGCAAATTGACACTGGGGATCAACTACTCTACAGGGTGGAGAAGGGTGCGGAACAATTTTGGCGAGTTTCGGCGAGGTTTGTGCAACTCTCTCTTCATGGCCGTGAGGGGGTCGGGTTTAAATAGAGGTGGTGGAGAGCCTCCCGGGGATGGCTAAGGGTTGGGATCAGCTTGCTGCGGTCATGGGAAGAACGACCATGGTGGCCATTGGGCATGGGGCGGCTCGGCGAGGTAGAATTCCAAAGTTGGCTCACATGTGAGCTCTCGGGTATGGTGTTTTCCGGCGATCCGGGCGGTCGGCCGGTGGGCATGGGTCACCATCTTGACCGGGGAGGTCGGGGTTTAGCAATGGTGAAGTCGATTGGGCTTGGACATGTGTAAAGTGTTTGGATTAAAATGGTATGGGGGAGAGGCCACTTTGGCTTGAAATTGGTCGACCCATTGGTTTGGGTTGGGTTCACCTCCCATGGTTGGTCTTGGGTTGAGAAGATCGGTTAGGCTAGGCTGGTCGAGAGGTGGTGATGTCCTTATCCAAGAATATTTGGATTAAATCTTGGTTAAGGGGAAACATGCTTAAAGCTAATGACTTTTAGGAGATGGTTAAAGGACCTCCTCCTTTTGCCATTAATGGCATGGTCGCATGCCAAACTTTCATGGCTTCATATGGCTTGTGAATGGCTCATCCTTGGCTCCATTTGGCTTGGGAAAAGCTTGGGTCAATTTCATAAAAAGGGATTTAAGAAAATTTTGATATTTTGATGGGAATTTGTATGGGGCTTGATTTGGAATTGTTTAATTGATGACTTTGGAACTTAGGGACAATTTTGATTAAATGGATGATGAGGGAAAGTGCCATGTGGGCTTTGGATGAATTTGGGCTTTTGAATTTGAAGGAAGTGGGCTTTTAGGAAAGTTTAAGGGGAAATGGGCTTTTTGATTTTAGGATGGGCATTTGGGTAAAGATTTTGTGAAGGACCTTGTCAAATAAATGTCATAATTGGTTTAGGGATGTTCTATGAAGGGCTTGGAGTCAATTTGGTGTGATTTGGAGTTGAATTGGTTTGAATTTGGGTTTATTTGGTAAGTGAGCCTATGTAGGTCAAATTGGGCTAACTTGGGCCAATGTTGGGCTAGGGTTGAAATTGATGTAAAATTAATGTTGAGAAATATTTATGGGAGTGTTTCAAAGAGGTTTTGACTTTGGTTGGGCTTTGATTTTGGGGTTTGGGCTCATTTAGGTTAGGTTTGAGTTTAGGTCAAAAAATGGGCCTTTTAGCTTTGGGTTGAATTTGAGTGGGGTTTGGATCTAAATTTTGGGCAAATCATGTTAATGTTTTGTTTGTGGGAATGTTAAGGAAAATTTAGAAAAGATTTGGGGTTAATTGGAGTTGAATTGGGTGAGTTTGGGTTAGGTTTGGGTCATGGGTCCAAATTGGGCTTTAAGGCCAAAAGTGAAATTGGATCCCAATGCCAATCAAATTGGGCTTGGATTTGGTCTATATTGGTGTTGGGGATGTTGAATTGAAGTTTAGAATTGAATTGGACCAGAATTTGGGTCAATTGGGTAGGTTAGGTTTGACATTGGGTTTACTTTGGGTTAAAATGGGTCAAATTGGGGGTTTTGATAAAAGTGGGGTAAATTGACAAAATTGGCCCATGGTGTAGTTGAACAACATGAAATTGGGAATATTTGGGATTTTCTGGAATTTTCTGGGAATTTTCTGAATTTTTGGATTTTTTGGCTAAGAGGGGTATTTTGGGTATTTGGAGGGTATTGGGAGGTATTTTTGGAATTTTTGGTATTTTTGGTTATGGATGATCAGTTTGAGTGATGTGGAAATGTTTGGGAATGATTTTGGTGAATTTTGGGTGATTTGGAAATTTTTGAGAAATTTGGGCTATTCAGGGCTTTGGGTAGGTTGGCGGGTGTAGGGTCCGGGGTCAAAAATTAAAAATTTGGAAAATGGAAGATTAGGTGAATGTAAGTGGAATAAAATCATTTTGGTTGAGCCATGAAGCCATATCAAGCCCACATGAGCCATGAAGGGACTCATTTGAGGCATTCATTTATGTTGTTCCTAACCCTCTTGCGCGAGGGCTTAGGGGTTAAGGACCATCCATGTGAATCACCTACATGAGTCGGGAGGTCAAGTCGGGTATGGGTGTGTTTTTTTTAGGAGGTGTGTGAAAGTGTAGTGTGTAGGTGTAGTGTATAAGTGTAGTGTGTGTGTAAGTCGGCCCCTCACGCAGGCCAGGCCGCGAGGGCGGTCTAAGGCCAAAGAGTCCTATAGGAACTCATCCTTTAAACTTCCACACTTGATTTCAACCCTCTAGGTGATTAGGGGTCTACGGTCAAGTTTGTGGAGTTTGCGGGGAGTTAAGAAGTGGTTTGAAATTCTAGGTGGTGGGTCCCAATTCTAATCCTCTAAGATAGTCAAAGGAAAAGCCTAAGGCTAGATCCTAAGTACTAAAGAGAAGAAGAGAAGACCTCATCAAAAATGAGGTCAACAATGGATAAAAAGTTTTGTTATACAACACAAGATTGAAATTATTTCCTAGAAAGCTTACGTCTAGATGACTGGGACCTTTTACAGTTGTAAAAGTTCATTCTTTTAGAGCTGTTGATATTGAGGATCCTGATATTGGAAAGATTTTCAAGGTTAATGGGCATCGATTAAAGCCTTACTTTGACGGGTTTCAACCCGACTTCAAAGAGGTTTTAATTCTGAGTCATCTCGATTAACTGAATGGTTTGTCGGGCTGACGACGTTAAACCAAGTTCTTTATAGGAGGCAACCCATATGTATCTTTGTGGTGTGTTTGCTTATTTGTTGTAGTTGTGCTTTTAGATAGTTATTTTAGAATCCTAATCGCTCCTAAATAATTTTAGAAATTGATAAATATTAGATAGAATTGAGATATTGGAATATTTCAGGCCAAACAAAGTTCGATGTGGATTTTGACCACTGGCGCCAAAATGGCCGCTGCCGGCACCCAATTACAGAGAACATGTTGAACTTCCAGGATTAAGCACCTCCGGTGCCCTATCGAGCGCCGCCAGCGCCCAAAACCTCTTGACGGTTTTTGGAGTTTTAAAATGCAATTTTTGGCGGTTTTGAACCGGATCTTCTTCCTTATAACTCCTTAAACTCCATTTTAAACTTCCAAACTCCAGAAAAACAAAAACTTCCTTTCCCAATTCGCATCCCATGGATTCCTACTCCATTGAAACCCCTCAATCTCGCATTTTCAACAGACGAAAGTTTATCAGTTTCAAGGCGCAGTGATTATTCAACAAAGTGATGATGAAGAGGAGGATTATCAAGGAAATAGGCTTTATTAATCGAGGTATGGATAAACCTGCTACAAGAGTTAAAGAGATAATAAAGGAAAGACGTTGGGAAGCACTATGTTACACTTCCGCTGCCCTAGTTGTTCTGGTTGTGAAGGAATTCTATGCAAATCTTCATGGGATCAACCAAGGATTCGTCTTGGTGCGAGGTAGCTTTGTGCAATTCACTCCTGCAAGATTTAATGATCTCTTTATGATTGAGAATGTACCCATTTGCCACTATTCCAATTTTAATGTGACATGCGATAATATGAATGATGCTTATCGTTACTTGACGGATGAAAATGAAGACTGAGAAGTTAGAGAAAATGGATATATTAGTTTCCCTTCTACATCTTTAAATCTAGTGTCAAAGCAGTGGCATTATTTTATTTCAGCAAAGTTATTTCGAACTTTGAAAATTAGTAAAGTAACCAATGAAAGTGTTATTTTGAATTTTTGTATTCAAACTGGAAGGCTGATTGATATTGGAAATATAATTTTGAAATCAGTTTTGGGTTTGATAGTTCATGGATCTAAAAATGGGCTTGGACACCTGTCCACCATATTTCTGTTGTGTAGTTAATCACAAGTTCCATATGAGAGTTGGGAAAAGGTTCTTCTTCCCTGGAGGCCTATTGATCCAACTAATCTTTATGACTACCAAACAGTAGGAGATGAAGGAGATATGGATCTGCTTGCTGATCAACCAACTCATACTTCACAACCTATTCAGCCTTATTTTTCTGAACGTTCCAGAGTGATACTAAAGAGAATCAAGTAGTTGGAAAAAGAGGTACAGAATTTTATGAATGCAATTAATAATATTTCTGATTTATTTGATCATATAGACTAGAGGATGAAGGAACAATTTGATCACACTGGTAGGATTAAAATGGGCCTGATTAATCTGATGAAGAAGAATGTTATGATTACTGAGGATTCATCTGATGAATTCCAATTTTGTCCCTTCTATAATTTTTTTGTGCATCAACAATCAATTGGAGATATTAGAGAGGAAGAAAGTTCTGAGACCGATGAGGAGGGATTACTGGATACTGCTTATGTTTGATGTGTGTTTGCTTTACTTTACTTAATTTTATTTTGTGTTTTTAGTAATTGCTTTGCTTTGCTTTGTAGTTTGCATTTGGATTTTCTATGCTTAATTTCATTGTGTGTGCTTAGATTTTAGTGTTTGCTTATCTTAACGTAATTGCAACACTAAGAATCTAAGAGTTGTTGGTTTGATTTGATGAACATATTAGAGTTTATGTTGTATTGTGGATTTTATATATAGAAGTATGTTTTGTGTTGTTTGTGTAAAACAATTGTGTTAGCTATTGCTTGCGTGACGAAATAGATGCTTAATGAAGTGTTAATTGTCTTTGTGGAGGACGAAATGATTGAAATAATGAAAAAATTTTCGGTCCCAGAAAAATTTTTGGACTAGCACCGCAAGCGCCCAAATCCAGAGAGTTTGGCCTATCTAAAAAATAGAGCGCCGCCAGCGCCTTATCAAGCGTCGTCGGTGCCCGAATATAGAAAAAGACAAAAAATCCTTTATATCGCGATTTTGACCCTGGGACCCGCTATTTTTTTCATTGCTTTTGTCTTCCTCCTCTCCATTTTCACGATTTTGAAGACCTAGGGCTTGTTGAGCTTGGATTTGAAGCAATTTCAAATCTTTTCGAGACTGGATCTACACTTCTCTTGGTAAGAGCTTCACTTTAAGTTAAAATTTTTTATTTTATCATAAGAATCTCTCACATTGCTTATATTGAAACTTTAGAATTTTTGAAGAAATTTTGAGATTTCCTATGATGAAATTTGCTCTTACTTGTTTAGAATAATATTTGGAGTTTGTTCCATTGTGAATTTGGAATTTATTAGATTTTTCTTGCAATTTTTAGAAATCCACTTGGCTCCAAGTATGAGTAAAGAGAAGAGAAAATTGGATTTTGATGAAGAAAGATTTGTCAATGTCAAACCACAGTTTCGTTTTAACTCTTACCTTTACAATAAGAAGTGTATTCAGGATCGAGCTTTTGATAATCCTGGTGGATATCTTGAGCAGTTAATTGTTGAGCATAATTGGGAGAGATTTTTTTTTTTTACTACGAATGCTGTTATGTGTGTTATTAGAGAGTTCTATGCAAATGTGCCATGGACTAAGACTGAGTATGTGCTAGTCAGAGGAAAAATGGTTGAATTCACCCCTCAGTGTATCAATGCATTTTATCAAACTTGGGAACCTTTTGTTTGTGAATATGAAAATTTTGATACTTGAAAGGTGAATATGAAAGAAGTAATTTCTTTTCTGATAGATGGAAAAGGGGAATGGAAAGAAAGTCAAAAACAGATGATTAATTTCCCCACTTCCAAGTTAAATATTGCATCTAAAGCTTGACACTATTTTATCTCTACAAGACTGTTACCTTCTTATCACCATAGTGAAGCTACAAGGGATAGATCAATTTTGAAGTATTATATTCAGAAGATGAAGAAGATTGATATTGGAGCTATTGTCTTCAAGAACATTCAGACTATTGCTAGAGGCGAAACCACTGGAGGATTAGGACATTCTGCCCTAGTTCATGCCCTGTGTGTTCAATCTGGAGTAGAGTTCAATAGTTCTGAAGAAGTAGCTATACCACTAAGACCCATTACAAAGACTATTATTCATACTTATGAGTCTCATGTGGGAGCATGAGATGAGAGTAAGAGTACTGATATTCCTACTATGAGCTATGACATTCCATCTACATCTGAGCCCCCTACATTGACTGATAATATGGAGCAGCTGAGATTACAGAGTGCTAGTATGGATAGACTCCATGGTAGGATGGATGTGTTTGAGGCTAGAAGTGATGTAAATGAAGATTATATGAGGAGAAGTGTTGAGTTTGATATTGTTTATCATGATGCTCAAGTCAGATTCATGAGGGGGGATACTGATGTGATATTTCCTACTTGCCCCAGCTATACACCATATAAACCTGATCCTGCTGACCCTGCTGATGAACCTGGTGATGGAGATTAGTAGTTTGTTTATTTCTATTTTTTTTTCTTGTTATGTATTGTGTTGTTTATGTGATGTAGCTGTTATTTTTTTCCATGTGATTTGTAAACCTGTTAATGTACTATTATGTTGTCATGAAAAATTAAAATTTTTAAATGAACTATAGTTTTGTGATAGTTTGTTTAGTAGTTATGGTGTTTTGTTGGATGTTTAGATGTTTGAATTTGATATCTCTTTACCCTGCAAATATTTAAACTTTTTATATCACTGTTACTAACTGTTTCATGTCTGTTAGTTGTAAATTTTGACTAATACCAGATAGCTTTTGAAGATTTTAAGATCCCAGCACAAAAAGGTTGTTTCTTTTACTCTCTACTGTTTCAAATGTATTGCAAAATTTAAGTTTGGGGGAGGGTAGAAAAATATTAACTCTTATTTGTTCTCAATTATTATATTTTCAAAAATTATTAACATAACTTCTGGCAGTTGAACCTCACTTGAGATAACTAAAACTTTTTATTTCAGTTGAATATTATGGAAGGATTGGATGAAAGTTTTTAGTAATAAAGTTTAATTTTATAAGAGTAAGATATTTGGTATGAAAGGATTTGATTATAGTTAACTATTTAAAGTAAATAAAACTGTATTTTTGAAATATTAAGAGACTTAAAGTATTGTGTGTTAAGAAGAGATTATGACTTTATGATGAATAATAAAACTCATACCTAATTATAAAGTAAGGATGTGTTTCAAGTTTCAACTTTAGAAAGAGGAGAGTGAAGTTCAAAATCATTACAGGCTATCCATATATAGTAATCCTCATTAAAAATAAAAGATGATGAAAAGAAAAGAGAAAAAGGAAATAAAAGAAAAGAGGAATTGAAAAACAATCCCAAAAGAAAAGAAAAAGAAAAAGAGAAAAATATTTATGAGGAGAAGCTTGCGGAGATGCCTAATAAAAAATTGGTTTCACTTGAGTCACCCTAAAGGGAGAACTTGATTTCATTTCTGAATTTATATTTAAAGTATTGGCCTACATGTTGATGAAGTTTGCATGAACTTCTTTTTCGCATAATCTTTCAAGGCACTCTTAATGTGACAAATTATGGTTTATCTTGAAATAAATAGAAGACTAGAACTCTTAGACTTGATTGTTGAATATTCTTATACTTGTAGTGTTAACCTGAGTTACTGAATTTCTTTCTAAAAGTTTAACCAATATATTCTTTTGAATGAAAAACTTTTAGTGATCCACAGGTGAAAAATACATTGCCTTGAGTTATATTTTTATGTAGTAAAAGGATTACTTGAGGACAAGTAATAGTTAAGTTTGGGGGATTTTGATGCATCAAAAATATATACTATTTTTTCTATATAATTTTACCCATTTTTAGTGATATTGCACTTTAAAGAAAGGTATTTTTCATGATTTGTTTTAGGTATGATGATTTTAGGTGATTGGAGCGAAAAGAAGTGAAAAGAAACGAATTTGGAGCAAAAAGGAGCAAAATGGAGGAAAACAGTTTTTGGCGCCACCGGCGCCATTTCCCAAGAGCTCTAGAATTAATCGAGCAATAGAGTGCCGCCGGCGCCCTATCGGGCGTTGTCGGCGCCTAATGTCGGTGCAATTCAAATTTGAAGAGTTTTGGCGACTTTTTGAAGGGATGCCTAAGGAAACTCTTAGGATTTCGTTTCTAACTTATAAGTAACTTTTTTGGACAAAAATGATGAAGGTTCTGGAGTTCTAGAGTGGTTTCTAGTGTGGTTCTAGAGAGGGAGAATGTGTGTTGAGTGTTAATGTTTAGAAGAGTGTGTGTAGAAGTGAGAATTTGAGAGGGATTCTTCTCTAAAGAGTGAAGAAGAAGGAGTAAAGTGAGAGATTGCTTCTTCCTTTCCATTCTAAAGAGATAATTGAGTGTTGCAAAGAAGAGAGAAAAGGATTTAAAGGAACTTCAAGGGATTTGCATTGGGGAAGAGAAGGAGATAAGTTGTATTTACTTTTGTGGTTTGTATGACTTTTCTTTTATATATAAAATCCATGTTTTATTGTGTCTTCTCCATGAATTCTGAGTAGTATCCTTTATCTTTAGAGATGTGATGATGTGATGATGTGGATTTGAAGTGCTTTTAAAGTATTGAAGAAATTGTGATGGTTTTTCATTTCTAACTAAATTTACTTTTTGATCTAGCCAATTGAATTGTTAAAATATGTTGTTGAACATTAACTTTGAAAGGATTTACTGTCCTATAACAATATTGAAGAATCCATTCAATGTGCATGAATGAATTGCGTAGTTCATGGGAATTGAGTGCAAATAAATAGGGAAATGTGTTTTGATGAACTTCAAATTGGATGTTTCAGGGTGACAGGCTGAGATCATCAATTTGGTCCTATGATTAGTAACTAAACTCCAAGGTTAGCCTTCAGGTGAAGGGTGAGTGGGAGCTCCGTAGTAACAGCCAGTATCCTCCCAGCCTAGCCTTAGATTTAGTGACTAAACTTAGGATATGTCAATGTTATTTTCATGCTTGGAAGAGTGTGTACTCTTTTGAGGGTAAAGAAGCATTTATGCTCCTATTTGACACAATAAAATAAAAAAAAATCATTCTACATCATTCACACATCATATAATCGTTACAAGAGGAAAGATACTTTTTATATATATCAAAATCTTTCAAATACCAAGCTTAGTGTGTGTGTGTGTTAGTTAATTATGTTTTAAAAATATTAGAAGTAATTTTAGTTTACTTAACTGTTACTGTTTTTTGCATCTTGTTAGTAGAAGTAAACTTAAACTTTAATTACAAATTGAGTATAGGATTTCAGTATTACGTTATCTATTATAAGAATCGTGCCTTCCCTGTGGGATCGATAACCAGAACTCCATTAGAGTTTTATATTACTTGATACGATATGTGTACTTGGGTTGAATGTTTGGACTTTATAAAATCATTATTAAATATATAAATTTGAGTTCATAATTTATTGCAATATTAAAAATTCCAAACCCCCCATCAATTTTCACAAAGGTATTTGAAGAGGATTGGAGTGATTTTGAGTTGGTTTGAAAGGTGAATTTGGTGGAATTTGGACATTTGGTCAATTTTGGGCATGTTGGGTTAGACATGAGCTTGGGTTTTGCTAGAGCTTGGCTAGGGTTCAATTGATGGTTCAATTTGATGTGAGTGATTTTCATGAAGTGTTTTGGATAGAAATTGGGTGGAAATTTTGGGGTTAAGGCATTCAATTTGGTGATGTTTGGGTATGTGGCTAGTTTAGGGCAAAATTGGGGATTTTAACTTGGGTTAGATTTGGGTGAGGTTTTGTCTCAAATGCAGGTGAATTTGTGGATTAATTTGGTTTGAGGGACTGTTGGGAAGAGTTTAGAAATCAAATTTGAGGAGATTGACTTGTTCATGGGGTTCAATTTGGGGGATTTGGGTCATATGGTCAAAATTTGGGGCTTTTTGGTTTGAGTTGAAATTGATTTTGAAATTAGGTCAAATTAGGATTGGAATCCATTTTAATTGGTATTTGGGATGATTAATTTGAGTCTATAATTGAAATTGGGGGGAGATTGGGATCAATTGGGTGAACATTGGAGGTGATTTAGGCATTTTGGGTCTTAAGGGGCTATTTGGAGCTTTTGGTCAAAATGGGTCAATTTGGTCAAATTTTGTCCAATGAAGTGGTTTTAATTGATTTTGGGGACATTTGGGAGTTGGAATTTTTGGGAATTTTTGGAATTTTGGGAATTTGAGGGGCATTTTATTAATTTTGGCTAATTTGGGGGTATTTGTGAAAGGGAAATTTAGAGTGTTTTGGATTTATTGATGTTAGAGAACATTTTAGGATGATCTTTGGATAGAGTTGGATAATTTGGACAATTTTGAGATTTTTGGTCAAAATTAGGGTTGTAGGGGAAATTTGGTAATTCAATGGAGTTTAGGGGTAAAAGGGTAAAATGTTAAAATTTTTGGTAAAATTGGGTGCCAATTAAGAATTTAAACCTCCTTAAGCCATGGACCAAGAGAAAGTTCATTTTAGATTCTCCATGTGTTGGTTCTAGCCAAACCCTAGCCTAGGGCCAGGAGCTTGGGGAACCTCCCACATGAGTTTCCAAAGGAGTAAGGGATCAGGTGTAGGCATGTTTGGTTTAGGGTTGCGGTAGTGAGTGTAAGTGTAGAGTTTAGGTGTGAGTGTGTGAGCCTGACCCAGACCAGACTACCCAGGGTGAGTCCTAAGGCTTGATCATCCTATAGGGAACTCCTCTTGAGCTTCCTTATGCTTTTTATCATTCTCCTAAGCACTTAGATGTTAAATTTTAAGCATTTGAAACTCTAAGTGAAGCAAAGAAGTGTTATGAATTTCTATGTGGTAAGAGTTCCATCACTAGTCTTCTAAGATGGTCACCAGGAAAGTCCTATGGCTAGACTCTAGTCTCTTCTAAAGAAAGTATAGACCTCAACAAAAGTGAGGTCAACACTACGCGGTGTCATGTCATTCTCGACAGCTCCAAATCACTACTCATCGTGCTCCCATTCAATGCTGCCATCAGAGTCAGCAGTCACACGCCCTGCCTTTATAACTTCATCTCCTTAACTGCTCCATCTGATCCATCTGTTCGATACAAGCGTGATCCAACAACCCTTAGCCTTCGTTCCTAACTGGTGTAACCCGAGAACCGTGCAGACTAAAACCCTAAGATCTCACTTGACATTCAACCAAATCACATGTGGTTTGATCCTACACCTTCATCTAAGTGAGACGAACCTTTCTATACAGTTGATCAAGCATGAAATTAAATTTTTTTCATAAAGATCCAAACCGAGATCAGATTTGGAGAAATGATCCATAAGTTTGTCTTAGAAGTGTAGCCTCGATTGGACTTGGTCCCACGAAGGTCCTCCAAGCTTTTATTCGAGCAAAGATGGTAGCTATGTAGGAGTTTTACCTAAGGGTGGTGTGGCTTATGTGGAAGTATAGTGCAGAGAGCATAGGAGAGAAGGATTTTGATTAGGGAAGTGTTCGTAAGCTCTAGTGAAGCTTAAGAGCACTTCCAGTTGGAGATTGGTGGAGTTTGGGGCTGATGGCCTTGAAATTACCCTGTTATTGAGCTCTGAAATTAAGGTCAGGCATGGGGAATGAGGGCTGGAAAATGGTGGGGATGAGCTTTCTAGGCTGCTAGGAGATCTGGGAGAATTTTGGCAGAGTTTCGTTAAAGTTTTGGTCACACCCTTCTTTTAGCTATGAGGCGTAGTGCTTAAATAGCCATGGCCATGGTGGCCAACAGGGTAAGCCAGGGGGTGGAAAAAGTTACTTAGGTGGAGGGTTGAGTGGTGTAAAACACCAATGGGAGTGATCCACATTGGATGGGTTCAATTTGGGATTAATCCCTGGCGGTGCCTTTTAGGTTTTGGGTTTTCCGGCGACCAGGCCGGCCGACCAGGGCTGTGGTGGCAATTACTAGTGCAGGGAGGTCAGTGGGGAGTTTAATTGTGATTAGAATAGATGATTAATCTGTTGATGATAAGCTATGGTCATTTGGCCAAATTTAGGAAGAGGCTTCCTAATTTGAGGGACCCTTAGTCCATGTCTCAACTAGGGCGGGCTAAGTGATAAGCTTACCATCCTAGGAGATCTTAAGATTGGCAAAAGTGATTAAGCTTGGGTTATTTCCAATGGGTTCATTTAATTTAAGTCTTGGGCTCAAAATTAGGGTTTGGCTTGGACTTGGGTTTGGGCTAGGCTTGGGTTTGGATTTGGTTCACATGAAGGATCAATTTCGTGTAGAATATTGTCATGAGGAATTTAGGATTTGAAATTAGATTAATTGGATTGGTTATTAAGCTCAATTTGGTTAATCTTGGATTTTGGGTCAATTTGGGGCTAATGGCTTTGAACTGGAAATTAAGGTTTGGAATTAGGTTCAATTGTGCTTAAATTTGATTTCAATTGGAATTGGGCATGGTAAATTTTAGTGTAGATTTGAAATTGGGGGAGTTTGAAATCAATTTGGTGGAAATTGGGGGTGATTTAGGAAATTTAGGCACTTAGGGACAATTTGGGAATTTTGGTCAATTTTGGTGGATTTGGGCACAATTGAGGTGAATGGGTGGTTAGGGTTGTTTTTGGAGACATCTAGAGTAAATGTGGAGATTTTGGGGATTTTTCGAGCATTATGGATATTTTGGTAATTTTGGTATAGTTGGGGGGTATTTTGGGAATTTTTTGGAAAATGAGATATTTTGGGCAATTTTTAGTGGGTTGGAATGGTTTAAAATGATTTTGGAGAGAATTGGAGAATTTAGGCAATTTTGAGAAAATTAGGGTTTCAATGGTATTTTGGTAATTTTGACAAAGTTTAGGGGTAGGAGGTCAAAATTGTATGTTTTGGTAAAATTGGGATTCATTGAAGATGTTAATCACGAAACTCCCCTTTTTAATCCATGAAACCAAGGAATCCCATTTTAGGTCCTCCAAGTGTTGGTGCTAGCCATGTTGCCAAAGGCCAAGTGTTTGGGGGACCACCCACATAAGTTCCCAAAAGAGTGGGGAGCAAGATCAAGTGTGGATGATTTTAGGGTTTTTTGGATTGGATGTGATAGGTTCAAGTGGTTATATGTGTAATTGTGCAACCAAGACCAGACCTCCCTGGGTTAACCCTAAGGCCTGACAATCATATGGGGACTCCTTTTGAGCTCTCTTTTATTTATTTTCATTCCGCTAGGTGCTAGAGGTTAAAACCATTCATGTGGAACTCTAAGAAGATTGAAGAGATGTTTAAAATTTCTAATGGGATAGGGTTTCATTACAAGTCCTCTAAGATAGTCAACAGGAATGCCCTATGGCTAGATCCTAGGCCTCTAAAGAAGAAAAACTAGACCTCAACAAATGTGAGATCAACAGCCAGTCATCTAGATGGCCGGCTTTAGCCACATAGCTAGTTGTTTGGTTGTCTTACTTTGGAGGATTGGTTGGTCAGCTGGTCGACTTTTGGTTGTCGGCCAGTCTGTTGTCCCTGGCCAGTCTGCCAGTCGACTAACTTTCGTTGGTCATTTGGTCGGCTAACTTGGCCTAATCAGCAAGTTGTCTGGTTAGTTAATTTCGACTGGTTGGCTGGTTTACTATCTCTGGCTAGTCGACTGATCATCCAGTCGGTTGACTTGTGCTAGTCGACTGGTCGTCCGGTCGGCAGACTTCGGCTGGTCAACAAACTATTGATGGTGGGATCATGTTCTCTTGTTAGTTTTTGGCTTGGTTGTTTCCGCTACCGTAAAATTCCATCCAGATCCTCACGGGAATTTTTTGAATATACTTTTAGATATATAAATATATATCTATCAAATCTTTCTTTAGTTGATTAGGTGGTATTTTGTCTAGAATTATATTTAAATATATATAAATTTTAATAGAGCTATTTGATATTAGCTTTTAAGTAGGATTTTAAATCAATTCAAATGTCAATAATGATAACTTTATATCCTACAATGTTATATATTATTTCTCATGTATCCTGTATTTATTAAGTCATACCATTAGATGAGTTTTAACTAAAATCAATAAAACTCTTGAATGCTTTTTCTTAGTACATTGTTGGTTTGTTCAATAAATTCTTCTTGTGATCTCATTATTTTTTGTCATTGAGGTGAATGAGATTAGAGATTGCATAGATAAAGATAAGAGATTTAGATTTTAAAATTATTAATATTATGTAGTATTAATTAGATATAATATTTAATTATATATATATATATATATATATATATATATATATATATATTCCTATATGAAAGTTTATTACTCACAAAAAAAAAAACAATTACAAAAATTGGTAAATAGTTCTACTAAACCCGAACAAAAGAAAATACAACTCACTCAAGAAAACACAAAATACTTAAGAAATGTTAGCCAAATACAACTCACTCAAATCAAAAGAAACCATGATTAACTCTAATAAAATAAATATCTAAACAACCACCACTGATAAGTCGAGAAATCTCTACTGGCACCACATTACTAACAGAGACCAATTGAGAAAAAGAGCCCATTCTCGAATCCTAATTAGCCGCCTTATTACCTTCTATAGGACTATAAGACCAAGAAACTTGCAAAAATGATTGTAAAGCAAAAACGTTTTTCATCTGTATGCAAAGATTCCAACGGTAATCCAACCATAAGTTACAAAACTTCCACAATAACAAAGAATCCATTTCCACAATAATTTTGCTCTAACCATTGTTTTTAACAATGGATAACGCCTTAATAACAACTTCTGCATCAATATGGGAAACGTGAATCATAGAAGCATCAAACCAAATCATAAATTTACCTTCCCATTTTTTTGCATACACTACATATGCTAGCAGAATAAGAATTCCAACTCCCGTCAATATTAAATTTGAAACTGCCATACACAGGTTTCCTCCAAAACCAACTTCGTACTAGATTTAACCTTCACGGTAATGGAAGCTTCAATTTGTAAAAAGTCATCAAGATTAGCATATTAACAGGTTTTTTAAAACTCCCAACATAAGAATTTTAAAATCAAAGTTCATAATAGTTCGAAAATAGTAAGAGCTATCCACCACTTTCTCATGATGTTTCACCTCATTCCTCATCATCCATAAGAACCAAAAAATAATAATAGGAATAGAAGCAAATAATAGCCCACCAATCATCATCCAAGAACTAACATAACCAACAAAAGAATGGTCAATTCCTAAAGCCATCTTCCTGTCGAAAAAACTGAATTTTTTTTTCCAATCTTCTTAAGCAAAAGAGCAATAAATGAAAAGATGATCCTCCTCTTTTTCATGCCATTTACACAAAAGACAACAAGAAAGCATGTTGTTTACACAAAAGACAACAAGAAGGCATTTTTAAGCCTTTTAGCTTAAGAATATCATAAGTAGGAATGATATGACGAAGCAACCACCAAAAGAAAAATGATTGTGAAGACATAATCAAAGAATTACATGCCAAATGTAAACCAAGCCAGCCATTGTACTAAAAAGAACATGCAAGAGTCTTAGAAATAAAATCACCAAATTGAGCTTTAAATTTAACCTTATCAAATCCATTAATAATGGGAATACTTGCAATTAACTAAGCATCCAAACTGCTTACCAAATTAGCAAGTATTTCAGCATCCCAACCATCATTACCCTAGCAATCATTAACCACCTGATTAACATCATAAATTTCCCATATTGATCAGCCAAAGCACAATCCCCCAACCAATTATCATACCAAAACCGCAGTTTCGTTTCCCAATATCCCAACAAAGAAAGCTTTCAGTTTCTTTAGAAACTTTCACCATTTTCTTCCAAGCAAAATAACTAGCTATATTACTAGTAACAGAGAGAGGATGGAAAATGTCGAAATACTTATTGCTAATCATTTGAGCCCTTAATGAATTACGAGCTCTATATTGCAACTACAATTTCATAAAGTTGATCGTCATTGAATCTTTGATGCTTCTAAAACCCAAACCTTCTAACTTAGTCGGTTTACACATTTTAAACTAACTCATCTAGTGGGATCTACGATCTTTACCATCCTAAAAGAATTTGTTGAAAATATTTTCCAACCTATTGTATAAATTGGAAGGAATCCTCATAAACAGTAAAGTATAGAGATGAACAAAAGTAAGAACATTTTTTAAAAGATTGACTTTGCCACCAAAGGATAAAAACATATTATCCTTAGACATGATCCTCTTGTTCATTTTATCAATGAGACTAACAAAGAGATGACTTCACCTTTTTTCTTTATCCAACTTGAAACCCAAATAAAGGATAGGAAGGTCACCTTTAACACAGTTCATATAATTCTAAATCTAGTGCTTCCTGTAAATAGAAACCAATTTAGCATAATAAAAACAAAACTTAATTGAATTGAACACCAACCCAGAGGCTTCTTGAAAATGTTTCAACACGTCCCACATTCTTTAAATAGACTTTTTATTTGCATAAGAGAATATAACAAGATCATTAACATAGGCAAGATCAGAAATACCAAAATTTGCTTATCAACATAATAAATACTAGGATATTTGTTTAATAACATATTGAGATACCTTGAGAGATAATCAAAAGCAATAAATAAAATAATAGGTGAAAGCAGGTCACCTTGTTTTATATCTCTAGAGGACTTGAAAAATCCACACTTATTTCCATTTATCAAAATGGAATAGTAATTATTTTCTAAGATTCTTTTAATAAGAAACAAGAGGCCTGTTTACAACCTCTAACTTTAAAAACTTCCAAAATGAATTCTCACCTTAAACTATCATAAGCTTTTTGAATATTGATTTTAAAAATGATATTACCATTTATCATTTTTTTTCTCCAAATCAAGCACCAATTCTTGGGCAATCAAAGCATGTTCCCCAATATACATGCCTTTAACAAAGATAGATTGATGTTTGCAAATCAAAAAATGAAAATAAGTTAAAATTTTGGAAACCACAATCCTAGACACAATTTTAGAAAAAACACTATTAAGACTAATAGGCCTGAAAACATCCCAATGTATAACCTTCTTTTTTATGGGACAAAACCAGATTGGTGGATTTAAAATATTTAGGTAAATTAATTCCCTTAAAAAAATCCTGCACAGCCAAAAATAACATCATTTTTCACCACTTCCCAATAGCTTTTATAAAAAGCAACAGTATAACCATCAGAATCAGCAGTTTTACTACTATAAAAGGCATTAAGAGTATTTCTGATTTCCACATCATCTAGAATAGCAGCAAAATCAATATCACCAACAAAATCACAATTATCAGCAAAAAGAGCACCCTTGATATTATCCAACACCTTCACATCACTGTTAAGAAGATTGGTAAAATAATCAATGCCATCAGGTTTAATAAGATCAATAGAATGCAAAATGTTACCATTACTCTATCTTATCTTGCTGACTACATTATTTATTCTCCTCTTTTTGATGAAAGCATGATAATAGGAAGTATTTCTATCACCATCTCATCTGGTGCCCAATAGCCTTTGGTTTGTAAAAATACTCCTATATAACAATAACATTACATAACACATCCTGACCTACCAACAAAGAGTAATGATCAATCAAATCATTTTTGAAAACGTCTTCCAACTTCTTCATATTTTCCTTAGCCAAATGCACCACAATATGAAAGTTACAAAAAACTCCCAATTCCGCCTTTCATGATTGATAACTAGAGATTTATATAAAGCCCATAACCTTCTGCTCGCATTGCTAGAACAATCAGCAAACCAATTTTCCTTCATAAAATTGAAAGATGAACTATGTAAAGTACACATATTGAAGAATCTGAATTGGTAAATCTTAGGTTTACTACTAGATTTCACACTTAAAAGTAAGGGAGCATGATCAGAACAATCAATTGGTAATTAAATCACAGAATTAATAGGAAGACAATCCACCCAAAAACTGTTAGGAACAAATCTGTTCAAACATTCCCTCGATACCAGTGAAAGGATTACCAGTGAAACCCAGATCAAAGAGACCGGCCTCCAACAGTACATTAGAAAAATCATAAATCAACGACCACTTTTTTTCATCAACAGAAAGAATAACATTAAAATCTCTACCAACAATCTAAGGATCATAAATGTTAGCTTTCAGTGTAATTAAATTACTCCGCAGGTTCTACCGAGCAAGTTTAGTACTTTCAACATAAACAATATTAGCAAGAAAAGAAAAATTATCACTACTAATCTTCATATAAATGAAATGAGAGTGATTAAAGATCACTGCAACATTAATAAAATTCCTCATGAGGAACCAAATCTTGTTGTTCAAATTAGTAATGGACTTAAACCTTCTAAAGCATCTCATATACATGTCATTATTATGACTAACAACCAAAGGCTCCATAATACCAATGAATAATAACTTAAGTTCTAACAATATTTTTAACTCTATTAGAAGCATTGACATCAGCAATGCATCTTATATTGCAAACAAGAACATTAAACATCAGGAAACAATTTTCTCCCCTAGTAATTCTAAAGGAGAGAACCAACTGCCTTTTCAAACTCCACAACTTTGCACCAAAAAAGCTACAACTACAAGGTTGACAATATTTAACTAATGAATTAAATTAATTCATACATAAATATTTAAAAAAACCATTAAATAAAATAATTTAATCCTATTTTTCTTTTGTTAATATAATTAATTTAGTTAATTAGATTTATTTTTTATCAAATTTTCCCAAATTAATATTAGTAAGTCGAGATGTTTAATCAGACATTTATAATTAATTAGTCTGTTTAAAATTTACACTAACCAAACAAATGTAATAAGATACACAGAATGTAATAAGATATACAATCATATAAATCTTAATATAAGTATTTGAATAATTTACTTGAATTTAATTTATTTAATAATTAATATATCACAAGTAATTTCCACAATTTAGTTTGCCAGATCCTAGTGATGGTATAGTTAAACTCTTAAATCTGAGTCGCAGCTAACATCACTATGGTTGGATAGTAGCCGCATGATAGCGCTATATTCTCATCCTATGGACGGCGGCGCCTGACCGGAACTAGTTTCATCGAGAATGCCATCGTTAGCGTTAGGCTCATTTGCGTCAACCGCTACTGCTGCCAGCATGTCAGGCGGCTGTTATCTCCCTTCTCCATGCCCTTCGCTCCCCTCCTGCGGTCACCGCATGAGTAGGCACCGATTGGCTCTTTCTGTCTCAAAAACCCATGGGGACACGACCGTTTCTTCTTCTTCATTTCGTGAGGTTTCTCCAGTCAGTACCTTCTGTGCAAGAAGAGCGGCCATCGCCGAAGTGAAGGAATGTGCAGACCTGGATGCTTCTCTCTCCAGGTTTACTTCTGAAATTCTCCGAGCACAAAGTATTTTTCTTTTGCACATTGATGCATTTGGTTAAAGTGTTGAAACGCAGAATTTTAGAATTTAGGGCTTAAATTGGTAAATTTACTGCATTGTCCCATTACATGATTGGATTTAGTTAGGAAATTAATAATGCTTTTAAATTTTACAATCTTTTAAATAATTAAAAAATGATTATTTTTTATTGACACAAAATGGTTGAAAACAAAAACGTAATTTTCTAAAATAATTTTGTTATCTGCAGCTCGCAAAGAACAGGTGAAATTTAAGGAGCAGGATACTCCTATACCTTATGAATGTGTATGAAACTCAGATTAGACCTCTGAAACGATTTGGCGGTGTTTGATCGCAATGTGGATTTATGTTAAGTAGGATTTATCAAATCCAGTAAATCTGTTAAATTCAAATATATCAAATCCAATGTGGGACATAGATTGAACTTGCGAGGATGACCGAATAAATCAGCCTTACAATCTTGTTTAGTAAATCCGGATTTACATTGTAAAAGAGTCAAAACACAAGAAAAAAAATGGAAAATTCGATTTAAGAGAGCATTGGATTTAATTTTCATTTTTTTTTTGAGTGTTTGCTGGATTTAAATCCATGACTAAACCCTTTTAGCAGTATGCTACCTAACACCGCCTTAAACATTGAGTTTAATTTTGTCATCTTCCTTGCTTTCAAAGTGCAAACAAATTTTACTAAGAATCACGAATTTTGTGTCATAACCTAGTAAATTATTTGTGCTCTACTGTTTAATATTCTCATCTCAAATTTGATTTGTTAGCCCAGCATTTATGTGTTTAAGATGAGAAAATTTAGTTCTCATTTGATTTATATATGCAGGGTTAAGGGAATATTGCGAGTACAGGATTTAAACATTATTTTGCGATATTTTGGGGAGTCACGACGGTGGAAAGAAGTTAATCAGGTTGGTGCAGTATAGAACATGATGTGCTCATCATGCACAAATGTGTGAGCTAATTCTCTCATGCAATTTCACGATAATTAGATCATTCTTTCAACATGATTATTGTTTTGCCATATGTGCTAAATATGTTTTTGGTGGAGGGAACCGATAATTCACACTCTTGAAGTGTGACCATTAATCCGGTAATTAGTAATGAAATAAATCAGATTAGATTAACTTTGACTTCAATAAGATGCATTCAATGTTTTTTTTTGCTCTAAAAAAAAAATTAGAATGCTTAATCCTTGTAGGGCAAAAAAAAAAGAATGTGGATGTCTATTGGTTTCATTAGTTGCAAATACGGTACAAGGGCAACTTCTTCTCAGAAGTTGCGTTGTTTTGTTTAAATATTATAATGCGGGCATTGGAGGGTTTTCTCTGTCTTTGTTTGTGTGTGATTTGCTTCATTTGACTATCTACTACCCTATGATTTGTTTTAGGAAAATATTTCTGATTTTGTGATGATTTTTATTTCTTAAAGGGGGATGTAATCTTCTTCTCATTCTAGTTTAGGATTAATGTCTCTTTGTGATGTATTGATACAAAAACGGTGAGACATATATTATACAAATATTATTAAAAATGTAGTATACAGACACAATTGACACAATATTGTAATGTTATATTTTAAAGAAAGAATTTGCACATATTTTAACTCTATTAAAGAAGAAATAGTTATATGAAATTATAGAATATTAGTTTAAAGCTTAGAAACTAATTTTTTTGTTTAAAAATAAAAATAAACAACAACAACAGCATCAAAGCCTTAATCCCACTACGTAGGGTCGACTACATGAATCTTTTTTCTTCATTATGTCCTATTTAGAGTTATATTCTCATTTAGTTCTAATATATTAAGATCATTTTTTATACAATTAGCCCAAGTATTCCTAGGTCCACCTCTGCCTTTCTTAACATAAGTCGACTCCAAAACATCTACTTTCCTAATCGGATCGTCAGATGGTCGACGTTGAATGTGTCCAAACCATCTAATACGACTCTCTCTAATTTTTTCCGCCACAGGAGCTACACCAACCCTATCACGGATATAATCATTTCGCATTTTGTCTCTAAGTGTAAAGTCACTCATCCACCTGATCATTCTCATCTTGACAACACTTAACTTAGTATTATGCTTCTCTTTTAAAGGCCAACATTCAACGCCTTAGAGCATTGCATGTCTCACCACCATCTTATAAAATTTTCCTTTCAATCTAAGTGGTACTTTTCTATCACACAAAAGGCCCGAAGCATTCCTCCACTTCAGCCAACCAACTTGAATTCTACTATTAACATCCCCATCTATATCACCATCGCTTTGAATAACAAACCCGAGATATTTAAATCGTTCACACCTTTTAATAATTTAATCACCCAAAGGTACACTTCTGTTACTAGAGCTACTACTACTAAAATTACATTCCATGTATTCAGTTTTAGTTCTACTTAAATGAAGGCCTTTAGACTCCACTGTAGACCTCCATAATTCAAGTTTTTCCTGGGCTTTTTCTCTCGTCTTATCCACGAGAAGGATATCATCAGCAAAAAACATACACCAATGTACATCCTCCTGTAAATGACCAGTAAGACCATCCATAACTAAACAAAAAGATAAGGGCTTAAGGCGATCCCTGATGTAATCCAACAGAAATAGGAAAATATTTTGTCGATCCTCCTTTAGTTCGAACACAAGTAAAAACTCTATTATATATATCTTTAATGACTTGAATATAAGTCATATCAACACCTTTCTTCTCAAGAACACTCCAATGGATATCTCTTGGAACCTTATCGTAAGCTTTTTCTAAATCAATAAAAATCAAATGTAGATCCTCCTTATTATCTCTGAACTTCTCCATCAAACCCCTCAATAAATGTATAGCTTCCATAGTAGACCTGCCCGACATAAATTCAAATTGATTATTAGAAATCTTTGTAATGTCTTAACCTATGTTCAATTACCCTCTCCCATAATTTGAAAGTATGACACATCAACTTAATTCCTCTATAATTTGCACACTCTTGTGCATCCCTTTATTCTTAAAAATGTGGACCAAAATACTCTTCCTCCACTCCCCAGACATCTTTTTAGTTTTTAAAATAATATTAAAAAGTTTGGTAAGCCCAGAAACTTCTAAATCTCCTAAATATTTCCACACTTCTATTGGGATATCATCAGGTCCTACAGATTTTCCAACCTTGTTTTTCTTTAAAGCTTCCTCAACTTCTTTTTTACTAATGTGCCGGTAGAAATGAAACATTTTATTATTATTTACGATATTAAGTTCACTAAGGTCGATCGTATTTTCAGAAACTTCATTAAAAAGTTATCAAAATAACTCACCCACATGTTGAATATTTTTGTTAAGAAAAACACTTTTTGATTTTCATCTTTAATACACTTAACTTGAGTTAAATTTTTCCTTTTCTTTTCTCTTTGTCTAGCTAGTTTATACATATATTTTACCCTCCTTGGTATCTAATCTATTATAAAGATCTCTAAAAGCAAAATTTTAGGTCACAAAATTGATCTTTTAGACTCTCTACGGGCCGTTTGATATTTATCATAGTTCTCTAAACTTTTACATTTAAACCAATTTATAAGATAACTTCTTATATTTAATATTTTCTTGCACTTTATTATTCCACTACCAACTATTTTTATTTATAAAAATTTTTTCTTTTGATTTTTCAAGTACATCTTTTACTACTTGTTTAATGGTGTTTGTTACTTTATCCCACATAGTGGTTGCTTCTTCATGAACATCCCAAATTTTGAAATCTTGAATTTTACTCATAAAAATAATCTTATTTTTGTCTTTTAGGTTTTCCCATCTAATTCTACGATGTTAGTCCTAGTATTCTTTATATTAAAACTCTTTATCTTAAAATCTAGAACTAATAATCGATGTTGGGTTACTTAAACCTCACTTGGAATGACCTTACAATATTGACAATCTCGACGATCTCTTCTTCTCATAAGAAAATAATCAATTTAAACAAGGAAATTGATTAGTATTAAGTAGGTATTAAATTATTTATTTAATATATTTTAAATTAAAGAGAAGAGATGATTTATAATAAGTTATTTCTCTAAATATTTATAATGTTAGAATTTATTGTTGAGGATATGTGCCAGATATTTGTGTTATTAAGTTTTTTTAATTATATTAATTGGTTATATAGATAACGTGCTTGACATAGGTCGGGTGCGTGTTGAACAATACTTTTGTCCTACACATTTCAATACGGCCCGCTTCATGATTATGAAGTATCGATGCATCTAGATACAATTCATTAAAAGAACCATTCATCATCCTCAATTTGTATATATTTCTTTCTTTTGTTGATGCTAAAGAATTGTGATTTCAATTAGCTTTTTATGCTAAATGTAAATTGTACTGGTTGATTGCTTGATTCTTGCTTGATGGTTATAGATCTACTTTAGCTGGAGCTTGTTCTAAGCCCATATTTAAATTTTTTTTATGGTTAAATATATCAATCAAGATTAATTGAAATCGGGCAGAATTTAAAGTTTCTTTTTTTAAATTGTCAAATTAAATTATGTATATTAATTGTATATATTTTTTCCTTATACCTGAATGGTTAGATTTGGAATATGTATTATTACAAATTATTATGTATTATTAGGATACCTAAATTAGATTGTACAAACTATTATTTATTGGAATGAAATAAAGGAAAAAGGGATTCAACCTATTCATTGAAACATTGACATGGTAACAGAGCCACGTCAGATCTTTCTGGTCTGAATCTGTCGTTGTCTTCCCTCATCTTTGTGAATCGTTCGTCTTCTTCTTCGACTCGAGCTCATTTCATCTCGCCGATTGCTTCCTACGTTTTCGACGTCTTCGACGTCTTCTTCCGCTTCAGCTTCGTCCGCTTCGACTTCGGCTTCTTCGTCGCACTCAAGGATCGAAGGCTTCGGCTTCGATTTTGGCACTCCTTCCTAGATTGACGACTTTGGCTTCGGCAAACCCTATATCTTCGGCTTCGGCACTCACGGCTTCGGCACTCTCGGCTTCGGCACTCTCGGCTTCGGCACTTAAGGCTCGAGTATTTTTGACTTCAACTTCAGATTCCTCTCCCTAATCTCATCTCTAGAGCAAGTTTACCCGCTTCTTCTGGTACTCATGTCTTTGATCGCTCGTACGGTTCGCTCTCTACGGTACATTCGCTCTCCTAGGTACATTCGCTCTTTTGGACTGCTTCATCTATTCGTCTGTGCATCCGTTCAAGGACTTGGATTCAAGCGCACGATCCTTCTCTGTGCACACCAATACTTGCCTACTCTTCGACAATCTTATTTAAAATGTCTTCTGATCTTCAAACTGCTGATATATTTATAAGGCTCTTTCTCGGTAGCGTCATTACTTTCTTTCTGGCAAATTAATGCTTCTTGATCAACCAACATCAATTTGAGGGGATATAATCAATAATAATTGAAATCGGGCAGAATTAAGAGTTTTCTTATTAAATTGTCAAATTAACTTCTGTATATTAATTGTATATATTCTTTCCTTATAGTTGAATGATTTGGTTTGAAATCTGTATTATTACAAATTATTATGTATTATTAGGATATCTAAATTAGATTGTTCAGACTATTATTTATTATAATGAAATCAAAGGAAAAAGGGATTCATCGTATTCACTCAAATATTAACAAAATCAAAATACATAACAATATACACCTAGCGATGCACAATTGTTGCTTTATATGTTTGCGTAGTAGAATCACATGAAAATTTATTTTTAACATCTTTTGCTATGCAGTTTCAACATTATATCATATACTTATTAATGGTTGGTGAAGAAAAGTGGTCGGCGACAAAAAGCGCCTCACCTCTAAATAACCTAAATAATTGATAAAATTTCCCCTTCATATTTGCAATGGTACATTTCAAATTTGTGCATGCTAGAAATATTTGTTACTCAATAGAAGTAATGGTACATACCATATACATATTATTTCAAATCTCTTCAAGCAACTCAAATTCTGCCATATTCTCCTCTTTTATCTCTCATAATATTTGTTACTCAATAGAAGTTATCTTCCGAGTCAATCACCTATAAATATAAGATATTATTATAACTAATACATTTTATCATATAAGGTCTATCCTTGGTCACTTCTGTACTAACTTACAAATACTATATATTCTTTATTGATGATTTTTTCCCTTCTATCAACTATTTTTAATAACTACTAAATTTGATATATATACGAAAAATTACTGGAGGGAAAATATTCAACCCATTAAAATTTTTTATTTTAATGATAGATGAGAATACAATAACAATCTCTTTAACTCCAATCTACAAGCTAATGACTTTCTACACTGGTATAGTTAATTATTCACCCTTGAGCAAAATAGTTTTATTTAATGCAAGCATCGACACCTTATAGGGTCCATTCAAACTCTTAGTGGCTCGTTTGAGAAGCAATATGCTTGCCAACAGCTTCATGTTAATAATGTGCTATTTAGCATGAAGCATTGCGGAAATTCATTGATCTATTTAGTCATAGTTGTGAAAACGATTGCGGAGTAAAATGACAAGATCGCCTCGTTTATTGAAATTTGTTTTAATATTTCAATATATTTATGTAGGATCAATTATTTGAAAGTGGAATAATTTTTTTTTTGAAAAAATTTTATATTTAAATATACAAGTTAATAAATTTAAATTAGAATTTTTTATTTTTATATTTTTAATATATATTTTCTATATATAGTGAAACAATAATTCACTATATAGGTTAAATTGTTTAAGTATATTAACAAAAATATTTACGAGCATCGGTATATCTTAATTTAATTTAAAAATAAAATATTAACGAACTTGGTTATCTTTTAAATTTAATAAATTATATATATATATATATATATTAAAAATTTTATAATTTAAAAAGGTTGTTCGTATTAATAAAACATTTACGAAGCTTTATAAAATATTTTAAATAGATTGTTCAAATTATATTAAAAATTTAATAACGCAATGAATAGAGCGATTCACAAATCTCAAAATAGTCAGTAGAGTTACTACAATAGAATATATATACTCCTCTCAAACACGTAATAGCATCAGTAGAGTGAAAAAAATTGAAGAACTATTCCAACAACAACCAACAATATAATGATGTTCACTTTAGTTTTGAGGACCAGTAACTCAGTTTAATTCGCGTCTTCGTTGTGGTCGTACACTCCCCACCGTCGGACTCGTGAAAATCCGTAAACTATCCGCCCATCGAAAGAAACGACATCGATCCGGAATGTCTCGAGGACGAGCATAAAGCTTTCGTCGAAAGCCTATGCGGCGACGTGATGTCAAAGAGATGCCCGCAACCCACAGCGACATAAGACCTGATCGAGAGGTAGTGACGTGTTGGAGCTCATTTTTACTCGAAATGCAAGCACACATGCGAGCTAATTAGTTTGAGTGTCGAATGGTCAAACAAAATGAAAAGAATCGATCTAAGTGTGTAAAATTGTAAATAATGTGAAGTAAAGTCTTCGCAGAAGAATGTAAAAGACTGACATTGCAGACTCGACAAAAAACACCCACTCTCCAACTAACAATCGAGTAATGTCACGCTCGAAGTGTCTGCCATTTCATTTGCACCCTCCTCTTCTTTTGTACAAATCGGTGCACTATCGTCATCCTCCCGTGGTCGAGACGGCTCGACGCGGTCCCGTAAACCGTCGATCGTAGCAACTCTCGTCAAAATCAACATCGACCCGAGTTGGATGCCGCCGATATAGTTATGCAGGCCGTAGTCGCTAACACTATCACGCACTTGTTTGGGAACGGATGAGGAGACATATCCGGAAGAATGACCCACTAATTCTTCCGAACTCCGAATGTTCTCTCAATAATCGCCTCTCGAGGACGAATGTCTCTTATTAAACAACTCCTTTCTAGATCCTCGTGCGATTACTTAGCTTCTTCAAAATCCTGGAATGTGATATCTCGTATCGGGATAGGGTTTAAGATACCCCTGCGATGAGGTAGTCAAGCATCTACCAAATAATACTTCCTCGTAATGATAGAAAGTATAGTTAGGTATACGACCAAAACATCAACTTTTAATATTATAAATGACACTTACCGGGTGGTGGGTGAGGGAAATTGTACTTCTAAGCTTTCATGAAGCAACTTTAAAGAGTCTCTATCATCATGTGCGCCGCCCTCCCATCCGCCGAATACAAATGTAAAGCACATGTCGAAATCACAAACTGACCATAATATTCGAGTTGTTCTACCGTAACGACCGATAAAAGCTCTTCTCGTTATCCAAGCACTACTCGCATGAACGTGCGTTCCATCTATCGTGCCGATGCGATCCTTAAGAAAAAGTAATCATATCGATATGCAATCCATTACTATTAAAAAATTGTTATACTTAACATTCGTACGTCGAAATATGGCATGTATCGTTCATCATTAAGAATCTATGTCGGAGTCGCTGCAGAAGTTGGATCAGTTGGTTTTAGCATATTATTCGCTAAACGCAAGAGAAGCCAAACCAATCGAGAAATATCGACTAATTGTTTTCGACGAATGCTTGAAGCGTTCCATGGCTCCCCTCATTGACTCGTTCAGCGACAGTATGAATAGTGTGATGCGAAATCTTACTGATCTGTTATCTCGTAAGACCATGAAGTCCATGAGATGTTCTTAGATCAACTAGAAGATCTGCGAAAACCTCATGCGACATTCGGAAGATATTACGAAATCTCGTTAGGTGTCCTGAAATCATTTCACCCATCTAATTTTCTCCAACCTGAGTGAAGTGTAACGAGTTCGCGATCGACGTATGTATTATAGTATTGCGGCATTATATTTATCGCTTGCGTTTCTCTACGGCGTCGGACCTCCTCTGGATTCATGACGGTATAAACTACACGCTTTCAAAGAAAAATGTTACTCTCATAGAAATCGAAGTAGTACCTAAGCAAAACAAATGAAGTAACTACATTAAGAAAGGAAATAACTCAAACATTCAAACATTCAAATATAAATTGTCCTGACAACATCGCTAACAACAATAACGAAAGATGAAATTAAAGCAACACTTCCATATCATATCACAGGGTACGTCGATCAAAATAATAGCGAATGTAGTCTAAGCGTAGCTCTCTATCAATCGCTAGATGAAAAAGTCTCGGTGGAGAGAGTCCCTGGAGGAGGTCGATAGCAAAGAAGAAAAGATCACGATTCACTATAATCTCCGGGTCTTCCTTTAGAAGCCTAACAACCTCCCGGACGACTTTTTTGAACTCTATGTGGAGCATCATCTGCTGATTCCACAAGTAATGATAACTGCTCTTTCATACTTCCAACGTAGTTTTTCCTCTTCTTATCGATCCGGGATCTGCTTTGTTCGGTTTGTAGATTGCATTTCGGTTTGATCGTATGTGCGCGGTTCTGTCGAATCGTTTGAAAGTTCTACGACGGCCTCCTCGGGGGTTGTATCAACCATTGTTTGCTAGGAGCAATTGCGTATTTCCTCGTGGCTATTGTCCCACCAAACATTCGATCGAGTTTCTCCTCAAGTCGGTTCTATCCAAATTGTTTTGAACTTCCTCGCCGCGAGGATAAATCCGTAAGAGTAAATAATTTTTATTAGAAGTGGTGCAAGCGCATAGCAAAACTAATTCGATGATGTCTTACCAGTTAGCTTTTCGATCACCATTCTTCACGTAGACAGATAGTTCGCTTCGACGGATCCCAGCCTAGCCGCTCGATCCTTGTTTTAGGTCCTTCCAAAGTTTCAATTCTTTCTTTAGTTGGTCCCATTTATTTTTTAATTGCAGATCTGTCGTAATCCCCGCCCTGTAAGCTCCCTAAAATTTGTTATTATATTTTGCCGGCCTTCCTCTGTGAAGAAAGAGTTTGATCTATCGCTTCTTTCGATTTCCGCTATGCATACATCGCGAAAAATTAATTTTATGTCCTTCTCCCAAAGTGCGGGAGTGGCACATTCCTGTTCTTACTCTGCCATACTAATAATAGAACACGAAGTCAAGTAATATCTTTAAATATGAAATAAATCAACAAACATATGAAAGTCGAGACTAATATGCTTTTAAATTGCGAAATAATAAATTTGAAATGCTACTTAGGTAAAGGAACACATAAATTTACGTGGTTCGGTCAAATTGACCTACGTCCACGGAAATGAGCATTATATTTTCATTATTGAAACTTTTGAACATTTACATTGCTTTTACATTTGCACTGTACTACTACCTGGACTGCACTAAACTACACTACACAACACTGCACTACACTCAACTACACAACGCAGCACAAGGTTACATTACAAGGGCAAGCCCGAGCCACCCTCAAGCACCTGCACTACACCGAACTACACGACACGACAAGACAAGGTTACATTACAAGGTTATAAATTGACCATTCTAGCAACGGCTCCATTACAAGGGCAAACCCGAGCCACCCTCAAGCACCCAATGGGATTACGGCTCAAATAATTAAAAAAAAATCATATGGTAAAGATTTGTAGCCCCACCGAATTCTCAAGTAGGCAAATTAGTTCAATGGACATCATAAATTTTAATAACCATAGCCGAAAGTATGTAACCCAACCGAATTCCGAAGTATTGATATGTTACCCGAACTTATGATATCACTTCCATGAAACAATTTGAAAATCAGCTGAATATAAGTTCATATGGTAAAGATTTATAACTCATGTTAAGGTAGACAATTAGCATTGCAAATCGTAATTCACGATTAACATTTTTGAGTGCTCACAAGAAAGCAATTAGTAAAGTGGTTTCCACGATTGCTCAATTTATGAATTGCTCAACCTATTTGAATCCTAGAAAATGTCGGCAAGCATCTGAAGCTGAGTTATAGATTTGAGTATTGTGATAAAGACCAACATTTTAAGTGTACAACGATTAATGGGAAGAGCTAAAAGTAGGCACTTAACCATATTTATGCATACCACCTGCGGTTAACCGCACACACACACACACGATTCAACACGACGACTAAACTCCACTCGCACTACACACACAATTCCACCGCACTTCACTCGGCACCGCACACACACACACAATTCAACACACACATTGCCACTGCACTCCACTAAACAATTAGCCACCTGCACACACAAATACACAATTCCACACACACGAGTTCAACACACACACGAGTGCACTACACGTGCTGCACTTCACTACAAACACAATTCAACACGAGCACTAAACTCCACTCGCACTACACACACAATTCCACCGCACTTCACCGACACCGCACACACACACAATTGAACACACACATTGCACTCGCACTCCACTTCACTACACAGACCAAACAATTCGCACATCGCACACACAAATACACATTTCAACACACACATCTGCTAAAATTTGCAAAAACAAGTACCCACAAAGTAGTGCCGGTAAAATGGTGACAACGGTTTTAACCAAAATGATCATACCACATAATAATACACCAAACGGACTCGAGTAGGAGCTAAAAGCAAGCAAAACGAGCCCCCAAACAAGGCCAAAAACAAGTCCTTCAAAGCTTTTAAGCAGGGACAAACACAATACATCGAAGTAGGCTCTTAGGTAGGAGCTATAACAAGCAAGCCGAGCCCCAAAACAATGCCAAAAATTCCATTGCAAAAAAACTATGTAAGAGAGATTAGCATAATGAGAGATTAGCCCCAACAAACTATCCAAGCATAAGAAGCCATTTCTAATGACCTCAAGAATCCATAATATTCCATCGTATGCAAACGGAGCAAAGCCCAAAAAAACCACAAGAACATCGTATGCGAAACGGAGCAAAAGCCCAAAAACCACATCGAAATCTATACACAGCGACGGATCTAGGAGGATGGGAACAAGTACTTCTTATCCTTCGAGGGACGGATCTGGAGGAAGGGAGGAAGAAGATAGATCGAAGTCGGTCGAGGAAGAAGAAGAGCGGTCGAGTCGCGTGAAGGGCTAGGGCGAGAGAAGAGTTCGGGGAGAGCGGCGGGGCGAGGGCACTGCGGGAAATTCTTCCGGCGAAGGCCGGTCGAAAGTCGGGGCCGCGGGGTATAACCCGCGGTCCGCTTTCAACGCGGATTCGAGGTAGGGCGCCGCGATTCGTCGCGAAGCCAGCGACTTTGCCGCAAATTCGCGGTGCGGGGAAGCGCCGCACCGCGAATTCCCTCTTCCAAACGGCCCCTTATTCTAAGCTCATATATCATAACGACTATGGATCACTCTCTTACAAAAGTCTACCTTATTAATCATATTCACTCGCCAATCACACATAAAAAATTACAATATCATCTGCCATACTACAAGTGTAGAAACTATAGCCAACTTCGTGTATTCAGTTGTGGTTGCTTTCTTTGGCTTCCATTTCAATCCAGTCTTAAACCCATTCCTCGATGCACTTTTGTGTGTCATCAGATATCAATATACTTGGCACACCCTAATTGGTCTTTCTTTAAAGGGTTAATGCAGTGCAGTAAAAGTAGAAAATTCGATCATACCAAATTATTATCAACACACGTCCTGACTTGTAAAATCAGGACCTCATGGATAAAGAATCAGTCTAACTAAATCAACGCATATGCACTTGATTCATCTCATTTCATTATTCATTCATATTCATATACTTGGAAGTATGAAAATCATATCATCAAAACATATATATCAATGCAAAACTGCTAATTCCAACATAATAAAAGTACAAACCTAAAATTATATAAAAACTCCCAAACTCTTAAATACAAAAATTCTATGTCACACTTAGTTACTTGCCTTGGTGCTTCTTAATCATTGAAAGTCAACAATGTTGAGTGAGCTACAACAAATTCATATAAATAATTAGGACTAAAATAGTCCTTTATAGAAAAAAACAACTTGCATACTCATAAGTAACTCTTGTACATTTCTACAACATACATCATAATATGCTATAATCATATATAACATACAAAAGAAAAAGACAGTTTAATGCAGAGAATCATCACTGCTGTATAAAATATATATTTTATTATTCATATGTAATCATAACCATATTTGTAATAGTTATGAATATAATCTTAAGAATGTCACTTATAATTGTATGTGACTCAACCATTTTTATGTCATGTCATGTTATTGGAGTCGTCATCCATCTTGAAGGCAATATCAACAAAAAATTGAGGCCCTCCTAATAGAGCAGTTATTAAAGCCTTTTGGTACCAATTGTTCAATGCACCCGTCCCTGTCTCATCCCAACAGTTCCCAAAATTTCTTCTCTGCTTGGATAATAGAGGACGGGTATCCCATTGTTCTCTATTATCTTTATTTGTAAGTATTCATGCAAAAACCAATCTATAAAACTACTTGTAACATTTTTTAAATCATAATTCTTGTAATAAACACTTATTATAAATATTTCATATATCATATGCTTGTATCATAGTAAATAAATATCTGCAAGCAATGATTTCATAAGTCTATTTATCAGATTCATCCGCAATTTGCAAAAAATTCAAACACAATTACATGAAAACCACCCACAGAGATTTATTTTCTCAAGTTAGCACATGATTATTTCACCTTAACTGATGGAGTAGTCTTATGATGAGTTTTCCCAAGATCGCCTCTATCTCGTCGTCTAGCATAAACCATCTAGAATTCATAAACCTCTTAAAATATTCATAAATTTCTTTCTTGAGTCTTAATTTAACCTACACATAAATATAGTTGTCATTATTTACCTTGAATGGGCTGCCCTCCATGAATTCTCCATACAAATTACTTTAAATCCTCCCCCCTAACCTTCCCTCCTCTTTACTTCGCTGATTTAGTGCTAATTGCCCATATGAGAGCCCACAAACCAAATTCGTAGTTTCTAACATAAGTTCTTTCGCTACGGTGACCAGAAATGAAGAATTGACAAACATTAAAATGGAGACGTAAGGAAGGAAATGAATGTCACAAATATTATAAAAGAGGGTTTTCTACTCACTGATTTCACCTCAGAGCTTCCAACCATCAGTTGCGGCTCTATTATGCGTCGGCTCCACTTATGCTACTGGGAAGAAGTCACAAAACCAAATAGGTCCGTGAAACCAAATGAGGGAGGGGAGAATGAGAGAAATCGTTAATTAAACGTGGTCCCATTTAATCTCAGTTGATAGATCCATCCCATGTTTGTATGTCGCAGAAAAAAGTCAGTAGTTACAGTTCTGGATTATGGAATTAGATGCTTAATTAGTTTAGTTAAGTCAATATCTTATTACTTTTTTTATCTCCCATTATATTCATAATTTATATATAGTGCTGTCAATTAAATTGATTGATTTGACTTATGAATTTTATAAAATTGATTTGATTGAATTATGATGAATGTAAAATTTGGGGTATATTTTATAAGTGCCAAAAATCTTATTTGATTTTTCAAAATTGTGCGTTACAGCCCTGCCTCATAAAAATTTCGTTATCAAAATTTTTAAATTTACTTGAACAAAAATGAATACTTTTATCATAATTTTTATTTTTTTTATCTCATGTAGCTTTTTCTTTATGCCTATTTTTTACATTTTCTTGATAAAAAGAATTTGTTTGTTCCTCAACTTCTTAACATCAATTTCTAAAATTTTTTCACCCTCACGCTCCTCGATATACGTTAGATTTTTCTGTACGTCAATTTATTCATGTGAAATCCTTTGGCCTGAATTTGAAACTCATTTTCTCAGTATTGAGACGTGAAACACATCATAGATATATGATATATCAACAGGTAAAGCTAACCTATAAGCAATCAGACCAATTTTTTTTATAATTTCAAAAGTACCAATTTGCTTGAAACTCAACATGCATCCTTAAACAAATGTGATTGTACCTTTCATAAGCGTGATTTTTAAAAATACAAAATCACTAACTTTAAATTCTACTGCTTTGTGCTTTGAGTCATAATATTTATGCTGTTGATCCCAAATAACTTTCAATCTGTCTCTGATTAAACTTGTTTTGTTTGTCGCATTATCAATTAACTCATGAACTAACATTCGACGTCACTCACTTCAACCCAATTTAGTAGAGTTCTGCATTTCCTATCCTACAATTCTTCACAAAGAGTTATTTTGGTACTGGATTCATAGCTATTTTAATAGGCGAAACAGATCATCGGGATTTGAACTTTCTAACTGCTTAAAGTCAAAAATACGGAGCCTCAACAAATATTCCAATTCCTAAATTGTCCTTTCTAATTGTTTGTCAATGTGGATGAAATGCTATGTTAAGATGCAAATTTGCACCCAATCCTTGTTGAATATTTTTCCACAACTTGAATGTGAATCTTCTATCTCTGTCATAAATGATAGCTTTTAGAATTCCATGCAATCTGGTAATTTCTTTTACTTATAATCTAAACCAGTTTTTCACTGACTCCGTATGTTTGTCTGAAAAAAATGAGCTGACTTTGTTAGTCTGTCACCCAAACACTGTCATGACCCTGCGTGGATCGAAGAAATTTCATAACAAAAATCATAACAATTTTTTCCCATTTACATTCAAGTATAGGCAATGATTGTAGCAATTCGCAGGGTCTCTGATGTTTAACATTTATAATTTAACATGCTTGACATTTAGAAACAAATTAAATAACTTTTTTTTCCATACCTGACCAACAAAATATCAATTCCAAAGAGGGGATTATTGGTCGACAACAGAATAACAATTAAATAGAGTTTTTATGTAGATTTCCCCGTTTCAAATTAGAATCAATAGATACACATGACTGCATCTAATTTTTGATAATACCACCTTCATCAATAGTCATATTCGACCTCTTTCTTGATTGAAGTTATTTCAAGTGTTTTGAATATCACTGTTAAACTTTTTGAGTTGACTTGATTCTATCTATTAGAGTTGATTGCACGATCAACTAATGTAAATACCCACTTTCTCTTTGCCTTCTAACTTCTGACTGCAAGACATCTATTTTTTTAATCAATTCCTGCTCCCGAGCAATGATTCATCTTGCACTACATGTAGATTTTTGATTCAAAATGTCAGCAATTATATTTGTTTGGCTATGACAATACTATATATCTAGATCGTAGATTTTGATAATCTCTAGCCATCTTTCCTGCTTCAAATTCAGTTCTTTTTGTGTGAAAATGCATTTCAGGCTCTGATGATCAATGAAGACTTCACACTTCACACCGTATAAGTAGTGTCTCGAGATCTTGAAAGCAAATACCACAACGCTAACTCCATATCAAGCTTCAGATAATTTTTTTCATTCGTCTGTTGCACAAACTATTACTCATCTGTGTTGCATTAGAACAAATCTCTAACTTCTAGGTGATGAATCACTATAAATATGGAACCCATCTATACTTGATGGAATAGTTAGTACTGGAGTAGTGGTCAAATATTTTTTCAACTTTTGAAAATTGTGCTCACATTATATATTCTACTCAAATTGTATATCGTTCATAATTAGCTGGGACAATGACATAGCTATTTGTGGAAATCCTTTAGTGAAATTCTTGTAATATCCAACTAAACAAAGAAACTGTGTACCTCTACAACATTTTTTAGTGTATTTCATTCCACAATTGCTTTCATCTTTTGAGGATACACTGAGATTTCTTGTCCACTGGTAATATGCCGAAAAAAATACAAGATTATGCCCCCAAAACTCACATGTTGACAACTTTGCATATAGCTGATTCTGCCTCCAAAGCTTCAAATCTAATCTTAGATGTTTACATCATCATCATCAATTTTTGAATGTATCAGAATGTCATCAATAAAGATAATAACAAACTAATCCACTTAAGGCTTGAAGATTCAATTCATCAGATATATGAATACAACATGAGCATTGGTTAAATCAAAAGACATAACTAAGAATTTATAATGATCATACCTAGTTCTAAAAGTTATTTTAGTTATATTTATCTTCTTGACTTTGATCCGATGATATCTCGATTTCAGATCAATTCAAGAAAATATAATAACACCTTCTAATTGATCAAATAGATCATTGATTTTTTGTAGTGGATATTTATTCTTGATTGTCCCTTTTTTTAGCTATTTATAATCGACGCATAATCACATAGATCCATCTTTCATCGTGATAAATAATACTGAAGCATTTTTAAGTGAATGGCTTGACGCGATAAAATCCTTATCTATTAATTCCTGCAATTGACATTTCAATTCTTGCAATATCTTTGGAATTATTTTATAGTCTTAAAATTAGAGACGTCCCTGGTTGCACATCAATGTCAAACTCAACTTCTTGTTTAGATAGTAGCCCTGACAATTCTTTAGGAAATATAACAGGAATATCTACAACAATTGAGATATTTCTTAATTTCTGCACATCTTTGTTCAACACTCTTAATTTTGCTAGAAACAGTGGTTCACCAATTCACAATTATATTATTTTTTTCACTGCACTAATTTTATCACTTGAAAACTAAATGATTTCTCACCATGCAAATTAAATTTCACTCTCCTTCTTCAATAACAAAATGCTCTACCCACAAATCCATTCCTAGTTGACATTAAAAGTCTGAATTGATATGATAATTAATTATACTAGCAACTTTCTATCAGAGATACTAATATGCGCAAAACATTTTCTGTTTGCATAGAAGCCACTTCATGAAGGCATAATTACACATAGGCCATGAGTAAAATGCACAATATCAATAAATGGACTAGGGACAGACTCATCAGCAGTGAAAGAATGTGATGTATCTGAATTGAATAAAATAATGCCAGAATAATTTAAAATCCGAAGCGTACTTGTAACCATTTATTCATATTCTTTATCTTCTTGAGGGGTAATTGTAAAAACTCTAACCTTCACTGGTTGCTCATTTATATGCTATGAAGTTTCACTCTTTATGTGTGATAGAATATGTTAGCACGAATCTCAAGGCAGAACACGAGCACACAACAAATGTGGTGGGCCCTTTGGTCATAATATTTAAAGAGCAATTAATAAAACAATCCTTTTTGCCTAGGGAGAAATGGACTCGGAGACGGGAAGAAAGTCCTAGAGCTTTGCCTAGTCATTCATCTCGGTAGCTCGTTGACAAACAGGATATCCGAATGAACGACATCCGTTGAATGTGTCAAGCGGAGGATAACCAATCTTTAAGCAAATGAGACAGGTGAGTCAAAGGCCTCAGAGGGAATTATAAATAAGTTCGACCAAAAGATTATCGACCTACCTCCTCATGGTTCGGCCCATCAGGGCCGAACGAACAAGCATGGGAGCGATGAACAGAGAATGTAGCTGTCGACCAATAATCCCCTCTTTGGAACATCTAAATGTGTTGTGCAAATAACCTTCGTGCCCTTGCACTTCTTTGTATAGTAAAAAGGCTTAAGAGTAATTATGTATCTGGGGTACCTCCTATATTTAAATAGGAGACCCTTTCATGAGAAAAAGGTCTCTGGACACTCATTTTTTCAATGTTCATCTCTTCTTCGTCATTTCTCTTGCTCTATTTTTTGAGTGTGATTCCTGAAAACTTTTGAGTTCAACACCCTAAAAGGTTTAGTGAGCGTGGATTCATGCTACCAACAAGAAAAAGATCACAACGCAGCGGTAAAGCAGTCACAAACGGAACACATAACCAAGCAGATGTGGAAGGCACAAGAGAAATTGTACGACAAGTAATGGGGATGAAAGAGTAATTTTTGCTAGAGATGAGAGAATAGATGGGGAGTGCCTTTCAAGAAGCCCTGGCCAGTGGAGGCTAAAACCCACAAAGCCAGAATCAATAGGAATATAGTTGTCAAAGGCCCGACTCCTAGGATGGACAAGCGACCAACGACAGACGAAACAGGTCGTTACCCAACGATCAAAGGTCCCAACCAATAGTAGACGGGGGTGATGACTCCCATTATCAAGATAGAGTCGGATCACGCTCGACATAGAAACATTACACCATACGAACCACAACCCTCCGCTGCATGGAAAACGTCTTCTATTGGCAAATTTCTGAGGCTCAACCTCCCAAGATGTTCAAGAACTTCAATCTCGATTCGTACGATGGCCTCACCGACCCGGCCGACCTCGTAGCCGCTTTCGAGTCGGCGGCATATTGAAAATCACTGATTTGTTAAAGTTTCATTTGTTCCTCACCACAATGAGGGAGTTGGCCCTCTGATGGTTCAACTCTCATGGTGGGAATCATTCCTTTGAGTTCAAGAGGCTATTCAAAGCCTATTTTGTCAGTGCACAAATGCCACGGAAGAAGTCTCGGGCTTTCCTACTGATGAAGCATAAAGGAGAGAATTCGCTCGTACATCAATATATTTCAGTGGGAAATGCTGAAGATTCATAATTTCGAACTTTTTATCACGCAAACCACCCTGGGCTTGGGCGAGC